>OY292278.1:50098738-51348738 GCA_958496175.1 Sisyra terminalis | reverse complement strand
CAAATAAATTTTACGACAAGTTTAATAAAACGTCTCACCTTATAAAAGCCATATAGGTGTGTTTGTGTGTGTGATGTGTGTAATGCATGTGTGTGATGTATGTATGGCAGTGTTGAGCAACGAATTGTTGTCGTGTGTGAGTTGAGTCCGTTATGTCGATCGTTCCAGACTTTGAACTCGGGAATAGATGCGTGGGATCTTATCAAATGACTTCGTAAAATTTTATTTTACTATAAAATTATTTCGAGGTTTCCGATATATGGCATAAGAGCATTGTAGACAAGTTCCTTGAAATAAAAAAAAAAACATTTTTTCATTTTCCCTTCAAAGAAAAACTAATTAAAGAATCTAATTACCTAAATTGTTACTATTTAACTTAAAAAAAAAACTAATTTGAGTTTAAGATTACCAAGTGGGAGTTTGGGGAACATTTTGTAAAGCTTTTAAACGTTTAAAGATAATTTGGAGCTTTTCAGTTTTGCAATGATTAGTGCATGTTTTTAAAATCTATTTAAAGTTTAATTACTGAAGTAATTATTTGAAACAGGCGATCTTGTGTTCATGTAATACAAAAAGGATATTTTGGAAATTTGGCAGAGAAAATACGTCGATTCGGTTCTTTTTTTGGAGAAAATTGGTAAGGTTATTACGTATTTTCCATCAGAAATTTGGCACTGTTTTAAATATTTGCCAACCTTCGGAGTATCGTGGCAAACTGTTTTCACGGATAGCAGATTTTCACCATTGTTAACAATCTAGGGGTTCTGGATTGCCCAGGGGTATGCTAATGACATTGTCTCGTTATCAAACAGGGCAAGTATTTAAGCACTACGGTTAAAATGATGCACAAAATGCACTAAAAATCATAGAAAACTGGTGTAAGGCGGAAAATCTTTCCGTCAACCCAAAAAAGACTTCTCTGATCCCCGATCACGAGGAAAAGAATCAAAGAAGATGAAATAAAACCAAAACTCTTCGGTAAAATACTTGCGACACAAAAGGAAGCAAAATATCTGGATATCACTTTAGACCAGACGCTTACCTGGAACAAGCACATGGAAAAGATTATCAACAAGGCCACTATCTGTATGAATATGTGCAGGTGTGCCTTTGGCAAAACATGGGGCCTAAAACCAAGAATGGTATGGTGGCTCTATACCATGATAATTAGACCAACACTAACCTACGGTGCTACCGTTTGGTGGCCAAAAGTGGAACAAACAACAGCACATAGAAGACTGGAAACCATACAAAGGCAGGCCTGTCTTGGCATTACTGGAGCCATGAGCACCACTCCAACAGCAGCCCTGGAAGCCATTCTGAACTTGCCCCCCTCCCCCTGAGAATCTTTATCAAAGGGGTGGCAAGGAAACTGCAGCTCAACAATAGCTGGAAACCCAAAAAACCAGATTTAGGACACGCCAGAATTAACAATGTAATTGACCATCCGAACTTCTGGATGATTCAAGACTACTGCATGAAAACCAAATTTAGTTTGGAAATGCCTTTCGAGATCGAGATAAGTCAAAGAGACGATTGGCAGAAGAAAAACAAAATAATCCCAAGTGATATAGTATGGTTCACTGACGGATCGAAGACAAATTATGGCGTAGGCGCTGGAATATGGGGGGCAAATCCCAGGAAACGAATATTTGTAGGCCTGGGTAAAATGCCTACAGTATTCCAAGCAGAAGTCTATGCCATAATCATCTGTCTTCAAGAAAATATGAGAAGAAATTATCACAATAAAAATATAAGAATCTTCTCAGACAGCCAAGCCGCAATTAAAGCGATCGAAAATTACCAGACTAGCTCTAAGCTGGTCTGGGAATGTAAAACACTCCTCACCCAGTTGGCGACATCCAACAGGGTTACACTTGCTTGGGTACCGGGGCACTCTGGTATCAAAGACAACGCAGAGACAGACGAACTCGCAAAGGCGGGTTTCAAGAATGTCATTCATGGGTCCAGAGCCGGCTATAGGCCTACCAAAGTGCGTAACACTGAGTAGAATAGCTGAATGGACGCAGAATGAACAAATAAAATCCTGGAATAACTATGCAGGCGGCAAGTTCTCAAAGGTCATGATAAAGAAACCTTTGAAAGAACATAACAAAAGACTTCTAGATCTAAGAAGGAAGGACATCAAAACGCTGGTAGGCCTATTAATAGGACACTACAATTTGAGGAAACATCTCTAAACTATAGGGAAGAACACAGTGGCGTGGAAGATGAAACTGCCTCCCATGTATTATTTGACTGCCCAGCCATGACTCAAAGTCGTCTCAACTCGCTTGGTCCACCCGGACATGAGCTGGGGAGCATACACAGAGATCCAGTTGACTGTCTGCTGAGATTCATATCAGAAGCAGACCTGACCAACTGGAACTGAAATTAAACTGGGGCACAATAGTCCTTTTAGGACGCAGCGCAGTGGAACTCACAGGAGAGGCCCCCAGATCATAGGGAAAAAAAAAGTAGGGGTTATGGATTTTCTTTTGAAAAAAGGCCCTGGTTTTCGTTTTTAAAAGATTTTTTTCATTTTTGGGTTTTTAAAAAGCTAATATTTATTTCATGTACAAAGAGCGTTTGAGGGTATCAAATTTTAGGGGAAAAATATATTGACCAGTCCCTTTTCAAAAGGCTAAAGTTGCACGTAAAACGGTATGATAATATCTTAGGCAGTTTTGAAGACCAGAGGGCTTAACTTTATGAAAAGAACAAGTCAGTGCTTTTCTGTGGCCTCGTGGTGTCTCAAGTCTCATGGTGAAGTAAAGTTTATTGTCGACGAGAGACGCATGAAAGGGGTAGTTGGAGGAGGTAACTAAAAGCTGCACCAAACATTGCCAATTGTTCTAGATAGAAAGTTGCAAAAACAAGAATGGAGCAAAGAAGACACGAAAACAATGTTGCAGATTTCAACGGACATTTATCTTGTACAAATGGACATTGGACAATCAAGTTTAAATGATTTTAACTGCATTCCTTACGTTCCTCGTACATATCCTTTGGTGGCCCGGCTGTCAATCACATTTGCGTTGCGTTGTGTGGCGGAAATCGGCCACTTGGAGGATGCGATTTTCAAAGTCGAGCTTATAAATACTTGCATTCTGGCATTCCACGGACATGGAAAGAAGTGGAGAACGTGTCTGCGTGGAAAAGTCTCCACATACACAAACGCACAAATTATTTAGCCATAGATTCATGTCTGTCACTCATCCATCCATCGAGTTCGACCAATCGACCAAATCGACGACCAAACTAACCGAGTCCATCTCTATATATTAGTTTGTTGGTCTGTCGGATTGTCGGCCTCCGTTCATCTATCCTTCTAATACTCGTCCCTGTCCAAGATGGCCGGTTCACTTGAACGTGCATCGATTTTATAATGACGATGATTGGTGGTGCAGTCTTGAAACCATACAAAAACGTGATGACGACAATATTATTTCAATGTACTACCACATTGTAAAAAAAATCCACACCGACACACACACATACACACACCCTACTCGATTCATTTTTCCTGTTTTTTTTTTGTTTTCTTCAGCCAAGTGATATGGAAAAGTTATGAGCATATTGCGTATCTTGTTCAAGTGGAAATTTCTATTTTCAACGTCATAGAAATAATACATAGCGAAGACACTGGAGTGGTGCGACGCGGCGTAGTATTCACTTTTTTCTTCATATTCTATATAAAACTTCTCAAGAAGAAAAAATTGGAATTGCAGAAGAAAAAAAAATTATACAACAATATCTATAAAACCTGATTAGCAACGACGTGATATAAAAGCGCGTGCATACAGTAGGCGCCTGGTTCGGCCAGGGGAAAATGTGGACAATCGACTCTTTTTTCTTATACGACTCGAGATCGATTTATTTGATGTGGGCTATTTATTTTTCCGAACGCAACACATCATGATTTTCATCACGACAACTAACAGTTAAACTGAGAATTGCGACCAATACTTAAAAATAAATATTCAATATTGAAAAATCAGTGCATACCAACTGGCTTTCAAAATGCAGACTTCAGCTCAGTACGAAAGCTCAACACTAAAGCTTTCTCACATATAATGGAAATTTGGTCAATTTTTTCAAACACTTTTTGAACATTCTTACTTCCTACTTCTTTTGTAACAAAATAAAGATAAAACAATCATGCTTCACTTTTTACTGCTTTTTGAACTGATGTCTTCGGTGGGTAGGTGGGAGGAAAAGAGTAAAAAAAAGACATGTTTTTATGATTTTTTTGTGATGACACTGTTAAAATCTCATTCGTGAAACTAATGGCACATGAAAGTATGATATTTGAAAAATATTATATAAAATTTTCACGAAGAAATATTTAAAAATACGGCAGTAGTAGCGATTATTCGAACGTGTCTCGAAAAAAAGTAGAATAGCAGTGGCCCTCATAACTTGATGCTGGATCATCTGAAATCAAAAAAGCAAAGTTCATTCATTAGATAATAATTTATCTCGTTAAAATTTCAAAAGAATCGGTGTTGCAGTTTTGAATGGATGGGAGGTGAAGCTTAATTTGTTCAAAAAAAAGCATTTTTTTGTTATATTTTTGTGACGACACTGTTAAAATCTCATTCGTGAAACCAGTGACACATGAAAGTGTAACATTTGAAAAATATTGTATAAAATTTTCACAAAGAAATATTTAAAAATACGGCAACACCAACGATTATTCGAACGTGTGTCGAAAAAAAGTAGAATAACCGTACCCCTCATAACTTGGTACCGGATTATTTGAAATCAAAAAATCAAAGTTTATTTGTTAGATAATAGTTTTTCCCAGCTAACGCTGGGTGGGTTTTGGAAAATTTTAATATTTCACTTGGAATACTTTGAAGGAAATGACGTGAATTTTTTGCGACAAAAATCGACTAATTTGTTATTGTAAAATACAAATTATTAACAATTTTTTTTGAAAAAAAGCTCTCCCGTATTATGTCATAAATTGTATACAGAAATAGTGTTCAAAATTTCAAAAGAATCAGTGTTGCAGTTTTGAAGTTATGAGGGGCACCAATTTTGAAAGCATGAGTTGTAGGGAAGACGCTTTAAAGTTTTGAGCCCAAAAAATCTGATATAAAACTTTAATAAGCGAATTTTATCGGGTGAATCATCAATACTTGGTCCATAAAGGATACTGCTATCATTCATGATGTCTAAAGCACCTTTTTGTTCTAATCTACGACGAATTTTGCCTTCTTTAGTTTGTTTTTTAGCGTCTTATTCCGTTCGGCTTATGGAGCCAATTAATCCGATGATATAATAATCCAATAGGTATAGAAATACTCATAACTTCGTCAATTTTGCTCCAATCGACTTGAAATTTTGACGCAATATTCTGGAAATATTATGCATTGAATTGAAATAATTTTCAAAAATTTAAAAAAACAATGAATACCTTGCCCCCCTGTAAGTAAATGGATGCAGCAATATTAGTGATAAAAGCAATAGTTATAACAGGAAATACGTTATGATACTTTTTCATATTACATTCAAAATAATTTGTATTGTTGTTGGAGACAATCTCGTTTTTGCAAAAGTTCTAATCCATTGAGGGTTTTTTTTCCATAAAGTTTTAATTTAAAAAAAAAAAGAGTTTACAAACCATTGTTATTTCATTACTAATTCCATAAATACGCATAACTTCGTCAATTTTGCATCAATTGACTTGAAATTTTGACACGATATTCTGGAAATATTATGCATTCAATTGAAATAATTTTAAAAAATTTAAAAAAACAATGAATACCTTGCCCCCCTGTAAGTAAATGGTGCAGCAATATTAGTGATAAAAGCCATATTTATGACAGGCAATGATTTAAAAAAATTTTAAAAAACAATTAATGTCATACTTCATTTAAAATAATTTGTATTATTTATGGAGACAATGTCGTTTTTGCGGAAGTTCTAATCCACTGAGGGAAATTTTTTTCTATAAAGTTATAATTTTTAAAAAAAAAAATTTGTAAACCATTATTATTTCATTACTAAATCCATAAATACTCATAACTTCGTCAATTTTGCTCCAATCAACTTGAAATTTTTATATATTATTCTTGAAATATTATGCATTTAATTGGAGTGATTTAAAAAAAAATAAAAAAACAATGAATACCTTGCCCCCCTGTAAGTAAATGGTGCAACAATATTAGTGATAAAAGCAATAATTATAGCAGGCAATACATTATGATACTTTTTCATACTTCATTCAAAATAATTTATATTGTTTATGGAGACAATTTCGTAGCTCTTATCCACTGAGGGTATTTTTGAAATTTGGAATTTGCAAACCATTTTTGTTTCATTACTAATTCCATAAATACTCATAACTTCGTCAATTTTGCTCCAATCAACTTGAAATTTCGACACAATATTCTTGAAATATTATACATTCAATTGAAATGATTTTAAAAAATTTAAAAAAACAATTAATACCTTGCCCCCCTGTAAGTAAATGGTGCAGCAATATTAGTGATAAAGGCCATATTCATGGCAGGCAATACGTTATGATACGTTTTCATACTTCATTCTAAATAATTTGTATTGTTTATGGAGTCAATCTCGTTTTTGCAGAAGTTCTAATCCTCTGAGGGTATTTTTTTTTCTATAAAGTTAAAATTTTTAACAAAGAAGAGTTTGCAAACAATTGTTAATTCATTACTAAATCCATCAGATCTGATGATTATCAAAAAGGTACGAATAATTGCTTGCCTCTTATTTAAGTATGACATTTTTTCAGACTCTTATGATTTCAAAGCTTTAGTATTAGTTAATACAAAGACCACAACGTTGTTTCCTGGTGTTTTCATCCAAAATTGATTCAGCAAGTTAACAATTGTTAAAGCAAGAAGAAAAAGCTAAATTACAAAAGTTATTGAATTTATTCTTCTTAACGTATAATTCTATTTTCTAACATTCCAAGAAGTTTTTTGTTTTTCCTCATTTTAAGGAAGCTATGGGTTTGGCAAAAGCTTTACTGAAGTTCTTGCCTGTTGCCATCAAAAATTACAATTCTTCTTCTTCCTTTTTTCCAACGTAATTTAATCTTTTTAAAATTTACTTGAAACAGCATTTTTCTAACACTCTTATTCTTTTGACATCAAATACACACAGTTTGCTCGCGGCCGACTCGACATCTTGACCCTCTTTCTGTCTCATCATTTTCTTTCTCCATTTTTCATTCACGTCTAACATAACAAAACAACAGAAGAACAACAACAACAACAACAAAAAAAAAAACGAACGAAGAATCCATTCGTATTGTTTTATATTTATGAAAAGCACAATACTACCAACCACAATAATAACGACAAATAACAATCGTCATCGTAAAAGTTATTCAAATGTTTTAACAATAGCCTAACAATACTGTTACTAACAATAAAAGAACGTGCACATGAAAATACCGAGAAAAATAAGATAAATTTATTATTTTTATATTAAGTTTTCCCTATTAGGAATTAATGAAATTTTAATTGAACGAAAGAGGTTTTCTTTGAGCTCTTTTACTGTTCATCCCTTTTGGATGTGTTTTATGTTTGGTGTTAAGTCTCTATTGAGGATTTTAGTTGGTGTGTGTCTGTGTGTGTGTGTGTCCCGTTTTGGTTTTGAATCAGTCGAAAACTTATGCCTTATCACGTACGTTATGTGTTGTTCGTTTCATTCAATTGACGAGAGAATATGCAGAGTTGTTGTAATTTTTGTTATCGTGTGTCAAGCAATACAAGAGTGAGAGGAGGGAAAAAAAAATGTCAAGAGAAAAAAGAGAGCAGAGCAGACAAGATCAGATCGGAGAGCATTGATGCCCCTTTTTTCAAATAAGTAATATATGAAATGAAGGAAAAAATATTAAGTATGAAAAAAGGAACAGTTTCATTCAAATGGATTGTCTGTCTGTCTGTCTGTCTGTCTGTCTGGCTGGCTGGCTGGCTATGCGTGTTTGTGTGTGTTGGTTGATGGATCTAGAGGGCACGTAGCGACCCCATCGTCATAGGCTTTGACTACGATAGCCATTGTTGTTTTCATTTCCGGTGAGCAATTCACCTCGAAAACGACTCCTCCTCATTCGTCACACTCGACAGTAACACACAGCGAACCAAGTAAGTCAAAACGAGAATATTGTGACAATGTGTCCGTTTGGATTGTCCGTCCGTCCGTCTGTCCGTTTTTGTTCGATGGTCCGTCAGTCTATCTAGGTTGATCATGATAATTTTTGTTCATTCGTTTGGTTTTTTTATTTATCATTTGGATGGGCGACATTGTGTCAGACTCATTCAAGTCGTTCCAAAATGAAGAAACAAATAAATAGAAAATTTGGACACACCTACACACACGGCGTTATCTACGTGCTTAGATTGACGTCATACGCTCATCATCGTCCCACTTTTATTACCAATTTTGAATTTGTCTTATCAATTTTTCAACGACTCCAAAAATATTCAATCCCAAAGAAAAACATTCCTCGTCGACGAACGTGTGCTCATCCCAAGTCCACTCTCTTCTTCGCATCGTCTAATTTCATAATTAATCAAAATCAATTTTTTTTTCTAACACTCGATAACGAAATTGAACTAATTTATGTAAATGAAAGTCGTAAACTTGAAATGTTTACGACTCAACAATTCAATTAATATCATCCGACGTTTTATTATTATTATAACTATATATCTTCCAATAAAGCGACTCTATAATAGACGAACAAAATCGAAAACTAGATCTCCCCACAGTTTTTTTTTTCTCAATCCAAAGAGGAACCGTCTTAAATTACCGATTTTTTTTCGGATAGAAACAGTTAAATGTCGATGAAATCCAAGAAGGGTTTACTAAAAAGTTGAAACGAAAGAAACATTTTATAAATTTTTCATGCTTGTAATTATTTTGTGGTTTGGTGTCATTTGGAGCTGATGTCAAATGGATGTGGGTTTGTGTATTGACACTCGTTGAAGTCTCTTTGGAAAAAAATGTTTTAAAACCCAAAATTTCACACGTTATGGGTTCAAACTTTGAACTTTGGATATTAATTGGGTGTTGGCCAGATTTAAGAATAATTTGGGGCACAAAATAATTAAAAAGCTTTTCAGATATTTGCTATTATAATCGCTTAAGTTTGAGTTTACTTTTTATGATATTCTTCCGTAGAGATTTCATAGCACACGAATCACAAAAGCATGATAACTATTCGATATCTACGATTTCGTCAACGCAATATAATTGATTAGTTTTATTGATTTTCGACCAATAAATATCTTACCGATTAAAACTTGATTTAGGCCTTTACAGGCACAAAATTTCAAAGCTTTGCTTCGTTTTTAAAATTTTTAACTAGGAAAGTTTAGGTGAATGAAATTTTTC
The DNA here is from genome assembly GCA_958496175.1 of Sisyra terminalis. NCBI lineage: Eukaryota > Metazoa > Arthropoda > Insecta > Neuroptera > Sisyridae > Sisyra > Sisyra terminalis. Next base: position 51,339,360 of record OY292278.1, on the reverse strand, counting down.
AACATTTATTTTTTTCAAAACTATACAAAAGTTTATCGATTGGCCTAAAACTTCCGCTCATTACCGAACTCGAAATGGGAACACGTTACGGCCGTTGTCAGATTATTAAAAATCGTCAGAAATCATCAGGGGTGTAATTACCAGCCGTTTTTCTAATAGTTAATATAATCGTTTGTCTGAGACTAATTACACCTTTTTGTTACACAACAAACCAGTAGCAGCAGTAGCCACTATCCAAGCTTTTTTACATCCCATCTCATTTCTTCCTCAAATCGCCACGGCGACCTCTTAAATCCTCCCGTTAATTATACATAATTTTTTCCATTATCTTGTCCATTAAGAGTGCTCGTTTTTTTTTTTTTTTGTTTTGGTTCGAAACGAAAAACCGATGTATCTCTCAATTTAGAAATTCGAGAAAAGAATGGGCAAAGATTGAAATGAATGAAATTGGTATTAAATTCCTCGTGTCTTCTCCCTCTCGTCGTTTGAATAATTTACATGTTTAACATTTAAAGACAAGTAGCTGTATTACTTTATGTAAATAATTATTTTAATCACAATGTAGCGAAGTGAGATGGAAAGTGGTGAATGCGAGATTTGTCTTTGTTGTTATTAGCCTATTATAATATATTAAATGATGAGCTTGTTGTACCTAGTCGGTAATTTCAAATCGATTAACTTTTTTTTATTTTCGTTTAAATAGAGTTTATGATAAATGCATGGATCAATAACCCAAATATTAATTTTTTGATTCGATCGATTGGATCGTATGTTATTATGCTTTATTAAATTAAACACTATTATTTATTAGGTTGAATCATTAACGAAATTGGACGAGGGATGATGTTAATATTGAATACATAACAGGATGTCAATTTTGTGTAATCGTAGGAAATGTTAAACGTTATTTGATATTGGAAAGGAACAAAAAAAAAATTGGACAAAATCCAATGCCATGTGTGTCGTTTTTTTTTTTTTTTTGACCGCATTAATCTAATAAACTTAGATGATTTGGTTACTATAAATATGTTGAAGATAAATATCATTGAAGGGGAACATCGAAAGACCAACGAGCAACACAAATCTACCCTCGAACAAGAAAAAGAAGACGAGGAAAAAAAAAACCGTTGGACCGGTAGGTTTGGCCAACATACTCGCTACAAATACACACATTAACATATCCGATTACGGACATTGATCTTCAAGTTACATAGACTGATTTCCAAAAAAGAAAAAAAGAAAAAAGGATTTAATCAATTTTTTCAAATCTCAATGAACCAAAAACGTAGGCAAGCCGGCGACCAGGGGCCGGCAGGTACTGCGTACGTAGGGCCTCCGTTTAGTGCCATTTAAAGCCGTAAAAAAACCGTTTCGGTCGAAACTCGGATAGTTCGGTTGAGAATTTACGTGACATTTATGTCTTGTAATTTTTTAAAATGAGTCTTGACCGTAATGACCATCGTATCATATCGGCTATGTTCCACGTTTGTATGAGTGTATAAGACATTCCTTCTAAAAATCAGAAACAGAGTTTCTCAAACTATGGTTTCAAATTGTCTATATTTTACTGAGATTTTGCAAGAAAAAACAGCGAATACATTTACAGAAATGTTTTAAAATCTGTCAGTAGTAAAATATTATTTAAATGGTTGATTTGTCGTGTCATCTTTACACGTAAACTCTACAACGCAATGTCATTTTTGGGTTATAAATTTTGGAATTCAAAAATTCTTAGATTTGAGACATGATGATCAAAGTCTTAGAAGTAAAATATCAATGGAAAAGCTTAATTTTTCTTAATTTCAAAAAATAAACTCAATGAACAAAAAGCTCTATAGAGCTTTCAAATTCATATGACGCTCTTATTTTAGTCTAAAAACCAAAAGTTAATTATCTTAAGACTTCCTGCAGGAAAGACTGATGAGAGTCCGAGTCCGGAATCACCACTCATCCTTATCTAACCCTTCAAAACGGAGTGCCCCAAGGCTCCATACTCAGCCCTATCTTGTTCCTCATAGCTATCAATAATATAGCCGACAATTTTCCGAACCCAATAAAAACATAACTTTATCTCATCTTAATCTCAATCACAATGAAACAAGAAGATATAGCCAAACAGCTGCTACAAAAAACTTTTCATAAATTGGAAAATTGGCCCAACGAAAACGGCTTATACTTTGCCAACGACAAAACTGAAAGGATCATATTCGACCACCAAAGAAAAGAACCTAGCATCCCTAAAATAATGCTCTTCAAGAGAAAAATTCGGTTCCTAAAGGAGGTTAACTTTCTCGGAGTCAGACTGGACCACAAATTCACATGGACAAGCCACCTACGAGAACTTAAGGTTGACTGCCTTCGTAAAAGGAATCTCTTGAAGATTCTGAATAGAAGAGGACCTGGAGCAGACATCAATTCCCTACTGAATGCGTATCGTGCACTGATCAGATCCAAACTGGATTATGGCAGTGTAGCTTACGCATCGGCTAACTATTCCACACTTGGTATTCTGGACCCTGCACACCCTGAAAATCAGAATCGCCACAGGAGTCCACCGCACCTGCCCCATAGAGGCTGGCGAACCAGATCTAACTATGCGTCGCCAACTCCAAATCCTGAAATACAACTTAAAAGCCAAAAGCCTGACCCACCATCCAAACCATCAGTTGTGTAAATATTTTCCCCAACGAAAGATGTTCCTGACCAAAACTAATAAAGCCAAACCTCTCCCAATACAGGCCATTAGCCTGGAAAAGGCACGTAGCATAAAATATCTATACCCCATAAATGAAGGACTCAGAAAATGTTGCAAAAATAATTTCAGAAACGTGGCAAAAAAAGTGGGACAAGATACAAACCCACCTCAGACAGATTAAAGATAAAGTTGGGAAAACAAATTATAAAGGGAACATGAGCAGAATGGACCAAGTCACCCGGACTCGCCTAAGAACGGGGCACACCAGGGGGTAGACCCCCTACTTACCTGATATTGATTTCCTGTAAATTTCTAACTGCAGTGAAGTTTAGTATTAAAACTTTAAAGTAAAAACATAGTACTTTTATAAATAATGTATATGGCTTGATATTATAAGATAGTATGATGTAAGTAAATAGGTACTATCAGTGTATGTGTTGAGATCCACTATGGTGGACCCACATTTTCATTTCATGGACCCCCAAATTTTTTTTCGCTGACGTAGACCCCTTGCAGGTTGTCATAGACCCCTAGGGGTCGATATAGACCACTTTGGCAATCACTGCCTTAGACAGATCAAAGATAAAGTTAGGAAAACAGATTATAAAAGGAACATGAGCAGAACGGTCCAGGTCACCCTGACTCGCCTAAGATCGGGGCACACCAGGGAAACCCATGACTGGATCCTAAGAGGCGAAGAAAAAAATTCTTGTTCCATATGTAGTAGCGTCCTGGATGTCAACCATATTCTGGTTGGATGTAACGGGGCTCTATCCAGAAATGGGACGCTGAGATGGGAAGACCTCAGACCATCGTCGCCCATCGCCCTGGATATTTTACAGTCCCTGAAGAAAACAAATATCAAAATATAATCTGTGATAAGTGAAAAATGTAATCTGTTGTGTAAATCCATTGTGCTCACATATTATTTATATCTCAAATTTATAGTTTTACTCTAATTTTAATAATATTCGCTAAATTTCAATGTTCATAGATAAATACCATTACATATAATGTAAAAAACTCACCTATATAAATATATCTAAGGTGCATATGGCCTAAGTTGCGGAGCACCAAAATTTTAAATAAAAAAAAAAGTTAATAAACAAAGTTTGAGAAACTCTCATTGAAAACATTAGTAAGTCTCAATTAAAAGCCGAAATAACAATTTTTGAATTTATTTCAACTAGTTTCTCTTTAATAAATGGCCTCTTGATTGTAAATTATGAAAATGGTCAGCTTTAATGGATGCTCTTAGCATTAGAGCAACGTTTGGATTTTTTCAAACCCTAATAGAAATATTTTTTTTCTAATTTGAAAATTCTTCTCATCATATAATTTACTGCTAATTTCTCTAAACTATTTCATAACAATTTTCTAAAGTAGAATGACAGAAATCGTAAGTGCTAGGAATTATTAACTTTAGTTGTTGTTTTTGGAATAAAATTAGTGAACAAATGTTTGGTTATTGAAAGTAAAAATCAAAGTATTTTGAATAGATTTTAAATGCAAAATGCTGGTTCATTTAAACTCATATACGACTCAGAAGACAAATAAGTTTAACTTTTAACAACAATATTAACATTGTAAATCATAGTGAAGCATATGAATTAAACATAAATTACACCGGTTATGAATTACAAATGGCTTACAAAAAATTTTTTTACAGTAACATGCAAGAAATAAACATGTAACACTAAAGAATTAAAAGTAAAAATTTCGGTTTTATAGAGAAAATTATTTGGGAAATCTGTAAACGTATTTTCACCCTTTGCAACTGTCGGTGCAATAATATATAGAAAGCTTTGAGTGTAATAAATTGTGGTGTGTAACTCAATGTCTAATTAATTATTTGCTTTGCGGTATCGAACTCGAAAAACGGTGTATATTTAAGCGTTCAATTTACTCCTCGTTTTGCGCTGAGGATATATCAGGAGTTAGCGCTAATAATGTGAACAAATATTGGCAGCAGATGTCTGAATGACCGAACGATAGGGGTGGCTCAAAGTGTTGTGTCTCGATCTTTGTCAGTGTTGCACCCTGTCCAATTGTTGCCTGCATCACACACATTGTACCATTGCATTAGTGTCACACATTTTCCTATTAATATTATAGGTTTTTGTTGACAAATGACAGCCGTGAAATCTGAAAATGTGTGTGATTTTCTGTCAAAGAGAACGAGAAAAAAAAATGATTTGAAGAGTAAAAAAAATCGTTACACTATGATGGATTTATTGAAAAAATTTGATTAAGACATTTTTGTACGTGTGATACGATATTTAAGACAGGTAGGACGGCAATGCAAAGGGGAAAATTTTCGGTTACATTTTCGATGGCACCGATTATTATTTGTGAAAGGCCAACGGTCATTTCGCCTATTATTGGCTAGAAGAGGTCTAAGGTCTCACAGATCTCCCCAGACTTCAAAGATTGGTCACTTGTTCTTCGACATTCTCGATGTGGTTGTCCTGGCCGAGGACAATGCAAAGGTTTTGTTTGTGTGACATGGGGTCATTTCAAAGGTGACCTAATTATTGACCCCTCGATTTCGGTCGTTATTGAAAAATATTTTTTCTCACAAACCGTTCCGGCGGGGGCATTTACAACTAGCAAATATTAAATTTCATTTGGCACTGTGAAAAAATTTGAATCGATTGTAATTATTTATAACACACAACGAATTGTGATCGACAAAAAAAAATTGGTTAAGCTCATATGTAAGTGCAACATATATATATATATATATATATTTGTGCAAATATAGTTTATATATGCTAGGTACTAACGACAGCAATAACGAAAATAATAATCGCAATCATCAGAGAGAGAATAATAAAATATGCAGAGACACGTATTCGAGAAACGCACACGAATCTTTTATGCTATCGATCCACCATCATCGGTTTTACATTATTACAAATTTTTTTATCATTTCATCTCCCTTCGCTTTACAGCTTGTCTCGAAAAATGTTTTTTATTTCAAATATATAAAAACATTTAAGTATAAACTATTTCTTCCAATATATAAGGAAAATTACCCTTCAATTGTGTGATAAAAAGCAAAATTAAACTTAATTTTCTAAAAATTTAAAGCGCTTCAAAGTTTATAAATGGACCTTAGAAATTATTATTAAAAAATATTATTTTATTACAGGGATTTTGGTTTCTTCGTCGGTTATGTGTTTTGGTAAATTTTTTTAGTTTTCAACGTTTAGAGGCTGAAATTTACTAGGAACTACCAACTAAATTTTAATATGTGTTAAGATCAACGTATGTTTTCCTAGATTTTCCGAAAAAATCATTTAAAATCGATAAATCTTGAATTGAGCTTTTTTATTATATCAAGCTTTTTGGGTACCAATTTGCTATTTTTCAAATCTCTCCGTACACATTCCCACGAACATCTGTTTCAGCTTAGTGTATAGTGGTTCCTTTTCCCAAAGGTACTGAAAGTTCATAGCCCTGAGCTTTTCCGTAGATACCAGTACCAGATCCATTGTTTGTCGCAAAACCATACCTGACCATGTGAGAATAGTTCGCTCTGATTTTTTTCCTATTTCTCATATGATTCGTCGATTGTTTCTGAGTAAAGCTCGTCAAACGAAAGCACAGGTATCATTTGATCAGTCCTCATATTAAGGACTGGGTTTCTGATTCTTCTTTGATGGCAGTATAGCTGTTTTATACATTTGCAACCTGTATTCACTTATCCTTGCACAAAACTCAAGAAAAGCTTAACATTACTTTTAAGGCAGTGGCGGGAGAGCTTTTAAAAGCTCCAGTTATACAGAGACAGGCAAATCTCTGTCTTCTTATCTATACTTTGATTTGAGCTTCCAGAAGTGAAGTTTAAATTGAGGATATCAATTTGTTTTTACGGATATGTTTTCCTCAATTTTTGGGTAATTAAAAATATTTGTTATCTCTTGTTTTTACAGAATGATTTAAAATTCACACAGGAGTTTGATCTTCCTAAAGTATTTGTAATTTTTTCTTAGAAGTTGCATTCGGTAAGTGGTAATGTTGCAAGGACCATTTTTGACGACTGAATAATCTAGAAAAGATGTCTATATCGTCTATGAACTCTATGAATTCTATAAAATCTATGAACTATGTTGTCAAAAAAGCTTATTTGTGCGAAGTGGAAAATAGAACGCTTCAAAAATAAACACCTAAAAATTTAGGGACAGATTAAAACCCCATCGCAGCTTTTGGTTCCCTCTGTACTATCAAGTTGCTTGAAATAAGCTCGAAGTTTTGATATCCTTTTGATATAAATCTTAATCAAGTATTAAAGTTTTTTTTGGAATTTTTCTTCTCATTATTCTTCTCAAGACTGCCTTTTCAAATGTATACTTTGGTTCAAACTACATCGCATTTTTTATGGGCTAAAATCATTTTTAGTTTATTAAGTGTATAACGTCAAATATTCACTTTGGAAAAATATTTAAATTTTTCGGAAAATTAAACCTGACTGGTGAAAATAAACATGCCTACAGTTTGTAGCACACTTGCAATTGAAAAGAGCTTTTGTGTGACAGTTAAACGATTAATCCAATTGAAAAAAAATCATTTTTTCAAATTTTGAAAATGCATTTATTCGAAAACAAAACACACTCCTCCTTTTGTAATTTAATTTTAATAAAAGGTTCAAGTATTAACCATAAATCAAAGCGTATAATTTAATCTAATAAATAGTGGATAACCTCCGGTTAAACATCTGGTGAAGATTATAACATTTTCGCTCGAATAATACGACACGCAACAAATCTCTGATCAAATAGAATAGAAATAATTCAAACAATCAGCAAATGTCACCAGATGGCATCGACGGGATAAGACGGAGAAGAAAAAAGACGATCGAAGAACAAATGAAATACGACAACAATGAAAACACCTCTTTTTGCAATGTTTGCCAATCTCAATATTGTCTTTATGCGTTCGGCTTGTACACATCTCCCCGTTCCTCGTTTCCAACGTGTGCATACAAAATGTAATTAATACGATGACGAAATTGCCTTCTTCCATGTGTACACTTCGGTGGCATTGCCATTGCTTTTGTCACCGCAAAATGATTGACCATATGTGAACATAATAATTTACCACATTTAAGGGACAAATTGTTGATTTCAATATGATTTCGCAAGCTTTCGGATTGTCACCACCATCGCCACCACGGAGCGGACCCCTTGAAATCTCGTCGCGTTTATAAATCTGTATACATTTAAAAATGTCTCTCGTTTCGTTTCGATTGTGTTAATATGTATGAAAAGGAAAGTACGTAAATGGATGAGTGAATGAAAACCGCAACCGTAGCCCTGGAGTTTGAGCCCGGAGAACACGATGAGGGTGACGAGAAAATGAATATTCTTATAAAAGCTCACCCACAACAACCACACACTAATGTGATTAAATTATTTAACAGTTGACTGCACGCTACATAATATAATTTGTCCGTCCATGTATATCTATATAGTGTACATATTCTTCTGCGTTTGTTAAATGGATAAATCTAATACACTTAAATGTGGCCAAATACATTTTCTCTCATTGTTTAAGTTTCAACTCGAATCGCTTTAGGATTTGATGTTGTCATAGATAATGAAAAAGAAAGCTTTGAATATTTTCAGTTCACCACCACAACAAAGTGGAATTAACAAACCAAAAAAAACTGATATTGATAAAGAAAACATTTTCTTCAAATAGTTGACAAACTTTCAACATGTAATGAAGCCATAACTTTACTACATGAAAACTATAAGACATTCTATTCAAATTTTTCTAAACATAAATTTTAACTGATAAAATTCAGATCTCAGCTTTTATTTTTTTGAATAAGAAGACAATTCAGGTTGTTTAAGATCAAAAAAAAAATATGTTTTTCTTATTTACTGAATTTAAATTGAAAATATTTTATTTTTGTGATTCAAGAAGCGTGATGAAGTTACGATACGTAACGAAACGTAGCTAATTGAATAATAAAAATATTAAATAAAAAAACGGATCTTAAACAACCAGAATTGTCTTCTTCTTAAATAAATTTTAGCAAAAGTTTTTTTGAAATAAACCGCTAAAGCTGCTTCAGAAAAAGAAAATTTCAAGGAAAATTGGTTTCTTTGGTCAAAATAAGATTTTTTTCGCTGACTTTGAACAGTTATACTGTGTATACAATATATAGAATATATTGCGGTCCAATTTATGTAGTATAATTTAATATAATAATATATAAAAATCATACCATAAACATAAATTTGAACACAAGTTGAAATACGTATTGATACGTATTTCGATTGCCAAGCAATCTTCCTCAGTTGTCATCAAGTAGTTTGGATCACTTACAAAGTGAAGTGAATCATCACAAAACAGTTATGGAGTGATCCAAACTACTTGATGACCACTGAGGCAATCGAAATACGTATTTGGGCAATACGTCACGATTATTTATGTTTGAACTTCTTTTCAAATTTATGTTTATGGTATGATTTTTTTTATATATTATTTTATTAAATTATACTACATAAATTGGACCGCAATATATTCTATATTTTGTATACACAGTATAACTATTCAAATTCAGCGAAAAATTCTTATTTTGATATAACCCACTACTTTCAAACACCATTGAAGATCTTCCTCCACCCGGAGAACAAAGGCGCCTTAAAAGGAATCATCATGGAGACCTCCTGATTTCAAGTGATTAATAATACCATCATCTAGCGCGAATTTGGTACCAATAAAGAGAGTACCGAGAGTACCATCAAAAACAGTGGGTCTACTATTGAGTAGTAACCCAAGTCAAGTGTCATTCCTACGAACCCTTAATGATCTCAACAATAAAGCAGACTATTTTGAAAATACTTACACTAGTGAAAAAAAATCTTCTAAGACCAGGGCAGAAGCCCTTAAAATTGATAAAATGCGGAAAAAATATAACAGAATGAAACCCATTGTAAATGGATGAAAATATACCAAAAATGAAAGGAAAATAAGGGTGTTTTTTTTGATATTAAATCAAAATAAGCCGAAAAAAATAAATATTTAGAATCCAAAAAATGACAGTGTGGAATTTAAAAAAAAGGTAATTTATCACCAAATTTCGTGAAATTTTTTTTTAATTTTTTGCCATAGGACTTGTAGTTTTGCCAGAAATTGCGATAAACCGTTTATTACCCTTAAAAACTCACCCTCTTTCACATTCCGATCTCAGATCGCCCGTAAAATATTTTTCTTTTCCTCTTTGTTTTATTCTCTTTTTCAATGAGTTTCATTCTACTTATATTCTTTTTTGGTTTCAAAAATTATCGACCCTGGTCTACTATGAATACTCTTCGAAAAAGCCAGCAGTATTAACAATACTCCATGGTAATTTCGACAAAACATCTGAGTACTTTCGTGCCTCAATTGCACACAATACTTCGTGCTAACTCCTCTGAAACACCGTTTTTACTCCTCGATATGCCAGTCAAAACAAAGAATAAGTAAAAATCTTTAAAAAGTGGCAACTATTTTATGTGCATTAAACTCTTTTTTAATTATTGGATAATATGGGTATAATACACGATTTGATTGATTTAGCAGCCAAAAATTGAGATATTAAAGATTTGAAAAAATCAAACAACTATTCAATTTTTTTTCTCTAAAATCCAATTACACCTACTTAAGTCACACCTAACGAGTAATTAAAACGAATACCAAGCATTAATTACCATAATTATCGATACTACAACTATGGTAATAAAGATTCGAATCAACAACATAAAATCTTTCAAGTGCATACCCAAGAAATTTGGCATTATTTAAATTCCCCAAATAAAAATGTTATTTGGACAGGGAAAAAAAATATGTAAAATTCTAAATTCTGGCACGTGTGCCCCTCAAAAGGTACAATTCAAAAAAAAAAAAAAATTATGGAAATCAGTATAATTCGTACAAGTTCATGCCAAGTATTATACCCAAAACCCTGTTCTGTCAAGCGGTGAATTCGCTAGATCGCACACCTCTCGAAAAGAATGCGAGGAATTGAAGGGATTTTGAATGTTACGAATAGTTTGTTTTTTTTTTTTTTTTGGTTCTTCATTTAATAACAGGTAGGTGATAGTGAGCGGATGGTGGATCTTTGTGTGCCATATAATCTCTTGGAGTTTATTCGTTTTGACGATGTTGATTTGTATTTTTTTTTGTGTGTTGTTTTTAAAATTAAATTTGTAGGCGGACAATGCAGGTACCGTTCGAAGCGACTACTGCCCTTAGGGTGACAGTGTCTGGAGCGTGCAGTTTGATCTCATTTAACCCAAATTATCGACTATCAATCCCTATAAAATACAAAATCTCGATCATTATCAAACGTGATACTAGTTTGGAAATCTATATAAAAAAAAAAAAAATGATGATTATATATGAAATGTGTATAAATCGATGGGTGAAGCAGAGAATATGGAACTTTTTTTTTTTTAATAAAATAAATAAGAAAGAGACTATAGAGAGACCCTCTACCAACGTCTAGTATTCGGGCAGACCGGCGTTGGGCCCCCTTCGTCCAAATTCCATTCGGTGGATATCCCCTTTTATATTACAAGACGTATACAAAACCACTGTTGCTTATGGCTTTGGGCGCTTCTTCGCTTCTTTTGACGTTTTTATGATAAAAAATGTTTTGTCGGATTTTTTATCTCAACTGTTTAAGGTTTCGAGAGTCTATTCTTTTACCCCCAGCCGCATCATGCCGAAACTACAACCAAAGGTGTTTTGTACCAATTTTTTTTCTCTTCGTGTTATACATCTCCTCTGCGTACCTACAGCGACCCACAGCCACAACTTTAAATTTCTAATTTTCATCAATTTACAAAAAAATTTCAAATCAAACCTTTTGATTTTTCAATCCTTCTCCATTATATTGAATGTTTGGCAAACGGGGCGGCGGTGGGGTTGAAAAAATTGAAGAGTGAATTTGGGGCCTCCCCGTCGCGAACCTTATTCCAAACAATAATCGCTTGTCTGTCTTGTCTGTCGTTTTGGTTAAATGAAAGATGCCCAAACGAAAAGAAAAAAGCAAAAATGCATTGAATCGAAAACGATGAGACTTTTGTCTCGTTCGAGTCGAGGGATGGACCGTTATCATGCTTTTAGATCTTCTATTATTATTGTTATTATCATTACTATTTGGAAATATGAACGAGACAAAAATTACACAATAATGAAAATGTTATTTATCTGTCAAGAATGATCTTTTTCTTTTAGACTTGGTACCGGTGTGGGGTATTGTTGTTTGCATTGAAAGTTTGTTTTTGTCTTGAGGTCGCAATTGTGGAGCGATTTTTTTTGGGTTTAGATGCACGTTGATTATCGCAATGATTGATGATGTGATTATGGACGAATTTGTCATCGTTTTGTTCCGTGTTTTAATTCGTTCGACGTTTCAGCACCCAACAATGCGAAACTGGGAAGGTTCCGAGACAAATTTTCAAAAGGGTCGACTCAAACTTGGTGATTATCACGTTGAGGCTGCAGTCTGAGTGATGAGACTGCAATCTACCTCAAAAGTTTTATTTTGACAAAAAATCCTTAAAAAAATAAATTCTTTATTTTTTTTCCTTCTTGGCTCAATACTTTTGAAAAACTTTAATTCAGTGTCCCAATTCGTAAAAGTTCTACTCGACCAAAAACGCCAAAACTGTATTTTGAGGAAAAGCTTTGAAAGCTGTGAAATTTTCACGAAAATCTCGGCAAGTTCTTTCTTTTGGCCAATCTCAGTTCTTTTTCTAGCAATTTAGCCCAAAAGTCAATGAAAAAAATATTCTTTAATGTTGAAGTTGTACATGAAAAAAATGCAATGCAAATATTTGCATTTAAAGCTGCGAAACTGTGTTTTGTGAAAAAGCTTTGAAAGCTGCGAAACTGTGTTTTGTGAAAAGCTTTGAAAGCTGTGAAATTTTCACGAAAATCTCGGTAAGTTCTTTCTTTTGCCAAATCTCGGCTTTTTTTCTCGCAATTAAGTCAAAAAGTCGATGAAGAAATTATTCGTTAATGTTGCAGTTGTTAAAAATGCAATGCAAATATTTGCATTTACTTCTAATGTATACATAGAGGACTAGTCTTTTGCACCTATCAAATCCTATTATACAAATGATGACCGTTTTGGGGCCAACAAACAACCGATCGACGCGGTTCGGTTTACAAATGATTGGGTTTTGTTTTGTTTGGTTGTTCCATTGGTTTGTGTGTGTGTGTGTGTACATGTCCCATTGGATTGAGGGGGCGCGTTCGGGTTGTGGCGCTTACGTTCCAGATAAAACTGGCGCTCATCCCCATACAGAAATTGTGGTTAATTTTATTTGGCCGGCTGCATTTACCGCTCGGATGCTTTTCATTTGCCGACCTGTTTTCGTAGCAAATAAACTCTATTGGCATTTATGTGTAACGTCCATTGCTCCAGCGTATCTCCCGCTCTTTCTAGCACTCGCTTGCGTAACATTGTCATTGTGTTTCCATGTGTCGTTCACTATGTGTCATGTAGTGATTTGTACATTGGTTACATTACTACCTAGACGCATATATACATATGATACGATAATATAATGTGAGACATAAGCTTGAACTTTATACATACAAAGCTTTTGAGACTTCATGCGCAGAATTTGAGCTTTCGCTCACAATCATTTTAAACTTGGCTCAATGATTTTTGGTTTTGAATTTTCGTTTCTATTTTTCAGCTGAGGAAAACTAAAACAATTATGAGTCTCAAGAATACCAAAAATGGTAGCAGAGCGTGGCTGCAATTAATTCTTCGTATAATATGTACTCCATAGTACCAAATAACAGATTAATCTATAAACTAAGCAATTTATTAGTTTAAAATTGTTATAACGTGGGCTCAAAAACATTTGGATGAAAGTTGCCTCGACAGCCTTTTAATTTCATATCACAAAACTTGATTTTCATTTCTCGACAATTTGGCCGCGTAGCACTGAATACTGAACGCTGAATATTTATCGCCGTTATAGTCAACAGTTACGATTGTTTATTGTGACATTCCAGTATCGATAAAATTCGATATATATGAGAATAGAAGGAGGAGGCATTTTAGTCGAGAAAACGTTCAGTTCTGTCTCGGTTTTTTTTTTCCAACAAATTACTACGAGTCCACTGCAATATTATATGTGTAATTGTAATGTCATGCACAGCGGGCGACTGGGAGTTATGATTCTTCGATTTAATGTGTCAAAACCGGAAACATAGACACATAGCACCGATGCCCAATGGTTGGCTCGTAGACTTTCCAACCCAAGTCGTAGACTTAATTCGCACGAAAGAAAAAAAAAAACAGCCACAGCGTCCACCTGCTCGCAAGATTTACAATAAACAAATTTCCAGCAAACGAGCAAGTGGGTGTCCGATTCGCCCTTCTTCCTCATTTCTTTTTGTTTCAATAATTGAACTTGAAATCCCATCAATGCCTATCCCACTCACTCTTCAGCCACACAACTGAAACAAATATACAAGCACAAAATATGTTAACTAAACACACACACACATACACATAACAAGTCTGACGGACAAATAAATTACAGTTGATTGGCACAATGCGAGTGTAACAACAGACAACATTAGTCGAGAATTTCAAAGATATCAACGAAAAACTTTGCGACCTCAAACTGATCCATGATCAGTACCTGGATATTTGATTATTGTCGTTTTATTTTTCTCAATATATATATCTACATATACTTTTACATACGTCGGCATTGTGGAAATGACAAATATGCACGGTTTCTTTCGTGCGGCACTCAAATGGCACGCAACCGAAATCGTAGCGCATTAATAATAAAAAGCGAACGAACGAAAAAAAGAAAACATGAAAGAAAGCTTTTCGGGCCAAATATATTCGATCTGATAACACATATTTTCCTTTTAAATAGATTGACTTCATATTCTGGAAATCGTTGCCCACGAAAATGTTATCTCATTTGATTTTTAATGATACCGTAGAGCACCAATTCTGTTTAGGGCACTTTTAAAACTTTGCTACAATTTACGGACAAGGTGCAATAGTATAACAAGAGGCTTGAAACTTTTTCGCAAATATCGAGTGCCTATTTACCAATTATCTATTTAGATATTATGTGAGTAAAAATTTATATCTCCTGATGTACCAAAACTTTAAACTTATTCCAAACGACTCAAAAGTAAAAACAAGATAAGATAAATATTTTCAACCATTGAAAAATTGTTCCCTGAAATAGTACATCAGTTATTGGTAGTTTTTGGTAACTAAAATTTTTATTTTTTATTTCATTATAATAGGCAAATTTATGTATGGCGGCAAAGAACGTCAACATATATATGACTCGTTTATTTTGAAAGTGTTGTAAGTCCATTTCATGGACGGTCTATATGGTGATTCTTCTTTTTGTAACTAGAACAAAGTATGTTTATTGTTTAACTGTTAAGTTTTCACAAATTACTGATTTTAGTTGTTAACAAAATTATTATTCCCAATTATTCCCTCCTCCTTAGTATCTTATGTTCCTATGGTTAAAATGATAACACTATAGGGGTTGTTATTGAAATGGACTTAACTCACTTTCAAAATAAACGGCGCATATATGAGTGTAATACAGATATAATATAATGGTCTAAATTTCAAATTAACTGATTATTGTCATTGGTTTCAACTGTCATTTCGTTTTCATTCAATTGCCAATTTTTTCCATTTGTTAGTTTTGTCAGTGTTGGGCTATGAATATTACCCAGAAAGTTACTAGTTATCAAATTATAGATTAAATTAGTGGCTAATGTTGCTTTTGGCAACATCAATATCTGCCAATGTAACATTTTGTACTTTGTTTTTAATTTAATTCGCGATTTTTGTGAATTCAATTCTAATATCATATCATTTGCTCTTTTGTTGGTAAATTTTTATCATGGCTTGATTTACTCGGGAAGCAATTTAAAAACAAAGTGGATAATGCAACGTTACCAGATATTAATGTCGCTAAAAAGGACATAAACCAAATTGGCTATTCATACATACTTTATAGTATTGCACAATATTATTCATAATTGTCGACTTATACATATTTATATCTTGCATCTATGAATTGAAATGTTTATTAGGAAAGTGAGTTAAGTCCATTTCAAGAACAATTCCTATAGTGTTATCATTTTTCACCATAGGAACTTAAGATACTACGGAGGAGGAAATAATTGGCGTTTTTGTTAACAACTGAAACGAAATCAGTAATTTGTGAAAACTTTTTTTTTCCTGTTTTCATGTATTTGTAATTTGACCCTGGACAATGAGCAAATTTGATCTACGTCCTTGCTCCATATTGGCTCTATATTGAGTCAAATTGGTTCCTTGATCCTACTCCCTGTGAGGCAATTCCAAATTGGCATGGTCTTCCAGTCTTTTTTGATATTTTTGGCTGAATCTGGCGATCTCTTCTCTCACGGTGGCCACTTTCAGGTCTTTATGTATGTCGTGCGTGGTTAGTGATATACCATGGGGTGTTCGTAATGAGCCTGAGTGTCTTAGACTGAAAGCGCTGAATGATATCCACATTGGAGTTGCTAGTTGTTCTCCACAGTTCGATGCCGTAGGTCCAGACTGGCTTCAGAATTACTTTGTATGTCAGTAGTTTATTGTCCAGGGACAATTGCGACCTCCAACCAATCAGCCACTGCAGTTGACCACTGCATTTGGCTTTAAGCTGGTCTCTTTTGGCAGCGATATGTCTCCGCCACGTTAGTCTTCTGTCCAAGTGCATTCCGAGATACTTGACTTCTGTCGCCTGCGGCACCTGATGGTTGTTGAGATATACCGGTGGACAGGTATCTCGCCGAGTAGTGAATGTCACATGAACAGATTTGGCTTCATTGACTTTTATTTGCCATTTATTAAGCCATGGTTTCAGATCGTTGAGGGCTCTTTGTAATTTTTCGGTCGCAACCTGTGGGCATTGATCTGTCGCCATGATCACAGTGTTGTCCGCGTACCACATTGTCAGTGATGGGCAGATCTGCCATGTAAATTAGGTACAGTATGGGTCCCAATATGCTACCTTGTGGCACCTCAGCACTGACCGGGTGGAGTCCCGATTGATCTTCGTTGTAGCTGATAAAGAACTTTCTATCCTCCAAGTAGGACTGGAGGACGCGGTAGAGCGGGTGAGGTACCACCTTTTTTAACTTATACAGCAACCCCAGATGCCACACCTTGTCGAAGGCCTATGTGATGTCCAGAAAAAGCCTTATCGTTTAGCGTCCTCATGATTGTAGATGCTACTCTGTGAACTTGTTCGGTGGTGGAGTGTTCCTTGCCGAATCCGAACTGGTGGTTTGGAATGAGACTCTGTTCATCGATACAGGGTTGCAGTTTTTTTTTAAAATAGCCTTTCGAACAATTTCGACAGTGTGGGTAGCAAGCTGATAGGTCTTTATGTCTTCGCGTCGTTTTTGGGCTTTCCTGGCTTGTGGATCATAATTATCTTTGCAATCTTCCAGTATGATGAGAAATAACCTCTGATAATGATAGCATTAAAGATGGAGGCAAGCAGCATGATTGTATGGGAAGGGAGTTCTTTCAACATTCGACCAGTTACTCTCCCGGAGTATCCCGGGGCTTTTTTGGGTTTATCTTGTCATGTATGCAAGAAGCCACTTCTTCAGGTGTAATATAGAAAGAAGATGGTTTTGCTCCATTACTTGGTTGATCATTTGCTGTTTCTTCAGCGGTGAGCTCATGTTGGTCATCGAAGGGTTGGAAAACTGTTGCCAAAACTTTTTTTCTCTGTCAGTTCAGGCCCATTCCCTACTTTGCTGTCTGATTGGTGGGGCTATGAAAACTTAGTAGTTAAATAATTTACATACTTTGTTCTAGGTACAAGAAGAAGAATCACCATATAGACCGTCCTTGAAATGGACTTAGACCACTTCCAAAATAAACAAGTCAATTAACCGTTGAGTCCTCAATAGGTACTACATCTTTGCGTCTTAAACTTGATATCAATTTTATTTTTTATTCGTCTCATTATCTTAAAGCTCACATTTTTGAAAATTTCACTTCTATCGCGTGTGACCTACACAAACGTTATTTTTAATTTCTTCTTATTTTTAATTTTTCAGTTCCAATTATCGATTTTGTCTATCTTTTGAAAAATAGGTTCTTATTTTATCTTTTAATTGGACCATCACTAGACTATTTTAATTGGTATGAATATCTTGAGGATTAATGCCAATGTTCCAAAAGAACTATAAGAAAAGCTAAGATAGCTTTTGACGTGAGAAATAAGCTATCATGGTCTTATAATTTTATATTAACCACTCATTTCTTACCAAAGTGGTTTTCAATTTTTCTCAATGATTTTGTCGTTTCAGTTTCATACATGATATAATGCCACTTGTTCAGAAGAATTTCAGTTTAATTAAGTTTTGAAAACTTAACCCTTATCACCTCTTATGACAGCCTCTTTGATCCACTGGTAACAAGTTGCCTTTCTGATTTCTTAACAGTGAGAAATCTCTTCGAGATTTCTAGCGAGAATGTTTCTTGGACAGATTTTCTAGCAACGATTCCCAAGTGATAGGGCTTTTCTACTAAAGAGAGAAGAGGTGTAAGTTGAGATGTGTTTTTTTTTTTTTTTTTTTTTTTGGAACGTTGGTCAAATCTTTTTAATGGTCCAATCGGTTTTTTCTTCGGTGACAATGACAACGAGGACAGCGCGCGGATAACGCGCGCTAATATTAACTTCATTTCAATAAAATATCAATAAAATTTTACCACTACATTTTTCGTTTAAGTATTCTCCGACGTTTTTTCTTCAGCAACACACATAGACACATATCTTAATATTTTTTTGTCGATTCTCCCAAATTACCATAACCTGTTACAAGTGTAATAACATATGACATAAATAAAGTTTTAACGTTATTATTTAATTTACAACTCGTCTATGACGAGATCGCCACAGCTTCATATAGTTTCGTATGGATCTTGGGCGAACTGGTTAGATTTTGGATCGCGAAAGTAGCTGGTGATTTTTGGGAAATTTTCATGAGATATATATGTATATATATTTTTATACCGTTTGGTGAAACGAATCTAATGTAATTTATTAATTGGGTTTTGGTTCGTTGGATTGGTCAGCCAAATTAGTCGAGGAGACCTGCAAAGGTCAGATGAAAACGTTATCATCATCATCAGCATCATTGTCATATTGTCATTGCTTATAAGACCAATATGAACAATATTCATAAAATGTTTCGTTATATGTGAGTTCGCGCGCGTGTACTTGCCTATATATTTATATAAAATTAAGTATATGTTCGGCTAAGTGTTGGTGCCTGTATGTGAGTGTGTGGACAAGTGACATTTGGCCCCAATTAACATTTAACACTGAACTGTCTTCGGCCTCCGCCCCGCAAAACCGCCAAACCGCACACTTAATAGCCTACGTCTGTGTCGTCGAACTAGGTCCTTCAATCCGAACCCATCATCATTAACATCATCTCAGCTGACTAAAGATGCATCAAGAAAAAATATGTGTACCTATTTCCATATCTAATTTCACAATTTTTACCAAAATTTGATCAATCTAATTGGCAAAAAAATTCCTTGGAAAAGTAGTCATTGTTTACTATAGTTTTTCGAAAATTTATTCGAGTACTTCAGTAAATTAATCAGGAAAAGGTCTTATTTTTACCATAAAACACTTGCTGCATTGCCAAAGAATTTTCTTACTTTCGACTTCCTGGAATTTTGATTTCCTGAATTCTCAATATACACATCTTTTCCTTGCTAAAGTTTTTCATAGTTTTAATATTTATTTTATCAGTTTTCATAAGTCCAAAGTTTGGTGTTTTTATCACTTAATCATTGAAATTCACTGAGTAAGGTTTAGTCTCCAACGTGGCTCAACATCTACTATAGAATCAAATGTTCTAACAAATTTTATATTGGGAAAGTTTCTTGTTGGATTTGAATTGGAATATATTTCTTGACCTGATAAATTGGTAACCTCAGTCGTACGACTATATGCATAATTAAAGCGGCATTCATAGATGCACGATGCAAACTAAAATGAATTGAAAATCAAATGCAATTGGATGCAGTACAGAGAGATGTGAAAACTATTAGACTCAAGACAACTCAAGGGAAAAAAAACACATTTTTGTTTTTAAATGTGATAAATTTAAAAATAACAATAGTGTGCGCCATTTATTTTGAAAGTGAGTTAAGTCCATTTCAAGAACAATGCCTATAGTATTATCATTTTTGACCATAGGAACATAAGATACCTAGGAGGAGGGAATAATTGGCGTTTTTGTTAACAACCAAAATGAAATCAGTAATTTCTGAAAACTTAGCAGTTAAACAATTAACATACTTTGTTCTAGTTACACGAAATGGACTTACGCCACTTTCAAAATAAACGAGTGATTTTACTCCTCTAATATTTTGTATGGCACCCTTTAGTGTTTATAATTTATTTTTCTCATCCTGGCATCCTCTATACTATATTTTAATTTTTATTTTATTATTTTTTTTAGTTTTTTCTTCACAATAACCCAAAAATTTTCTATGGGACTAGCATCAGGACTATTTTCTGGCCAAGAAGACACATTAATGTTAGAATTTTTGAGGAAATCCATAACTTTTTTGACTTCATGGCAAGGAGTTCCATCCTGCATAAAGATAAAATTTTCTTCCGGAAACCACTCTTGAGTTTGAGGTAATAACCTCGTTTGCAAGACTTGTATATATTGGTCTTGCATCATAGTACCTTCCACAATGTATATCCTACCGGTACTCTTTGCTGATATGCAACTCCAAACCATAACTGATGTTGGATGTTTTACAGTCTGGGCGAAAGAAAGTAAAAATCTTCTTTTGAGTCTAATAATTTTTACACCTCGGTACAAATCTTTTTCCGGTCCATAAAGTTTTGAAATATTTCGATTTTTTCAAAATGCTTTGCCAAAAAAGTATAAAAAATGCGTCAAATTGTGGTCATAACGTCATTGAGTAGATTCTGCATACATTTTTAATGTTTAAAACAAATTTAAACGTTTAGTTTTAAACGAATTGGAACATAATTTCCTTCCCATGAACTTTAAAGTCTTATGCATTTAGTTGGGAAAAAAAAATTATATTTGTCAAAGCTTTTCTGAGATTAATTTCTTCACTAAGGGTCATTAATTTTTCCAGTAAAAAAAAAACAAATGTTTTTAAGTAATCTCCATGTTTGTAATTGATTAAAAATTTTGAACTTATTTTCAATTTTACTAATAATTTCGGAGCTTAAAAATGAAAATTTTTTGGAACTGTTTTTCCAATAAAATTATTAATTAATAAATTATTGTTTTTGGAAAAATTGCTTTAATTAATTAAAGTTGAAACTTTTATAAGATTCTTATATAATAATTTTCACCCCTCTGTATATTGAACTAAATTCTAGTCGTATAATGTGACAGAAATGTGTGACTTTAAATTAATTTTTCCACAGTAGACCTTAAAACAATTCAATAACTTTTAGGCAAAATTGAGAGGTCCAATGCAATGGAAAAATTGAAAATATGAAAAGTTACTGACACTTCCATTTGTTTTAATTGAACTACTGAAAAATTGATTATTTTCTGGTTTTAAACCAAAAAAAAATCTTTTAAAATAGGAAAGAATTACTATCAACTATTGGATGATAATAAACTGATGTTTTTTACTGCGTAAAATACTTAAATTTACGCTGAATTATTTATAATTTAAGTTTTCCGAAAGCAATTTGTTTTTGTAAAGAGGACATTGTGTTTGATCATTATAATTTTGCAGATATAGAAGCTTAATGTTTTTTTTCAATTAAATGTCGCTAAAACCAAAACTTTTCATATAAAATTTTCCTCTAACTGGTTATCCTTGCATTTCCTTCCACGAAATTAAAAAAGTTAAAAGATCTTTTTAGATTTTTAAGTATAAATCTTCAAAGAGAAAAAAAATTTGTTGGAAGTTTTTTTTTTGAGCTTTGCCTGAAAATATGAATGGAAAGTGGATTTTTGTTACGTGACCGTGTGAAAGCACATCCGAAATAATGGTGGCTGCGATAATGTACGACAAATGACCAACACACACCACCGACTCAATTACATCTGTGCACACAATGGGCATGGAAATGTGTGTGAGTCTGTGGTCCATTTCAGATTTAACAGTTTAACAATCTCTCAAGTGGTTGTCGGAATGAATGAGCAGTGAGTGTGTGTGAGTGTTTATGATGGTCAGTTCCTTATTATTTACTAACGCTCTGTTATTATTGAATGATCTGTGATCCGATCATTTGGCCACTATTCACTTACTCAGGCTTCTTCCTCGCTCATAAATAACGCGAGCATCTCTCTCACACTTTCCTCCCCGTCGTTTACTTCAACCGAATTATCTCTCGACTATGGCCATCTTAAACACACCACATCATAATCACCCACATACATTCGCATTAATCATTAGTGTAATGAGGGCAAGTGGCCGCGACTCGGGAAATCTTTTCCACTCTATTTTCGTTCGAGATTATCGTTTTGGCCTTTTTACTTACCGGATTTCGGACACTGGAACATTGCACTGGCTCTTCGGCGTGGTCGGTGGTTTCGACGTCGTCATTATTATTAACTTCATCGAGAGTTTATGTACGTGGATGTGTGGCGGAAATGGCGTCTGTGTATGAAGACGATATGTATCATCGCACTCGTTTCCGGTTACACCAACCATCTTCTGTGAATCACCAGCCAACATCTCTAAATCCTTCTTCTACGAAAACAAAAAAACAACATTTACAAAATTAAAAGTTTTCTAGTTAAAAAATCATTTCACAAAAACATTTGTTTCTGGTCTTTTAATCACCAATTACTTGGTTCTCTGCTGCTTTTATCCTATATTGTTTCAACAAATTCTTATTTTAAGTTAACAATTGAATGAATGAATTTCCTACTGACAAAATAACTTTGTTAAAATTTTCCATAAGAATTTAGAGAAAATGTTGCAGAAACGTGAACGATTTTTTACAAATATTATGAATAGTATAAAGTAATTAAATTGTGGGCAATAAGGACGAAGCTTCTTGTAGAATAATATTTATTTTAACGCCAACGTTTCGTCAGTCATTCCTGACTTCTTCAGGACATTTTTAATTTTGAGCCCTGAAGAAGTCAGAAATGACTGACGAAACGTTGGCGATAAAATAGATAATATTCTACAAGAAGCCTCGTCCTTATTTCCCACAATTTAGTTATTATATGTTAAAAAAGACAAGGACTTAAACAACATGAATTATGATTATTAGAATGTCCGTTATTTCCCAAATTAATTTTTAGTTTAAGATATAAAAAAAAATATCCAATACAATAAAGTTCTTAATTACTTGATTAAACCGTGCCGGAATCATGTTACTTTTACCATTTAAATAACATGAGATTATTTGACTTTTTACCATTTAATTTTTTTTCTCAAAAGTAAATAGATGAAAAGATTTAATTTTAAATATTTCTGACGTAAAATTTAACGCTCTACAAAAAAGGTCTCTAATGAATTTTCGATTATATCACTCCATTAAAAGTTACTCAACATTTAATTTGTGCCTAATATTTTCAACTTTTTGCTCATTTTTACTATTTTTAACTATAAAATCATTGGAAGAGAAGATAAAAATTATTATCATTAGAGCGCAAATAGTTATTTGTGTTAATTTTATGACTTGAACTGAAAATTAAACAAAAAAAATCATTTTTTGACAATTAAAACCGGTGATATAAGATCTGCATTCGCTATAGTCGTGAAATTCAATTTATCCAGGATAACTGTGTATACAATATGTAGAATATATTGCGGTCCAATTTATGTAGTATAATTTAATATAATAATTTATAAAAATCATACCATTTGAATAGAAGTTCAAACAAAAATATTCGTGACGTATTGGTCAGACACGTATTTCGATTGCCAAGCAATCTTCCTCAGTGGTCATCAAGTAGTTTGGATCACTCTTCTCACATGATTCACATGAATCATCACAAAGCAGTTACAGAGTGATCCAAACTACTTGATGATCACTGAGGAAGATTACTTGGCAATCGAAATACGTATCTGGGCACTACGTCACGAATATTTGTGTTTGAACTTCTATTCAAATGGTATGATTTTTATATATTATTATATTAAATTATACTGCATAAATTGGACCGCAATATATTCGACATATTGTATACACAGTGTAACTGTTCAATGTCGGCGAAAAAATCTTATTTTGATTATCCAGGATAAATTTTCGTACTTTAATCAATTAATCAATATTTTGTACCTACGAAGTGAATTTCGTAATAATTAATGAGACTATCAACAAAAGTTCAATGAAAATTCGAATTTTTACCATTTCACCTGATGCCACCTATGAGAAATTTCTTAGAACTTGTAGTCAACATCATTTTTATTGAGCCTATAGTCGATTGATTTGTCGTTAAAAAGTTAAATGTTGAATAACTTTTAATGGAGTGATTTAATCGAAAATTCATAAGAGACCTTTTTTGTAGAACGTTAAATTTTACGTCAGAATAATTTAATCTTAAATCTTTTCATTTATTTGTTTCTGAGAAAAAAAAATAAATGGTAAAAAGTCAAATAATGCCATGTTATTGAAATGGTAAAAGTAACATGATTCCGGCACGGTTTAATCAATAAATTAAGAGTTTAATTGTATTGGATAATTTTTTTTTATATCTTAAACTAAAAATTCAGGGGGCGATCGCTGTAAAAAAATTAATTTGGGAAATAACGGACACCCTAATGATTGTGTACAGAATGACATAGTATTCGGTAGTATGCAATTATTCATATACAATAATTATGATAAATGAATTCAAATAGACCGTTTTTTGAAACATTTACGTTTAATAAAAGTAAAACTTGTCATTAAAATGAATGTTTAGTTTAAGCACCTTGAAACTTCTCTCAAGTTTTCCTCGTTGGCGTCTTCTTCGTCGTCTTAATAACTGTTAGCAGTAGATATCTACATGGATACGATTCATGTGCTGGTCTCTTCTTCCTAGTGAAAATTGAGCTTGCGGCTATTTAAATTCAAATTAATTTATCATTAAAATCTATGCATAAGATCATAATTAATGCACAAGAACAATTAAATTTAAATATATTATAAAATATATTAACCTTAAATCAAAAGTGATCAGATGTAAGCTGGTTTTTTCGTTGTTTATTGATAATTAAAATCATAAATAAAGACTTAATTTACACCGACAAATTTTTTGGTTACTTTCTTAATGTTTTTATGTTTCTGTAGAAATTTTGAACAAATTTTTAGTGATCACTCTTTAGTGAAACTTCTATTGCATAAGATGAAAAAGATGTTTCGATTCAAAATCAAAAATATTTCAACCCTTTTGAAACAATATAATTGATTTCGTTCGAAATGAATGCATTTTATTAACAATAAAATTATGAAATGATTACAATCCTATAATTTTTCAGTTAGAGAATCGCAGGAAAATTGATAAAAGTTTTAAAGGTGGCATTTAATAATTGAAAGACCAACTTTTCATTTGAAATAAGTTTAATCAAAGAATTCATATATGCAAACAATTCACCTGTTATACACACATTAAATTATAAATTGTAATGTAGGGAAACAAACAACCGTAAATTCCAAGCAGCTTTAATTATCATCGATAAAATTCCACCTTAATTGATATGTAAACCAATATAATTTCCCTTTTAATATCAGCAATTTATTTTCAATGAAGTTTTCCTACTAATGATGCTAAACTTCCTAAACATTTTTAATTATATATGTACAATATAGAAATATGCATATTGCCCAATTTCAATGTTATCTGAAAATGGAATTACGGAAAATAAAAAAGAAAACAAAACGGATTTCAAGACTCTCATATTGCCTTATAAGATATGGTATGAACAAAAAAAAAAATTCTCAAACAATTAAATGTAATATTTTGTAGACATCTACATAGATATGTTCATGTATTAAGTGCTTTATATGTTTAATAATATAGAGAGGAAAAAAAAGCATGTTGGAAGAAGAATGGAGACATAATATTTGTATGGCAGAAGAATGAGATGACAAGGCAGGTAATATTATAACGTAACTGGGTAATTAACTCGCAACTTCCTTTCGTTGTCTTCCCACCTTTTAGCCAAAAAATCCATCTTTTTGATTTTCCCACACATCAACATAAAGTGTATAAGAAACAATGCGAGAACCAACAACAATTTTATTTTCGGTTGATGTAACCTTCACATGAGCAGCTCGACGACGTCGTTGCCTAATATTTCCGAAGAAAAATTTGGTAATAAATGGGATTAATGTGTAATTGTCACGATGCTGTTTCAATCGACTTATAGCGCAGGTGACAATCGAAATATTCATCCGTTACACCGTAGGTATATAGGTACGATCAGATATCGAACCGAGGACCACAACTTGGTTGGTCTTTGTCCGCTGCTGTATATTCCAATACAAATGTCCGGCCTTTTGAGGCCTTTTAACACAGTGACATGAGAGTCCAAGACAACGTTTGTCGTGGCGGCAGGTGTTGGCTGGTATGGCCACAAACTTGGATACACTGATGGTCAAAAATTTTTGGTAGGATTTCAATGATTCAATGGTTCAAATTTAGTGGATTGTTCAATGTCTACGATCAATGATTGACCGGTTATTTAGCCCAACCACTTTGAAATCTATACTAACACATTTTGATCCGGAAAACTTCGATATCTGCCGTTTAAAATTTTGAGTAGTAACATTTAAAGTTAACGTTTAACATAAAACATTATACGATCACATACTAAAAGAAATTGCGTCAACTTTTCATTTTCTCGATTTGTTACGTTTGTGATGTTTGTAGTGAAATTTCAAAATGCAATGTAAGACGTTTTTCTTCTATCTACTATTATAAAGAGGAAAGATTTGATTGTTTGTTTGCTTTGAATAGGCTCCGAAACTACTTGACCGATTTGAAAAATTCTTTCAGTGTTGGCAAGCTACACTATTTTTGGTGTACATAGGCTATATTAAATTTTCACAAAAATTAAGGATCCATATTAAAACTCCAATAATGTGTGGAAAAATTACCGAAAAACTTTCTTACATCGCGTGCGTTGGCGATTAAACTAAAGAACGGAACAACCGAATTTAATAAAACTTTATATTAAGATACAACACAATTACCCACACACGTTAGGCTATTTATCATTTCTTAAAAATAATAAGGGAATGTATCCCCCACGTAAAAAGTGAGGGATGAAAAATTTTTTTACTTCAGATAGTCGAGTTATATATCATTGGAAAGATATATAAAAGTTAAAAAATGATCTGTAAAAATGTAATAATAATAATAATAGTAATAAAGCTTAAAGTAAATACGTTTTTAAAACCGTGCATATATAAAATCATGTATTTATATACCCCCTCTGACTGATGAAATTTTAATATTCGGTGTATTCCTTATAGGAAGTAGGCATCTGATAAGATTTTTTTTTTGAAAATTCCTACCCTAACAGACAAGGGTGGATTCAGGATTTCTTGGGGGGACAATATCTTTTATTTGCAAGTACGTGAAAGGGATCACGACAAAAATTCGCAATTCCAGCCAGAAATCATCATAATGATAAATAATAAATAATCATATCATCATAATGATAAAAGAAATTTAAAATCCTCTTTCAGAGCAAAAGGCATACGCCGGCATTTCGCGGTTGTGTTGTACAGTGCAATAGTGTAATAGTTTTTGGAAAAAGGTTCATTCGGGAATCGAAAAAGGGAGATGGGGTTTTTTTGATAAATTTCGACTTTTTTTAGTCATAATTAAGACCGAATTTATTGAACTTGGCGATATTTTTTATTTATGTATAGATGATGATTGATTTACGGAGTATTTGTTTTACGGTAGGTATACCTAGCGTAGATTCAATGAAAATTAATTGATTATTGCATGGAGTTATTTAATTTTTTGCAACAGTTTATTAAATGTGTCTTTTTCAAGAGATGTGAAGTGTTTTTAAGTATGATTATATTTTTGAAAAGAAATAAGAAAAATAAAATACGTTACGCAGACGAAGTCGCGGGGATCAGCTAGTACTCAATATTTTGCTGATTTTTTTTGGAATTTGGTTATGAAATAGTGATGAATTGGTCGAGAATTTGATGATGAAAATGTTTTAGAAGTTTCAAAGCTTGACAATTGTGTTCAGAAACTTTTGGTTGGCTGGGTATTTGGTAGAGTTTGGATTGTGTTTGAAACGAGGGTTCAAATTCCCCGAGAGGCTCGGCAAGTTATATAAAAATGTTCTTCAATTTGTCTTATTTTCGAGATCGAGTTGAGATTAGCTCGACTCATCCAACGGTTGGTTCCGGAACACTTTTTTCTACGTCTTTAATTTTCTTGTTTTTAATAATAACATGTTTGATTGTAATCAGCAGTTCTCTGGCCAGTGGCCACCATTGCCGTTTTCCTGTCGTCACACGGACAAATTGTTGGTGAAGAATTGAATTTTTCACACAAACGAACTTTGGAGCCACGGCAGAGGTAAAAGGTAAGGGTTGGCCGAATCGATGGCTCAATCGATACTCAAATAAAAATAAATATTGGAAACTTGTTCGGTCTGTCTTTGTTGTGTTTGTTTTGGAAAGATAAAATGTGCAGTGGCATTCAACGGCATGGTATGCATGTTGTGGTACGAAGAGATTGCAGAGCATTGAGAGTTGGGATGTGCACAGTAGCCCTACTGTACGCCATGTCGTTATGTAAATAATGACAGGGACAGTCTTTTGTTATCTGCAAACCGTAATACTGGTAGCAATTGTTTTCCAGTCAACGAGAAATCAAAACGAATAAGGAAAACGAATGCAGTCAGTGCGAGAGAATGAAGACGAAAGGTAATTCACGATTGTAATAGTCAGAAAGGGGCAAAAAATATGAGTTGAAAATAAAATCGAAAAAAAAAAAAAAGAAAGGCAAATGTAAGAAAAACATTCTTCGTCTTCGTTCCATGCTCACGACAAACGTTTTCGTATTGGAGAGACACATTCCTTTAGTCTATGGCCACTGCAAAAGCTGCACACTTGGTGAACAGAGCAAAGCGTCCCTCTCAATTTTATTCAAATCTTTAAATCGTACAAAATGCACCCATTATTGCATACGACACAGCATTGTAACACAATTGCTGCAACTGCTACATTGTCTTCCGTTGATTTAAGACCAACGATGCATACCACCAAAAATGCAATATTTCCTTGGAAAAAAATTGTCTTGCACTTTCAATAAATCACTTTACCACTGAAATTTGTTTTCAAAATCATAACAAATATTCAAACAGGTGCTATTAACTGAAAACTTCAAAAAAAAACGTTTCTTTCGAAAAAAATTATAATTGTGAACTGAATTACTGATTGCTTACCGTAAAAAAGGTGGAATAATTCAAAGCTTTCAGAGCTTTAGAAAGAAAATAGAAAATATTTAGGAAAATATACGAGTTGCATTTGAGATCTTGAAAATAAACAGGAGACTAGAGAAGAAAGGTTGTACGCAGAGATTTTTTTTTGTGGAAAAGCTTTTTAAGATTCCTCAAAATTACAGGTAAATATAAACTATTCAATCAGAGGTAAATGGGCTATAAAACGGCTAAATTTACTAGGAATTTCCAAATTACAGTTTAGTGACAAACATGGCTCGAAACCATGCAATGGTAGCAATTTGTCGGCCGCAACCCTTTCGTAAAATTGGCAAAAATTTGTCCAAAAAAAAAAAACGAACACACCTATAATTTACGTTCAGGCCAATTTTCCAAAATCATCGCGACCCCTCTCAATTATCTAATAGCAATTTAATATAAAAAAACCAAAGTGCCTATTTGTATAATTCATAATAATAATAACAACACTATCACAGATCGAGATCGACTAATGAAGGGTTACGCGGGCCAAAATGAGACGCTGAGGGTTCTGCGGCATAGTTGAAATTCCACGGCTGTCAATCAACCCCTCGTGCTCGTTGCCGTGCTAAGTGGCGATGCACCTTGCACCACAACACACAATTATCGTTCATTTTCGTTCACCTTTTTTTTTTTCACCGTTCGCCTCCCCCTTCACGACATATGATTGTTTTGAGGAAAACGTTTGACGGAAAAAATTGGTTTTCATTTTTTAATGCTAATGTTTGTCGTGGTTGTCCACACATCGGGGGCGGGTTATAAAATATAGTAGGTAACCACCATACCGTGCAGTTTCAAATAACATGGCAAAACCAGCGTTGTATGCAACTTTATATAGATACTATGTATAAACCATTTCTATATATAAACTAACACAAACATAAAATAATTATCTACAAGCGCTAGCGTGAAATGACGTCATGAAGCGTAAATTTAAAATGGCCGTCATCTTCAACAAGCGTAACAACTAGAAAATATCTAAATAAATATTAAAACAAGATTGGTTAGGAATTCGAGAAAGCTTTCAGGGAAAAACAAATGTAAATTTCTAGTGGTTTTAATTGTCATACACTACTTACCAATTGAGAAATGCAATGATGAGCTTTCAGGCAAAAGCTCTTTGGTGTGGTGTAGGCTTAGACACTGGCACGGTTCCGGTTCGATTCGGCTCAAATTGCTGACTCTTAAATTAGGTTTAATGAATATTTTGGAATGATTTGTGTTTAGACAAAAAAATTTATGTCTCGCCATGGTAATTACCTTCCAATTAAGAGTCTGTTTAGCTGATGAAAGCTGATTATTGTTAAGCACCTACGAAAAGTAAAATACTAGGCAATGATATAAAAACTATAAAATATTAAACTAATTAGAGTTAAAAAATACGCTCCATTGACTTATTTGTAGACTGAAAACGAAGAAATTTTTGTTTTAAGCAATAATGGAATAATGATTTCGTCAAACACAAAACAGTTTGTATGATTGACGAGAAGTTTATAAACTCTGCAAATTTTCTCATAGATCATCAACGGTTGAATTGCGTCAGAATCGGGTGATAGCCGATAACAATTCAATAAACTAAAATAAACGGCGCAACAACCTACGACTCCAATGAAAGCCATTTAATTTTATTTTTTTTTGGTTTTCAACCTTTTTTTGTTAAAAATTTCAATCTAATGTGTTAAGAAATGTTTAAGATACGATCAAGTTTAAAATATGAGGATTTTTCTCCCACTTACCAGATACAGCATGTGTGTGTGTGTGTGTGTGTGTGTGTTTGAAGGAACACGAAGACCGAAGATTTAAACAAGATTGCCTGTTTTTATTAGAAAGTTAATAAAATCCGAGTCGGTCGGTTTCGGTCTGATAGGAAATTATTTTCAAAAAACCTCAAAAAAAAATGAAAGAAATTCAAGGAACATTTCAAAGTTCTTGGCAATCGCGTGCGGCGTTGATGTTTATTCATGATATGTCGAAAATAATTTCTGTTTGTTTTAAAAATTATAACAGGATTTTTTTTTTCAAAGAAATCACGAAAAAAATAAGTAAACATTAATAAAAGGAAAAATTATCAAGGGTTATATAGCTGTACAATACTTTGTTAAAGATTTGAATCTAAATGGTCAATTCATTTAAAATCATTCAATATTAATAAAAATTGGTCCTCAAAATTTTGTATTTTCCTAATTCTTAAACTACGACTTCCTTAAAGTAAACAGTCACAAAAAATTAATAAGCTTAAGGGTCAGTCCAAATAAAGTTGTCCGTACAAAATTTATCGGTACGTACATACACTATTAGCTTTCAGGAAGAAGTATATGTTTTAAATTTAAGATATGAATAACAGTTAGCCCAGAGTATATGTTGTTTTGTGTAAAATGCCCTTTTTGCCAAGTATATGTCACATATTAAGTGATTAAATACATTATATTCACCTACTGAAGCATGCATTATTTTGACATTTTGTACTTGCAATACCTCTGCTCCTGGTCAAATCTCAAACTCCAAATTTTAAGTGCATAATACTATTATGCAGTATTATAATGTAGTGATATTTCAGATTTTTATCTGGTCTCCCACCAGAGATATTGAGCTCAGAAAATTTCAAATTTTGAAAATTTCCAAATTTTGTTATTTTTATTTTAAAAAGGCTTAAAGTCTCACACTTCAAATTTTGTTTCACAATATTTCCGTGAAAATTGGAGTTTTAACAAACGAGAGCTAAAAATTTAGGCTGAAATTTCACCCTTTAAAATTACATTTAGGTGAAAACGTCTTATTACAACTTTATAGCTTATATGTTCATGAACCCACTGCTTTTAGTTTTATTTTGATAGGACAAATAGGGCCTGAGATAATCAAGTTTCCGCAAACCCTTAAAAGTGCAAAAATGTCTGCGTCTAGTAAAACTAATATGGCCACCACTGGAAAACTAAAAACAATAAAATAAAAATAATGATGAATTTGAACTACCAACGTGTTGGGGTGACCGTAAAAAAAAATCCAGAATTTAAAAAAAATATTCAAGCGTCCAGTGCTGGACCGACTGAATTGGACTGACCCTTAAGTGTTTTCCTATCAAAATTTGGGCAAATTTTAAGGAAAAATGGGGTCTGCGGAAAATTTAATTGCCAAGCTATTTTTAAAGATATCCAAATAATTCAAAAACCACTGCATTTAGCATAAAATATGCTTTTTTAACATATAACTTTAATTTTCCTGCAATAAAGAGAAGTTTATTTTATTGCAAAAACTTCCAAAAAATCTAAAAAAATTATTAGCTTTTTAAAACAGTAAAATTATGTGAAGGGATTGAGCTAACTAATGATTGTTTGTTTTCGTGTTACAAATCATTATAAACGATGTGTGGCATAAGTTTTAGTTTTGAGAATTCACTTTTTTTCTTTTTAGAGTCTTACAAAAATGAACGAAAACTTTAAAACGTCAACTTTCTCAAGTCAGTGTCGAAAAAGCGACTGAATGAAAATTAGTGAAAATTTCACAGAATTCATACAAAAAGAAATATCTCACCAAAACTTATGACTGAGATTTATGTATCTTCTAAGTATTGAGCAGTGAATTTCAAGAAAAATGCCATCCTTCTTCACACTCGTGTAATACAGTATTAACAAACGAGAGCTTTCAAGTCTTATACCTAATTTGTTTGTTTAAATTTTTATAACCAATAACATATAAATGATTTCTGCTTTAAAATAACAATGAGTAGTAATAACAACAAGTAACAGTTCTAACTTTTAATTTTGATTAGAGTTTGATGATCATCAAATTTTGAGCTTTTGAAAGTAACAAAGCATCTGATTTTATAGGGACATATCTTTGATGACATCTTGTTCCTTTCACTGGTAAGCAACATTCAAATCTTTCACTAAGTTTAACTCGAATTGTTGAATTTCAGCTGAAGAAACATTATAGTACTATTATCTCAACAGTATTTGAAAATATCGTGTGGAGTAAGGATCTGCGTAATTCTGCGTAAGGTCTTTGGAGAAAATCTCGTGTTACTTCTCATTTTAAGTAGCATAAATATATCGATATGTTAAAAATTAGAACTGTTGCCTAGTGTAATCTCTGCCCATTGATATTTTAAAGTTAAAATATTTAGTTGGTTATTGAATGGTTTAAAAATCATTCTATCAATGTTAGTTAAAAAAAAATTTAGCCTAGTTTGCTAGCTTGGCACTACACAAACGTCCAAGGTAAGAATTTCCTATTGGCCCAAATAACACCAAAACTAAATACCATTAGTAAGTCTATATTCCATCATAAACTTTTATTGTCATAAAAATTCAGAAATTTTTTGAATTATTGCGATATCCTTACATAAATCTTGGCAATTAAATTTTCCGCAGGTGATCTTCTTCAATAAAATTTGCCCAATTGCCATTTCTAAATGGCTGGCAGGAAAAACTATAACTTATTAATTTTTTTCAAATAGATTTTTGTGTTTTTCTATCTCTAATAAAAGAATCAGATTAATAAAAAATATTCAGGAATATAGCTTGAGCGATTTCAAACATATTATCCTTAAAACGCGTATGTTTAACTATAAAGTTAATTACGGAATATAAATAAAGAATTTTCATTTAATTGAAAATTTTGCCATTGTGTATTTTTGAAAAAACAAATACATAATTAGGAATGCAACATTCGAAACATTGCTATTTGCTTTTTAGTTTTGCGTACAAATCTGTTTTCTTTGATTTTTTTTTGAAATCAAAAAAAAAAATCACAATTATAAGAAACAATAAATCATGGATTGATATATTCTTAATGAGAAAGTATTGGTTATTGTAGTTAAGCCATAAAAAATGTAAAAAACACAAAGTTCTTTACTTAACATTTATAGTAGTTATTTAATAATTAATGACAACGTTTTACATTATCTCATTGTTGAACTTTAGTTCTCAAAGAATATAGAAAGAGAAAAGTTTTTTGAAATTTTTCGGATCACCAAAAACACTTTTGACTTCAAACAAACCAATCAACGAAACTCATTCTTTGTTCACAATTAATGGATAAATTGTTAGGTTCAATATAAAAAATAGAAAATGAGAAGTTTTTTATTATAATTATGATTTAAACTGACTACAAACATCACAAACATAGTATGATTTGGGACAAAAATAGTTTAATCATAAGATAAGCTTTAAGGACAAAATTTTAAGAAGAAAAACTTGAAAATAGAAGCGACATCAAAAGAAACTAAAGATTCAAAATCAGTTATTTTCATTAGTTTGCGAGCTTAGATTTTCAATTTTATTTTTCACTTTCAGCTCCTTTTTTCGTTGGTTCTATTTTTGACTAAGAAGTTTTTATTTTTCAGGTTTTTAAGGCCAAGTTTGTATGTATTGCACTATATGTTACAACAGAATTTTCGATAAATTCTATTAAGTTTAGTAAGCCATGCATCAAGCTCTTACAATGAAGCTTTAATTGAGAATATCCAGGCCAAAAAAACAGTTATTTTTAGTTTTTCAAACAAAACGTTTTCCTCAATATTCCAATGATTGAAAAATATATGGCATTTTTTGGTTTTAACTATTAAATTGTTTTGAATAGGCTAAAAAAATTGATATGTCATTCGATATAGTTCTTACAGAAATTTCAAAATAATTTGTTGCATTTTCCGACGAAAATAATTTTGATTTACTTTCCTAAGACTGCCTTTTCAAATGTATAATATTTTTTTCAAACTTCTGGGTATTTTTGATTGGTTATAATCAGTTAAAGTTTATTAAGTGTATATCTTCAAATATTCAGTGTCAAAAATTGTATGATTTTTCTAGAAAATTCAACCCAATTAGTAAAGATAGCGTCTAACATTACTAAAGCATTTTCACCTCAATGTGGCGTTTTTTTTATTCTTATTGGCATAAAAAATTGCAATAAAGAATAGTCAAACGGTTTTTTTTTTTCAATTTTCCGACAAATTTTAGAAGGCTCCAGTAAAATTTTTCGCAAAGTAAAGTTTTCCACAGTGAAAAATCATTCATAATAGTTTCGAATTGTTGGTGGGAAATTTTTGACAATCCTAACATGTTTTATACAAAAAAATTTAGAATCAACGTATTTAACGAATGAGTTAATGACTCTTCAAATTTAGTGTACAAGTCATCAAGCAATTCGTATTTTTCCACCCCTAGAAGACCTTTAAAAAATTTTGGATTTGTAATGTAATTAACTTCAATGCATTCTCTAATTACTAAGAAAACAATTTCAAAAATCGAAAACCGACGTTGATCGTTATTTTCCTGCTACTTCCTTCCAACTAACGAAAAATCTATGCTGGTGCTAAAATCGACTTGATAGTGTGTTTTAGTTGTTTTAGTACTTTCCCAATTGCTTCTAAAAATTGGTCAGTTTTTATCCGCCTGAAGTTGTAGTCTTTTCCGTCGCCCAGATTAAAATTTGCTTCCAACATTTCTTCGTATTACTTTGACAATTCGGTGAAGAAAAACGTTCGTGTCGAATTGAGAACGTCAATCAAAAATCAAGTTCATCTAGTAAAGCTTCACAAAGCTCTAACTCTTACAGCTTTATTGCGATTGACTTAAAACTTTGGAAAATCATTCTCCACATCTAATTCTTTACTTTAAAAACTAAATTATATATTTTCAAAACTTTTTAAGCCTATTGCAGCCCCGATATCAAGTGACAACTAAATTTGAGTAAATGGTTGCAATCTTTCCTATGCCAATATCTAAGACTCGTTCATACTTCTTTTTTTTTTTTTCGTGAAACGCCCTTACACTTTTCCCATAGCAATTACATGTCCAACTTTCCATATTAAAAACGGCGGGAAAAAGAAAATCTCTTCGCACGCAATGCCGTCGCCATGATCGACGATTTTCACCATCTTTGAATTGTTTTACGCTTGGCTATTTCAAAAGAAAAATAGTACGTAGATACTGATGACGAAGAAAAAGAAAACAACGAAGAGGCGGCAAACAAATCCTTGACAGTTTCATGAGATAAAAATTATGGCAAATAATTATAAATAAAAATAATTAATTATTTAATTAACGCACACACATGCTGGCCGAATGCACGCATTGCTCAATTGTAAGCATCGTACGATTATCGATCGAAGAAAGAGGCATAAAAGAAGCTCATACTTACCTATCGCATAGACAATTCTATTATTTACGAGTAGAAAGAGATTTCACACATGAATATCACTCGCATATTCTCTCATGTTTATTATTCTCTTTGTATGTGTATTGTCTTCACACGTTGCATGTGAATTATTTTTTTCGCGTGCAAATATTATTCTTTTTATTATTATTATTAATAATAATAATATTTTTTTTCCATTTACTCGCTTTCGAAGGAAGCGCGACCAAGTCGCACAAAAGACAGAAACACATCCTTAACATTATTAGATTTTTTTCAACTGATAAACTTGCATAATTTATTTCTCTGTTCAATTTGAAGGCTACAAATGAATACCTTTTTCGATAATTAATTACACGTTAATTAATTATTTTTCCTTCTATTTCACAACAATTTTCTGTGATATAAAACCTAACGAAAACTTATCAAAAAACCATGATAGCGATATGCAGGTAGCACTACCAGTGGCGTGCCACATTTAACTCAATCATTTGTCAAATTTTGCGTAACATTTTATTGCAAATTTCATGTTTATCTTAGTTTAATCACTTTCAATTTGATAATAGAAACAATTTTTAGGATCAGTGCAAATCATTTAATCAATTTCCAAAAGAAAGCCTTAAAGTTGTTGGCGTATAAGCTCATAACAAGTTTGAATGCATTTTTCATCGAAATATTTGCAAATAGATAGTACCGTACGTCACTGGGCAATATCAATAGATTTTTGCAAACCTCAACTATTTGCATTTTTCACTGGATTTACGAAGAAAAAAATGCAAAATTAAATTTAATTACTTCGATCATTAGTGGCTCGAACACTCGTTAGCAAAAATTTTGCCAAAAAAATTATACAGACAAGTATGACATAACGTCTGTGTATAAAGGAGGAACATTTTCGTTCGTTAAGCAGTTGGCCTTGTCTTGACAAAAGAATTGAGAAAAAAAAAACATTTTCCCTGTTAATCTTTCATTTTTTTTCTTAATAAATATAATAATTATGTTTAATATTGCTAATTATATTATTACTAATTTGATATATGATCAGCTCAATTAATTTAATTAGTGTCTTATGCATAAACATTCATTTTTTTTTTTTGCTTTCAAGATGTCACAAAATCGAAAAGAGAAATGATTATTGGAGAGGATATTTTTGCAGTTATTAACTAATAGGATATTATTGAATCTAAATAGGCTTTAGTGGCGGTGCAACAAACACGTTCGGTTAGCTATTTATTTAGGGGTTGCACACACAATGGGGCTGTGTATTTCAAACAGTAACCACATTAAAATTATGACAGCCAAATAATAAATAGAAAGAGTAAAAGCCGAAAGAGAGAATGAAAGTCGAATTTCATGCGATCGTTGCTTCCAGCCAGCAAGGGTTGTTTCGCCTTATCCAGAGGTATCCATAGTGCTTCGGGTTGAAATTGTTCCGATCCGATTTGGGGGGAGGATATTCTGTTGAGACTGAACCGGACTGTCAGAGGGTGACTTTGTCATGGCTGTTTAAACATGCACAAAAGAGATAAGCAAGCAAAGTGAGCGAATTATCCTCACCCTCTACATATATATGGATATAGAAAATCCACGACAACCTAATATCGTGCACTTTTATACATATACGTGGGGGTTTCACGAAATTGGTGTTTATAAAAATGTTTTCAAATTTTTTTCCCCACTTTTCCAAGAATCAGGAAGAACACATTTCTTGTCACTAGTAGTAAGTTTCTAGAACATTAAGGCCTTTCTAGAAATATCAAAAATAGCCGTTTTTTTATGAGCTTAGCCAAATTGGTTAGAGTTTCACAACTATCTAATTCAACAGAAATTTAGCGATTTACGAAGAATTATGAAAGGTATTTATGGTTCCTTAAAAATTCACAAGCTGCTGAACTTTCGAATAAAACTACAATTTCCAAAAAAGCTCTTGACTGAATTCTGGATTGGAACTAGAACTGAATTTCCCACAATCGTTGATATGACGTTAAATGTTTTTTTGCCATTCAACTATATTCATGTGAAGTTACTTTCTAAGCTTTAACATATAGAGCCAGGATTTCTCAAGCGGGCCACTAAAAATCGACTATTCGATTTTAATATATCTATGAGCATATTTTGGTAGCTTTATAGGTTGAAAGTAATACCGTAAAACGATTTTTGAAAATTTTAATTTTTCAAAAATCTATGAGCGAGTAAAAATTTCGAGTACTATTCTTTTAAATTATAATATATCAGTAAATAATTACTGGATTTTAATGAAACTCGGTTTGTGTGCTAAGGAATAGCAGAGGAATAGAAATAAAATAGTAAACGTAAAAAAAATTGTTTATAATAAGGTGATTAGATTTATAATAAACAAATGGCAATTTAACTAACTTCTCGGTGTTGTAGAAAAAAAAATTTATAAAAATATTCGTTGAACTATTGACTAAATGATGGCACAAGAAAATTTTAGTACTCTCTTACCAGGAAAAAGATATGAACAATTGAATGTGCTAGAATGTCATTTATTTTTAACGTTTTATTTCGCCTGGAAAACTACAGAAGGTAGAAGTATGTTCGGTCGCTGTCCAGCACATTCAATTGTTCGTATCTTTTTCCTGGTAAGAGAGTACTAAAATTTTCTTGTGCCATAATTTAGTCAATAATTCAACGAATATTTTTATAAATTTTTTTTTTCTACAACACCGAGAAGTTAGTTAAATTGCCATTTGTTTATTATAAAACTAATTACCTAATTATAAACAATTTTTTTTTTACGTTAACTATTTTATTTCTATTCCTCTGCTATTCCTTAGCACACAAACCGAGTTTCATTAAAATCCAGTAATTATTTACTGATATATTATAATTTAAAAGAATAGTACTCGAAATTTTTACTCGCTCATAGATTTTTGAAAAATTAAAATTTTCAAAAATCGTTTTACGGTATTACTTTCAACCTATAAAGCTACCAAAATATGCTCATGGATATATTAAAATCGAATAGTCGATTTTTAGTGGCCCGCTTGAGAAATCCTGACTCATATTTAATTCCAATATCATAGCTGAGATCGATTCGATCGACTCAGTAGAGTATTTTAGGGGTTGTAGTACCATGAAAATTGCTTTCAAAAGCTTTAATCTGCTTGAAGTTATATTTAACATCTTCTTACAACTGCATATAAAATATCTAGATTTCCTAAATCAAAAAACGTTGATTTCCATCAGAAATATCAGTAATTTAATAAGGGCTTATATTTACGAATTGGAAAGGGTTACAAGTCCTATCATTAACTTATTGTACCACAACTGATATTTTTGTTGCAGTGAAAATAAATTCTTTGTGTACATTCTTGTTCTTCCACTATCATGTTATCTGTTTTTGTGCAAGGGTAGAAAGCTTCTCGAGGTAGAAACGGAATATGAAATAATAGAACGAAAACATCCCCTATTTACCTATACGGCAACGGGGCGAGCAACCCTCCAGAGAGATTTACGAAATGGGAATGAAATCTAGTCCATTGATGACGGAGAATCCTCGCATGATCGCAGTCCAGCCGCGTTCTATGCTTTACCAAACAAGTGACAACCAAAACCAAAAAAAAAAAAGGCACAACGAAACAAACGAAATTGGACAGATGCAGAGATTTAAATCCATAATATCCTACGGATCACCAACGCATGCCACGACATAGAAGACGATATCATCATTGGTATGTCGTAGGAGCTTTAAATATGCAGTTATGTAGTTTATTAAAAAAAAAAAAAAAGAAACACACACAGATTTAAAAAGGTTCTTAGACGGAATAATTTCGACGGTCCAGTCCCCGAGGGTTGCTACGTAGACAAGACATGAAGTCTCATGTTATAAGTGTTGGAACGCGTTTGCTTTCATTACCCTACCAGAGATCATCACGAAACAAAAGCACGTCAAAATGTTTTCATCAAACGATTCGCTTTTGAATCCGAACCAACAATTCGCGCATCGTTGTGGAAAATTATTGGCAGCCGCCAGCGAAATTCACGGCAACTTCCAATCTTCCTTTGCAGTTTGGACGAAATGGAGGAATTCGATTGCCGCCGCTGGACATTCACGAATATTCAACTTCTTTTTTCTTATTAATATGTATTCCCTCTGTTTTCACCCTCGCCGCCCGCACCACATCGGGCCGGTTTTTGAAATTCAAACAATTTCCCGAGTAGTGCGACCGAAACCTTTTTGGTTTTATTGTCTCTGTACGATTTGTCGTCAAAAACAAATATTGGCTTTAGCAGAAGTTGTGGCAAGAAGTAATTCTGGCTAGGATGCTAACGAACACTAATCACACATTTTAATATTTGTCCCGCCACACACATACACATCGCTAGGTAGGTATCAGTATATAAACACAAAAATCTCACTAACGTTAAACAAAAAACAAAACATATGAACCACCAAACAAACAATCAGAACAAGAAAAAAAATGAAAATTGATTATAGCATTTTCACTTGTTTCATTAGCCTGACCCAATAACGCACCAACACTAGATCACATTTTTCCAACAACAAAAAAAAAAGATATATTCTTTTACGATTGCACTATTTCAGTTTAACTATACTTTCGTAGACGTACAATACAGCTTTTGTAAGCTCCCCTTTTGGTAACCTTTAATTCACCATTAAACGTTATGCATTCCAATTGCAAAGAAATTTTTATTTATTACTGACGATAAAGTAGTCTGAGGTAATGGTATTTGAATCATGGAGAATTCTAAGACTACATGATAATCAAAGAAAACAATTACTTGGCAATCGAAATACGTATTACGAAAAAAAACCGCAAAAACAAAACAGATATTGAATCATTTAGGCCATTTATGTTTAAAGGGTTCGCCTCTAGAAAATAATATCACCAAAAAATTACCACTTTCATATTATTTTAGTTAAATCGTTGCTTAAGATCCTTTCACGATTTTCTACCCTTGTTTTCGTCTGTCATTAAATAAACACTTGCACTTCCCGTGACAGCAATTATTATTTTATTGTTTTCATTTATTTTCCTTTTTTCCAATTTATGTAGTATAATTTAATATAATCATATATAAAAATCATACCATAAACATAAATTTGAACACAAGTTCAAACAAAAATATTCGTGACGTATTGCCCAGATACGTATTTCGATTGGCAAGCAATCTTCCTCAGTGGTGATCAAGTAGTTTGGATCACTCACAAAGTGAAGTGAATCATCACAAAGCAGTTAAGGAGTGATCCAAACTACTTGATGACCACTGAGGGAGATTGCTTGGCAATCGAAATACGTATCTGGGCAATACGTCACGAATATTTTTTTGTTTGAACTTCTGTTCAAATTTATGTTTATGGTATGATTTTTATATATTATTATATTAAATTATATTACATAAATTGGACCGCGATATATTCTATATATTGTATTCACAGTATAACTCTGTTCAAAGTCAGCGAAAAAATCTTATTTTGTTTAAAGAAATAAATATTGAAAATTTCTGAAAAAAAATGTGTATCGGCAGTGCCAAAAAACAAATGAAAAGGCGTTGTTTAAATTTTTTAAAAACATTTTCTTAATTTAATTTTACTCTTTTTGTCACACCGTACAACAAATATAGTAAATAGGTAATAATTAATAATCATAATAATTAATAAGAGTAATAATAATAATTATATTAATATTATAATATTCATTTATTTATATATAATTTTATTTTGTATTTATATATATATTTATTTATTTTTCATTTACTTATATTTATATATGTATGTATAGATATATATATAAATATGTACACGCATTTATTCACAAAAAAAAAGAAATTACACAAATCTGTCGCACACATGCACCCACCCTTATTTGAAAATTCGGCAAACAATTTTTCTCTTTTTTTTTTTTTTTTTGATTTCCGCATAAAAAATTTTAATTCCCCGAAAAATCCAAATACCAACAAAATGTAATCGTCTCAAAAAAAAAAATATGTTTGCCATTGATTTACAAAACGAAAAAAAAAATAATAATAATAGAAAACAGATAAATATATACAAACAAAATCAACCCTCAAATCTTTTCTCTCTTTCATCGTTTAAAAGTCTTCTTAAATAATTGGTCAGATTTTTTTTTGTTTAGAACAAAAAACAAACAAAACACTCACTAACGAAAGAGAAAAAAATGAAGTGCCACACATCGATCAAGAAGTTCCGCGATTAAGCTCCATACTTCAGTTTTAGGATTTGCAGTCACTGAGAAGGGAAATGCGGAAAATGATTTTAGTGCATTGGATTGCATCGCTGCATAGATTCAAAGGGGTTAAAAAAAAATTAGCCCCGAGAAAATGATTTTTCTTAAAAGAACAAGTTTTTAAATTTTGTTTTACATTTACAAAAAAAAAAAAATCAAACAGAATTCAATAAAATCAAAATTCGCACTACACAATGTGTGCAGAACTGCACTGAATAAACTTGAAATCCTGGAACTTTGAGACCAATGCATTAACGGTGTAAAAAATTAGTGACTTTCCATTGTTCAAGATGAAAATTTTTCGCTAATTCTTCACGAAAACACTGTCGTATATGTTAGTTAAATTAAAACATTTAACTAATTGAGAAAAAATTAACCAGAGAATTGGTTGTTCTGCTGATTTAATATTTGTTTTATAATAGTTAGCAAGTGGTTGTAATAGGTTGATATAGCAATAATAATCCATAAACGTACAGTAAATAGTCTTAATCATAATCATAGCAATAATAATAAT
This sequence comes from Sisyra terminalis, assembly GCA_958496175.1. Lineage (NCBI taxonomy): Eukaryota > Metazoa > Arthropoda > Insecta > Neuroptera > Sisyridae > Sisyra > Sisyra terminalis. The sequence goes on along the minus strand of OY292278.1, from coordinate 51,296,296 downwards.
TATAATAATTATAATGAGTAATAATAATAAAAATGAAATAATTTTTTGCCATCTTTTTTTTTTTTGTTAATTTTTCTTTAAAAAATCCCCCAATTTAGTTGAGACTCGAACCAATAGTGAACACAAAACGGGGTTCGTCATCTCATCGTTGAAAATAATTTCAACATAATTTCGAATGGAATAAACAGGAAGAGATCACAAAGACATTATTTTATTTTTTATTTTTTGCTAATTTGAAAATATTTAATTACTAAGACTTGTTTTTATCACTTATATGTACAATTCATTGGCTTAAAGTTTTTCTTTTGAGTCTCTTCCCATTACGTTTACATTGCCGCTCCTGGAGCTTTGGTCGATTCGGTGAAAGCTCATCGGTTTTGAGCTGTAAACGCCCATTTTGTCGGACTAGATTTATAAATTTTCAATGATTGAAATTGTTTGTACATCAATTATTCGAATGCCTTGTTTTTATGAGATTCAACAATTTATTGGAAATATTTTTTTATCAACTATTTTAAATGTAGCTAATTTCACTGAGGAAAATGGCAGTATAGAAGACTAGTGAAATTAACTTCATTTAAATACTTTTTTTTGTTCAAAGTATTGTATTTTCAAACTAAATTACTAGATAGTAATTTATTTTGGGGAAATTAAAGCTTTTCCCATCTGCTTTTTAAGATTTCCTCGTTTAAAAGTTGTTTGAAAACTAACCCTTAGGCAATGCTTTTGTCTTTTTGGTCTTCACGCTTTATCTGTATTATTAGTCAAAATTTTCAAATTTCTAGTAAATAATTGATTTTACTCATAGGCTACAATTGAAATCAGAATTTATAAGGGGTTACCAAAAAACTTCGAAAAATTCGATGGTTTTTTTCTTGTTAACTTTAACACATAATTCCAAATAACTTTTCGGGGTTTAGATTGATTTAATTATTCCATAAAGATAATAACTGTACGACTAGCTTTTCTGTACGGTAGCTCTACAAAAATTGCATTGTTTGGAAACTAAGTTATGCAGTTCTAAAGTACATTATATGCGGTTATACTTTTCGGATTGTGGTTTTCCTTCTTTTCTCCTCTTATAAGGAGAAAAAAAATCAGAAATTATACGTGCAAGTGCACAAAATATGTGCAAAAGATGGCAAAGTAAGTTTTAATACTATGTAATGAAAAAAGTTAAAACCAATTTGTAGAATTTAAATTCTTTTGAAGAATTTTTGAAATGGAATACTTGGTTATCATTTTTTCATAGTTTTAATAGATACGATCCAACTTTACAGTAACTCAGTGATATTCATTTAAGTTGCATTAATATTTTGGTGATAATTTATCGATAAAACATTTATCTATCGATTACAACACATTGTGCAAAAGACTAAGATTCTTTGCTTCAAATATGGCAGTTTCAGCAAAAAATTGCATTTCAAATCTTAATAACTGCATAAGTGTTCAATGTGTCCAATCAAAGCTCATTTTTTGACTAAAGTTTCATCCAAATAATTTGAACTTTTTGGAATAATTCAATCAAAAAAATAAAGTTTAAGGAATATCATTTTCACCAAAATCTTACAATTTCTGAATTGAACACAAAACGAAATGTAAAATCTTATAATGTTTTTGTTATCTGACTAAATAAAAATTTCGATTCAGAATAACTAGTGTTGTGTAAATGAACATGAAAGTATTATTATTTTTCTTTACCCATTTTTTTTTTTCAATTTTTTGACTTGTTTTTCAACATTAAAACATTAAAAAATAACTTTTTTTACTTTACCAAGGGATTCAAAATAAATTTGCACTCTAAGTAAACGACAACTGACTTATTTGAAACTTCAAACTTAACTTTCTATGAACTGTTATAGAGAATATTTTTTAATAAAGAATATTTACCAAATCAACGACAGTGGCTCAGAAAAGAGATACACAAACTTGATAAAATCAAAAACTGCTAAAAACGGTGATTGTCTTTGAATTTTACATGTTGTAACTAGAATTACAATCTTTAAACACTGACATCATAAACTTCTGATCAACCAAAAATCAATTTTCAGAAATTTAAATTATAACAAAGTTTCAGATTGATATTTGAAGTGATAATTTTCTTGATCTTTAAAACGGCAAGTATGAAAAAAACAGACAAATATTTTCAAGCCAGTATAAATATTTTTAGCCTATTACTAAGAAATATTATGAACAAGTTAAATAGTTAATTTAGTAGAAATTTACAGAAACTTTTTAAAGTGAAAAACAAATTTTTGTTGTTTTTGTTTCAGTCAATGGATTTGGAGAACACACAAGAATCGATTTTTGGATCAAAAACAAAGAAACATTAACAGTTAATGTTGTGTTCCAAAAGTTTAAGTTTGAGTAGTTTTAGATGTTGTTTCTTATTAATCAAAGTATAAGCATTTCTTTTGTCATTTACACAGGCGAATTTAAATTCAAACAAAGCCAGAATAATCTGCATCTGCATATTTCGCTACATTATACAAAAAAGTCAATTTAAGGGTGGTCAATCATTTTCCAAAAGCCAGGAATTTACACCCAAAATTTCTGTTCAAAAAGGCATTCGAAACATAAACTGAACTAACGAACAATTTAAATCAATTTTCAACGATATATAGATGGATACGTCAATAAATTTTTACGTCTAATTATAAAACGAAAAGATTTAGTCTTAACTAAATTACTAAATACCAGAGATCAGATCGCCAATGTAAACGTCCCATTCGTAAACGTAGAAGAAAAGGGGTAAATTTTCGTGCATGTTTTTTTTTTTGGTACAAAAAATTGGCTTCCAACACGCACTCAATCCAAAAATTCCTCCTAAATACATACAATAAGAACAAAAATAATTTTTTCTGTCTTTTAGGTAGATATATATATGTTACATGTGGTACGATTGCAACAATGCAAAATGAGGCGCGCAAAATTCGAAAATCACTTTTCTTTGATTCCTTCTCCACACCTTCTCTCACCATTTATTTTATTTATTTTTCTTTTATTAAAAAATATATTTAATTCAATTAGAGTAAGTGCATCACACATGCATCAAAAAACCACACTCACACACACTCACACATTTAGTTAGTACGTTCACTATAATTATTATTAAAATGCATTAATTTTACACATCCAATTATTTTATTTATTTATTTCTTTTTTTTAATATTTAAGTAAAGTCGATACAGGTAATGAAGTAATTACGTTTGTTTGTTTTTTTTTTATTTGGTAATTATTAGAAAAATGCAAATCATCGATTATCTGCATTGTATGGGAATAGAGATGTGATTCGGTTGCTGTCCATATGTGCAGTCTGTTGTTCACGTTTATTTTTTTTTTTAGGCGCGTTTCAATCACTTAAGTATTAAATAAATCTAAGGAATTAAAATTGGAATTGTTCAAATTGTCTTTTTTTTTACATTATTAAAACTCAATTATATTCTTGGGCCTCCAACAATTTATCATTTGTCATCTACGTTTTTCTCTTCTTCTTTTTTTTTTGTAAAAAATAAAATATTTTTGTTTAAGCTCGTTCGTTGTATTGGGTTGTGCGATTTCCTCAATCGATCAATCATCCCTTGATTTATTAATCACACGGAAAAAAGTTCTATACTGGCCATTTTTATGCACTTTTTCGCGCTGCTCTCTTTTGTTTTTTCAAAAGCAGGTACCTGCGAAAAGCTGCTAGAGCTTTTCGTGATCAATTCGTTTGGCTACGCATTACTCTATAAGTTGGGTGATTCTTATTGAATTTCACTTGTTTTTGTTTAAGTATATGGCATTTTTTTTTTTTTTTTTTTTTTTGGAAAAATGTACTGGCCATTTTGACACTTGCACTCACTTGTTTCACAGATATTTCGTTGAAATTGACAAGGACTGAAATGTAGATAGGACAAGTAGTAGTGCCGTGTGGTTTGGTTTTTTGGGGTACTTAATAGAGTAATAGTATGAATTTGGCTCACCGCAAGTGTTCGTGGATGTTGTGGAGAGTTGTAGCAGTCGAGGGGGTGGTAGATGATAACGATAACGTTTGACGATTTGGCGAGGTGATTAGCCATGGTCGTGGTGATGTTGATGGTGGTGTTGCTGTTGTTGTTGCTGTTGAAGTTGATGTTGTTGTTGATTGAGCAATGCGGCGTTGGTGACCACATTGGATGAGGCCCAAGAAATTAAATGCTAGTGGGCCGTAAGCTGATGGCCGCCCATGGTTTGAGGTGACAACATTGGGGGTGAGTGGCTGTGACTTTGGCCACCCATTGGACTACCGTGCATGTCGGGATGGTGATGATATCCGGGGTGCATATGCGTCGGCGGTCCACCGCCCATGCCACCACCGTCCATCATATCACCGCCGAGCGTATTCGGCGGCGTCATCCGCTTTTCTTTTTGCCTTCGATTACAAAACCACACACGCACCACTTCCTTTTCCAACTGTAAACTGTCCGCTAACGAGGTGATCTCTTGCGCGCTAGGTTTCGGCTGCTTGTGAAAGTGCTGCTCCAGCGCTCCTTTCACGCTGACTTCGATGCTCGTCCGCTTTTTTCGCTTGCGACCCTGTGCCGCGATTTTGTCGATCGACGTTGGTGACCCGGTCGTCGAGTCGGCTTCCTCCAACCACTTTTGCAACAACGGTTTTAATTTGCACATGTTCTTAAAACTTAACTGTAACGCTTCGAACCTACAAATAGTCGTTTGCGAAAACACATTTCCGTATAGAGTTCCTAACGCTAAGCCGACGTCGGCTTGGGTAAAACCTAACTTAATGCGGCGTTGTTTGAATTGTTTGGCAAATGCTTCTAAGTCGTCGCTCGTCGGCGTGTCTTCTTCGCCGCCACTAACGTCGCGGTCGGAGGGATGCTGACCATTGCCGCCGCCGCCTCCGCCATGGTGCAGGGCACCTGGTGAATGCATGTCGCGGAGTGCATGGTGCATTTGGGGTGCTGTGGCTTGATGATGCCCCAGCATTCCGTTCATTGCGGCATGATAGTGTTGTAAAGGACTACCGGCGCCAGGATTATAATGCGCCGAGGATACGACGGGTGCATGCCACTGTTGCTGCCGATGATGGGCCGCCATCGTTTCCGCCTGGGCCGATAACGGCTTGACATCTTGATGCGCATGGTGTGGATGGTGTCCATGCATTCCCATCGAGGCGGCCCATGGATCCGACGCGGTTGCACCCGGTTGCAAACTCACCCATGGATGCGACACCGAATGGGCACCCGGCGACGGCGAGCTTGACACCTGATGATGATGATGGTGGTGATGGTGATGCTGGGCCGGAATATATTTCATATCATTGGCATCAGCCGCCGATCGCGGCGAGCCACCCCCATGGCCCGGATGATACGGATGACCCAACACATTCATACCAACCACACCGTCCATTTCGGAACTCACAGCCGCACTGCTGGCCGGCAAATACGTCGTTGCGGCCATCAAATTATGCGGCCGATTCGGGGCACTAACGCACTCCAGCTTGATATCGGCCGGTGATATCCCTCAGTAAATCACCAAAAAAAAAAAATCTTAAATCTCTCCCCTGTTCAACTGTCCAACGTGTACGATACCAATTTGTCTTCCACACACACACTCAAAAACAACGACCAAATTAAAAAAACTAAAAACTCAGTCAAAAAATCTCAATGTATGTCCCTCGACTTATCCATACAAAATCATTCCACACCTGTATTCCCCTTATGTTTCATACGATAGTATCTACCATTGTTTCGGTTCAGGGAAAATCCTTTGATCATTTTGTCACGTTTTTCAGTATTTCAAGTCCGAATCAAACCAGTTGAATCGTTTCAATCGTTCTAGTATACAAAAAAAAAAAAAATATTTAGGAAAATCAGCGACGATTGAAAATACCAACACAAGACTGAAAATTCATCCTCATTGTCATAGTCGTTGTACGTATCGATCTGAACCGATTTTGCTGATGCACACAAATTGTCATATTTAAAAAACGAAATGGCAAAACGAGGAAAATGGGCGGCAAATCCGGAAAAATAATGACAGAAAGTAGCACTTGGTAAATGAAGCTGAGACTAGTAAGCGACTGCGACGGACGTTTGATTCTACATCGTTTCGGGACAACACCATCAAAAATCGCACAAATTTAGTCGCCGGTCAGGACGAGAACACACAAATGATTGAAAATCCACCACTTTTCGAACACAGAAAGGTTTTCAATGTTTGCACTGAACTGTTAAGCACTGTTCACATGATTTGGTTGAATGTGAGGTGTACCTACACCTTTTGCACTGTCAAAATTCGCGGTTGGAGTCGCGGATTGCGACTGTGGCGAATTTGATGGTGTACGGCGACCGGACGTGGACGACGTTACGATCGTCGAAAATAACAACAAGAACGGTGTTAGCGTGGCTAGTTTTGTGGATTTGAGTGGCCGTAATGCGTTAATTGTTGATGCGTTTGTTGTTATTGTTGTTGTGTCTTTACATGCAGTCATCTCAGAACTGAATGCTTCGCGGCCGATGCCTACGATACCAAAGGCAAACGAGAATGGGCAACGTACCACTACACGAGCAGCAGAAGAGAATAGCGAGGCTGTCACCGATAGATGTGCGAGGGAGAGCGACAGCGGCGTGCGGCGCTCCCGAGCGAGACCTGCACAGTTGGTGCTCGTCGAGCGTGGTGAATGTGTGCGTACAGTTTCGGTCCCCACTGTTTAGCCGTTGGTGTTCGTCTCGGTCCTCGCGAGCGGCCCTCAAACACCGCCATTGGCTGCCGTTGACTGGTTGGCGCTCCGACAACGTCACGCTCGTGTGCGCCTCTCGCATTGCGCTACGAAAGCTCCGGCTCCGCCTTCCCAAGCCAACTGTGCTTCAGCCGTCATCTCGCACACATCGCGCCGCATAATATGCTGCTGACGACGGAGCCAAAGCTTCAGCGCTCGGGGACCACTCGCCTGTGCAACCATCACGCCACGCTACCACACATTCGTTCCCATTTACTCCGCCAACAAACGAACATTTCTTTTTTCACACTCCACGTCGAAATTTCCTCAAAACATATCACCGAATTTCATTCGCAACAATTATACCAAACAACACTATCCGTTTGCTAAACTTTTCACATGTCAGCCATGAATAATGCAAATCCGTTCATTCATTCATTCACCTAAATTCTATATTTCCCTAAAAAAGTTACTCCAATACTTTACAATCTGACTTCGAGTACCAACTACTAAAAGCAAAAGTATGATATAGAGATAATTATCAAGGAAATAAATTGCAGTTGCATACATGCAATTAGTAGCTGGAAATGATGAATATAGAATACTAATGAATTTATACATTTTTTCAGTGATTGAATGTTTCAATTAAAATACTTATTGTGAAGGGGTGGATTTTAGTTATTGTTGAAAATAGTAATTAAGTATCGAGTGCAACATTGAAATAAATAATGGGAAATTAAATATGAGTATTTATTTTGAAATTATCGCCAAATCTGATATTTTTATTTATGGTTTGAAGGGGAAGCAGTTTAGGCTCATGAATATTATAATTGATGTAATGTAGTAATATCGTTGGGAATAAAGATTGAGTGAAAGGGTGGAAATTACGTATCGACACAATATTGAAACTTAAAAGTTTAATTTTTTTTTTCTAATTAAAAAAATATTTGTAATGTTCAAGTTAAATTGTTTACATTTAATTAAATATTTTGCCTTGCAATGATTAAACTGTCAGGTGGGCTTGAAATAATTTAATTAGTCTTAAATAAGATTTTTGGTAATATTTTACTGGAACAATAGAATAAGAACTTATCAAGCTTTATAGTCAATTGTGTTGCACAAAAGTAAAATTTGCACGAAAGTGGAATATAAACATCATTTTTGTTAGAATTGGTCAAGAAGAGATAAACATTTTGATTAAAAATAAACTGTTGACTATTGCTTAAAGTTTTGGTTGGTTTTTCATTAATTGCATTACATTTTTACCTATTTTTGTGCAACAATAGACTAATGCAGTTTTCTTCATTGTGTATCAAGTAAATTAGATAATTTTTTAGAGAAAAGTTTATGGATATTTCTTTTAAAAATCCAAGTATCTAATTAATACCTACAAGTATATCAGTGGGCACAATTATTGGATTCAGAGTTCCAAAATAAAGAGCATTGTACATTTAAAAAACGAATAATTTTTAATGACTAATTTAGGATTTGATTAAAATTTATGGTTAACTGAAATTTGGACGACTAATTGCAATTTTTCTCCAATTGGTACGTACACTGAAGGTGATACCGATTCGTAGTCACAACTCGCAACAATTAATGTGTGTGATTAACATTTTTAATTTAACTTATTTTTTGTTCTCTATGAAAATCACTCTGGTGTGAAATAAATTTATGAAATAAAACAAAATATGTAAGCATTAATAAGTGCTTCACTATATTTTACAAGTATATATATATATATAAATATATATATATTAAATTCCAATTGTAATGCTACGCTAGACTCTCCAACTAATTATGCTCTAATTACCCGATAATTATCTCTCGGTAAAGTACCCATTCAGGGAAAATAGGCCTTAAGTTACAAAATTTCTAACGGTTAGTCGAAAAAATATAACGACAATTTCTTGCGTCGCCTCGACCAATGTCATATGTTCACATGCACATCGCTATTATCATCCCCTTGTGTGATGCATCGCTTTATCTATTATATACGACGGCTTGCATACAAAACAACCCTTTTCTTTACAACATCTTTTTTATTTGTTCGTACGCAAGTTTTATACGAGCACCAACCTCTTTATGTCTCCATAAAAGTAATCTCTTCTTTGAGAAAAAAAAAAAAAAAAAAAAAAAACAAGAAATGATTTAGCATAGAAATTATGAAAATTGATTCTAAATCATTGACACCAGTTACATTTTTAATTTATCATTTGAATACATTGAATATTCAATGTTGATTTTTCATTTGCATACAGTATAAGTTTTCTTGCTGTTTTCGTTTCACGTATATGGAAAATGAACGCACAATATTTAATTCCAGTCTAGTCAAGATTTGAACCACCTGAAATTTTCCTTGTTTGTGTTCTGTCCGATAGAGTTTACCAGTGTGGATTTTTCTCAAACACCATCTATTGAAATTTTCCTAGACTAAAATCGAAGTTATTATAGTAACCAATTTTGATTGTTGTGTTACTGAAAATCCAGATTTTCTTAGTTTTTTAAATAGTTAAGAGTAAATTAAAATCTTCAACTATGAAATCAATCAATAACGCGTGGAGGTTTCACCTTCTAAAAACCCTTATTTTTAAATTTGATGTGAGATGAATGATCTTTGCTACCCCTTTGAAGTTTTCATCAAAAAAGGATCTCAACTGACGTCTTATTTTGAACTAGCTGATCCCCGCGACTTCGTCTGCGTAACGTAGGTGTAGATTATATTTTCTCTTTAAATTTGCTATTTTTAGTGGCATATGAAAATTATTATTTTTCTTATTTCTTTTACGAAAAACATAATCATACCTGAAAACACTATTTTGTCAACTTTAAAAAGACACATTTAATAAACTGTTACTTAGAATAAAATTGTTGTATAAAATGATCAATTAATTTTCAAAAAGTATTTATAAATATCTAAAAACAGTATGTTCAATTGCGTATACCTACGGTAGGTATACCTACCGTGAACCAATTAATCCGTAAATCAATCACCATCTATACATAAATAAAAACTATTGTTAAGTACAATAAAGTCAGTCATAATTATGACTTAAAACAGTCAAAAGTTATCAAAACACTCGCCTAGATATTTAGAATGTTAGTAGAAATTCATTGAAATTGAGAATTTCATTGTCTCAACTTTAACACTACTGAAATGTACAAAACTACGGCGAAATTAAAATTTGTTCAAATGCACGAAACCCAGTTCCTCCATAATCAAGTATAACCATTGTGTATCTATGCACTTCTTATTAAAACATCTGAATTTCAACTATATAATTAAACCATTTTCTATTAGTTCGCCGAATTTCTCGCTACTAAATATTCGCTCACTAATGTATTTATTTGTGATTACGTATATCGGATTTTCAGGTTTACATTATGTGAAAGCAAAAAACCGTAATGCTCACTTATGAATTTAACCTTTTTTTGATATATATATATTAGAGTTTAAATTTTAAAGCAGATCCTACGTTTTTGTTTCTGATAATAAACCAACATTGTTTTATTTTAAGCGATAAAACGTTTCTTCTATAACGAAAATACCTTGAAATTAAATTTGAAATTTCGATTGTTTATTAGACGTAATGCCGTACAAACTTTGCCACCATTTTTCACTCTTTTAGAGGAGGAATTATCAAAAAACCCTTTCTTAATATATATCTGCATCGTACAAGAAGAACACTTTCCAAATTTCATCGACACAAATATGCATTTATATTGTAAAATACAATGTAAAACGAAAAAAATTATGACCTTTATTTTGAATATCATGACTAAAAAGCAATTCAATATCGCACATTTTGACGTTGTACATACAAAATTGTTGGAAATAGATAGAAAGCTTGGAAGGAAATTCGAATATTTTATTTATTTCCAATAACGATAATTGATTTTCAAATTTTTCTAAACACCGAAGAAAAGTTGGTTTGGAAGAATTTATTTTTTGATTGATAATGAAATATATGACAAAAAATTGCTCCCTTAATGTTAAATGATTGCTCCAGGTCACAATCATTGGCTCATAAAAATTGGATTTTAAAAAAGTTTGATTGTTGAAAAACAAACAAAAATTAAAAACTGCTTCTTTGGTATTTGGTATAAGTACCTACTACCTAAACTTTCATACTAATTAAGTGAAATGACGTTATTTAAAATGATATAACAAAAACAGAAACTAATTATTAATTAATCATTTATTCATTAATTACACTTATTAAATTCAAAATTTCAATTGTTGATTAACTCTACGTTTTCTCATACAAACTTAGTCACCCCTTTTACTCTTTTAGGGTAGGAATTTTCAAAAAAAAAATTCTTAACTGATGTCTACTTCTTAACCTTCCCTTATAATCTTACCTTCCCTTATTGTTTTTTTGGAATGATAAGTAGCCTATAGTCTGTGGGAAATTATGTTGTATCTTAATTCCAAATTTCATTAAATTCGATTGTTCCGTTCTAAAGTTAAATCGGGACACACCAACAGACAGACAGACAGAAAATTTTTTTAAAAATCTTAAGTTTGGAATAAGGGTTTCTTGAAACAAATATTTACCCTAAAATTGGGTTCAAAATCGAAATGTACAGACAGACGTTAGAATTTTATATATTAGTATAGATGACAATCAATTACCTTTTCAATTAGGTATATTTAAAATTTTATAGATATTTGTTGTTCCATTTAAAAAATAAAACATTTAGCAGTAATAAACTAATTTCTAAGATTTAATTTACAATTTGAGCCAAATCGACAGTGCATAACTACTCCATAGTAACAAAGTAGATATCACAGGCTTTAAAAATTTTTTTTTGAGATGCTGCAATACTGTAATTATGGTTTAATATCAATTTTAAGTGTCAAAGAGGAAAATATCCTTTTTAAAAAGTCAGTCATTTGGTTTTTCTGTGTGTGTGTGTTTTTTTTTTAGATGGACTCGAAGTAAACTTTCGTGAAAATACTTTTGTGGTCCACCCTATAAAGTATAAACCGACATATATATCCCATTTAATGCATTCCGTCTCCATTTAAATAGACTGAATTAATGTTTCGTTTAGAAATTCACTTTGTGACTTGTAAATGAAGACAACGACAAATTGAAAAGCTCATAGGTATATGTCTTACATAGTCTCAAAGTGAAAACCGCATTCGAAACGCTCAAGTCGAACAAGTGGTCGATTTCAAGCCGACCCTACCCTCCCCCCCCTCACTATCATCGAGACGCACTAATGTATAATTTATGGGGCCAACAAGGGCGAAATTTGTGGTTTTCCAACCCTTAAAATTTGCTGCTTTTCTCGATTAAGTCGAACACGACGATCGTTTCGGTTTTGCCTAATTCAAGTGTCAAGCTCAACTTCCCAATGTATTAACTTTACAAATTGATCATCGTTTTGCCTAATTTCTCACCTCTCTTCGGCGCACTTAATATTGTGCTCGGGTCCCATGTCTACGAGCCGAAGCACTTGAGACAAATTTGCATCAATTGATTTGGAAAACCTCACATTTGAATATCAAACTCTGAAGCTTTTAAGCATTCGTTATGCACTTTTTGTCTTTGAGACACAAAAATTGAAAGCTGTATCAAAATGAAAAAAAAAAAAATGATTGTGGCGGTGGATGATAGAAAATTCGGAGCCGTCTCTTGACTGGTCTCTTCGTTTCAGGCTTATAACTACACAAGAAGACATAATTATATAGCAGTTGGACAAGAACACTAAATCCGCTCCTGGCAATATAGATTCCGTCTGATATCGCATCAGTTATTATAACAAAAAAAAAAAATTAAATAAAGGTGACCCCATCTATCCCGTCATCATCATCATCATCAGCATCACCATCATCATATCTTCAGTAGCTACTTGAAACGACGCAAACATCAACAAATTTCGATTAATATTTCTTCTTGTTTTGTCCTGTCGTGAAGTAATTTGGTTTTATAATTGTTTCAATTGAAATGCATCGAGATGCAAATACATAACATACGAACCGAATAAATGTCAATATCGTAATCGATAATGTTTACCTTATATTTCCGAAAACGGTTGTTTCCAACTTGTACTTTTAACAAGTCGACTTGGTGAATCCATTATCATTCATAAATAGTTTAATTTATAAATAAATACATACAAAACATTCATAATTCATTCGATTTAAGAAAAAAATCGGTGTAAATACTTTTATTTTTATATAAGACCTGATTCAAAATTCTCATATATCATAAATACCAAACCCAAAAAATAAGTCATTCACTTTTGCACATCACAAAATGTCCTCATACATTTTAGGGAAAAATTTGTTGCACATGTGTGAAAGTGATAACACATACCACACACACACAAAAAAGTGCCCTATTAAAGTTTGGTTTAACGATAAATTGATTACTTTTTCCCAAAAATTAAGTAACTTGAACTACTCTTCCCATATCTTTATCTGCTTAATCCAATCTTAAATTTATTTGATTCTATTGCAGATTATAAGAAGCTAAAGTTGCTAATTTGGTATTACATGAAACTGGGCATTTAATAAAATTTGACAAAACTATGATGTTATGGATTTTACAGTGTTATGCGGACAAAGATCTCATATAAAAGTACGACCTCACGAAATTTAAGGATCAGTTTTGAGGGCAGGAAAAATTTTATCGGTTAAATACTCGTGTAATGTTGGTTTAGGTGAAGAATTGTAAGCACGTGGTGGCCACTTTATAATATTGCTATCAAAAGGTAATTTTCTATTCTAAAATGTCATTGAGAAATCAAGAACTTAGTATTATTTTATAAACTTTTTTCGGTTAACAATACCCAATGAAAAATAATATTTTATTTTTGAAAAGGGAAGCAGTTGGTTGGTGTATAAGAAACTAGTAGTTGCCCGTTGCATTCGCAACTAAATGTTAATATGAGATAATGTAGAGTTAATCAACAACCGAAATTTTAAATTTAATAATCAAAGTGTTGTTATTATAAAAAAAAGTTTATCTAAAATTATATTAAGAAATAAAATATAAGTGTTTTTTTATATCATTTATTTTAATTAACATCATTTCACTAAATTAGTATGAAAATTTAATACTTATGGTAGTACTTATACCAAATAGGCGATTTTTAATTTTGGTTCGTTTTTCCACAATCAAACTTTTTAAAAATCTATTTTATGAACCAATGGTTGTGATCTGGAGTAATTATATATTCGACTGAAAAACATTAAGGTAGCAATTTTTTGCCATATATTTCACTGTCAATTCAAATATAAAATCTTCGATACTAACTTTTTTTCGGTATTTAGAACAATTTGAAAACCTATTATTGTTATTGAAAATAAATAAAATATTCGAATTTACTTTCACGCTTTCCACCTATTTCCAACTATTTTAATGTACAACGTCCAAATGTGCGAAATCGAATTGCTTTTTAGTCATGATAATCAAAAAAAAAGGTCATAATTTTTTTTCGTTTTACATTGTATTTTCAAATAAAAATGCACTTTTGTGTCGATGAAATTTGGAAAGTGTTTTCCTTGTACAATGCAAACATATAATAACAAAGGGTTTTTGAAAATGTCTCCCTAAAAGAGTGAAAAACGGTAGCAAAGTTTGTAAGGGATAACGTTTAATATGCAATCGAAATTTCAAATTTAATAATCAATCAAAGTCCGTTAAAAGCGAAACGTTATTACTACTTAATATAAAACAAATTTGATTTATTATAAGAAACAAAAACTTTGGGTCTGCTTAAAAATTTAAACTCTGATAAGTAGATATATCTGAAAAGCTTAAGTTAAATTTATAAGTGAGCATTATGTTTTTTGGCTTTCACACATTGTAAACCTGAAAATCCGAAATACGTATTCACAAATAAATACATTAGTGAGTGAGTACCCCTACCAACGTTTTAAATGCGTAAGTGGGGATAACAGAGCGCATGCGCATAGCCCATTCTGCACGGACGCACGTCAAGATAGCCAATTTATATATAAGAAATGTGAATGGAAAAACCAGCAAAAACGTATGGTGAAAGAATTTAATTTTATAAACGCAACTTCTATAAGTAAACTATAACTTTATTTATCTATTTTACGAGAGGTTAATTCTAATTTAACTTTAATGAACTTCTTTATAGACATGTGTATTAAAGTGCATAAAACTAGTAATTTTTTTTAGTTTCCCAACGTTATGGCCAAAGTGGTCAGTTCTATCTTACATATAAAGTATCCCACACTACCTCTATAAACTTTTAAAGTAATTTTGATGCACTTATGTGACGACATATACTTCACAAAGAATTAAGAACAATAATGAAATTAGAATTGGACAAGCTAAGGATTTAATAAAAGATGCAGAAAACATTTCCACCGTCTCCATTTCCCCTCAATAAGTAGAGCAAAACATAACACTTACATCTGGTTCGATTAAAGCAGCCATTGTCTACTCTTCGGAGGTCACGGGTTTGTCCCAAAGGATTATCGGAGAAAATTAAATAAAATTATAGAAGTCGAAATGGTGAGTGACTTTTCGAGGGGTCTGTGATTAGTAACGTTAATCGTTACCTTACAGGCCGCAATTAAAAAGGATAAAGAGAGACTATATTAAAGGGAAGAAAAAAAAAAGATGCTTATGTTTTTTTACCTAAAAATTGTAAGTCTCAAGAAATCTATTCAGTCAGTGAAAATTTTTGAGTCCCAAAACACAATAGGAAAACATTTTCAATGTACGTAAATTTTTTGGGATGGTACTGAGAGATAAGTGACATCTAATCCACGCAACAAACATCGCACACCCCTTATATTCTCCTTTCTGTGGTAACTTTTTGCAGTTATTTTGTAGATATTAGTAATGGTGCAACTAAAAGATCCTCCAACAAAGTAATCGCTACTTCTTTCGAAGAAATTGGGATAAATTTCATTATCATTACGTCAGACAAAACTTGTGATATCTATTTGCAATAAGAAGAGTGAAAATTTTAAAAAAATCTTCTGGAAACTTTACAAATCTAGCCACTTAAGAGAAAAGTTTATGAAAATAATGTAACAGAAAAAAAAATAATAATTTTAGAGTACCAAAAATTGTATGGCCTTTACTGAGTGATAAGTGATGTCTGATTCACATATCGAACACTACTCACCCTTCGTATGTACCCAAGGGTTAAACAATGCACGTATGTGTGCACGTGATGACATATACTGCAGCAAATCCGAAGAAAATTGGATTGACTTTTCCGACTAAGATTCCCAATTTCCAATCGAAATAATACAATCTTTCGAAGCATCCTGTACTACGCACGTATACTTTACATGTTTATCAATTTACATGAAAATTTATTTGCCCATAAGTATGTAAAACCTTGCAGCCAACGTTGGTAGCTCCGCTCACTGTTTTGTTGCCATCTCTTATGTAATTTCACTGTATTTAATTGACATCACTTCAACAATGGACAGTGACTGATTGACTCAATGATCAACGATTGAACGACATCTCAAATGATCTATAAAACAAATGAACGTCGATTCCACTTAATTTTTTTAAGTTTCCCCAAAAAAAAAATATTCTCATTCTTTGATAAGAAATATTTTTTTTGGAAAAAATTACCGCGTGGAATCTTTGCTGAAAGATTACACGAAGAAAAAATGTGTATGTTCCAGTGGGCGGGGGCGTTTTTTTTTTTTTTTTTTTTTTAATAGACAGACAACTCCTTGCGGCTACTGTGCGCACACCGTTGTTGTTGTCCATCGGGTTTTTTTTTTTTTTTTTTTTTTTTTTTTTTTTTATCTTCGTTGTTGTTCAGAAGGCAGAGAAGAAGTATCGCATCCATACATATAAAATACAAGTACAAGTATATTGATATTATGTGGTTTATATGCTTTTAATAATGATGGTGCAGCTGTGTCTAACCATTCTGGTCTTCGTCTTGGTTTTTGGTATGTAGCATTTCCAACACTACCAACACAGTAGAACTGAACCGGAGGCTTTTTCATATCAAATCTGAGAGAGCCTTAAATTTTGTAAATTATAATTAAATTTCCCTTCTTGTCCTCTCTGTTCTCCTGTCTCTCTCTCTCTTTCTCTCTTTCGTTTATAGCACGACGATTTATACGCTTTGTGTTTGGGATACGTCTTCGTTTATTTTTATTTTTCGGTTATGATGGATGAAAATATTTATATTGAATTTATTGCCTATCGGTTAAAAGACAACAAAAAAAAGAATAAGAACTAATTCGAGTGAGTTCACGTTTCTTATCGTTTTATTTCAATGCTTTATCGTCTCACTTGCAATTGCTACCGTTTTAAACAAGTAACTAATCTAGCCACATAAATTCTCTGTTTTCTATATCAATATTTATGATCTTCGTATTCCAGTGGATACAAGCTTCTTAATTGAACACCTTCCACGCAGACGTGAGGAGTAATTATCAAAAAGACAAAATGAGAAAATTAAAAAACAATTTTCAGGACGATATCCAGGAAAATTATTAGTCGGATTATTTTTTCAAACATGAAAAATTTAGCCTTAAAAGCTTAAAAGTTAAAAAAAAACGTAATGGTTGCCTCATTGACATTTTCTTCGAAACGAAAAGTTTTATTTGCTGCCAAAGCTTTTTACATTGAAGTATCATCGCAATCTATAGTAATATATAAAATTCTTACGTCTGTCTGCAAATTTCGATTTTGAACCCAATTTTAGGGTAAATATTTGTTTCAAGAGGCCCTTATTCCAAATTTAACATTTTTAAAATTTTTGTCTGTCTGTCTGTCTGTGTGTCCCGATTTAACTAAAGAACGGTACATCCGAATTTAATGAAATTTGGTATTAATATACAACACAATTTTCCACAGACTATAAGATACTTATTATTCCAAAAAAATAATAAAGAAAGGTATTCTCTAGGGATGAAAACTGAAATTTTTACACCAGACAGGTGAGTTATATAGCATTGAAAAGATAATTTAAAGTTCAAAAATAATCTGAAAAAATATTTTCAGTTGAACTCATAAAAAGCACAGTAAATTGAATTTAAATTTTGAAAAATTGCCTCTTTGAAATATAAACCTATATATTTATAAAAAACACATAGTTAATGTTAATACCGTAATGGCTTACGTATCTTACATTCTGATGCCCCAAATTATAAAGACGTGGGTTCGAATCTTACAGTAAACTTTTTTTTTTATAAAATTCTTGCAAATAGACCCTTACAGTTGCTCAATAAGGAAACATTAACGAAAAAAATAATAGTAGTAGTAATAATAATAGTAATGAAACTTAAAGTAAATAAGTTTTTAAAACTGTGCATACATAAAATCCTGTATTTATATATCCTCTCTGACTGATGAAATTTTAATAATCGATGTATTCCTTATAAGAAGTAGACATCTGATAAGAAATTTTTTTTTGAAAATTCCTACCCTTAAAGAGTAAAAGGGGTGACTTAGTTTGTATGAGAAAATGTAGAGTTACTCAACGATCGGAATTTGAATTTAATAAGAGTAATTCATAAATAAATGATTAATTAATAATAAGTTTCTGTTTTTGTTATATCATTTTAACTACAGCAATTTAAGTGTCGTCATTTCACTTAATTAGTATGAAAGTTTAGGTAGTAGGTACTTATGCCAAATACCATGGAGGTAGTTTTTAATTTTTGTTTGTTTTTCAACCATCAAACTTTTTTAAAATCTAATTTTTAAGTACCAATGATTGTGACCTGGAGCAATTATTTAACATTAAGTGAGCAATTTTTTGTCATATATTTCATAATCAATAAAAAAATAAAATCTTCCAAACCAACTTTTCTTCGGTATTTAGATACATTTGAAAATCAATTATTGTTATTGGAAATAAATAAAATATTCGAATTTCCTTCCACGCTTTCTATCTATTTAATGCATAATAAATGCATATTTGTGTCGATGAAATTTGGAAAATGTTTTTCTTATACGATGCAGATATATAATAAGAAAGGTTTTTTGATAATTCCTATTCTAAAAAAGTGAAAAATGGTGGCAAAGTTTGTACGGCATAACGTTTAATAAACAATCGAAATTTCAAATTTAATTATCAAGGTATGTTCGTTATAGACGAAACGTTTTATCGCTTAAAATAAAACAATGTTGGTTTATTATTAGAAACAAAAATGTAGGATCTGCTTTAAAATTTAAACTCTAATATATTTATATCAAAAAAAGGTTAAATTCATAAGTGAGCATTACATTTTTTTGGCTTTCACATTTTGTAAACCTGAAAATCCGATATACGTAATCACAAATAAATACATTAATGAGCCAATATTGAATAGCAAGAAATTCGGCAAATTGAAAGAAAATGGTTTAATTATATAGTTGAAATTCAGATGTTTTAATAATAAGTGCATAGATACACAATGGTTATACTTGATTATGGAGGAACTAGGTTTCGTGCATTTGATCAAATTTTAATTTCGCCGTAGTTTTGTACATTTCAAAAGTGTAAAAGTTGAGACAATGAAATTAGATTTCTACTTATATTCTTAATATCTAGGCGACTGTTTTGATAACTTTTGACTGTTTTAAGTCATAATTATGACTGACTTTATTGAACTTAACGATAGTTTTTATTTATGAATAGATGGTGATTGATTTACGGATTAATTGATTCACGGTAGGTATACGGAATAGACCATACTCTTTTTAGATATTTATAAATATTTTTTGAAACTTAATTGATCATTATATGCAACCATTTTAATCTAAGTAACTGTTTATTAAATGTGTCTTTTTAAAGTTGACAAAATAGTGTTTTCAGGTATGATTATGTTTTTCGTAAAAGAAATAAGAAAAATAATAATTTCATATACCACTACAAATAACAAATTTAAAAAAAAAAAATAATCAACACCTACGTTTCGCAGACGAAGTCGCGGGGATCAGCTAGTTGTCTATAAAGAAGCTAGAATTTTGTGAATCACTACGGTTGTGAAATTGTCTCGTGTTATTTTAGTAGACCGTAAAGGCCCTTTCACAATTCTTTTACAGTTCGACAAGAAAACGCTAAAAACATTGTTTTATTGCGTATGTAATAGCCACACAAAAATACCTACTTATTTTTTCAGTAACTGTTTTAACGCAAACAAAGTAATAATAAATTCTATTTAATATTAATATAAATCATTAAAGTGGAACGCCGCACGCTCTGGTCAACTTATTTCGTCCAAAAATTTTGTCGTTAATTAACTAAAATGGAATTAAATTAGAAGAAACGAAAAAAAAGGCAAACGAAGAATTTGAAAACAGATAAGGAAATATAATTTGACTTATAAAACAATAGCCATATAGATCTAATAAAGATAAGAGCGATAGAGAATATTTTTTGCCAAAATATTTTTTTAATTGAGACTTATAATGTTCGAGTGTAATTTTCAGTTATTTGGTGTTTGATATGATTTCGTGTAGTTTTTTAATTTGGAAGTTACAAACGATGGTTATGAGAAATAAAAAAGAAAAAAAAAACAATGTTAGATTACTATTGTTGGGCTTAACTGTGAATGTGATAAGGCCCAAACTATAAAGCATTTACACAACATTGCGCTCGCACGCACAGTGGCCTTCGTCGTATTGTTAATAATAATATGAGAGTATGATGACCATAATAAGAATTAATAGTCCATGACTGGAAAAGAAACAACAAAAACGAATTTAAAAAAAAAAAAAATCTTTTACAACCACACGAAATGCCCAATTAATAAAACTAACTCACTCTCATTTTAAATCCTATAAATGTTTCAATTTGAAACCATCGCTGACTTATCGAATATATCTCGTTGAATTTTCTTTGGCATTTTTCAACATAGCATAAGGTTTGATGTGAAATTTTGCGAATGGCGAAGGCTTGCTGATTGTGAAAACTTCGGGAAGGATGAGGTATGAATGTCGCTTGCTTACACACAGGATGTCGGTTGAATCGTTAAAAGTCATTTTTGAGGTAATTAAGTAACAAAAATTTCATTAAAATGCCTTCAAACAATGATGTGTAAATACCAAACATTTTTTCAGTGTTTCATTTGAAAAGTTATGTAAAAAGTTGGCCAAAACACTTTATAGTCGCCCATAGTCTTTAAATGTTGACACTTATTTGATTTCCCAAATTTAAAACGAAAAAGATTATTATCTGTGTGATATTTTCACACTAGAAATCAACGGAATACATACACTCTTTCTTTTTTTTTGAAGAAATTGAAAATATTAAAAAATAAATTGTGGTTTGAAATAACGAGATAAAATATCGATATAAACTAGTTACTTTTTTTATCGATTTTTTATTTTTTCGGTGTATGATTGACTTATCATCATTATGAAAATTACGATTTCGTATTTTCAAAAAAAAATATTTAACACAACTTTAAGAAGGAATTTTTTCCCTAAATTTGAAGCAGAAAAATTAGATAATCCATGGCTCTAGTTAAGGAACTATCATCGTGAAGTAGTACAAAAGAAATGGCATAAACAAGCTTTGCATTCTAAAAAAAAAAAAAAACGTAAATCATATTTAATTCGCTGGAATATGGGCTCTAGGAAGTCAATAGTCAATTAAAATTCAGTAGTTATGATCTTGAAAGAAAATTACTTGAGAAAAAATTAACAAAAAATAGAATCGACGAAAAAAGGAACTAAAAATTCCAACTAAAACAGAGCTGCCAAAAAAAAAATATCTAAATTAATTTTAAGTAACTTAATTTCTTTATTTTTAAGCCAATAAGTACCTAGTATCTTCGATAACTTTTATAAGGGCCGGTATTCTGTATCAATGTATATTTAAGATGTTATTTGGTTTGCTACTAACTTCTAGGGAATCTCAAATATCCTAAACATTTATTTTTTTCATCACAATCTAAGTGTTACTGTAAATTCCTTCAAAATTTCAGCAATTGTATTTTAACCAATTATTAATTAGAAAAAATTAAACCCTTTAAATAAAACTTTTCCTCTTTCATATCAACCTTTTAAATTTTAAAATTTTTGGTTTTTCTTTCATAACGTTTAAGTCAAACGGACTCAGATGTTTAAATTAACAATTTCTTTAAATTAACAATTTGGCTTAGCATAAAATCTATCAAGAATTTTTGGTATTCAAAATACATTAATAATTTTAAAAAGAAACAAAATCCAAGTTTTTTCTACTATCAACAGAATTTTTAACTGATTTTATAGTTGGCAGCTTCAATTTTTCATAAATAGGATGGAAATTTCAAAGTAATAGGTCCCATAAATATCATAAAACCGTAGCAAAGCAATTCATTTTTTAAAGATTTTTTTTAACTATTATTTTTTCCAAAATTTTAAATTTAATTTATGCATTTCGTAAATTAGGGTCCAAAAAATAAAATTACTCAATAAAAGTTACACATATAGAAAAATTAAGGGTCCATTTGACTGTAAATGCACGTTAAAGTCTGGAGATATCGATGCGCGCATAAGACAGTAACCAATATGATTTTGCAGTGCACCATCTACATAAAGCAGAATTTAATAAATTTAAGTTTTCAATGACTCTACATTAGTGCATTCAAATCCAGCACATTCATATGATCACCCTATTACATAAAAGCAATGGTTTTATTTGAAAAAAAGGAAATCTTTCCCTAAAACGTAATCAATAATTAATTCGCTAAAATATGGGCTTCGGTTAGTCAAAAACTCAATTCAGTAGTTATGATTTTGATAGAAAATTACTTGAAGAAAATATTTAAATTAAATTTTTCCATTTTCTTATCAACCTATTAAACTTTATAATTTTTAGTTTTTCTATACTTTCTTATCGTTTGAACCAACACCAACTGACTAATATGTTTAAATTAACAATTTCTTCTAATTTGGCTTAGCATAAATCTATCAAGAATTTTTGGTTTTCAAAATACGTTTATAATTTTAAAAGAATGCCAAATCTAAGTTCTTTCTACTATCAACAGTATTTTTAACTGATTTCATAGTACGCAACTTCAATTTCCCTTAAATAGGATGGGAAATGTCATAGTAATAGGTATCGTTAACATAAAAAAACAATAGCAAAGATGTTGATTTTTTAAAGTTTCTTTTTGCTATTACTTTTTTCAAAATTTTTAATTTAATGATTACATTTTGTAAATTAGGGTCCAAACAATAAAACTACTCAATTAAAGGTACACATATAAAAAAATTAAGGATCCATTTGACTGTAAATGCTTGCCAAAGTCTGGAGATATCGATGCGCGCATAAAACAGTAACCATATGATTTTGCACTGCACCACCTGCATAAAGCGAAATTTAATAAATCCACGTTTTCAATGAGTCGACATTTGTACATTCCAATCCAGCACATCCATACGATTGCTCTATTATGTAAAACCAATAATTTTATTTGAAATAAATTTTTAAAAGGAATTCCCTCCCTAAAACCTAATCAATATTTTATTCCTTGAAATATGGGCTTCAGTAAGACAAGATTCAGTAGTTATGATCTTGATAGAAAATTATTAGAAAAAAATCAAGAAATGATATAACCGACGAAAAGTGAAAAATTAAAATACATTTTTTATCTAACCTAATCTTGCAAGGAATGAAATTTGAAAATGAAACAGACCTGTTATAAAAAAAAATATCCTAGTTATTTTGAAGTAACTTAATTACTTTGATTTTAGCCACAAAGTAACTTATATCTTAGATATTTTTTTAACAGGGCCTGTATCTTGTATCAATCTATATTTAAGATTTTATTTTGATGTACTTCTAACTTTCAGTCAATTTCAAATACCCTAAATATTTATTTCTTTCATCACAATCTAAGTATTAATGTAAATTCCTTCAAAATTTCAGTAATTGTATTTTAATCAATAATTAATATGAAAAAATTGAACCCAATTTTAAATTAAATATTTCCACTTACCTATCAACCTATTAAGCTTTAAAATTTCTGGTTTTTCCATATTTTCATATCGTTTAAATCAACAATTACTTCTAATTTGGATTAGCACAAATCTATAAAAATTATTCGTATTCAAATTACGTTTATAATTTTAAAAGAATACCAAATCTAAGTTCTTTCTACTATAAACAGTATTTTTAACTGATTTCATAGTTGGCAGCTTAAATTTTTCATAATTAGGATGGAAAATTTCGTAGTAATAGGTTCTGTAAATATCATAAAACTGTACCAAAGCAATTCATTTTTTAAAGATTTTTTTTAACTATTATTTTTTTCAAAATCTTAAATTTAATGTATGCACTTCGTAAATTAGGGTCCAAAAAATAAAATTACTTAATAAAAGTTAAACATATAAAAAAATTAGGGGTCCATTTGACTGTAAATGCACGTTAAAGTCTGGAGATATCGATGCGCGCATAAGACAGTAACCTGATATGATTTTGCAGTGCACCATCTACATAAAGCAGAAATTAATAAATTCGCGTTTTCAATAAGTCTACATTTGTACATTCAAATCCAGTACATTCATATGATTACCCTATCTCGTAAAAGCAATGATTATATTTGAAAAAAAAAATTAGATGAAAGTTTTTCCGTAAAATGTAAACGATATTAATTCGCTGAAATATGGTCTTCAAAATGTCAATATTCAGTAGTTATGATCTCGTAATAAAATTACTTGAAAAAAAATTAACAAATTTAAATATTCCATTTTCTTATCAACCTATTAAACTTTATAATTTTAAGTTTTTCTGTATTTTCTTATCGTTTGAACCAATACCAACTGACTAATATGTTTAAATTAACAATTTCTTCTAACTTGGCATAAACCTATTAAGAGTTTTTGGTTGGAAGCTACAATTTTTCATAAATAGGATCGAAAATTTCATAGTAATAGGTTTCGTTAATATCGGAAATCTATAGTAAAGCAATTAAATTTTTTAAGTTTCTTTTTTAATATGATATTATTTTTTTCAAAATTTTAAATTTAATGATTACATTTCGTAAATTAGGGTCCAAACAATAAAATTACTTAATAAAAGTTACACGTATTGAAAAGTTACGGTTTCATTTGACTCTAAATGCACGATAAAGTCTGGAGATATTGATGCGCGCATAAGACAGTAACCATATGATTTTGCACTTTACCATCTTCATAAAGCGGAATTTAATGAATTTAAGTTTTTAATGAATCTATATATATATTAGGATGATTTTTTTTTTACTTTTTATTTTTTGGTCCCATCGTGAAGTTTTGTTGGAAATACCAAAAAAAAAAAATCTCTGAAAGTTTGAGCCCTTAATATTAATTTTAAGTCCTCGGCCAAGCCGTGTAAAGATTTCCCATTGAAAATACACGGAAACTCTGATTTTTTATTTTTAAATTTCTATATCTCAACGGCATTTCATGGGATCGCTTTTACCGAAGATGGTTTTTTCTCAGAACTAAACACTCTACAAAAGTGCCCATTGCGACAAAGTCGTAACGCACACCGGTGAGGTAGTACGGGCCACTGAACCTGATTTTTCCATAAAATATGCGTTTTTTTTGCATTTATCTCGTAAATAACAAAAGCTACGGAAAAATTATAAATGAAAAACTTGTAGAGAATTTGATTTCCTACAAAAAAGTTCTTGTAGACCAAATCGCGAAAATCAATATTAAACGAGATATTAAGCAATGAATTTTATGGAAAAATCAGGTTCAGTGGCCCGTACTACCTCACCGGTGTGAGTTACGACTTTGTCGCAATGGGCACTTTTGTAGAGCGTTTAATTCTGAGAAAAAACCATCTTTGGTAAAAGCGATCCCATGAAAAGCCGTTGAGATATAGAAATTTAAAAATAAAAAATCAGAGTTTCCGTGTATTTTCAATGGGAAATCTTTACACGTCTTGGTCGAGGACTTAAAATTAATATTAAGGGCTCAAACTTTCAGGGATTTTTTTTTTTGGTATTTCCAACAAAATTTTACGATGGACCAAAAAAAGTCAAAAAAAAATCACCCTAATATATATACATTCAAGTCTAAGTCATCCATATGATTGCCGTATTACGTAAAAGCAACCAATTTTATTTGATTTTCGTCAGTGATAGAGCGTAAGGTCGGTAGCTTTCTCAATCGTTCAACAACTCCTTCTTCTCATTATCGTTACAATTTAAATTACTTCTTTTCCCCATTAACGAAACGTAAAACTATTGATAGAGACGGAACGAAATGAAGCCAGATTACAGATTAAATCTAATAGTTTTATCAAGAGGTTTTTTTTTTTTTTTTGTGGTCGAAAATAGAGGTCCGACCGGGGCTGGCTTTACGTCTACAATTTGAAATTTCCCCTCTGGTGCTGAACGGGTTAGATCGCTTAAGACACATTGATTTTTTTTCATTTTGGTTTTAATTCCTATACGATGGCCGTTTGATTGTAATTTGCGGGCCAAAGCGATTTTTGTTAAATTGTCGCCCTGCAGCGACCTAACTTTATATGTTCGTCCGTGTAAAAGTCTTTGCGTTGGGATATGATGATGTGCAGATATGTCATTATGTCATTAAGTTGGTGCCAACCATTTGTCGTCGTTTCCAACTTTTATCAACATTTAACCCCTAACCATTTAATGTGGGTATCCTTCGGTCTTTTGATGGTAAAGGATTTCTTTTTCGTGGGCCTCAACAATTAGATGACATCGAAAGGATCGAAAAAGTTTTTTTATTTTTTTTCTTGGTGGTTTGGTGCTTACGTGATGTTTACTCGTATTAATTTCTTCTATGATACGTTTGCGTTTGAAACGAACAAATTATAGAGCTGAAGAGGTGCCCATTAAATGAATGCATCGACAATTTATTTTCATTTAATTTTGAATTATGGACCTCTATAATTTTCGAATAGACACACACGCGTATACCAGACGTGTCTTTTAATCTTTATATATATATAAAATAATTTTTAATATCAAGCTTCAAAAAACCCAATGACTCTTTTATTATATGATTTAATCTCAATATTTTTTTCTCCCCAAACATTTAAAACACATTTTAAGTATCTATTTTTTTATTTCAAACCCTAAACTAACAAAGTGCAACAATATAACTTGCTCTTTGGATTCTCAAAAGTGTTGTCGATCATTTTTGAAGCAAAAATCTAATTAATAGAACCATTAAAATTTGACTTGAGCTTTTAAAAGTCTAAAATAGTTTATAGTTTCACCTCAAATATACAATAATCCAGTCTGTTACTGATGTCAACTTTTAACTTATGATATTTGGTTGATAAGAATTTAAAAAAAAAAAAAAACTTAGTATTCATTCCAAATAGAAGAGCAAAGATGTTACTTCCTTAGTCACTGACAAAAAAAAAATATGTTGAAATGGCTGAAAATACTCGAGAAAATGATCATTACAAAGACATCCTGTAAATGTGATGTTGAGCATATTAAAATTTGTATCAGTCACTTGAATCAATGTGGCTAAGTTCTTTTTTTTAAATATATTTTTTTGGACAACGCGTCGTTGTCGATGTCATCATGAACCTTTTCAGCTCGGATTTTGGAACGTGCACTTCCTGTACCAACGAGCACACGGACAAATTGACAGACCGGCTTATCTTCATTTCGTTGTGACCCATTCAAACCACCGAACACGTGTAAAAAAAAAAAAAAAAAAAAAAAAAAAAAGACCAAATGACAATATTCGGGATGACAGTTTTTCGGTTAGATCCGGACAAGAGCGTGAGGTCAACGTTTTCAATCCCCGAGACATCCAAATCCCCCATATAAACACCTACGACCATCCACATTTACGATACCAATTCAATTTCAACAGAACCGAAACCAAAACGAAACATTAGATAATGACAAATGAAAAACCAAAAAAAAAAAAAAAAAAACGATTGAAGGGTGTAATAACTGGGCCGGTCGCATTGCATTGTTGTCTGGTGACACAACCACACCCAAACACTTTCAATTGTCTCAACCGAATTGAGGTGTGTTTTTGTCTTAAGAGTGTACCGGAGTAGGCGCTGAAAACCGCACTCAACAAACAATTGAATAAACTCTGAGGGGTTCGGATCGAGGAATAGGCTAAGGAGATGATGACCTTTCCTATAGACAACCTCTCTCTAACATACCGTCAATTGCAAAAAAAAAATTTCGTCAAGCAATTAGCAACACTTTTCATCTCATTTCAAACTGAATGAATTCTTAATGAGCTTTAGGCTCAAGAGAATGGATAATAACAAGATCGAACTCCTCCTTTTCAATTTCCATCCAGAGTTCTCGACTAATGAAAATTTTCGATTTCATTTCTTAAAAAAAAAAATCAAAAATGATTCTGAGAGGGAACAAATAAAAACGTTTGGTATTAATACTTTACATATAACAGGATTCAAGTTATAGGTGCTACCAGGACACTCTTCGAATGAGGCCTTCAAAGTCTTCTTTTGTTCCTTGAATAAAAATTTTAAAGTTTATCTTCTTCATGCTTTAAAGAGAACCATCACATTACTTTTAAACTTTCGTATTCCAAAAAAAAAAATACGAACTTCAATAGAATCACTTTCTTGTCCAAACTCTAATACTCAAGAATATGTAATATAGAGTTCCCTAAAGTTAGTCTATTATTATAAAGAGGAAAGATTTGATTGTTTGTTTGCTTTGAATAGGCTCCGAAACTAGTTGGCCGATTTGAAAAATTCTTTCACTGTTGGCAAGCTACACTATTTCCGGAGAACATAGGCTATATTAAATTTTCAAAAAAGCTAGAGATCCACACTGAAACTCCAACAATGAAACCCAAGGTCTGAAAAAATTAACCAAAAAACATTCTTGCATCGCGTGCGCTGCGAAAACTATTGGTTATAGAATAAAATAATGTGCTACGATTTTGCAAAACATATCATTATCTACAAAAAATAGAGCGACAGCATATGTCTAACTATTATAGTTATGTCACAATAAGTGTTTTTTCATTTTAAAAAATATACATAAATGCCACCGCTATAAAAGCTTTTTTATTTGTACTTTGGAATTAATTCTTATCAAAATAAATGACTTCATATTTATAATATGATATATGGAGATCTTATAATCCTTATATATAGGATATATGATATCTCTTAAGTTATTATAATAATGACTCCAAATATAAAAGGACATATTTTTTTCGTTTTACATTGTATTTTCAAATATAAATGCATATTTGTACCGATGAAATTTGGAAAGTGTTTTCCATATAGGATGCCGTTATATAATAAGAAAGGGTTTTCGATAATTCTCCCCACTAAAAGAGTGAAAAAAGGGTGGCTAAGTTTGTATGGCATAACGTCTAATAAACAATCGAAATTTCAAATTTCATAATCAAAGTCCGTTAAAGGAGAAACGTTATTACTGCTTAGTATAAAACAAACTTGCTTTATTATTAGAAACAAAAACTTGGGGTCTGCTTAAAAATTTAAACTCTGATAAATATATCTGACAACGGTTAAGTTCAGTTTATAAATGAGCTTTAAGTTTTTTGGCTTTCACATATTGTAAACCTGAAAATCTGAAATAGTTACATTAGTGAGCGAGTACCCTTTGAAATTCGGTGAACTAAAAGAAAATACCGATGTTTTTACCGTACGCCATAATGATAAAAGAAATTTAAAATGCTGTTCCAGAACAAACGACATACGCCAAATCGTGTATGGTGAACTATAGACTATTCAATATGGTTTAATTACAAAGTTGAAATTCAGATATTTAATAATAAGTTTATAGATACATAATGTTTATACTTGATTATGGAAGAACTGGGTTTCCGTGCCATTGTACAAATTTCTATTTCGCGGTTGTGTTGTACATTGCAATAGTATAATAGTTTTTGGAGAAAGGCTCATTCGGGAATCGAAACAGTGAGATGGGATTCCTACTAATATTCAAAAAGACTCTGAACTTCTGTTATTTTGACGACGCGAGGATTTTGATAACTTTCGACTTTTTTTAGTCATAATTTACACGGACTTTATTGAACTTGGCGATATTTTTTATTTATGTATAGATGCTGATTGATTTATGGATTATTTGGTTCACTGTTGGTATACCTACCGTAGATATACGCAATAGACATACTCTTTTTAGATATTTATAAATATTTTTTTGGAAATTAATTGATCATTACATACAACTATTTTATTCTAAGCAACAGTTTATTGAATGTGTCTTTTTAAAGTTGACAAAATAGTGTTTTCAGGTGTATGATTATGTTTTTCGTAAAAGAAATGAGAAAAATTATAATTTTCATAAGCCACTACAAATAGCAAATCTAAAAAGAAAATATAATCTACACCTACGTTACGCAGACGAAGTTGCAGGGATCAGCTAGTCTTTTTATAAAAAGTTAGCTTAAAAAAAACTTAGTTTCTTTATAAAAAAAATAAACGAATTTGAACAGAAACCTATTTCTATAGATCTACGTTTGTTCATCTTTGGATTGTTGTATTTTTTAAGAAAAAGTCAACCAAATAAAAAACTTGCATGAAAATAAGCACATCAATATGTTCCATCGCTTAAATATGGAATATTAAGACACCTATAGGAAATTGGAGATGGTGATTTCTTTTCACACAAATTAGTTTCACAATAATTAATGTTCAACAATGCATAAATTAATGTATATATGAATAAAAAATAAAAAAATATATGAATATACCAATATGTGCTGTGAGTCAATATCTTCTTTATTACGACCCGTTTCAACAGATCCTAGCTGTTTTCATCAGGTAATGATTATTTTGTCAGTTGTAAACAAATTTCATATAGATCGTTTGATTTATATAACTTATCGTTAAGGATGTCGTTTGGATCTAGTTTGTGGGCTTTGTATATTTCATATTCTTCCAGGGTGTTCATATGTGATTTTTTTTGCAAATATGTAGTGACATAAAATTTGTTTCGAAATTTAAGCATTGATGATTTTCGTCATAAAAGTTTTTGTAAAATTTGAAGTTGTAGAAGAGATTATACTGGAACTCACTTTGGAGGAGTAAAATAGTGGAATTCAAATTGGTGGAGAGCGATTTTCCAACCTTCGATTCGTAGACGATACAATCATAAATGCGAACCGTGAAAGAAAATTATTGGATTTTATTCGAAGACTTCAAATCGTAAGTCAGAATTTCGCTTTAAAAACTTATAAGACCAATGATCGTTAATCGTGATAGTGATCAAAATTAGAATAAGAAAATAAGTTGCCAAAATGTGATAAGAATTTTTTTTTAATGTTTTCAATTTACGGATCTTTATTAAAACCGAAGGTGCGAAGAAAAATAACCCTTACAAAATCAACGATCTTCACCGTCAGAAGTAAATTATAAATTGAAAAATATTAATTCCCGATTATAATTAAGAGTTATAAAAAAAAAGTATTTAAATAACAATCATTTTCTTTGCGATATATGAATTATAAATCGAAAGAAATTCCGTTCCAGATGTTCTGTACTCAATAGTCACTTTAAACGAGAAATCCTAAGCTTACTTTGTACAAATCAAGGCACTGTAGTTATGGCGCAGAATCCATGGGCCAATCATAACACACCGTACAAAGCTCAATCTTTAATTCGACCAATCAGTGAATTTGTTACTTAAACTTTATAGATTTTAACCAATGACATGATTCTTTGGTGTATGTTCTTTATATCTTGTTCCGAAAAATCTACCAGTTTGACTAATGTAGAATTTTTCACACGAATCACATTTAATTTTATATATTTCGATTTTATTTTTCATTGTAATTTGGTTGTTATTCAATAATTTAAGCACTTTTGTCATGTTATTTGTTGAAAATACGAAATTGAATTTATTTTTCTTTAGGAAATTGGCGATTGTAAAACTAAACATATTATTGAAGTATGATTTTATTTTTTTTTTCTTTTGATGGAGTTGGAAGAATGGATTTTTTAGTAAATTGCGCTATTATTTTGTCTTAGATTGAGCTGTTGTATCCGTTAGTAATGGCTTTATGTTTAATTATCTTGAATTCTTCTTCACGAGCTTTGATGCTAAGAGGGAACTTGAGTGCTGAAAAACAAAAGTCGAGGGGCCAATTTTAGGGAGTTGTATTATATATTATGCAAGTCAACATATGAAGCCTTTAACATTGGCTAGTTTATTTTGACAAAAGTAAATCAATTAAAACCTATTTTACATTTCTGAAATTTTATAAGATAGTCTTTGTATTGAATAGTGATTTTTTTGTTCTATTCAAGTAACAAAATATATTGGATTCATGATTTCAATATTTTCTTTTCATTTCACTATTGTAATACATCTACTTTTTTATGGCAATGACAAATGTGCGTTGAACTGGAGTGGAACAAATGGCATTCATTTACGAAAGGGCACTATAGCCCATTGAATCATAACTCGAGACTATAACATCTCCAAGTTGAATGCTTCAACTGCACCACTGCATATATATATATACATTATGATATTGCACTTTTTTAAGTTGTCACAACGTCCGGAAATGGATCAGTTACGCGTGCAGACGTACGTGCGCTGCCCTTGCGCCGGAAATCGTCT
This sequence comes from Sisyra terminalis, assembly GCA_958496175.1. Lineage (NCBI taxonomy): Eukaryota > Metazoa > Arthropoda > Insecta > Neuroptera > Sisyridae > Sisyra > Sisyra terminalis. The sequence goes on along the minus strand of OY292278.1, from coordinate 51,264,110 downwards.
CATTTATATATATTTTTCCGAGCTTTATGACTTTATGAAAACGACCTATTCACACACAATACAAAACACACACACACACAAACCAATCAAAACGAACAGGGAATTGCATCGCTCCCTATTCTATACGAGGCATATTTACGCCCGGGGGAAATAACTAAGGAAGCTCTAATGATCCAAGATTGATTCTAATGGAAATTGGAGCTTTTTTATTTTTGTCACATTTATCAAGCTCGTGTCATATTGTCATACTTTTGAGAACTTTATTACACCGACGCTTCGTATATGATTGTAGTTTTTCTGACGAAAAAAATTTAGTGGAATGGAATGGAATGGAATGAAAGAGGACTGCTACTGCCACTTGGGGCTTTGAGTGCGTGTTAATATTGACTGAAGATAGAGATTGTTCTTAGTTAAGTTGAGTAGTTCGCAGCAGGCGAATATAAAACTGAAGACGAAAAAAATTATATATATATATATATATGGGAGAGGAGCGGAGCGTCCATTAAAAGCTGCATCGTATCGATGAGCTTAAAACGAAAAGATGAGTTAAGCAAAAGTGGGGTCTTCACATCTCCTGCAGCTCGAACTCATGCGGCGAGAAATAAACAATGTCGTAAATACATAAATGGCTTTTGTATTTTCCGTTTGTTTGAAAAAAAAAAAAGAAAAAAAAGAAGTACGTACGCATACATGGCCGGGCCGGGCTTGTTTATTGAATTGGTAGGTGGTGAATGGGAAGGTGGTTAAGGACTCGGAGAGGATAGTTTTTCGATGACAACACATGATCGCTTACATCGATTTAAGCACAAAGAGCAGCCAGCGTGGACGATGAGGGGGAGGAAAGGTGCGAAACAACAAACAGACACACAGACAACAAGCAAATGAAAAAAATGATGATTTATAAATGAATTAATCATTGTAGACAATTTGTCTTGCGCGGTGGTGGGTCTCAGACAATGTCAGAACTCCAGCGGGGCCCTACCATTTTATTAGTATTTGGGCACCTACCTACGGTTATATTTCAGTTTTGTTCAGCTCTCGATCCACTTGGGCCTCCTTGTGTACCGACCCCTGAGCGCCCAATGATTTGCGCCATCTACAACATAATACCTCGCACCATGACCTACACGGATGTCGTTGTTTCGATGTTTCGTTATTTCTCTGTTTTGTTTTCACGTAATATTTCACACCTTGTTTTTATGACAACACAATAAATAAATTACGGGCCTGTAAAATCATTTGACCAGTGCCAGTGGTATCCCTAATAACGAACCATGCACCATTTCCATTAGGCTTTGCTTCATTTTTCATTTGTACAAATATCCATCGTTAAAATAAGTTAAAATAATCCATCACTGTTCATCAATTACAGTACGATTGTGGAAAAATAATATTATAAAAATTGGAGTAAAAGATAAGGAGGGGGTGGGGGGTGAAAATTATAAGGAAATTATTTTTTCTATTCATTATATTGGTATGGTTGCAATGAGAGGCAAAAGGTAAAGGTTGACCAAGTCTCGTTCGATATACATTATACGAATCTACGGTCCTTTGTCGTGATTGTAATTGGACGGATGATTGACAGAGTATTGACGTAATAAGTGACGTGTCCACGTGGCGTTTGATGATCATTAGACACGGGGGCGGGTGAAGAGGACACGTGCAAGTAACAGGCATTGTTACGTAATGCGCCCACTCATGTGCAAGTGATCTATAGATATTCGCACACAAGTAAGTATGTTTGGCCAGAATCTGCTTGTTTATTCGATCGTGTCTCTCTTTCTCGCAACGCCGTCAAAGAGGAAATATTGAGGGGTTTCAAACCGATTTTAGTTTGCATATGGAAATTCAACGTCCAACATATCAGCGGGTAACGTTGATTGATATGTTGTCCCTTTGTCTCATTATTGCACTTGTCGTTTTCATTAAAACAAAACAAAACAAAAAAAAAAAGTAAAATAATAGAAGATATCGTGACATGCAATTGTTCAATCAACTCGTAGGCGGATCAATTTTTTCTGTACGATAAAACTAAGTGGAAAAAATTTGTACGATAATGAATTTAATGTATTGCACGACACATTTCAGGTGAAAGATCCATCTTAGTGGTAAAAAAATTATAAAAAATTAACTATTTCATTGAGCTTCATCCCCAATTTCGATATACTACTAACTAACTGGGCAATTGCAACAGGTGCATGCATTGCAATCTTTCAAAAGTAATTTAATATTTGCCGAAAAGAATCAAATAAATGGATGAAATATTTGTCGAATTTTATATCCATATTATTGCCTGAGAATTCAAGCTTATAACTTTTTAATTGCAAACTTCGCAAGCAAATCAATTTACTTACTCTTGCATAATTTGATTATCTCAGCCGTGATGAGGAGTATCCCAAGATCTTGATTGAGATCAGACTTTTGCCTACAAACAATACCATACTGTAGAATGTTTCAGCAAGCTTCATATTAAAAAAAAAATAGAAACTTTCCATAGTGTAAGCTTTCAGAACTATTACAACTTTGGGGCAGCCGAATGACAAATCCGAAATAACGAGAGTTTGGAAAAATTGTAAGCAATCTGACCATTCAAATTTGAACTCCCCACAAACCCACCTACTATTTCACCCAAAAGGAAATTAATCTGGATATCCTAAAGAGAATATATCTGGATATCAATTTATATCCAACTAATAGGTGCCCGTTTATTTATTTTAGACGGTGTTCTTCTAAATGCTGCTTTTATTATTAATTATTAAACATTAATAGGCAATTTTCATTCGAAAAAAAATTAGTTAAACTTGATTACAAAGTTTCAATCAAATCAGTAAAGCTGTCTTCAGATTGGAACCATTAGTGAGATCAGATTGAAATAATAGTACAACTATTTAGATTAGACTTATTTATGACCATATTTTTACTTCTTCTTTCTATTGAAATCAATAAACCTGTTCTTAAATTGTACGATATAATTCTGGTAGACAAATATTTACGTTCAATTTCATCAAACTTTGTCCCACAATGATTATTATTGTGGACCAAAATTGGTATAAACTCCAAGCTGGTGTTAAAATTGCAAAAATTTCCTACTTGCTCTCAACTGATGATATGAAATAACAAAGTAAAAGCTTGAAGATCAAAATGTAGCTTCAAAGGTATCACTAATGGCTTTGGAAACAGATGTTAATGTAATTATAATTGTCAACAAATAATAAATACCTCAAACTGGTATCAAAATCCTTAAAAGACATATTTAAAACTGCCATTCTCTCGTTTACATTTTAGACTTTAAGCTTTTACTATGTTATTTTCTGTCACCAATTAAGCATATACTTGAATTTTTCGTATATATATACAATTTAATAATATTTTTAATGTTTTTACAAACAATCCAATTTTCAAATTTTATTTCATGGTTTCATTAAGTTTTTTTGTGTATGGTAATAATATTAAATATATTAAAAAAATAAAGCGTTTTATTGATTGCCTGCATTACAGTTGATATGTACTTGATTATATTATATGCAAATATTTTTTTTATAAAATATATATCAGAAGACCCGGTGAACTTTGTACCACCTAAAATTGAATTGCAAAAAATAATTGATATCGGTAATATTGCTACATTTTTAATTACAAACAATAACAATAATTATTAACAATTAAATTGATATATATTGTATTTTACTTATTTAGATTTACAACTATAAAAACATTAAACATGTTAAATCTCATATGCATAAAAAAATCTTGAAATTCTCACCTATTCATGATTTTACGGACTTATAGAGATATTTCTAAACATATTTTTATTTTTGTCATTTTATTTTCCTCGAAATTGTATTGTTATTTTGGCCAATTCGATCCAAAGGTCGCTATTAATCAGGGACTGGAAACTTACTAGGAATATTCCTGTTTTCCTCAGTACTTATTTTATGGTATGGGCCAAACTATGTTATTTGAAACCAACTAATATATTTCTAAATATTGGCCAAGAAGTTTTTAAAATCATTTCCTATCCCATGAACTAATGAACGCAATGGATCTAGTGGTAGGACCAATTGTTGCAATTTTACTTTTCCACCAGCACAACATAACTTAGTAGATTTCTCCCTGTATTTTAACGCCTTACAGTATTGATAAATAATTTTCATTTCCCCAATTGTTACAGATTACAATAAATATTAAATAAAACATGAAATTATAAATAATTGGCAGTACTTTTGCAAAATCACAAAGCCAAGAAATGACATATTCGTTTGTGGTCAAATATTTATTGGTGTCAGCGCCTACTCTGCCTATTTGGCCTATTTGACAGGTATTGACAGTTAATATAAGGAAACAAATTGTTGTTTTTACTATTTTCCTTACAACTTCTTCCTGTTTCCTGTTTTTAAATCTTCCATTCCCTTATACAAATATTTCAACACCAAAATGTGCCAAAGTGGTCCAGACGTTTTCAAGCTTTTGCGAGACCCACAAGTCTCAACTCATTTTTATATAATAGATTTTACTAGAATCTTCTAGAATCTTCTAGATTCGTTGTTTCCTCTACTCCTTCGTATTTCTTCTACAACTCAAGTTACTACTACTTTCAATACCGAAAAAACAGTTTCCTTAGTAGTAGGCTTATAAACTTGTTTTGCTAGGTTTTTTTGAAAGCTTACCTATAAAGTAGACAGACCCGATATAGTGATTTTTTTCACAAGTGTAACGTTTAATTTATTAAGAAAATATATCGAGTAAGACTTGAAAATAATTGATCTATTATTTGATGCTTTTATCTTTGAAGTGCCTCGACAAAAATGTTGATTATTTTATTAATTTTTTTTTTGATGAATTTTATGAATCAAGTGGCACGCATTATAAAGATCATAAAAGCATTTAGAGCCAAATATGGTAACCCCAAACAAAACACTTCCGGTTATTCTTTTATTCACGTTTCACTATCGGCTTTTGTTTCCCTAATTCCAATAAAAGAGTTTTGTTTTATATTTAGCTTAAATAAGCATTTTTTTTTGGTAAAAATTATAATACATTTTGATAAATGATGAATGAATTAGATGCATATGTGTTTTTAAAGTTCAAGAAAGGGAGCAAAGATAAATGGGACACAATTGCATAATGTTTAATTTAAATCAAATTTTGAACAATAGAACGTTTGGTAGAAAAACGACATAGTGTTTGTGTCAATCAAAGTGTTTATTGGAAATTTTAAATAGAAATCGCATACCTAATGATTGTATTTCGGTAAACAAATCCAAATCCGGTTTAATGGTAATTAACGATCGAATTAAAATATTTAATTAATTCCTTTTTAGTCCAAATTATAAATTATGTATGAAAAAGTTTATGAAAATCATCAAGCATGCAATTCATCTTACAACCGAGCGATTCGTGAATGAAAATAATAAATCATTCTTTAAATTTTTCATCACCTTTCATTTTTCCAAAAATATTACAAATATTATCAAAAGAAACTAAACAAAACTGTTTCACCTACTCTGTGGAATCTAGTAGTACATAGTACAAAGATAATTTGCCCAAGGGTATGCTGATGACATTGTCGTTATCATACAGGGCAAGTATTTAAGCACTACGGTTGAAGTGATGCACAAAATGCACTAAAAATCATAGAAAGCTAGTGTAAGGCGGAAAATCTTTCCGTCAACCCAAAAAAGATTTCTCTGATCCCCGATCACGAGGAAAAGAATCAAAGAAGATGAAATAAAACCAAAACTCTCCGGTAAAATACTTGCGACACAAAAGGAAGCAAAATATCTGGATATCACTTTAGACCAGACGCTTACCTGGAACAAGCACATGGAAAAGATTATCAACAAGGCCACTATCTGCATGAATATGTGCAGGTGTGCCTTTGGCAAAACATGGGGCCTAAATACCAAGAATGGTATGGTGCCTCTATACCATGATAATTAGATCAACACTAACCTACGGTGCTATCGTTTGGTGGCCAAAAGTGGAACAAACAACAGCACATAGAAGACTGGAAACCATACAAAGGCAGACCTGTCTTGGCATTACTGGAGCCATGAGCACCACTCCAACAGCAGCCCTGGAAGTCATTCTGAACTTGCCCCTTCCCTGAGAATCTTTATCAAAGGGGTGGCAAGAAAGGGATCATACAGACTGCAGCTCAACAATAGCTGGAAACCCAAAAAACCAGATTTAGGACACGCCAGAATTAACAATATAATTGACCATCCGAACTTCTGGATGATTCAAGACTACTACATGAAAATCAAATTTAATTTTGAAATGCCTTTCGAGATCGAGATAAGTCAAAGAGACGATTGACAGAAGAAAAACAAAATAATCCCAAGTGATATAGTATGGTTCACTGACGGATCGAAGACAAATGATGGCGTAGGCGCTGGAATATGGGGGGCAAATCCCAGGAAACGAATATTTGTAGGCCTGGGTAAAATGCCTAACAGTATTCCAAGCAGAAGTCTATGCCATAATCATTTGTCTTCAAGAAAATATGAGAAGAAATTATCACAATAAAAATATAAGAATCTTCTCAGACAACCAAGCCGCAATTAAAGCGATCGAAAATTACCAGACTAGCTCTAAGCTGGTCTGGGAATGTAAATCACTCCTCACCCAGTTGGCGACATTCAACAGGGTTACACTTGCTGGGGTGCCGGGGCACTCTGGTGTCAAAGGCAACGAAGAGGCAGACGAACTCGCAAAGGCGGATTCAAGAATGTCATTCATGGGTCCAGAGCCGGCTATAGGCCTACCAAAGTGCGTAACACTGAGTAGAATAGCTGAATGGACGCAGAATGAACAAATAAAATCCTGGAATAACTATGCAGGCGGCAAGTTCTCAAAGGTCATGATAAAGAAACCTTTGAAAGAATATAACAAAAGACTTCTAAATCTAAGAAGGAAGGACATCAAAACGCTGGTAGGCAGGCCTATTAACAGGACACTGCAATTTGAAGAAACATCTCCAAACTATAAGGAAGAACACAGAGTCAGCAGCTTGCAGAAAATGATTGTTCAGCCATGACTCAAAGTCGTCTCAACTCGCTTGGTCCACGCGGATATGAGCTGGGCAACATACACAGAGATCCAGTTGACTGTCTGCTAAGATTCAGGTCAGAAGCTGACCTGACCAACTGGAACTGAAATTAAACTTGGGCGCAATAGTCCTTTTAGGACGCAGCGCAGAGGAACTCTCATGAGAGGCCCCCAGATCAAAGGAAAAAAAAACTGTATAAAGATCCAAGAAGCAAATGAGGAAAATGTAGATCTGATTTCTTAGTTTTCTATATTGGTGTTCGAAATCATTTACTCTTGAACTAATTTAAAAAGAATTGAGCACTTCATAAGAGTCATACTTCGTTCGACACTTTCATTGGTTTTATTGATGAATGACTTGAAAATTAAAGCTCCAAAAATAGTTGGAGTTCTAATCAAAGCTCGTACTTGATGCTCATTTGTTTCAATTTTCCGAAATCCAGCGATTTTCTTTTCGATAATAGACGGTGCAATCCTCTCTACTGGTTCACTGCACAAATTGCCAATCAAACTGTGAAAAAGCTTGTGAAAGCTTTGAAATGGTAATAAAAAATCAATTTTATGAAATCGAAACACTTTTTCAACTATTTTATTTCAGCTGAATATAGAAACTTATTAATGTTTCCGCCGTTGACACAAACTTGAATTTTGAAATTCAATAAATGTTTCCGCTTATCCATTTTTTTTCTCTTCTTTACTATAGTTCCTGAGCACTTTTATAAGTGACTGCCCAATAAATTTTGAATTTAAATTGTGAATAAAGCGTTCAATATCTGCAGCTTTCATCTCTTTTTCACAAGTTGCACCAGGTCGTTTGCGGTCAATTTATTTTTGGCCGAAAAAAATGGACATCGTTTTGTTCGGGGGCCTCTTGGAAAAGTTTAACAAAAAAAACGATAACATCAAGAAATCACAACATGACAAATTTACGTTACCCAAAAGCCTAATAATTGTCGATTAAAACAAAACACAAAAACATGTGTTGTGCGGTAACAAATGACAGCGGAACAACAACAGCAACGAAAACAAAAGGAAAATTTATTCATTGTTGACACAAATGGTTGAGGTGGCACAAGAACATTATCGCATCGATCACAATAAAAACAAAAAAAAAAATGATAAAAATAAATAAGAAGATAAATTCTCAAATTTCCGAGAACCAGTGCCCTTTTTGTGAAGGTCCTTTTCGTACATTTTTTTTTTCTTTTTTGGGTGACACTTTTACCTGACCGGGTATTTATATTATTAAAGATATGTAATCTAATGTTCATCTAACATCTAAGGGGCTCATTTGAATACAAATGCTACTGTTTTATGCAAACAAGTCGAATCTTAAAAGCAAAGAAAAAAATTAAAATTGTATCTAATTTAGTTTGACAAAAAAAAAAAAAAAAAAAAAAACCAAGTTATACATATGTAATGTGTGTAATGGTATGTAAAACAATGTAAAGCGATGCTTGAGGTTTTGGAAAATCACTTGAATGTTTGATTGATTTGCGTTCGATAAAAGTTCTAAGCAAAAACATCAATCTCACATTTCATCTCACTTCAAACTCATTGTCAATTCATCGATTCATTTATTTATTTATTACAATGCAAGAAAGTCATTGATTTTCAAATTATTCTCATCCATTACACGCTCCATAGTCATTTATCAATTTCCCCATTTAAATCACTGTAAATCGTTCTTTTTGTAATTTCAAAATAAATTAATACATTAATAAATATCAATAAATACATAAATTAATTGAAAAGTAAACAAATTACTCGATTTCGGAACCGTTTTAGACATGCATGTCTCTAGTATTTAGTGCAATGTTTTTCAAAAACAAAAAAAAATATATAGCCCAACAATAAAAATTTATTCCTGCTCGGCGCCCTTCTAAAAACCAAACTCAAAACAAATGTACATACTATAAATAATTGACAGTTTCTGATCACTTAATTTGTACTAGCTGATACCTGCAACTTCGTCTGTGTCACGTATATGATAGTGGTATTTTCTTCAAGATTCACAATAAAGATTTTTAAATCGAAAATTGTATAATCTTACGATAAACGTATTCGTTCATATCTTAGTTTAATGATATTTCGATTCAATAGTATTTAAATAACACCATATTCAAATTTCAGACGTATCGAATAGCTTATAACTTTTTTTTTCGACAGAAAAATGCATTTAGGGAAAAAAGACAGTTTTTTGACTTTTAGATTTAAAGCTTTCTTGGTCAGTCTTATGCAGAATACAACTCTGTACGGTAAATATTATGGCTTTTGGATCCAAAGCCGTGTTAAAGTATTAACTATGTCGCCAACGTTTTGCAATATCTTCAGGGCCGTGTATACAATATATAAAACATATTGCGGTCCAATTTATGTAGTATAATCTGATATAATAATATATAAAAATCATACCATTTGAACAGAAGTTCAAAGAAAAAATATTCGTGACGTATTGCCCAGATACGTATTTTGATTGCCAAGCAATCTTCCTCAGTGGTCACCAAGTAGTTTGGATCACTTCGTAACTGCTTTGTGATGATTCACAATCATCACAATTGTCACAATTTGTGAATCATCAAAAAGCAGTTACGGAGTGATCGAAACTACTTGATGACCACTGAGGAAGATTGCTTGGCAATCGAAATACGTATCTGGGCAATACGTCACGAATATTTTTTCTTTGCACTTCTGTTCAAATTTATGTTTCTGGTATGATTTTTATATATTATTATTAGGGTGATTTTTTTTTTACTTTTTTTGGTCTCATCGTGAAATTTTGTTGGAAATACCAAAAAAAAAAATTCTCTGAATGTTTGAGCCTTTAATATTAATTTTAGATCCTCGACCAAGACGTGAAAAGATTTCCCATTGAAAATACACGGAAACTCTGATTTTTTATTTTTAAATTTCTATATCTCAGCGACATTTCATGGAATCGCTTTTACCGAAGATGGATTTTTCTCAGAATTAAACGCTCTACAAAAGTGCCCATTGCGACAAAGTCGTAACTCTCACCGATGAGGTAGTACGGGCCGCTGAACCTGATTTTTCCATAAAATTCAAGGTTTAATATCTCGTTTAATATTGATCTTAGCGATTTGGTCTACAGGAACTTTTTTGTAGGAAATCAAATTTTCTACAAGTTTTTCATTAATAATTTTTCCGTAGCTCTTGTTATTTAAGAGATAAATGCAAAAAAAAAACGCGAATTTTATGGAAAAATCAGGTTCAGTGGCCCGTACTACCTCACCGGTATGAGTTACGACTTTGTCGCAATGGGCACTTTTGTAGAGCGTTTAATTCTGAGAAAAAACCATCGCCGGTAAAAGCGATCCCATGAAATGCCGCTGAGATATAGAAATTTAAAAATAAAAAATCAAAGTTTCCGTGTATTTTCAATGGGAAATCTTTACACGGCTTGGGCGAGGACTTAAAATTAATATTAAGAGCTCAAACTTTCAGGGAATTGTTTTTTTGGTATTTCCAACAAAATTTCACGATGAGACCAAAAAAAGTCAAAAAAAAAATCACCCTAATAATAATATATAAAATCATACCGTAAACATAAATTTGAACAGAAGTTCAAACAAACATATTCGTGACGTTTTGCCCAGATACGTATTTCGATTGCCAAACAATCTACCTCAGTGGTCATCAAGTAGTTTCAATCACTCCGTAACTGCTTTGTGACCACTGAGGAAGATTGCTTGACAATCGAAATACGTATCTTGGCAATACGTCACGAAATATTTTTGTTTGAACTTCTGTCCAAATTTATTTTTATTATATTTAATTACACTACATAAATTGGACCGCAATATATCCTTTATATTGTATACACAGTATGACTGTTCAAAGTCAGCGAAAAAATCTTATTTTGATTATCTTCAGGGCGTAATTGCTTCGAAACTGAAACGATACTGAAACTAAGAATTTTAGGTTGCGAATTTATTTAATACGTTTATAAATTTGTAAGCTTAAATATTGCCTTAGGTGTTATATTGGACTAATATTTTCAAATACAATTCACCTTTAATCGCATGTGGTAAAGTTCCTTTGGTTTCGAGGATATTTCTTAATTACAACCACATATTGTTGCTCGTTTGTGAAATTAGATTATTATTTAAAAGCTGTGCTAATATGTTAAATGTAATAAGGTAAGTAGAACTAGGTAAATAATTTGTATTTTCAGTGAAAAAAAAAATATCTGTAGTAAAAATGTTTGATTTTTATTAATAAAAATGAGGTTCAAAAAAAATACTGTGTTTTGGTTAAATGTTAAACAGATAATATGTCTATATCCAACTGTAACACTATATATACCAATTTAGTCCAATTGGTATATACCTTCATGAAAAATGAAAAATTTCAAACAAAGCAACTGACAAATAGACAAACAAGAAATGAAAAACATCAATTCCATTCTGTTCTTGTAATCAAAATTTTTGTTTTTTTTTATTAATTCACTGACCAATAGTGATATTTTTCAGATGATTTTCGAAAAAAATTGAAATACTATAACCAACGATCTAATAGCTAAGATATTTGCCAAAATTTTGCGAGAAAACTTTGTGTTTTATCCATAAATATTATAACGGTTTGGTGCATTTAATAGTTACATTTTCATATTTTCTTAGATTTATAGAGAAGAGCCCCAAAAAAAAAAAAAAAAAAAAAATGAAAATATTATTTTGGAGTACGAAAGTCGTAAATGGTTTCCTCTTAAGAAAAGCACATAAACCATTCACCAAACAACCTGTATATCAGCCCTGATACAGTGCTAATCAGAGAAGAGACATTTCCTACACACAGTTTAACTTTTCTTTATTTGATCTCAAGAAAAAATCAAGGAACAATATTTTTAGCCACCTGTGGTGTTATAAATCCACTATTTTCACGGAACCCCTCCCCACACTAACGCAGAACGATTTTAAACAACTCTTAAAAAATGATTAATTGCGCCACTGCATTCCAAAGTTGAACCTTTTTTCGGTTCGTTCTTCTTCTTTTTTTTCTTTCTTTCTGATGGCTTAAGATTTTAATCAAACAAACACAAATTTACGAGGAGGAGGAGGAGGAGGAGGAGAAAGGATGTCGAAAACGAAAATCAAGGAGCAGAAACAAAGCGAAAGACCGATTTTTGTCATGATTTCGAATCGATTGGATAATTTATTTGTTTCGTGAGAATTCCAAACGAAATTCACATCGTTGGCAAATTTAACGCCCATTGAGCTGGACATAAGTTGATGATAGAAAAAAAAATGACAAGAAGTTATGTTTCTGTCAGTTTTGATGATATGATAGCTGCATATTGAACATCGGCATGGATTAAACTGGCAAATACTTTGGTCTGGATTCTATTGTAAAACATAAGTTTCATAATTTAATTAATAAACGCATATATTCTACAAAATAAGAAATGTTGGACCAAATTAATAGTTGTTTTGTCCCACGAACAAGATAATTTTTTGAACGCTTTATGTAAAATCACATTCTTAGCAATTACTTAGCAATAATATTCAAATACGTCTGGGCTATACATAAGAGAACAGCCCCAATTGCAAAAAGAGCAATGCATCTGAAACAAAAATTTTTTAAGGATTATCGATTAATCATCATTCCTTGTTAGGTTCTCCTTTTTATAAACTATTTTCAATTAAAAAAAAAAAACAGTTTCTTTAGTAAAACAATTTTTAAACTGAGCATCATCAGTTTTCCTTAAGATTTAAGATAATGATTTGTGCAATTTTCGATTACTGTTGGCTAATGATTTATTTTAAAAAAAAATTCAAAGAATATTTAAGGACTAAATTAACAGATACTATTTGAATAAAATCACGTAAATGATATCACTTTAATATATTAAAAATAAAATGCAACCACGCATTACATTCACGTAACAATAATTGCCTAACTTTAACATTTCATAGTAAATTTATACATTGTACAGAAAATGATCTATTTGGTTGAGATTTTTGATCAGTCACCCCTCTATTTGGCTAGCACACTAATAAAATTTGCAATTAAGCTCAAAGAATATCATATCATTTGTAAATCATTTAGGAATACAATTGCATCAATTTTATATTATCCAATGGGAACAAAAACTTTCAAACAATTTGTGTTTTTTTCTCAATCTCACTTTACGGAAAAGATTTTTTTCAATTTTTTCTTTATTTTGCATAGTTAATGGTTTACAAATTAAACTATTTATTTAATTATTTTTAATTTACTGCGATTAATATAGTCTATGGCGTCATCTTAACGCAAGCCTTGCAACTCTTAGCAAATGTTTGAACCACATTTTTCAACTCCTCATTCTTATCATTGTTTCAAATTTAAATTGGAAACAACAAAAAGTTTATTAAATGTATTAATCATAAATAGCTTCGAAGACGTTAAAACTAAACATAATAATTTTCCATAATTTTCCCAAACGATGAATTATAGGTTGATCTAAATCTCAAATCATTTTCATCGATTTCATCTACCAATGGCTAGGACAAAAAACGCACCCTACTTTTAGGGGTTGTTAACTCAATTTAGGGGTGAAGTTTATTATACCTTTTCTGTAATACCAGATGGCAGCTTATGTTCTCTTTAATTTAAAACTAAACTAGACATTGAAATTAATTAATTATGTTTATTTCTTTAAATTTTAATTTAATTTTCATTTTATTTGATTTCCATCAGTTTCATTGTTAAATTAATTATGGTAATAATTGCTTTATTGTTCTTGGAACAATGAAAAATTGAGTTAAGTATTTATTGATTATAGTTGAATCAATTGTTGACGTAAGGGGTATTGTTGCGCAAGTGAATCTGATGAGCCCAAATTGATTGATTCTTTATCAACTTTTCTTGATATTCTTCAACCAAATAGCCAATTTTGCAACCCCTTAGTAAAATTTCGAAATACTTTTTAACAATCGATTTATTAAAATCAATTAAATATCGTTTTGAGTCTAGATATGTGCGTATAATCACTACAATTTCCAATTTATTTAATTGAATAATAAATCAAAATTAGACTTTTTGTTCGTCGTAAAGTCATCAATCAAGTCCCAATGACTAATTGATGTAATCAACGCCACGCAAATTTCAATACTCTAATAATAACATCATTCATTTTAACTTAAAAAAAAAAATTTTTTTCGTTAAACTTTGTCCAAGTAGTCCACCTAAATCCACGCACTTACGCTAACTTACGCATACAGGTTAATATTTAAAAAGCATTACGTTTTAATTACTATAATTTGAATTTATTTATTCCTTCTGTGTTTCTTAAAAAAAAAACGTTCATGCTTTTAGAATTGCATGAATAGAACAAAACACTAGGCTATAACAAATTTATAAATGTCCTCCACTTTAATTTGTTGTTTTTCTAATGATCAGTCTATGACATAATGAAGAGCTTTAAATTATGGTGCAATAATTAAATGAATACAATTCCAATAAATAATTGCATAAAATTTTGTCATGCTTAAGGAAATATTTTCTATCAGAAAATAAAGCTTTTTTCAATTTAAGTGTAGGCCACTAAATATTTTATTCTGATGTCCGTGATGCATACCCTCTACTTAGATAATTATCGACTTGGGGAAGTCTACAAGATTGTAATTTTATTATTAAATATGGAAATAAAAAATAATATTGGTACAGTTATATCCTATTACGTGGAGTATCCCTGAGGGGGAGAGTCTATTATGGCTGCAAAATCTAACGACGGATTCTTATAAAATTGGCCACAAGAAATCGAAAATGCCAAGAATGCCAAGAGCCTCGTTTTCGCTCATAAAAGCTCACTGAGCTTTTTTTCAATGAAAGATTTTAATTTTGGCGAAACTAACGAATTTAAAACGTGTAAAGCTTTTATGCTGACAATCATGCGAAAATCTTTAATTGCGGAAGGCAATTTTAGTGGGAACTCGTTAAAAATCAATTGATAAACATTATGAAATATGAGTTGTTGGCATGACAACAACGCATTGTTTTGTCAACAGCTTTCTGAATAGGAAATTCACGTTTGAATTTCATTCGATTTCGTTCGATTTTCTCCCTTTTTTTTCTTGTAAATTGACATGTGATTAGTGGTACACACTCGTCAAGTGTTTCACGTAGCAAATTTCAAGGTTTTCAGACAAATGGACAACAGGAACTTATTCCATTGATGTGTGAGTGACAACATTTGTTGTGACGCAATTGATGTTTATGTGTGCAGTGCTTTTTGTGGCGTTGGAGTTTCGATGTGAGTGTTGGACATTGGCAACGACAGCACGATGACGATAAAGACGATGGAGCACCAGAGTATGCCGTCGCGGCCAACGCCGCGACAAGAAGTCGACAGTCCCAAGTCGTATTTGCCCACAGGATCGAACTTTGAGGTGGTCAATAAGCGGAACAGTCGCGGACCGTACACGTTTTCAAGTTCGCCACGTGCGCTCTACACCAATCGGAAAATGTATTTGGGCCTGAAACGGTAGGTAATGCCGACGAAATTATGCAATACTTGACTTCATTGTTCGACTATTTATAAAAGAAATGTACTAAAATCTCAACATCAAATCTATCCAAAGAAAGGGTCTAGCAGGATCCACATGGCGAGTTGGCCCCCAAATAGGAACCCATGTCGAAACTTATGTTAAAATATCGGCTTGATATACAAACACATTTTATATACTTTTCGCGACCAAATTTCTCTTTAACCTGGAGATATGGGCAAAAATGTCCCCCCGCATGGCTATTTTTCAAAGTTATATATCTCAAAAACTAATTAAGCTAGAGAAGTGAGACCAACGCGAGGCTTTAGATTATTTTACAGAGTATATCATATATTTTTTTGAAATTTTTAGAAAATAAAAATTACACAAAAAAATCCAAAAAAGAAATGAAAAAAATTTGTTTTATGTGTTCTCTGAAAATGATAATCACGAAAAAAATAAATTTTATGCTTCTACAAGAGCACTATAACTCATTAAAATTGCGTGGAAAAATAGTTGGTGCAACACCTTGAAAAAAAAATAAAATGTGATTTACGCCTAATAGTATACCTCGGTTTTATTTTTTTTCAAAGTGTTGCACCAGCTTTTTTTCCAAAAAGCTTCAAAAAAAAAATAGGTCACATATAGGAGCAAAACATATATTATTTTCATAATTGTAAGTCTAAGGAAACATAAAAAAAATATTTTTTATTAGTTTTTTTTGTTTTTCTATATTTACTCTTAAGATAATTATTTTCAAGATCAAAATAATTGATTCCAAAAGAAAGAAAAAACAACTAGTGTTTAATTTTTATTAAAATGAGAATAAAGAAAAAATTATCGTCACTGTTACAATTTATTACAACTGGAATATTATGAATCTAAAATAATTTAGTTAGTATCTCGTAGGACGCAGAATTCCGGATAATTATTGTTCATATGAAAAAAAAACAAATAAAAGCTGTTGCATGAGAACAATATCCCACTGTAAAGTTTCTTTTGGAGATCACAGAAATAACGGAAAATACTGTTGCAATCTTTACCATTCGAAATATAATCATTGTATATCCGACTGTCTTTGCTATTTATACATATGTCTTGATTTTACTTCTACTCTAATGATATTAGGTGCTTATTTTACACATTGTTTTAAATTATTATTTGATAGTTCATTTATTTGCCCACTTTAGGTAGAACCTGTAAAAATTTTGGTATGAGCCAGTGAATAATATCCTAAGCTAAACGAAGAAAACCAAGTAATTCAGATGCCGTCAATATGTACACAGAATTAATTGGAGACTTATAGTATTCCAGTTGTAATAAATTATAACAGTGACGATAATTTTTTTTATTGTTATTTTAACAAAAATTGAACACTAGTTGTTTTTTTTTCTTTTGGGGTCAATTATTTTGATCTTGAAAGTAATTTATCTTAAGAGTGAATATAGAAAACCAAAAAAACTATTAAAAAAAATTTTTTTATGTTTCCTTAGACTTACAATTATGAAAATAATATATGTTTTGCTCCTATATATGGCCTATTTTTCATTGAAGTTTTGTGAAAAAAAAGTTGGTGCAACACTTCGAAAAAAAGTAAAACCATGGTATACTATTAGGCGTAAATCACATTTTATTTTTTTTCAAAGTGTTGCACCAACTATTTTTTCACGCATTTTTTATGAGTTGTAGTGCTTTTGTAGAAGCATAAAATATATTTTTTTCGTGATTGTCATTTTCGGAGAACACAAAAAAAAATTATTTCATTTGTTTTTTGGAATTTTTTTGTATAATTTTTTTTTCTAAAAATTTCAAAAAAATATACGATATACTCTGTAAAATAATCTACAGTCTCGCGTTGGTTTCACGTCTCTAGCTTAATTAGTTTTTGAGATATAGAACTTTGAAAAATAGCAATGTGGGGGGACATTTTTGCTCATGTCTCAAGAGCAAAAAGGAATTTGGTCGCGAAAAGTATATAAAATGTGTTTGTATATCAAGCCGATATTTTACTAACATAAGTTTCGACATAGGTTCCTATTTGGGGGCCAACTCGCCATGTGGATCCTGTTGGGCCCTTTACACTATAAAGTAAATAAAGCATGGTAAGAGTGCATTCAAAAGATACTATTGTACTTGTCTGTGTTGCTTATTACTATTGATATCATTATGAAATTGGTAAAGATAAGAAAAGAATTAAGAAATATTTTAATTGAAATAATTATTTTTTGAAAGACTCCAATCCAACTTTACCACCTTTGATCAATTTGGCTATCGATGAAAGTTCAGTAAATCATTTTAATGATTATTTTGGGGAATGTAATAATAGGTGGAAAGAGTATTTTTCTCAAAATGACTATCCACCCTTATTTTTTCAGGAAATTACTGTAACACTCAATGCCAAATCAATCAATGGCTCATATAGTCATTGAAACAATTATGTAGGGGTAAATTTAAGAAAAAACATAAGCATTATCAACAATTCAAAAAATTTATAAGACCACGAATAGGTTGAAACTCTACCAACTAATATAAACCACATTAACAAATTGTTTTATTGTTTCAATTGAGCTAATGTATGTAATTGTGATGGTGTAGTGGTATACGAAAAGCAAAGTACGTGTGAATAACAGTTTAATCAACTTTTAGTAGCTTACATTTGACGTGTGAGAAGAAAATCGATTGGTCAAATAAGACAAGTCGTTGTAAAAATATTCACGCATATCTAGAGGTCAAATCTCACCCCTGCGGCCCACCACCTGATTCTGAAGTTCTCACATCAATTTGTCGGAATGGTCGAGAGGGAAAAAGTCGACACAAAGATGGAATAATCAATTGTGAATGCGTGTTTTTAGTGTTATTTTTGAAAGAAGAAGAAGAAAGAGTTGAGACGTGTCGGCGTTAAAATGACCGGTCGGGTAAGGGGTTTGTTTTGATTGCTACGGTCTACGTTGCTACGTGGAAATATTGAAGTAGTCGAGCTTTAGCTCTGGCTACTTTCGGTCAGTGTTGGTCGAACGTTGACCACTGATATATACATATATATATATATATATATGTATGCCTGACTTAGGGTGGATTAATTTTTAATTTAATTTTAATGGACGTGGCCGTGCGAGTATGTCGCCGCCGATTTCGTCCATGGGAGGTTCTGGTGAAATGGAGGAAATCTCTGACGAGCAAACTATAGACGTGGCGTTTCAAGTGTTGAACGACAATGACGATTTGAAGGCATCGTCGCCGGCGCTGCATCATTTGGTCGGCAACGATTTAATCTCGGACCGGTCTGTGATAAAACCGTTGCCGTCTCGCGACCACGCATCCACCATCGCCAAGCACAAACCGAACGTTATTGTCTATCCGACTCGTCGTAACGACGAACATTACGAACCATCGCACGGCAATGGGATGAGATCATTTCGCAACAAACGTGAATCGTCAACATCGACGACCACCGTGGGCCAAAACACGACGCCCGACATCGCCGACATTGAGTTCAGCAAAACTTTGGACGCAAAACTGCGACACTTGCAGCAACAAGAAAAACGCACCAACCATCATGCGGTGCGCTCGAAAAACCTGAGTCCCTCGATCCACAGCGGCAGCAGTCACAAGTTGGACGACAGTGCGCGAAAGCCGTTTGTCACGGTCGTGAAAAAAGGCACTTTCCTGAAGCCACCGCCCGAATTAGCCGTCAAACTACTGCTCGAGCCGGAAAACGACAATATCGTGCGTAATGCAGAAAAGGTGTATCAAGCGAAACGATTGTACGCCTACGTCAGTCGACCGAAAGTCGTTAATTCCCAACGTTCCACGCACGACAGTGCTCACCACAAAAATCATATCGTCAATGAAGCTGCGTATATTTCGGCATCGATTGCCGGATTGACGAGAATCAAACGAGACAATGCGGGACAGTGGAAAGTTCAAAATAATCCGTAAGCGATTAGATACACTCAATACGATAATACCAATCAAATGCATTTTTTTGTGTTGGATAGGCAATCAAATATACATGTAAGTATTTTGGTTGCCTATACTCCAAACAAAATTCATGTCTGACAACTCGTAGAAAGAACGACTGGAAATTTGATTTGTTTACTGAAAAAATTACACTGCAATTATATTCTCAGAAACTTTTCAGTGAAATAAGTATATAACCTTTTTTAATCTTAGCATTAAAACAGTAATTTCCAAATGTGGTTTCGTACCACATGTAAAATGCTATCTAAGCCACATTATCAATAAATGATCTCGAGTAGAAGTATACACGAGATTAAATCATAATTTGCAGCAATTGTAGAGAAAATTTTTTGGTTTGAGTTTTCAATAGACATGCATTCTTAATTCTATGGAGTAATATTTCTATTCTCTGCAATTTTCTTCAAGGGTAGTCTCATATTATTTGCTGATAATTTGCTCTGTTGTGAAATTGAATTGGTATTTGAAACATCATTTTGATGTTGAAAAAAGTTAAGTAACTTTCATTTATTATGGAAAAAAGATAAAATAATATTTACAACTCAAAAGTTAAACAGTGAATTTGGTTCAAATTGTTAAGAGGACTTGAAAGATAAAAAACTAGATTTTTGGAAACATCCCGTATCTTTTGTTGGAACCCTAATTTTCAACTGTTACAGTATCGATTTTCTTATGAATTGACTACACATGTCAAAGCTCTTTAAACACTAAAACAAATCTATGAATATTTGTAATAAATACCGAAAAATTATCTCAATTGCACACTAAACAACTGTTGTTACTGTTCCATATGGCAAATCTTTACAATAAGTAATATTCACGCTCATATTATACAAATTTTACAATAAATTTTTAATTCGTACCTATGAAATGCACCCACGCAATTCATTACTCCCGTAATAAAAGACCTTCAAAATAATGAATTTTTTATTAATTGTTTTAAGCACAAATAAAAAGTAAGTTGCAAAATAATAAAAAAAAAACGTTTCCACAAGTTTTGCTTCGTTTATAATGATAGTTGTTTCCCATGGTAGTTATTTCATTAAAAATGAATTGAGTTTGTCTTTTAGAAATACAAATTATTTATAGAAGAAATTAGAATCTGGCATAAGATATGCTTGCTTTTAAGTTTTATACTTTTCATTGATTAATTGATAATGTTGTAAATCATTAAAGTCTTGAGTTTATTGAAAACTTTTAGCACTCTTTTATGAAGAAAAGTGACTTATTTTCACACTAGTTGAAGAAAGCTCATCAAAAGCTTGAGGTACAAAATGCAGTGATGTTTGAAAGAGGCAGGTAGACAAATAAGTTATTCATGGGCTTAGAGAACCAAATATAAGCACTTACAGAGTATATGTACTATTAGGATGTCCGTTATTTCCCAAATTGATTTTTTTACAGCAATCGCCCCCTGAATTTTAGTTTAGGATATAAAAAAAAATTATCCAATAGAATTAAGCTTTTAATTTTTTGATTAAACCGTGCCGGAATCATGTTACTTTTACCATTTAAATAACATGGGATTATTTGACTTTTTACCATTTAATTTTTTTTCTCAGAAGCAAATGGATGAAAAGGTTTAAGATTAAATTATTCTGACGTAAAATTTATCGTTCTACAAAAAAGGTGTCTTATAAATTTTCGATTAAATCACGCCATTAAAAGTTATTCAACATTTAACTTGAATTAATTTGTTTAATTTGTTGACTACAAGTTCTAAGAAATTTCTCATAGATGGCGTCAGGTGAAATAGTAAAAATTCGAATTTTAAATAAACTTTTGTTGATAGTCTCATTAATTAGTATGAAATTCACTTCGTAGGTACAAAATATTGATTAAAGTTTGAAAATTTATCCTGGATAAATTGAATTTCACGATTATAGCGAATTCGGATCTTATGTCACCTGTTTTAATAGTCAAAATATGATTTTTTTTTGTTTAATTTTCAATTCAAGCCATGAAATTAACACTGGCGCTCTAATGACAGTAATTTTTATCTTCTCTTCCAATGATTTTATAGTTAAAAAAAGTAAAAATGAGCAAAAAGTTGAAAATATTAGGCACAAGTTAAATGTTGAATAACTTTTAATAGAGTGATTTAATTGAAAATTCATAAGAGACCTTTTTTGTAGAACGTTAAATTTTACGTTAGAATAATTTAATGTTAAATCTTTTCATCAATTTGTTTGTGAGAAAAAAAAAATAAAAGTAAAACGTCAAATAATCCCATGTTATTTAAATGGAAAAAGTAGCATGATTCCGGGATGGTTTAAGGAAGTAATTAAGAGCTTAATTGTATTGGATATTTTTTTTTACATCTTAAACTAAAAATTCAAGAGGCGACACCCTAATGTACTATTGCATTCATGCCTGCCATAAAGTTCGATTTTTCAAAGATATATTGGAATATGACTTTGCCTACTTGCATTTCGTATGCGTTGTTTGCATTCCCAATGTATTTTGGATTTTGATCAGTTTTGCAGAGAACAGAGTATACTGGGAAACACCAACTGATAAAACCATGGGAATGTGCCATCGAAATGATTCTTATTTTATTTAATAGGACAAATTGATGAGACAACTTCTTTATATAAAATAGCAAGTAAATGATGAGTAGAGAGGGTTGATTTTAAGGGTGAAATTAGTATAAATTGTGTACGTTTATTGTCAGTATTGATTAAGTTATTTTTTCAATATGTTAATTAATATTTTCTTTTTTAGTGAGCAACAAACTCAACCGGCCAACATTATGTTCGATAAACGGGTGTGTCGAGGAAATACTTACGCTTTACCACCCATGGCCATGGTAAGACAATTTTTCATTCTTGTCCTTCTATCATTAAAACCCCTCCAACGTAAATCTACCCTTAAATATCGTAAACTAAAATATCGTGCACAAAATGTAATAGTTACGTGTGTAAGAGTAACATTATTGTGTTGATATTAATATATATGTATGCATTGCTTGGCGGGGCGATTTTGGGGGGATGCAGCCGAAATGGAATCCTAATTTCGGATATGCAAAAACACTATCTCAGGTATGGTTTTCACTACGTTTTTTTTTTTAATTTTCTCGTTTAAACTTGGCATGCAATATTCTTCAATTTTAAAAAAGAAACGAAAATTTTTCACGCTTTTGTAGCAGTATTTGAACGCTGAAAATTCTTTTGGTTATAACTGATAGCTTTTACATATTGTTTGAGTTGTTGGAGAAATTTTATTTTACATTGTTGCGAATATGGTTTTAGGGGCCAGGCGGTGAATCGGAGGCAGCACGTCAGGCTGAGGCTCGACGACGTGCGATGGCACGCAAGAAAGTCAAAGACAAGGCCGCATATGCGGCTCGCTTGCGCCTTGGTTCGCCACCGCCAGTCAAAGGTCGCAAACACGAACCGGTACAGACTGAGCTCTATTTGGAGGAAATTTTCGAGCATCCCGAAACGAGTGTCGCCATTTGTCAAACCGATTTATTTGTCGATCGACCAAAATCTCCATTTTACTATCCGCGGAAAGTTGGCGTTGATGTGGCAACGCAGATTTATCCCGGAGATGTAAGTGAAACGATATTTATTTTTAACTAGTTGATCCCCGCGACTTCGTCTGCATAACGTAGGTGTAGATAATATTTTCTTTTTAAATTTGCTATTTGTAGTGGCATATGAAAATTATTATTTTTCTTATTTCTTTTACGAAAAACATAGTCATACTTAAAAACACTATTTTGTCAACTTTAAAAAGACACATTTAATAAACTGTTACTTAGAATAAAATTGTTGTATATAATGATCAATTAATTTTCAAAAATATTTATAAATATCTAAAAACAGTATGGTCTATACCTACGGTAGGTATACCTACCGTGAACCAATTAATCCGTAAATCAATCACCATCTATAAATAAATAAAAACTATCGTTAAGTTCAATAAACTCAGTCATAATTATGACTTAAAACAGTCAAAAGTTATTAAAACACTCGCCTAGATATTTCGAATATTAGTAGAAATCCCATTTCATTGTCTCAACTTTTACACTACTGAAATGTACAAAACTACGGCGAAATTAAAATTTGTTCAAATGCACGAAACCCAGTTCCTCCATAATCAAGTATAACCATTGTGTATCTATGCACTTATTGAAATATCTGAATTTCAACTATATAATTAAACCATTTTCTTTCTCGAATTTCTCGCTATTCAATATTCGCTCATTAATGTATTTATTTGTGATTACGTATATCGGATTTTCAGGTTTACAAAATGTGAAAGCCAAAAAACATAATGGTCACTTATGAACTTTACCTTTTTTATATATATTTATAGTTTAAATTCTAAAGCAGATCCTACGTTTTTGTTTCTAATAATAAACCAACATTGTTTTATTTTAAGCGATAAAACGTTTCGTCTATAAAGAACATACCTTAATAATGAAATTTGAAATTTCGATTGTTTATTAGACAATCAAGTACAAACTTTGCTACCATTTTTCACTCTTTTAGAGGAGGAATTATCAAAAATCCCTTTCTTATTATGTATCTGCATCATATAAGAAAAACACTTTCCAAATTTCATCGACACAATTATGCATTTATATTGGAAAATACAATGTAAAACGAAAAAAAATTATGACCTTTATTTTGATTATCATGACTAAAAAGCAATTCGATATCGCACATTTTGACGTTGTACATACAAAATGGTTGGAAATAGGTAGAAAGCGTGGAAGGAAATTCGAATATTTTATTTATTTTCAATAACAATAATTGATTTTCAAATTTTTCTTAATACCGAAGAAAAGTGTGTTTGGAAAATTTTATATTTTGATTGATAATGAAATATATGACAAAAAATTGCCCCCTTAATATTAAATAATTGCTCCAGGTCACAATCATTGGTTCATAAAAATTGGATTTTAAAAAAATTTGATTGTTGAAAAACAAACAAAAATTAAAAACTGCCTCTTTGGTATTTGGTATAAGTACCTATTACCTAAACTTTCATACTAATTAAGTGAAATGATGTTATTTAAAATGCTGTAGTTAAAATTATATATCAAAAACAGACACTTATTATTAATTAATTATTTATTTATTAATTACACTTATTAAATTCAAAATTTCGATTGTTGATTAACTCTACAATTTCTCATACAAACTTAGTTACCCCTTTTACTCTTTTAGGGTAGGAATTTTCAAAAAAAAAATTCTTATCAGATGTCTACTTCTTGAAAGGAATACAGCGAATATTAAAATTTCATCAGTCAGAGGGGACATATAAATACAGGATTTTATGTATGCACGGTTTTAAAAACGTATTTACTTTAAGTTTTATTATTATTACTACTACTACTATTACTTTTTTTCGTTAATATTTTCTTATTGAGCAACTCTAAGGGTCTATTAACATCAATTTTGTAAAAAAAAATAAAAAAAAAAGTTTACTGTAAGAATTGACCCACGTCTTAATAATTTGGAGAATCTGAATTTCCGACACGTAAGCAATTACGCTATTAACATCAACCATGTGTTTTATATTTATAAAGGTTTATATTTGAAAGAGGCAATTGTTTTAACTTTAAATTGAATTTACTGTGCCTTTTATCAGTTCAACTTAAAATAATTTTACAGATTATTTTCTAACTTTAAACTACCTTTCCAATGATATATAACTCATCTGTCTAGTGTAAAAATTTATGTTTTCATCCCTAGGAAATACCTTTCCTTATTATTTTTTTGGAATGATAAGTAGCCTATAGTCTGTGGGGAGTTGTGTTGTATCTTAATACTAAATTTCATTAAATTCGGTAGTTCTGTTCTTTAGTTAAATCGGGACACACAGACAGACAAAAATTTTAAAAATGTTAAATTTGGAATAAGTGTCTCTTGAAACAAATATTTACCCTAAAATTGAAATGTACATACAGATGTAAGAATTTTATGTATTAGTATAGATACATTGATAAAGTTTTCATTGTTAGTGTTTGGGAAATATGGTAGCAGAGCGTAGATTTATTGATTGAAATATAAATAGGGAGTGTTAAAGGCTTGAAAATTATTGTTTTTTTTTTCGGCAGCTATTCGATTTTGACTTGGAAGTGCAACCAATTTTGGAGGTTCTTGTCGGCAAGACAATCGAGCAGGCATTGATTGAAGTGTTGGAAGAGGAAGAGTTGGCAGCGCTTCGAGAACAAGCTCGGCGATTCGAGGAGATTCGAAACAGTGATTGTGCCGAGGCGCAACGTCTTGAAGAACGTGAACGACGTCATCGTCAAGAAAAGGATCGCCGTCTTGCCGAACATGCAGAAGGTGCTCGAATTCAGCAGGAAACCGAAGAGCGCATTGCAGCTTCCGTACTGATGCAAGGATACATTGCGGACTTGTTACCATCGGTGCTTGAAGGCCTCAAAGAAGATGGCTTTGTTGTGGACAACATGAAAGCCGGTAATTAACATTTAAATTTGTTGTTCTTTGCATTTTAATAAAGTTTTAAACTTTTTTTTTTACAGAAGTCGACGACAACTTTATGCCGTGGTTAATGAAGGAAGTCACGCAAGAAATGGAAAATATGGTTAGCAGCCGCGATATTTTAACAGGTAAATAAAACAGGTAATTAATAGGGTTTCAATTATTATGGGAATTGTTTTATTGGGTTACAGATATTGTGAAAGAGTTGATAGAAACGCGACATGAAATTTATCAAGCGATGGCTGATGATGAAGAACCAAAAGATGAAAGTGAATCGGAAGAAGAAGAAGGAAATTTCGATCCAAACGATCCATACGGTGAATTTTTTCAAATGTAACAATTTGTGAACAATTATTGATTAAAAATACTTTGTTTTAGGAATTGGTATTCAAGAAGATTAATGGAACACTTAAATCAATTCATTATTAAAATAAATATTCACAAAACATTTACGTTAAAAAAAATGAGAAATTTGAAAAAGAAAGAAGGAAAATTTTATTATTCACATGTTTTTGCACTAGAAATTGTTTATTTGATTGTTTTTTACATACATTTTATTAAATGTATATTACAAATATATATTATTATATATATATATATATATCGATTTCAAGTATGTAACCTTTTATAGGTATAGTTTTATATAGTGAAATATATTGTAAAATAATTCTCCCATGAATATTGATTGAAAATTAAATTCAATTTAGATTCAAGAAGAAAATGTGTTTCTTGTTTTATTCCTATTTTCCACACAGTAATTCGGAAGACTATAGTGAAATATAGAACTACATATTTAAAGGTTTAAAAAATAATTTAGAGGCAATTTATGGAAAGAATATGTAAATATGAATTTCATCAGTGTCGATCAATGTTTTGTCCTACTTCGGTTATTACACTATTGACCTTGTCTTCCTTATCCTATTCACCGTCTAATATTTTCCGGTGTTTCTGCATAAATTAGCCACCCTCGACGGATATAGATTCAATAATTGTGGTCCTTGTACTTAATTAAATTGCACATTAGACTATATGTTTTTTTTTGGATTTAGAAATATAATTTCAAAGAAAAGCTTTGATTGAAATTATGGGATGCTACAAGCTGAAACTCTCTAATATAACCACGTGTGTGTGTGTGTGTGTGTGCTTTTCGATACGCACGTGGTGTTTTTCACAGTGGCCACTTCTTCATGGATCAATTAAAATATATATCCTTGCAAGTACAAAAAAACACTTGTTTCTATCACATTTTTCGTCTCTGTCGCTGTATGCATTGTAAAAAATTGATAAACAAAGACAGTGGATTTTTAATAATTGACAAGGAGGGAGTTTACGATGATATTTGTATTGTATTTATATGTATTTGGTAGGGAAGAGGGTGCAACTTGACACAGCTGATGCATTCCCTGTTAATGCCACACACTTTGAACCCTGCAAGTCGGTGCAGTTGCTTGTTGTAACTCCCTGTTATTCCTGATAGATCCCTCGGGCTTGGCTTGCATCGACTAGCGCAGCGACAACAACGATAACAAATCAATTTATAGTTAGATTGAGGATCTCCCTGATCCAAACCATTCAATCATTCATTCCGCGTGCATTAACTTAATGTAAATTAGATTAAATCTTTTTGCTGAGTGTAAATGTTATGAGTGGATGAAAGGTGCCTAAAAAGGGGCCAACAACTATAGTGGTTGCAACTACTCCAAGATAAGGGTTGGAAACAGGTGTTTAGTTTTACATCGAAAATCTAAATTTCAATGCTTCAAGAGGAAAAAAAAAACATATTTTTTCGGATTAGAGCAATTGAACAATCTACTTAGAGACTGTTTTGAGCTATGAAATATAAAAGGAACATTGTTGCAATTCGTTAATGATGCAACCAAGGTTTAACTAGCTTTTTAATGTCTGCAAACACATATTTAAGAAGATTAAATTGGTTTCACTTTGCTGAAGAAGCAAAGTTTATGAAAAATATGCCACTTAGCTTGACCAATGTCTTCGTATAGCTCGAATATTCTGCAAAATCTATTTCGCATTTTCCCATTATTGATCCAACACAATTTGCAAGTTACAAAAGCGAGTAATTTTCCATAAATTATTAATTTAAGTAGTCTCTGAAAGAAAATCTAAAGTTTGCAATACAATAGTTTCAATCATCGATTACTAACCAACAGAAGTGAGCTTTCGCGAGCTTTCGTCGATTTTTCTCAAAGATTTCATCAAAAATACTCCTATTATGACTTAAATTGAATTTTCATTCTAAAGTGTTTTTAAATGAATCAATTTTTGAAGTTTTAAATTCATATTTCCCAAATTTAAAACGGAAGAAATGCTTCGCATTACGCAAGCGCTATTGGTTGCCTATCATTTACTTATTTTGTAAAATGTTTACTTAGTTGACTAAAAATTTTTATGTTGTTAAGCTTATTGTTGATTGATAGAATAAATTTCAGTGATTTTCCATAAAAACTTATATTAAGAAATTTTGCATCAGACACCAAATTAAGCTTTTTAAAGTATCAGAAGCTTTAAAACACATAAAACGCAAATAACACTTCAAAACGTGATTTTTCTTTAAAAAATATTAACATTACGAGTGGAATAAATTATATTTCTTTGAAATTCGGTCAAAAATCAAAGAGATCAAACTGTTCGATCGTTTCCCGACTCGTCATCTTATTAAGAGGGGTGTAATGTCATCCTGGCTTCTATGTGGTACATTAATAATGGGTGCAGTCATAAACACTTGTGGTTGATGATTGTACATCTTGCATTTCCCGTCTCTTCCCTTTCTATCCCGTAACCAGTGTTAGTCTAAGCTCGGACCTCGCCAACAGGCGCTGTTTACAAATCAAAAAAGTACAATAGGGCACTATTAGGCTTTTGGGGAGTGCTTTTAATGCGAGATACACCTTGCAGTCCCCACGACCATATCAAATTCGATTTGTTTTGCCGCAACGGGAACGGGACCGGGTGTTTTCGATTTGCAAACACCATCAGATGCCCATTTAGGCCTTCTCTTTCTCGTTCTGATTTCAGCTTATCTTTTATCGCGCCGTAATTCGCTTTCAGCATCATTTAGAAAGAATTAATAATCGAAATCATTTCGAAGGGAGATAATCGCAATGGTGGTTGCGGTGGTGGTGGTGGTGGTGGTGGTGGATGATTTACTTATAAAATGATCATAATTGCAATATTGAATCATTTAATTCCTATCATTGTACCGTTACGCACAATATGCTTTCGTGGCATCCCTCAATTTTCTGGAGCTATGGCACAATCTATCGTGAATTTGGTGAAAATTTTACTTTTGATACAGACGGAGTCAGTGTTCTGTGTGATATTCCTGTTGGAACCAAATCACCACCGTTTGCCTTTGCCAACATTGAAGAATTTTTCAAAATGAAATCATCCAAGGTTGGTTTGTCGATTTAATTTTTCATTTTTTAAGAGTTAATAATTATTTTTTGCTACATAGTTTCGTTGTCGACTTGTTAATGGACAACTTACTGTGGCAAATGACGAAAACACATCATTGATGGCTGTTTTATTTAGTATATCACTAGCAAACGATTGTCATTGTTGCAACGTCCATTTAAAATTGGTACGGAAATCGGATAAACCAGGGGATGCATTTATCGTTCAGTTAGAAGTCGTAAAACCGATCAAATCAGGTGATATTTTGAGATTATGGTTCGACGACAATATTCTCACTCAAATGCAAATAGCTTTTTTGGTACCAGCAAATATTCAAGGTATGTAATACGCTTAATTAATCAACTTGGGTTTGTTAAAGTTTTAAACATTTGTATGTTCATATGAAGTTTATATAACAATCACTTGGTGATTAACCGTTTCATTATTGGTTTCAGGTCAAAATGGTTACGTTTGTGTTAAATGTCTCAAACGTTTCCAATATCCAAATCCATTAAAAGTCCACATTAGTCTTGACTGCAACGAAAAAGATATGCACCGACTCTGGCGACGTTTAATTTGCCAGAAACACACAGATGATAAAAAAGCTCCACCAACTTTCATTGAAATCCCCGATCGAACTGAGCTTTCCGCTTTCCAACCGTACAAAAAAACCATTTCCCATTCTGTAGAAATCGATTCAAACGTGTCAACTTTATCGATTTCGCCGAGTTTTTCCTCGCGCTTACCACCGAATTCTGCCACTTTTATGGCAAATGTTACGCCGCCAACGACGGCCGCAGAGATTGAGACTCTCGTTAGCAATTTGGGCAAATCGAAAAATGGACACCTTTGTATATACTGTGGCAAAATGTATTCGCGGAAGTATGGATTGAAAATACATATACGAACGCACACAGGGTTTAAGCCGCTCAAGTGTAAATTTTGTTTTCGGCCTTTTGGGGATCCGAGCAATTTGAATAAGCACGTGCGGCTGCACGTGTCCACAATTGAAACGCCAACACCTCCTCCATATAGGTAAAATATGAAATTAATGTATTAAAGCTTTACATGAGATTAATATAATGACTAGTGAGATTTATCAATCAGTGTCATTCAAATTGACTTAAAAAGTAGTGCCTTTTTTTATGTGACCAATAACAGAGCTTTTGTATTAGCTAATACAATAATTTGTCTGAATAATTTGTATATTTATAATTCAATATGTGATTCACTAAAATACAAAATTTGGACCAATTCTTTCTGTTTAGATTTTGGTGTTAAAAGGATCTAAAGTTTAGATAGAAAACGAAAAGAAATACTTATTGATGCACTTAGTAGTTTCAGTGCAAATAATAATCATCTTTGAATCAGTCTTTGAATGATGAAATGAAATAAAAATACCATACTTATATAAAATACTAAAATCTTCAAAAACATATTTAATAGCAACATTTTCTTTTCAGATGTACAATTTGTGGCAAAAATTTGATTCGACGTCGTGATCTTGACCGTCATTTACGTTCTCGACATCTTATTAACAATAAGAACTAATATTTCTTTAATTAAACAATACACTGTATATTGTAATATTAATTTATAGCACTACAAAGGTGATATATTTCGTGTGAAATCTAAGCCACTTTCAAAAGTTGTAAATGTACATATAGCTGACATTGAATAAAATTTTATTAAATAAAAAAAAAACGTATCTAAATTATATGGTAAAATATTGACTAAATTTTATAGTCGTTCTTTTTTCGATTGTTCCCGTAGCTCGTTTAATACTTGCGACTCTTTCGGATTGTTGAATGGTATGATAGCCGGTGGATTTCTGTTGACTGAAAGAATAAAAAAAAAACAAATAGATACGTGAACTTGTTTGCACATTTTATTAGTCATACCTAATTCTTCGTCGCCGTCTTCTGTGGTAATTATTGTCGTGGATACAGTTGGAGGTTTAGTAGGTATTTCGCCGGTAATACTTTCGACAATGACTGCTTGACCCTCTGAATCGACAACCACATCTTTTTCGTTGTTTACATAATCTCCGGACGACAATGGTCGTTTTATGGAATTGTTTGTCGGAGTAAAAGTTAGACCGCTAATATTGGCTGCAGAAAGTTCGATAAAGTGAACGTTAAGTGGCTGTGCTGGAATTATATAAACAATGTTGGTTCGCAATGGTGTTGTAGGCGATAGTTTTGCAGCCTCCGAAGAAACCACCGGTACAACGACGGCCGAAACGCCCACTTTAATTTCCTCTTGGTCATCTTTAACCGTTATGTGTGACGGGAATAAAACAGAACCTTCTCGTTCATAGATAATCAACGGAATAGTTAGTGTAAGTCGAATTGCCGGAATCGCATTATTCACGGTGGCATCATTCTGTTTAATTTCCACGAATCCAGGACTCGGAATCGAAGGATTTGGTGAAGATATCGTTGCTTTTTCGTCTTGTTTTTGCGTGACTGTTCCACATTTGATTAAGTTGATGTTATCTTCCGAAACAACATACAAAGGAACCATGCTCAATTCGTCTTCTTTACGCTTGCCAGTGCCACTTTCAAAGTTAGGTCCTAGTGATACACTTGGACTAAATTGCGGTGTTTGGAAGAATATATCCAAGTCCACATTCCGAGGCGGTTGTGAGGCAATCGTTTCGATGGTGGTTGATGGAGGTTCAAATGGTTGAAACGGCGAATATTCGCGTAAGAACGACGGCGGTGCCTGATCGAAATATAATTGTGGCGGTAGTTGCTGGCCGCCTAACGGTATCGGTTGAAAATTAGCATCTCCATGATCGAAAAGAAAATGTTTCAAAAATGGATTCAAAAAAATTGGATGAGACCCCACAGATGTTGCCGGAACGTAGAAAAATGCGAGAAAAATCCACCAAATACGGCTCTAAAAACATAAGTTTACATAAATATGTTGGTATTCTTTTACATTTTCGCATATATTAGTTGGGGTCAATATTATTAATTTAGAACGGTTTGAAAATAACTGTTCATGTGATAGATGTTGCCATAGAATAAATTATGCGACCAATCTTTGAAATTGAACTTTTTTACGGTGGAAAGTTTATGGAAGTTAATTTCAAAGGATTTGTTCAGCCGAAGATAGTTTAGATAGCTATTACATGGGGAAAAAATGAAAATAAAGCGTATCACATCCGCCCACTTAACTGTGTGTACGTTTTCTCAAGTTAAATATAGACTTGCGAATGTGTTAGTGTTTTAGCACCGTTGTGTCTCCCGGAATGGGCCCCTACGAAAAGTCATTATTAAATCATTGAGATGAAATCAATCATATTATCATAGCTAAGTTTAAATAGATTAATTTTCGTCAACAATAAGCCATACAACAAAAAGACCGACAGCAATGCGGTGTGTTTAGTAGTCCAAGATTCAAAAAAGCTCAAGTTAACAAGAAAATCGAGGAAAGGCAAGAATTGTGAAAAAATATACTTACAAAAGTGGTTCGATTGGTGGTCGTAATGGCAATGTTGTCCATGTTCGATATTTCGGTATGTTCCCCAAGGAGTCGAAAAGCCGCTTCTGGTAAAGACACTCGAAGTAACGAACGCTCGATTGAATCTTCAATTGTGGTCTTCACAAGTTCACTGGCACCAAAGCGGACCCGGCAAACGAACTTGAGACTCACATATTCAACCCCACACACCGCACACACATGAACCACCGCCTTGCCGCCGTCTTCGACTCAAATATGTCGCTCACATATGAATAAATTCTCCAATCATTACAGGTTTGTTTGCGGTCATCATCGTCATCTCTCGCTAATTACCATTTCATTATCCAAACACCTGACTTGCTATTTATATTATATACGAAAGAACAATAAAACGCGCAGATTTTCAACTTGATCTATATCTTTGGCTCGTTTGATCCAACAAAAAATCTTTTACTAGTACCTATCTTCTTTTTTTTTCTTTGGTCACCAAAAAAAGAGTTAAAACATTTTCCCTCTTGCTGTCAACTACATTGATTTTAATTCTTCAAATCATTAACAATGTATACCGGACAAAGAAAATCTACAAACGAAATCAATTATTTGTTTTCAAATAAATTTGAACGTTATTACCAACAATTGAAATTTAAAATTGTGTTACTTTACTTTTTGTTGTCGGCAAAAAGTATATCAAACTGAAAAAATGAGATTATTGAGTTGAATGCTTCATTAACTATTATTTCTTTAGAAAATTTACTTTTTTATTAATTTGAAATAATGATTTAGTATTATTTGAAACATAAGGAACTTTAGGAACGGATATCTTTTAGCGCAGTTTTTAACCCTTTAAGAAAAATTACTCTGAGGTTGATGTCTATGCTAAATGCATAGCAAATACATATGTATGGAAGTTATCGAAGTTATCATAGCCATTAATCCCGAATTTTCAAAAAAAAAAAAGAAATGAACACCCAGAAATAAGAAAAAAAATCTCACAAAACATTTTCTGCAAAATATCTGTAGATAATCGCTACGTGATTACCTGAATCATATCACCTTATTTGTTTGGTTACAGATATATCTCAAAAAAAAACACATAAATAATGATCTATAGAAAGCTTGTCATAAGTACTAAAGGGAAACAACTCCCAAATTGAATTTTAATAAAAATAATGCTTTAATCGAAAATTAATTAAAAGTAGACCAAACATGCAATAAAACGGATATCGACAGCTTAAGAGGATAAAATTGCAACAATAGGCAAGAATTAAATGTCAACTTCGTTATTTAAGATGAGATGATCAAATCATCAACTGTTACCCAGTAATTGGTGCACCACAAATGTTGAAAAAATCCAATAACCCGCTGAGAGCTATTCATGCTAAGAATCAATAAAATAAATTTTAAGATTCCATAATATTGATTTATAATAAATTCAACATTCTCAATGATAAATTTTTATTTTTGAATATCAAAATGGTACCGAGCACGACGGACAGCATTTAAAAATGATGACTCCATTTGTTGAAAATTCGTAAAATTTTCCCATAAAATCAAAACGGTTTTCGAATATAAAGTTTTATTTAAGCAAACACTAATAATGTATGTGGTTTTTTGAACTTAAGCGAATTTTTGTTTTTATTACTTTTAACACCTATAACTACTAAATCAATAAAAATGCGATGTAGCCAAAAAAAAAACATACAAAAACATATTTTAACGTGATGAAATCAAACCAAATAAAAAATGAATCTTTAAGATACCCACCAATGGTCTTAGTTTTCTATTATAATATCAATTTTTCACAAGACAATGGAAAATAGTTTTATATGGTATATTTAGCGTGGCTTTACTGGTCGAAAAAAAAATACATAATATTGGTTCGTCGATTAATAAATATGATAACATTTTCGTTTGCTAGCAAACAATAAAATCATTTATTACATATTTTATTCGTGGCATAACATGGCACTAGATATACCTATATTTCTTTTATAGTTTTGGTCGCTTTGCTATTAATCGTTAGCCGTTTTAATTGTTATACGCAATAGTCTATTTCCAATTTGAATATGAAACTATAAATAGTAGTCTTACCAAATTTAACGTTATCTTTCAATAAACTTGTGAACTCATTTCAAATACTACTGTCAACTACTATCACATTTATACCTTAATATGTACAGTTTGACATTAATGTATATATATATAGTTGTATAACATATGAAAAAAATGAAATTCATATTTGTAATTAGAAATTAAACACTTTTTATTTATTTTTATAACTCTTGGGTTTTCATTTGAATATTTGATAAATAAATACGATTATTGATTCAAGTCCCTTTAGCACACTCCAATCTGGCAACTCCACAATTTCAATAAATAGTTAGCTTCATTACGGACAATTTAGTCGTTTATTGGAACAAATCGCTCGATTTCATTAGTCAAATCAGTTTAACAGCTCATTTTTAAAAGATGTTAGTGTATGTTTGAATATACTTTTTCCAAATAAATTTTATTTTTAACGTTACGATTGTTTGATGATATAGGTGAATAACGTTAAAACTCATATATAAACATATCTTAGTAGATTTGTAGAACATTTAAACTTTTTTCGAACGAAATAATTAGAATTTCCCGACCATATTCGAATAGTTTTTTATATTTTCAATAAAAACAACGCCGAAATCGCGTTTCAAATTTTGTTGGAAGCTATAAGTTCAGGCTTTTGTCTCATAGGTGACACTACTAACTAAATTTGGTTCAGGTGAAATAACGTGCTAAGTGTTCACCTGTCACTGTATAGAGAGCGTAGCAAACTTATAAGTTCTGATAAAAATATTTGCTATTTTGTAATTCTAATGTGGTGAAAATACGGCTCAAGTTTCTTTTAGCACACTCAAATCTATCACGTAAAAACCTAATATTTTACATTAGCAATGATAAGGATGATTCTACCAATAATATTTAATTTTATTTCAATGAAAAAAACCATCCCTTATATCCTTATTTTCCTGTTGAAAATTGTCCTGTTTGAAACTTTGGAATGATGTTGTGGGTGTGCTTTTTCTCATAAAACGCAGTTTAGGTTGTCGTTTTCTAAATGTTGGGAAAAAATATCCCTTATCAGGAAATGTCATCTCGCAATTATCCATTTTTGTTTCAAATGCGGAGGTTAAGCAACCAATGTTTCAAGTATGTAAATGGGTTGCGCCTTGTGTTCCCAGTTTACAAGTAAATGTACATAGAGAGTATGGTTGTTTTAAATAATAATAAATTATGTTTTTACAGATCCAAATTACCAGCAAACTAAGGATAAGGACTTTGTTTTCGCCTTGAAGATAGTAACATATTTTGGGAGACAAATGATTAGTAAGTATCACAATTTTTGAGATCTCTTAATAATGTTCTAATTGAATTTTTCGCTACAGACGAAGCTGACCGATGATGACGGAGAATCATTCAATGGATTTGAATAGATCATCATTTCCAAATGGACGTTTGAGGAATAAATATGGATCGTTCGAGAATCATCAATGAAATTCTTCAAGGATATCATTTCCACAATTTCTACGAATGGATTTACTATAACAATCAGTGGTGTAAATTGTGTTTTAATAAATCAGTGAACGTGAAGTGATTAAGTGATAAATTATTAAATTATCACAATAGTCAAAAGTCTTTTATTTACTTTATATCTCTTTATGATTGTAAGAATTGATACTTTTACCTAAATCGTACATAAAGTATATATTGTATAAATTATATAAATTGTACAAATTATATTTTATATATTTTAATAAATTATATGTTGTTAATATGCAAAAATCTTATATTGTATGAAATTATAAATTTGATTAATATTTAACCTTAATAAATTAATTTTAATTGAATACATTGTTTCAATTCGATTTTCCGCACCCGATCTCCTTGAATTTTATATTTCAGAGCTTTTCTTTACAGTTTGAGTAATTAGAAGAGTTTAATTAATACAACGATAAGGTAGGTACGGTAGGGCGGTAGGTATCGTTAGCTTATTCGATATAAAAGTTAATATCGAAAAACATCTTAAAATTTCGATAATTTTATTCGTTTTTTTCGACATTAAAATTGTTAGTTTCATGAAGAAATTCTATTGCAATAAAACTTTGTTTTTTCGAAAAAAAAGATGAAAGACTATAAAATGTTGTCCTGTTTTTCTCAAAATTTTCCGATCTTAACATATAGCAGCTATAGTTCGAAAATGGTCGAGAAATTCTCATTAATTCGATGGAATTTTTATTTTTATTTTCCACAAATCTCTTAAGAATTGTTTATATATGAGTTTTAACGTCATTTACATATATCATCTGATAGCCGAGTCGCTAAGGTCGCCGCCGCAGCCGTTGCCATGCCGAGGTCCCAGGTTCGCATCCCGATTGGTCCAGGATTTTTATAATTTCTAATAATTGATTTCTATTCCTTACAGCTTCTGATATCACTAATTAACATTAATAATTGTTTCCAGACATTGTGTCATCGAAATATTCGATCCAGAAGTTCCAGCCTTTCGGGGTTGGAAATGATCGATCGATCGATGCATTATGTATTTTCCTTTTTTATTTTTGCTCATTGGTTTTGTGACGTCACTCAATTTGGCGGGATTTTTTTTTCGAAAAATTGAGGGGAAGGACCTCGAATTTTCGAATTTAGCGAAATAGGATTTTGGGAATGGTTTAGTTACGCTGCGGGATGCCTGAAAATCGTATCCTTAAATTGAATTTTTCATTTTTTTGAAGGAAATTTTTCGGGCAAAATCCGAAAAAATCTGAAATTGGCCAAAATGGACACTTTTTTACACTTTTTTCAACTTTAACGTCGTTTTTTGAGGAAACTATCGATCGTAGCGTAACGAACGTTAGCTTATTCGATAGCGCTTGAATTACTCTATCGATTGTGTAAATATGGTCCCGAAAAAGCTTAAGGGGAAAAACTTTTTTTTTCAACTTTCCAGAAATTTCATTTCTTCGACCCGATGCACGTCGATTTTATAACAAAAAAATCGAATATTATTTATTCGAATGTTCAAATGAAATTCACACCACAGTTGCATTACGTTACGATAAAAACATAATCGAAAAGAATCTCAACTTGTTGATGTCGTTAATGATTTTTTCGATAATTAAATGCAATTTAAATAAAAATTTATTTTGTTAGATAAAGGATAAAGGACCTTAAAATGTAACAATTTTATTTTTCAAATTTTCCTAACGTCACATGGAGAACCTATGGTTTAAATATTTCCGGAAAATTCCAAGAAAATCCTTTGGTCAAATCTGTTTCACCAGATCGATTTTCATGGAATTTTCCGGAAAAATTTAAACCATAGGTTCTCCATGTTAAGATCGGAAAAGATGTCAAATCACATTGCATACTTTTAATGTCCTTGATCCTTTTTTCCCAACAAAACATAAATGTATTCAAATGGAGTTACGTCACAACATTTTAATCTTTAATGTCGAAAAAAACGATTAAGGGGATCGAACAATTGAGATATTTAGGTATAGGGTTTTCGTTCGTGACATTTAGTAGCAATGGTGCGAATTTCATCGGAAAATTCGAATAAAAAATATTCAAAAATTTTTTTATAAAATCGACGTGCATCGGGT
Source organism: Sisyra terminalis (assembly GCA_958496175.1). Classification (NCBI taxonomy): domain Eukaryota; kingdom Metazoa; phylum Arthropoda; class Insecta; order Neuroptera; family Sisyridae; genus Sisyra; species Sisyra terminalis. The sequence goes on along the minus strand of OY292278.1, from coordinate 51,225,608 downwards.
CGACGAAATGAAATTTTTGAATAGGTGAAAAAAAAAGTTTTTCCCCTTAAGCTTTTCCGGGACCAAATTTACACCATCGATAGAGTAATTCAAGCGCTATCGAATAAGCTAACTATCGATAACCTTCGATCGTTAGTTTTCGCTCAAATTGACGTTAAAGTTGAAAAAAGTGTCAAAAAGTGTCAATTTTGGCCAGATTTTCAGATTTTTTCGGTTTTGCCCGAAAAATTTCCTCCGAAAAAATGTAAAATTCAAAAAAAGGATATGATTTTTAGGCTTCCCGCATCATCCTTATGCCATACCCCAAATCCTATTTTACAAAAATCGAAAATTCGATATCCTCCCCCTCATTTTTTCGGGAATGACGTCATTTGATGACGTCACTGAGTGACGTCACATATGCGGGATCAAAAAAATAAAATTTATAACTCATCGATCGATCGATTCATTCATTTCCAACCCCGAAAGGCTGGAACTTCTCGATCGAATATTTCGTCCTTACAAACTCTGGAAACAAGGATTAATGTTATTACAGGATATTATATGCTGTAAGGAATAATTAGTAATTATAATATTTGAAAAAAAACCTGGGTCCATGTCCATCCGGGAATCGAACTCGTGATCTTCCGCTCGAGAGGTGCCGCTTATATCCACTTGGCCACATGAGTTATATGTATTATTCGTTAAAACTCATATTTAAACAATTCTTAATCAATCGAGACTTCAAAATTTTTTCGATCGAAATAATTGTAAGTTCCTGAAAATATTTATAACTGAAATTTATGCGAATTATATGAGACGATAGATTGAAAAGCATGGAAACTGTAGATTCATTGATTAATAATTCATTTGATTGTATCCAAGAATTCCTTTTGAAATGTCCATTTTCAGCACCTGAAATTTTGCCATTTTCTCTACTTCCATGTTCTCTTTTACATAACAAAGTTATATAATTAAGAAAAAAAACAATTATAAGCTGAAAATAATTTTATTGTTTATTTCTTTGTTTAAAAACTTGTTTGCAATTAATGATTCTGGGAATCCTGGGATTTTTGAATTAAAACAACGCTGAAATGGGATACGAAATTTGTTGGAAGTTTTGAGTTGTTATATTTTTCCTATAGATGTCACAATTAACTTAAGGTTGGTTAGGGTAAAAATATATGATAAAAGTTCATAAGTAAAATCATAGAGGCGCTGTAAACTTAAGTTGGTTTAATGGAATTCCGTGCTAAAAGTTCACTCTTACTTACATAGATGGCGTGACCATATAAAAATAGTGAAAATAGTTAAGAAAATATTTTCTACTTTAACTTTTTATTACGGAAAAAAAACTGCAATTATTAAAACTAAATTTAAAAAAAATAACTATATTTAAATAAGCTAAATAAATTGGTAATTGATTGAGCAGAATAAATACTTTTTAAGCATACGATAACTGTTTAATTGATTTCACAAATCTTTATCTATTAATTAAAATTGTAAATATTGAAAGGAATAGAAAAGGATTTTAAATTCGAATGTATTCGAAAAATCGAATATGTTAAAATGTTTTTCGTCATCCAATATAATTATGATGCATTTCAGTTATAAATATTTTCGGAAACTTACAATTATTTCGATTGAAAAAATTTTAAAGTCTCGATTGATTAAGAATTGTTTAAATATGAGTTTTAACGAACAATACATATAACTCATGTGGCCAAGTGGATATAAGCGGCACCTCTCGAGCGGAAGATCACAAGTTCGATTCCCGGATGGACATGGACCCAGGTTTTTTTTCAAATATTATAATTACTAATTATTCCTTACAGCATATAATATCCTGTAATAACATTAATCCTTGTTTCCAGAGTTTGTAAGGACGAAATATTCGATCGAGAAGTTCCAGCCTTTCGGGGTTGGAAATGAATGAATCGATCGATCGATGAGTTATAAATTTTATTTTTTTGATCCCGCATATGTGACGTCACTCAGTGACGTCATCAAATGACGTCATTCCCGAAAAAATGAGGGGGAGGATATCGAATTTTCGATTTTTGTAAAATAGGATTTGGGGTATGGCATAAGGATGATGCGGGAAGCCTAAAAATCATATCCTTTTTTTGAATTTTACATTTTTTCGAAGGAAATTTTTCGGGCAAAACCGAAAAAATCTGAAAATCTGGCAAAATTGACACTTTTTGACACTTTTTTCAACTTTAACGTCAATTTGAGCGAAAACTAACGATCGAAGGTTATCGATAGTTAGCTTATTCGATAGCGCTTGAATTACTCTATCGATGGTGTAAATTTGGTCCCGGAAAAGCTTAAGGGGAAAAACTTTTTTTTTCACCTATTCAAAAATTTCATTTCGTCGACCCGATGCACGTCGATTTTATAAAAAAATTTTTGAATATTTTTTATTCGAATTTTCCGATGAAATTCGCACCATTGCTACTAAATGTCACGAACGAAAACCCTATACCTAAATATCTCAATTGTTCGATCCCCTTAATCGTTTTTTTCGACATTAAAGATTAAAATGTTGTGACGTAACTCCATTTGAATACATTTATGTATTGTTGGGAAAAAAGGATCAAGGACATTAAAAGTATGCAATGTGATTTGACATCTTTTCCGATCTTAACATGGAGAACCTATGGTTTAAATTTTTCCGGAAAATTCCATGAAAATCGATCTGGTGAAACAGATTTGACCAAAGGATTTTCTTGGAATTTTCCGGAAATATTTAAACCATAGGTTCTCCATGTGACGTTTAGAAAATTTGAAAAATAAAATTGTGACATTTTAAGGACCTTTATCCTTTTTCTAACGAAATAAATTTTTATTTAAATAGCATTTAATTATCGAAAAAATCATTAACGACATCAAAAAGTTGAGATTCTTTTCGATTATGCTTTTATCGTAACGTAATGCAGTTATGGTGTGAATTCATTGGAAAATTCGAATAAATAATATTCGATTTTTTTTTTATAAAATCGACGTGCATCGGGTCGACGAAATGAAATTTCAGATAAGTTGGAAAAAAAAGTTTTTCCCCTTAAGCTTTTCCGGGACCATATTTACACCATCGATAGAGTAATTCAAGCGCTATCGAATAAGCTATCAAGCGTTAACCTACGATCGATAGTTTACGATTTATTTGACGTTAAAGTAGAAAAAAGTGTAAAAAAATGTCAATTTTGGCCAGTTATTCAGATTTTGCGAATTTTGCCTGGAAAATTTCCTCCAAAAAAAATGAAAAATTCTATTTAAGGATATGATTTTTGGGCATCCCGCAGCGTAACTAAACCATTTCCGAAATCCTATTTCGCTAAATTCGAAAATTCGAAGTCCTCCCCCTCAATTTATCGAAAAAAAAATCGCGCTAAATTGAGTGACGTCACAAAACCAATGAGCAAAAATAAAAAGAAAAATACATAATGCATCGATCGACCGATTATTTCCAACCCCGAAAGGCTGGAACTTCTCGATCGAATATTTCGATGAAAGAATGTCTGGAAACAATTATAAATGTTAATTAGTGATATTAGAAGCTGTAAGGAATAGAAATCAATGATTAGAAATTATAAAAATCCGGGACCAATCGGGATGCGAACCTGGGACCTCGGCATGGCAACGGCGGCGACCTTAGCGACTCGGCTATCAGATGATATATGTAAATGACGTTAAAACTCATATATAAACAATTCTTAAGAGATTTGTGGAAAATAAAAATAAAATTCCATCGAATTAATGAGAATTTCTCGACCATATTCGAACTATAGCTGCTCTATGTTAAGATCGGAAAATTTTGAGAAAAACAGGACAACATTTTATAGTTTTTCATCGTTTTTTTCGAAAAAACAAAGTTTTATTGCAATAGAATTTTTTCATAAAACTAACAATTTTAATATCGAAAAAAACGAATAAAATTATCGAAATTTTAAGATGTTTTTCGATATTAGCTTTTATATCGAATAAGCTAACGATACCTACCGTACCTACCTTATCGTTGTATTAATTAAACTCTTCTAATTACTCAAACTGTAAAGAAAAGCTCTGAAAATATAAAATTCAAGGAGGTCGGGTTCGGAAATTCGAATTGAAACAATGTATTCAATTAAAATTAATTTATTAATGTTAAATATTAATAAAATTTATAATTTCATACAATATAAGATTTTTGCATATTAACAACATATAATTTATTAAAATATATAAAATATAATTTGTACAATTTATATAATTTATACAATATATACTTTATGTACGAATTAGGTAAAAGTATCAATTCTTACAATCATAAAGAGATATAAAGTAAATAAAAGACTTTTGACTATTCTGATAATTTAAAAACTTATCACTTAATCACTTCACGTTCACTGATTTATTAAAACACAATTTACACCACTGATTGTTATAGTAAATCCATTCGTAGAAATTGTGGAAATGATATCCTTGATGAATTTCATTGATGATTCTCGAACGATCCATATTTATTCCTCAAACGTCCATTTGGAAATGATGATCTATTCAAATCCATTGAATGATTCTCCGTCATCATCGGTCAGCTGCGTCTGTAGCGAAAAATTCAATTAGAACATTATTTAGAGATCTCAAAAATTGTGATACTTACTAATCATTTGTCTCCCAAAATATGTTACTATCTTCAAGGCGAAAACAAAGTCCTTATCCTTAGTTTGCTGGTAATTTGGATCTGTAAAAACATAATTTATTATTATTTAAAACAACCATGCTCTCTAGTTACATTTACTTGTAAACTGGGGAACACAAGGCGCAACCCATTTACATACTTGAAACATGGGTTGCCTAACCTCCGCATTTGAAACAAAAATGGTAAATTGCGAAATGGCATTTCCTGATAAGGGATATTTTTTTCAAGCATTTATAAAACGACTAAATTGTGTTCTATGAGAAAAGGGACACCCGCAACATCATTTCAAAGTTTCAAACAGGACCATTTTCAACAGCAAAATAAGGATATAAGGGATGGTTTTTTTCATTGCAAATAAAATTAAATATTATTGGTAGAATCTTCCTTATCATTGCTAATGAAAAATATTAGGTTTTTACGGGATAGTGTGCCGAGAATTAAAAACGGGAAGTTAAGGAGTTGATAATCTATAGGACAAATATCGACTGAAATTAGGCCATTTTAAGGGGGTCACTTTTCATTATGAGGCCTACTATCCTCAACGGATTAAGAAACAAGGCCTTTACAAGAGAATTGTAATGTGAAAAAATGTTAGTCCTGTGAGCAACAGGACGCTCACAATTCCATTTCAAAGTTTCAAAAAGGACAATTTTCAACAGAAAAATAAGGATATAAAGGGTGATTTTTTTCATTGAAATAATATTAAATATTATTGGTAAAATCTTCCTTATCATTGCTCAAGTAAAATATTAGGTTTTTACCGGATACTGGGCCGAGAATTATATTAACGGATTATAGTGAAATGTTTCTTATCCTGTGCGCAAAAAGACATCCGAATTATCATTACATAGGTTCATGGTCCTGTTTATCCCGTGGTGTCAAGACTTGTGGATGGAATTATTCTTTTGATATTCACAATATTTACGATGCACTCCCAGTGGCTTACATTTACAGATGACTTCTTCATTTTTGGATCGCCACTCACCATCCTCCTGAAAGTAGATGAATAATGTAGGGATCGTTGGAAAAGTCTTAGTAAATGTTTGAAACATTGATTTACCAGGTACTTAAGTTAACTCAGTAGGACTTATTTATTGTTAAGAAAAATTTTCTGATACGTTTGATTAGTTTGTGGGAAACTTATTGTTACTGTCTTTGGTTTTAATACATTTTAAAATATTAAAATAATAGTTATATTGCAATAAGGAAACTATATATATAATCGCTTCAATATCTATAACTTTAAAAGTTTTCAGATTTCCAATATAATTGTGACATTTCGATTTAAAAAAAGATGCGTTTTTTGACATTTGATTAGTTTGAAGCTTGGCTATACTGTTCTGCCATCTGTGAGAATTCGGCTGAAGCTTTTAGTTCACTCAATTTTAATTTAATATAGAGTGCGCCACCTTACGGTCCTCAATATTGCGCACTTAATTTGAAAATAGAATATAAATTTTTATCAATTTATTCTATTTTAAATTAAAATTTAATTATATAACTACTTTTTTGTAAATTAACTACGCAATTTGGGATACAATACTGACGATGAAGAATAAAAAAGGAAAATAATGAAAATAAAATAAAAATTTATTCCGTATTTGAAAAAGGGGGAAGAAAAAAACAATTTCATTATTAAATAAATTATACACGAAATCGATTAATTACATAATTGTTTTATATATATATATATATAACAGTTGGACATTACGCGTTTCTATTTTCTAATTGGAAAACTATTTTAAAAGTGTCAATATGATTGCTACACTAGAACCAAGTAATGTTAATGATATGGCCGACGACGTGGAAAATGCTGAACTGGTCGATTTTTCTTGTTGAGCTTTTTCGATGGCACCGCACGGTGTCACTTTGTAAATGTACTTGAATAAGGCCTCAACAATGTTGGCTGGAGTTGGATCTTCGCACTTTTGCAATTCGTTCACCACACAAATTTGCAACTGCTTCATGTCCCTAAAAATATACAAAATGTCCAATAAGACCATAGTGCAAATTTATCAATATTTAACAGAAATATGAAACAGAAATTGATGGAAATTCTTTTAGTAGTTTCACCCACAAAGATTATGGCTATCAATGTAAATTAAGTTAATCGCTATTGTAATTTTCTTACCCGCACTCTTCACTTCCAAGAAATAGCAATGGTAAATTATCTATCGACGGACTGCCATCAGTTGGGATATGTTTTCCCAGTGTTTTATTAGCACAGGCTTGAATTGCCGATTGTTTATCAGTCAAACATTCCGGGCCTCCTTCAGCGATAAACACTAGAAACCAAACAAAATGATAAGAATAATCAAACAATTAAATACCAATTACTATCCATACTGGCAATTCTATCTCCATCCTTGAAACAAACAAAATTAGCCAACGACTCCGTCACGTTCAACACCATCTTTTTGCTATCTTTTTCTTTGTCTTCCAAACACGCATCGATCGTATCAGTATAAGCGCTGATGCAATCTTTGAACAGCGGAACTTTTTGACAATATTTCTTGAAGACCACATCCAATGATCCGGTCGCTTTTTTCTCTTCGATTTCCTGTTGCAAAACGGTCGTGTTTATCAAATTTTTGAAACACTGTTCCACATCCGTGGTGGCGGTTTCGACGCGTTCGAACGCACCAGGTCCGCCGTTTTTCTCGCATTTTTTCCGCAGAATATCTTTGACTTCCTCGGCCGACGGCACATTGCTTTGGTTGATCGGTAAATTCTCCACACCGGGGATGTTATGCAATTTGTCGGACAGGTCTTGAAGATTATTTAAACTCAATTGTGTCGATGCTGTGTCCTCGCAAAGAACCAAACCTAAACACAGACATTAATTGGATTATGATTCATTTAAATATGAATTATATAAGAAATCCATTTAGCGGTTTAAAAAAAAATTAAAGATGACGCAAATGGTTTTACGTGTGTTCCTAATATTAATATTTATTGTTATGCTAATGAGGAAACTTATAAAACATTTAAGTCTTTCGCATTAATTATTAACTACTTACAAAGTTTTTTTTTCTTCTCTTTATATTAAAACTAAACACGTATACCATATTAACATATTGTAGCTAAAATTGGATGAATCATAATTTATGTAGAACAAAACTGATAAGAATAGTTACAGATGAATTTTACTGAAATGTTTTAATTTAATGCGTCAATTGATCTTTGTACTATGTTGTGTTTTTTTTTAACATTTCAATCATGTGGAAATATTTTTTTTGTATTATTTATATAAAATATTTTCATTTTTTCAATGTCCAATACTTGGGTAGTAACTAATGAAACACCTTTTCGGTGAATCATTTTCGTTTTAATTGGCTTTTCTGGTTGGCACTCTTTTGTGCATTTGTTGCACACAAATGCAATACGTCTAATAAAATGAATCATTTGATGCTCGTAAAGGTCAAATAATCATCGAAATATCAGCAAACTTCTATTGAAACACGCTAATTTTTCAATAAATACAACGTCACTAAATGTGTTTGTTTTTTTTGGATACTTTTTCCTTCTAATATTTGGTATGATGTCATAAAAACCTGATCAAAATAAAAAATTTGCGTTGACTTTGAACAGTTATACTGAGTATACTAATATAAATATATTCCATAATATGATACCATAATGTCTTTCAAAAAATTGTCTGTTAAAACTTAAGATCAATTTAACATACAAATATTAAATATCAGGTCTTTACTGTGTATACAATATATAGAATATATTGCGGTCCAATTTATGAAGTATAATTTAATATAATAATATATAAAAACCATACCATAAACAAAAGTTCAAACAAAAATATTCGTGACGTATTGCCCAGATTCGTATTTCGATTGCCAAGCATTCTTCCTCAGTGGTCATCAAGTAGTTTGGATCACTCTGTAACTGTTTTATGATGACATCAATCATAACATCAAAGCAGTTACGGAGTGATCCAAACTACTTGATGACCACTGAGGAAGATTGCTTGGCAATCGAAATAAGTATCTGGGCAATACGTCTCACAAATATTTTGGTTTGATCTTCTGTTCAAATTTATGCTTATGGTATGATTTTTATATATTGTTTATACTACATATATTGAACCGAAATATATTCTATATTTTGTATACACAGTAAAAACCTGATGTTTAATATTTTTATGTTAAATTGATCCTAAGTTTTACCAGAAAATTTTTTGTAAGACTATGGTATCATACTATGGAATATTTCATAATTAACCACTTTTTAAACAAACCAATAAGATGGCAATCAAATTACTGTGGTGTCAATTAAATATCTATTAAAGTGGCATAATTTTGAACAGTTTTTTTGACTAATTTGAATAAAATGCCATGAAAATCAATGAATATTTGGCCAATATTAATATACTTTTAAGTTTTTGGGTTAATGCTAAATTTGAATACTTCTTTCCCACAAAAATGATTATTTCTGTTTTGTCAATGTTTCTAATTTATTGTTGTTCTGTTCTGTCACTATTCTTTTGTTTTCTTCTATTCTACTCTATTTATTAACAGAATTTTTTTTTTAAGACATTATAGTATCATATTATGGAATATTTCATAATTTACCGCTTTTTTTTAAGCAAACCAATAAGATGGCAATCAAATTACTGTGGTATCAACTAAATATCTATTTAAGTGGCATAATTTTGAGCAGTTTTTTTGGCTAATTTGAATAAAATGCCATTAAAATCAATGAATATTTGGCCAGATATTAATATACTTTTCAGTTTTTGGATTAATGCTAATTTTGAATACTTCTTTCCCACAAAAATTATTATTTCTGTTTTGTCAATGCTTCTAATTTATTATTGTTCTGTTCTGTCACTATTCTTTTGTTTTTTTCTATTCTACTCTATTTATTAACAGGAAATTTTTTGTAAGACATTATAGTATCATACTGTGGAATATTTCATAATTTACCGCTTTTTTTAAGCAAACCAATAAGATGGCAATCAAATTACTGTGGTGCCAATTAAATATCTATTAAAGTGGCATAATTTTGTCCAGTTTTTTTTGGGTTAATGCTAAATTTGAATACTCCTTTCCCACAAAAATGAATATTTCTGTTTTGTCATTATTTCTAATTTATTATTGTTCTGTTCTGTCACTATTCTTTTGTTTTCTTCTATTCCACTCTATTTATAAATTTCAGGCGATGGTCGATTGATTTTCAACGTTTTTTTTTTTTTAAAAATCTACCACTTTAATAAAATTTAATTTGACAACAATGTCACAGACCAGCAGTATCACAATTACGTGGTTTTGTCGTTGAAACCAAACGTTAATAAAGCTTGGAAAAAGACAATAAAATACAAGATTAATCAAATTCCCTGACAAGTTATGAATAATGATAAATTCCATGATAAAATTATTTTTATATAAAATTTTCGGCCGATGTGTACTTTAGCACACCCACAATCTGGCAATGTTGCATTTTCGACTTTGTTTTTAATTTAATTCGCGATTAAATAGGTCCATAATGAAAATTTAGCCACAAAAGAGAGAATTGTACCATATTAGAATTGAATAAACAAAAATATCGCGAATTAAATTAAAGACAAAGTCGAAAATGTAACATTGCCAGATTGTGGGTGTACTATAGTACACTTGAGCCAAATTTTCTATTCATTGAACGAAATAAATATGAAACCTTCAGAAATATAAGATATAAAATTTTATATTTATTGATTTAAATTTTTACTTGTCGTCCTTACTGATCATTAGGTAGAGGGGTGGAGTACAACTCAATTGTACTAAAAGTATCTAAAATCATTGAGAGCTACGTAATGTAATACTGTTTTAAAATTGGGCGAGATAGGCAACCCAAGTTTCACGAAAGTTATCGGGTTGCCTGTCGTCAAACAAATTTAACATAGCTATTATAGAAATACAGCGATTTCAATACACGAAAAATTAATTTGATTTGGCTAATTTAACATGAAAATAGTGCAAATGGCATTTCAATATTTATCAAAATCACAATTCCAATCGAAAATCGTAATTTGTAACTATTGAGACTTTTTTATAACTGAATAACCATAGTCAGTCATTGTCGAGGAATATCACAGAACGGCAAAAGATAAGAATATGATCGCATAGTAATTACGGCGTACTTGTTTATTTTGGAATCATTTTTAAAAAAAATATTGGTGGATATCTATTTTATAATTGTATTTACAAAACGAGACATCAAAATTTTCCATGAGAAAAACTAATTTAATTCCAGTAGTTGCACAGCAGTTTAAAAAAATTCCATAAATACTTTTTTTTTTTTTTGAAATTTTCCGCCTAAGTACTCATTTTGTTTTGTTTATCATTTGTTGATAATGGCGTTTTACAACACGAGGACTTAAGTCCAAATGATCAAAAACCGCATTGTCCACATAAATTCTTTTGCAAGTCTAAAAGAAAAAAGTATCAATCTTGTTGAACATAATTAATTGTACATTTTTTTTTTCAGATACCTTGCATTTGTGTGTTTAAACTTGAGTGAAAAAAAAAATAAACCGTGAAGAGGCTATCCTTGAACATTAAGCCGATTGGTATCAGTATTCAATGGAATGAAAAAATATATTTGTTGAAATGGAAAAAAAATCCTTGATTTCGATGGCACGGTGACTAGCGAACGAGGGGCTACCTATACTTGAACGTATAATTCCATTGAACAACAAGTAATTTTTCGATTAGATTCTATTCAACGATACCTGGGCACTTATATATTTAATGCTTTAATTATAGCGCTACTGAACTCAAGTGCCTTCAATGACATTACCAAGAGAGAAAAAAAAAACAATTCACATGATTATCAGTTATTTTAAGCTCGAAAGATAACGTGCGTTATACTTTGATTGTCATCGTTGAAATTAATTAACGAGCCGGCTGCCTATACGAAAAATATCCTATGCAAATTACTCACCGAATAATAGTAGAAACGTAGAAATTCCTATAAGTTTTTCCATGGTGTCGTAATGTAAGTAATATCGGAAAGATATTCCGTTGAATTTGTAGTTAAGTTTGACGTTGTTGTTTTAGGGCTGAGCCGACGAATGTGTCAGTCACTTTTCCAATGAATGTTCACTTAAAAAACGGTCTGAACCGATAACAGATGAATAAAAATCAAAACGTCCCAAAGCCGCAAACACTCATGCACATCATTCACGTCGTTCACTTGGAATAATAATAATTATTGAGTTTATCAAAATTAAAATACGACCAGCAAAGTTTTTGTTGTGTCGAGGTGATGGGAGAGACCCGACAGACTTTGGACTTGATTTGTCTGATTCCTTCACACACGCACATATACACTCATCTTTGTCTCCTACATACACACACCAAACACAATACTATCACTCGAAACTATCGCCGTCTCCATCACACTCGACCAAGCCCCGCAACAACATCCTTCTTACACTCATTATTCATTTTCATATCGTCGATAATGATAAAATGATAATGAACAAATACTTTGTACATTACATTACAAAGTACCTATTAATTGCAACATTTGATTCTTTCAGACCCCAAAAAAATATTGATCAAGATTATATTTGCATTAGTCAATCAAAAAGTTTGCAGATTAAAGTTCAAGTTTATTGAAAGAAGATAGAGAAAATCGAAGAGATTTTCGTTGAAAATAAATGCGGAAACTTGGAAATTTACCATTTCCTCAATACGCAATAAGAGGAAAAAAATTAGTAGTCACTTTCGATTCTTGTATAACCACTTGAGTTTCTATTTTATTTCTTTTACATCTCTCACTCAATAATAATAAAAAATATTTCATTTTTTAGATAATTGAGGAATTAAAATTTTGTTACCAATAAATGAATGATACTATTTTCAAGTAGTGTACAAAAAATGGACTTGAGAATTGGTGAAACTCTTACTACTGTTGCCTATGGGTGGCTGGATTTGTGCAACGAAAAAATTTATTTTTGAGTTCATCCCTGTTAAAAAAATTTTGTAAAAAAAGATTTTTTCGCTGCCTTTGAACAGTTCTACTGCGTATACAATATATAGAATATATTGCGATCCAATTTATGAAGTATAATTTAATATAATAATATATAAAAATCTGATTCAAAAAAAAAGGATGATTTTTTTTTCTTTATTATATCGAAAATATTGTTGGGAATGACAAAAAGAAAATCCTGTGAAAGTTTAAGCTGTTAATATTAATATTAAGAGGTGCCGCATCGCAAATTTTGATTTTCCATTTAACATGGGAACAATATTTTCTTGCACTTTGGAATTTTATAGCTCACGTTGGTGACAATATTTCGGAATGACCAAAGTATATTCTTGTAGAAAATTGAACGATCTACAAAAAAGGTCCAGAACAAATTTTTGATATATTTATTCCTTCAAAAGTTATTCGAGGTCAAAGTTGAACTAAAGAGAAATTTTAATATTTTTAACCATCAATTTTATGAGAAAATTTTATGGGACATTTTTTGTAGAGCTCTTTTTTTCCTAAAACTTATCTCTATAAAAGTTTTTGATATTTTTCACAGGTCCTAAGTTATTTAATTAAAGTAAAAAAAAAATATGTTTAAAATATAATAATTCAGGGAATTTTCAGTTTAATGCAAATAACTTAGGTCTTGTGAAAAATATCGAAAACTTTTAAAGAGATAAGTTATACGAAAAAAAGTGCTCTACAAAAAATGTCCCATAAAATTTTCTCATAAAATTGATGGTTGCGTCAAAAAATTGTTTTTTTTTTTAAATTTCTCTTTAGTTCAACTTGGACCTCGAATAACTTTTGAAGGAATTAATATATCAAAAACTTGTCCAAGACTTTTTTTGTAGATCGTTCAATTTTCTACAAGAATATACCTTGATCATTCCGAAATATTGTCACCAACGTGAGCTATAAAATTCCAAAGTGCAAGAGAATATTGTTCCCATGTTATTTAAATGGAAAATCGAAATTTGCGATGGGGCACCTCTTACTATTAAGACCTTAAACTACCACAGGAATTTTTTTTGTCATGCCCAACAATATTTTCGATATAATTAAGAAAAAAAAATCATCATTTTTTTTTGAATCAGTCTAATAAGCATAAATTTGAACAGAAGTTCAAACAAAAATATTCATGACGTATTGCCCAGGTACGTATTTCGATTGTCAAGCAATCTTCCTCAGTGGTCATCAAGTAGTTTTGATAACTCCGTAACTGCTTTGTGATGACCTACTTGATGACCACTGATGAAGATTGCTTGACAATCGAAATACGTAGCTGGGCAATACGTCACACAAATGTTTTTGTTTAAACTTCTGTTCAAATGTATGTTAATGGTATGATTTTTATATATTATTATTATATTAAATTATACTACATAAATTGGACCGCAACATATTCTTTATATTGTATACACAACTTCTGTAAGATTTTTGAACATATAAAATGCCTTTTTTTTAAAAGGGATAACTGTGAGATCTCCGGTCACGCGTATTTGGTTCATTTAAGTACCTTAATGCACGTGGACATCCAGGAACTCGTCTCCTGGAGTTTCTCCAAAACTTAACTTGAAATGAATTCAAATAACTTATAGCCAAATTTTTAGGACTGCTGATTACAAACGAGAGATTCATAATTTGGTGCCTCGATAGACGGGGACTTCATTTTCTGGAGTCAATAGAAGTTTTTTTTTTTGTAAAACAACTACGAAATACGTACAAGATTTTTTTTCGAGACGATTATAACAAAAATGGTTTTTGTTCTCCGGCGTATCTGAGAATGGAGATGGACTAGTTCTTTTCGAATTTATGAAATTCACAAAATTATTTCAAATAGCTTGCTATCCACGTGCACATCTGAAAATCTATAAGGACTCATTCTTCCTAAAAATAATGACTTGAATTCATTTCAAAGAAAATTCGAAATAAACCAGAATCTTAACGAACCTAATATTCGTAACTATAGCGATACCAGAAATCTTCAAGTAATAACATAACACCAAATAAATAAAATATATATTATAAGAGAAATATTTAAATGATTTCCTGTCAATAGCGTATAGATCCTAGATAAATAAGCAAGATTATAAAAATAAAAAAAAGTAGTCAAAATATTATATAAAATTTAATCCTATGAAATAATTTATAATTCATTGCAAAATCTGAATGATAAAAATTATATAAACTAATTTGGAAATTCCATCTTTTACTTATTTATATTACTCATGAAAAATTATTGTCCTAATTTTATTTATGACATAAACCGCAATTAAAAAACGCAGTGATAACAAGTAATTAATTACAATAGAAATTGATATTATTCTGTAAATTTAAAGTGTATTTTTTTTAAATTTTTGTAAGAGTCCAAAGGTATTTTCTTACTAATTTAACCACAATTATCAACAATATAATTTTTTACACTTGATTTACTGCTGCTTATATGGAAATTTTATTTGTTAATATTATCTCGAATCCAGTCTAAGTAGTAAGTTACATTAAAACATTTTTCTTTTATAAAATATAAATAGCTAAAAATCAATAGTACTGAATAGACTTTAAGGGTTTATTAACACAGACTTTCAAAACGATAAATTTTATCTTATTCTTCAATGATAAAATGTACAATATTAGCAGAAAAATACGAACGATAAATATGAATCATCAATTTGTATAATTTATAGAATTATCTCTGTAGTTCTCAAATATTATAGCGATATTCTGTCTTATAGGTCGTGAAGTTACGGATATTAGTTCCTTTATTAAAAAGATAAAATTATTTTGATAAGTTGTATTGGTTCGTTACAATGATTAATAAACAAATCCGGACCTTCCATTAGACTTATATCAATTATTAATCAGGGGCTGAATCCAGGAAAGTTGGTTGTAAACGTTGATGAAAATATTTGGGTCCTTTCCAACGCATGAGTCACTCGTTTTGGCCAAAATACCATAAAGAGTATTATTCGCAACCAAAGGGGCTCCAATATCATTCTGCAAATCAAAAAAAAATTAAAATCGGTTTGAACTTATGTCCAAGTCCACTTATACTGCAAATAGCAGTGCATATCAAAGTCTTTGGATCATTAAATTTTGGAGTTAATGCAACACTTTAATAAAATTGGAATTAAAGTTTTAGTTTATATCAAGAAAAATCATTAAAAACCCGAAAATAACGGTGAAATTATCACTAAATTAGTTTTATTGCATTTACTTAAATATACAACCCATCATACATAACCGTATTGCGGGTTGCCTACCAACACAAACCTAATACAAGTGTATGATAGCAAAGTTATAAGTTTAAATTTGATGAAAATTTGTATTTTTTCATTCGCTAGAACACTTCTGACGTATTAAATAGACAATTAAGTTTTCATTGAAAGATTTTGATTTATTTTGTATGTACTTACTGGACAAGGACCGGTTGAAATTTGATCGTTAATTGTGCAAAACTGAAAATACGGTTTCAGAAAAGACCAAGTCTGGCTGCACTCATCTCCAGAAATACTAACTAAATCTAAGTATTGCAATGTATTGGCATCATCGTGCAAATTATTAGCCTGCAAGAAAAGGTATAATTATATAAAGATATATTGTCCTTTTTTAGTGGAACCATTGTAAAATTATTATTCGAATAGTCTCCAAATCTTACCTCTGTAGAACCCCAACTCATTATAGTCATATTTATACCTACAGGTGGACTATCGGATGGAAGATCTACTCTGGCAACAGTACCATCATCGAAATTCAAAGCACGTCCCAACTTTAATAGAGTCAAATAACTAGATGCATAGTTTATCGAATAATCAATGTCGTAAAGATTTTCCGAAGTTCTATTCTCCAAATTAAGTTCTCCACAAAAAACTTGTAAATCGTTTAGGACTCTAAAATAAGGGAATTTCAGTTGCATTTTTTTCAAATTATTTGTCTATTTACGGAACACATCTTTGATGAGTCAATATCGTAACGTTATCGAGAATAACACCTCCACACATCACTTGTTGGGGAGAATTTTTTTCAAGAATGGCAACGGCATAGGGAAATTGGTTGGGCTGTGCATCATTGCCACCGACCAGGGCCTCAGTTATATCTACGATTTAACAATATCATTTAAATTTGAATCAAAAAATAAAGAAAGGAAATTACCTGTGTTACAGAAAATTGCTAAAACAGTGACTATTGAAAATAGTTTCCACATTTTTTTTACAAAAAAACAGCCAATTAATCCCTTGACGATAAAAATTTGACTGATTTTTCATCATCAATTGTGTACTTATGTAATAAAAATTTATCAATTTTTAACCGAAATATTTGATACAAGATACAGTATCGTTATTGGAATTCTTTCTGCGTAGATAATACCAAAATCAAGAGATAGATATTTATCAATTTTTTCCAAAAACTGAAATTTTAGTGTAAAGGTTTAAATTAATTCATTTGTGAGATATCTTGAAGAAAAATATTTTCGTTATGAAGATAAACCGTGATGCATATTTCTTGAGTTGGATTGATAATGAAAAGGTGGTGAGTTGTCGGAATTTTCGTTATATTTCTTGAAACTTTTTATACTACGGGCCTGGAAAAAACTTTCATTCATATTGAACTTGATTTATAAATTATAAATAAATTTCTGTCAAGTACAAAACCGTAGAAAAATACGTTTACCCTTGTAGGCAATATTTACCTTCTACGATTTAATTCTGACTAGTCACATTATCAGAAAATATCAAGAACTTACTTTCACTAAAATTGCGCTAAAGCGTAGATCCCTATTAAAAATGATTTAGGAGTTTCAATGCAAATAAATTATCTATAAATATATAAAAAAATATGTTCCTTCAATATAAAATACATAAAACACATACAGTACCTAATAAAACAGTACACATACATAATTACAATACAAATAGAGTACTAAAATTTGTTCATTTTGTTCAAATGCTTTTAAGCAACGTTCTCTATTCATATATTTTCAATAATTTGTGTGCTTAGCACCAAATTGTTAAATAATTTATTTCATAAAAAAAAAAACTTAAATAAATTTTCAACTTTCATTACTAAGTAATGGATTTTCCGTAGGACCAATCGGCAAATCGTCATAGTTTAAAAACCGATGAATCACCGGCGATAAATACTCTTTTTTGGGATATTCATCATCTTTTTTTCTCGTAAACCAACTCGTCACTGATCCCACAATCAATACAGTGATAATAGCCGCAGGTGAAATCCAATGATACGAAAGTCGAAACAACGGAAACACATAGTCATCATTTAGACTCGAAATCGTTTCCGGGGCACTTATGGTCACATTTGCCAGACATTCCTCAACACTAACCGGTAACTTTTCAAGCACCACGGCACCAGTAGCTGTCGCTATTTGCGATCCAATCGACATAGTTCCGGCAATGAGAATAGCGGCTAATCCACCGACCATTGCACCTTTTGTGTTTGAAAACGGAACCAACATTCCCAAAGTGAAAATACCACATGTGGTGCTAGAACCAATAGCGGTTAACGCAGTCGCCACCTAAAAAAGTTACTTTTTAGTTTCCTTCTTTAAAAATACAAATAATAAACTTACCCCTAATACTCCACCCAATTTTTCGGCAATCATTATCGATACAAACGTCCACAGGCCAAATAAAATCGTGACAACTTTCACAAACAATGTGGCATGTTTATCCTTTAGATAGATGTGAAAATGTCCCTTAAGTACATCTTCTAGAACCACAGTCGCTGACGAATTCAGGACAACTGACATTGAACTAAAATGTTTTCCCAAAAAATCTTGAAAATCAAAGAATAATGGACTGACTGAGCCTAATACTCTCCTGTAATATTTACCTTAACCCGGCGCCGAAAACCGACGCGATAAACAAACCGGGCACACCTTTTAAGTTGCCAAGTTTTTCCATGATAAACAAGGGTAGTAGTTGATCGTCGGCCTGAATCTGACCGATTGAAAGTGGATCACATTTCCAATAAGTAGCGTAGACCAACAGACCTGAATAGCAGCAGCTCCACACGAAAAAACTAACACCAATTGTGTACAAGCCTGCCGAACTAAATATGTTATTACCACACTAAACTCAATCAATTCATCTCAACGTTAAGACCCAATTGATGCAAATGAAATTTCTTTAACTTATTTTCATATTTTATGATTCCATTGTAAGAATTAAAATAAAACGAAGCCTATTGCATTGTTAGGTATGTCATATCGCTAAAGAAGTTTCACTTGAACACCCTAGAAACAAAAAACCGTTATCTATTTTTGAAAACTATATTTAGTCACTTACAACTGAGCAAAACGCAAATTTGGAAGCGATAAATATCGCTGTACCATTGTTTGGTTGGCACAATTGTGAGATGTCCAGAAGAAAAAGCCTCCGATGATTACACCCCAGAACGTTTGGCGTTCGTAAAGACTGGGATTGGCACTGAAGAAAATGAAGAGAAAAATTATTGTCCAAATCGTGATTGTATATATATAATAAGTTCTATGCAAATTTTTGAATGTATAAACTTACTTAAAAAAATTAATTCGATCACCTTGCACTCCTCGATCCCATATAACATCAAAACCGCCAAGAGAATACGTTCCCAAAATTACAATAATAACTTCTGATAATAACATTACAATAGTTTGCCATGTGTCGGTCCATACCACAGCTTTAAGGCCACCCTAAACCAAAAACATTATGATTTTATCTATTTTTCAGGAAATTTATTCTAACAATTAGATAAAGTTTTAGTACTTCATGGTATAAGTCACATAAATGAAATCCTAACTATCAACTATGCACAAAATATTCACCAAATACTTACCACAGTTGTATAAAAAATACATATTGAAGAAACGATAGCAGCAACCAAATAAATATTAACGCCCGTCACTAAAAATTCATTAAATATAATAGTTTTCATATAAAAATAATGTCTTCGTCAATTATTACCTTGCGTAAAGGCTAAAGATGGCACATAGACAACCATCGGTAAAAATAGTATCTACAAATAAATCAAATTAATTTATTTATTATAACATTTTTCATATCATTAGAAATTACTTGCTCCAATATAAAAAGACATGAAACGAATGTTCGAACTCCCGAACTGTATCGAATCTCCAAATACTGCAAAAAAAGAATTAATACAAGAAAAATTAATAACAATAATCTTTTTGATGTTCAATGTGATCAAATTTCGAATGAGAACTATTTTGTTTCAAATTATTTATCAATCTCTACCTTTATAATAATTATCATTAGTTCTTTATAAATTTTATATTATATTATATTGTAGGAAAGTCAAATAATTGTATTTATTAACTTTTTTATTAATAAATTTATTATATTCAATTCTTTATTGCTCAGTAAAAACTAATATTCCACAAAATCCTACAAGAAAAAGTACTCTTTGAATTTAACTCAAAAAAATATTAGAAATTAATATTATTTATTTTTAATAGGATAGGGGACATGAAAGGATGTAGATCCATATACTAATTATTGATTTAGCGACACATTTCGGTCTTTTATTAGACCTTCATCAGGCTTCTAAAAATCATACAAACACATGTATTACAGAATCCTTGAAAACATTTCTAATTGTTAAATTACCTTAATATAAAGTAGTACTTCATATTAAGGTGTGTCTGGAGTGTACTTCATTAAAGTACACAATATACATCACAATAACAAACATGTCGCTAAATTAATAATTAGTATATGGATCTACATCCTTTCATGTCCACTATCCTACTAAAAATAACTAATATTATGTAAATTATGGACAAATTATAAGATAAATTATAAGACAACAAATTAAGCAAAAGATCGTCGATCAATTGAATCAAAGACTTGACCACACTATATCCATCAAAAGTAATTATACAATTAATACCTCATACGCCGATTTGATGTTAAGTCCCAAAAAAACAGGAAGATAAATAAAAATAATTGTCACACCCATTAACCATATACTAATAAAAATCAGCCAATATTGTGTCCCGAAATTATACACTTCGGTTGGAGTGCCTAAAACGGTGACTCCGGAAACATAGCTGAAATCAAAAATTCAAATTTAGATTTCTTAATATTTTCTACTAAATTATTGAGAAAAAAGTAAACAAATCTACTATTTGCAAACATTTATAGTTCATATGAATTAGGACAGTGTTTCTCAACCTTTTTTGTGCTATGGTTAACTTAAACTTTGAACTTGTTCCCACGTTGGGATACACCGGATAAGGATGTTGGGAACAAGGAAATAATTAGGAACTCACACACAGGAACAATCCCGTAAAATATTCTCGCACAAATACCACTTCGTAGATTCCCTGCAGTTAAAAAAAACTGGTAACTCTAAAAGCAAACTCAATAGCCATTTATAGATCGAAAATTTTAATTAACAACAATAAATATTCACAATTGTGAAGTTTTCATTGTCCTTATTCCTGTGAACCACAAAGATTTACTTGTATACGTTAAGGGTTTCCTTACGTTTTTTTTTTTGGAAACAATAACTAACCCTTAAGAAATACCATGCTATATAAATCCGTATTAAAATTAAAGCTTATTTAGAACAATTCAAACTTTAGCAGAATATCAAGATTTTTCTTGAAATACTTCACCTAGATATTAGCGACATTGCCACAGGAATGGGTGACAAATTTCGACTGGCCATCAGGTATTCGGTGGTTTGAATTTCCTCCTTCTCCTCCATATTGGTGGGTAAAAGTTTGACTTTGCCTTTTCGAAAATATCCATAGTACACACCGACAATTGTCGATATCATCAACATCAAGCCAAACACTACATAATCAATCGCCTCGAAATGATTTGCAGTCTCAATTCTGTCCACTATCATACCTAAAAAGAAAATCATGTAAATTCAAATTTTATTAGGTTCTTATTAAATATATAGATCCTAAAATCTCAACCCTAATTCATTAAACAATGACCTTAAAGCTTATTTCTTCAAGAGCTTCTTCAGGGGCACCTGGTGAAGTCAACAAATATTCGACGAAAAGTTATTGATTATATAGAATATTACATTTTTGCGAAAAAAATAAGTAAATATACGCGAGGGAAAGGGAAAATATAGTCTATATATTTGTCTATATATATATATATATATATATATATATTGTATATATAGTCTATAGTAAAATTCTTCAATTAAAGACTTCCATCAACTTGGGAAAAATTTATAAAAATAAAAGCCTCTAAACTCGGCACTAACTAAACAATTATCGAATTTATAAGTTTCCACCAAAAGTTCAATAAGTTTAAAAACCACGTGGTCCTTAACCTCCATTTTCGTATTGTTTGTTCTAACTTTTTACTTACTTTTATTAACTTACCATAGTGAATTCGAAAATTATCGAATCATTAGACATTACATTTAATAATAAAATAATATCAAATCAACAAAAATTTAAGATTTTATCACATAGTTGTATCAATTTTAAAATGAGATGGCTCAAACTCCATTTTGTCTGAACCACCATTACTTTTAAACTGCAACCAACTTCAAGTGTATTTTCGGTCTTTTTCTTTCGTTACTATTTCAGAATATTTCATTTTTGTTGTAGGAATATGGACTCACTTCAAATTTCATTCCAGTTATTAAAACACTTAGTAATATTGTAGGGAACATAGGGAACTTTCGGTTTACACTAAATTTGCAATATTTAAGTTAATGCCAATAATAATTGATTGTTACAATTCAATTATTTGAACTGATGCTATTGATTTTATGCATAATTTAGGAAAGTAAAATAATACTGCTCGTTTTTACAATTGATATTAAAAGTCGCTATGGAAGTTTCACTTGTACTTGTTAACTTAATTACGAGTCACCTATAGAAATAAAAATAAACTTTATATTAGCCGATTTAATATGATAATTACTGTAATTATAGGTCAAAGTCTTAATGATTATATTTTCGAAAAAAAAAATGTCCAAAATACGAAGATTACAACATTATTGAGGTCAAATCCAACAAATATCTTTAAAAAATACAAATATCACCATACTTATACTGGAAATAAATCATTTTATCGCTTGATTAAAAATCTCTTTTTTCCTCGACAAACATAAGATTGGTTTCTTTTTCAGAATTAAGAATTATTTATATAAAACGTAATTTTCTATCAACCAAAATCAAAGCACAAACTTGAAAGTTTGGGCCACAATTTTAATATGAAAAAAAAAATGTTAATTATAAAGGTTTACCTTGAGTTTCAAAATAATTATCCGGTTTTTATTATTATATGTACAATTTATATGATTAGCGGACTTGTTGTTATGTAAATTATGTGTTTTAGTATTTTACTTTCAAAAATTTTAACAATCAAAAAATATTCGCTTATCTCTCCATAAATTGTAGGTAAGTATTTATTTGATGTAAACGACATGTGCTTATATAATTATCAATTGACGCAAATCATTATAAAAAAATTACAAAAATGTTTTCACATATTCGACTTCTAAGAAGGACTTATTATATTATGCTAGATTTGCGTCCAAAATGTAAAAAATTCAAAAAAAAATTAATGAAAACATAAAATTTTTATCCAAATTATTGATTAGTATAAGTATTTTGAATTCAACTAGTTTCCTATTTTGTTAATAAGCTATATCTTTATCATAAATAAACCATATTTCATTGAATTAGGAAATCTTAAAAGTGCAACAATCCAATTAGTTATATTATAAAGGTGTGTACCATTTTTCTACTATACAACTTCAATTTTTTCCCTATCATATGATATTATAACAAAAATTTTAAGTTCACAACCTTGAAATATCAATTTTTTCGAGTACCTTATATAAATTGTTATCAATTCTAATAAATTATTGATTTAAGATTAGCAAAACTGTCGATTGTACTCGATCGAATATTGCACGTAATAAGTAGCAATTAAATTTGATATTGAAATTATCAAATAAATATTTCCTAGTATAGAAAAGAAGGGAAGTTTATTTTTTCAAGGTATGCACTTCATTTTATGTTAACTATGAAAATTTGTAATATTTTGGTCTATTATTGATTTCTTACTTCATACAATTTGACTGGAAATTTCTGTAGAGTAAGTTTCAATGAAAAAAACAAAAATATTTATCAATTGGTGTAATTTAATGAACTGAAAAGAACTTTTCCTATCGCCTCTGATAAATTAATTTAAAAATATGATAAACGTACCAATCGTTCAATGATTTCAATTGAAAAAAAAAATTTACAAAACTACACTTCTCTACTTGTACTTTAAAACCAGATAACTGATTTTCAATGATCAATCAAAGAAATTATCCCTAGTATAAACTATAGGTAAGTTATAACAACCACAAACTTTAAAACACAACAATATTTTTTATAAAAATTTAACACATAAAAAAAATTGTTATGCAGATTACCATATATTTTTTTTTATTTGTTCAAGATTAACTTCATTTTATCGATAATTTTATGGACTATTTATTCAGCTTAAACTTTATTGAAAAACACTAAATCAAATTATTGTATAATAAAAAAACAAACCATTTCAATTTTAATTTTATTCATCAGATAAGTTTTAAGGTTTAAAGTACATAATTATAAAAGTTATAGTGACTGAAAAGGGGATTAAAGGTAATTTAATCAATTTAAAATTATTATTTGCGCATTTCAAATAAAAAATGATTAAATATTGACACGTGTTTCCATATAGAAAATAAAGCAATATAACTAAAATTTACATTACTTATCTATAATACCAAATGATTTAAATTTTTTAAACGTTTGGAACAAACTTAGGAGACTTAAATTTTTTGAATAATCCACTTTTAAAATTTAAAATTAATGCCTTTATTGACCATTGTTATACTTTGATCGAAAATCGACTTTATTCCATTCTGATATTATTCCTAAGCGTCAAAGAAAATAACGGAAATGGAAATAGTAACAGGAATTACCGCTACTGTTTATAAGACGAAACCGTTAAACCATGTGGAATATGGAGGAATAGATAGTTGCTTTATTTTTGGAAATAATTTACTTTATAAAAGTTATAGTGACTGAAAAGGGAATTGAAGGTAATTTAATCAATTTAAAATTATTATTTGCGCATTTCAAATAAAAAATGATTAAATATTGACACGTGCTTACATATAGAACATATAGAAAATAAATCAATATAACAAAAAATTACATTACTTATCAATGTATTGCCAAAATATCAAATAATTTAAATTATTTAAACCTTGCTACAAACTCAGGAGACTTAAATCTTTTGAATAATCCACTTTTAAAATTTAAAATTAATGTCTTTATTGACCATTGTTATACTTTGATCGAAAGTCGACTTTATTCCATTCTGATATTATTCCTAAGCGTCAAAGAAAATGGCGGAAATGGAAATAGTAACAGGAATTACCGCTACTGGTTATGAGACGAAACCGTTAGAACACGTGCAACATGGAGGAATTATAGATTGGTGCTTTATTTTAGGAAATAATTTTCTTACACGCAAATTATCAAATTCTAAGCAAATAATTCAACTATGAAAAAGGTATACCAACGAAGAAATAAATTTCGCCTAGGAATTCAAACGTGAAATTAGTTACCCACGAAAAGGTTATCCTCCTTCGTACTATAAAACTACTACAAATGGACAGAACCACGAAACCAGCCGAAAATGTAAAACTAAATAGATAAACAGGATCTAAGTTAATATTGTACAGCAAATTTTATACCATATATGTATTTCTATAGTACCCACCAGGGCTGGGAAGACTCAAGGTTTAGAAATTACACAGGTTGCCTCATTAGAAAACAAAAATGACGTCATACGAAGAATTTTGAAATTTGAATCAGTCTAAAGATATATACGAATTTCTTCTGGATGCGTCACGTAGCGCATGAGGCCACCTGTGTATTTTATAAACCTTGGGGAAGACTGAGAAGGTGAAAGCAAAAGCTAAAATACTTATTTTAGCTAACAATTTTATCAAAAGTTTATAATAATTATCTATAGTCTATAGGTCAAAGTCTATAATAATTTAAGCCAGTCTTTTCCCAGTCCTGGTACTAACTGTATATCTGATTTTCTAACATTAATGCATTTTAGGACCCTTGTGCATATATTCAATGCACGACGATTGGAGCTTTGTGCCAATGTATTGCAATGCATTTCTATATGGGAAACATTTTATTGATGAAAAATTCGCGAAATTACCAGAACAAATCACAATGGAGCAAAATTTTGCAGAAGGTTAAAAAATATCCTTTTTTTTAACAACTTCAAGGCATTTTAATGTCAATGAGTGTTTAATTATTTTAGAAAGAAATAGTTTATTGGCTACGAAAATACAGAGATTAACTCAATATTTTAAATCAGGCATAGGATCTAAGTTAATATTGTACAATTTCTATAGTACCCACCAGGGCTGGAAAGACTGGGGAGATGAGAACTAGAGCTAAAATACTTATCTTAGCTAACAATTTTAACAAAATTTTACTTAAATTGGAAATCTGTTGTCATTGCTCCTTAGAGCTCAAAGTCTATAATAATTTAAGCCAGTCTTTTCCCAGCCCTGGTACTAACTTTATATATCAGATTTTCTAACGTTAATGCATTTTAGGACCCTTATGTATGTCGCTATGCAAATATTCAATGCACGACGATTGGAGCTTTGTGCCAATGTATTGCAATGCATTTCTATATGGGAAACATTTTATTGATGAAAATTTCGCGGGATTAGCAGAACAAATCACGATGGAGCAAAATTTTGCAAAAGGTTGAAAAATATCCTTTTTTTTAACAATTTCAATATTTTAAATCAGGCATAGATACCTTAAGTCTTTGGGTTACAATGGCCTAGAGGTAAATATTGGGATTTTAATATTTCCATGTACGAAATAACCGCTAAATCGTTATGAAAGTAGCAAAAAGTTGTGTAGTATTATTTATAGAGTGCCTTACTTTTGCCAGCATCCAATGTCTTTAGAAATTTGTTTATATAGTGCTAAATTTAAGGGTCACATGCTAAACTATCCTACTATGCTAAAATTTGATTGTAACATTTTAAATTTTGTATAGAATGTGTTTGCCAAAAATCTAGCACAAATTGATCAATTAAAACCCATACCTATTAAATTTGCTAATATGAATAAGGGTAGTTCGACGTAAATTAAGTTTTACTTTATAATTATATCCACTTTACAAAACTTTCTCTTTGTTTTTCATTTCATGTCCAAAGACACAATAATTAATTTTTTGCATAAAAATATAAAAAATACAAACAAAAACTTACTTTTTATAAAATTTAATGAAGATTTTCTTAAAAAAAAATGAATTAAATTACTAAGTCTTTTTCCACAATTCAACAATTGAGTTTCAATAATTTCTTATATCAAAAATCACTGAAGACAACGAAAAAAAAAGCCAACAAGTTACACGCACGTTCCGTATCACAAATTTCGCTGAATACAACAAATTTCGACCAAACTCCGTACATTAAGTACTGATACTCCAAGTAATTCACTCAAAACAAAAAATAAATCATTCAATGAATGATTTTTTTTCAGTTCAATATAAGCGCAATTGCAATTTCTCTGTCCGTCTATCAATCACCGAGTGGACTTACATATTAATTAGGTAAAACAACAAAATAATTTAATGTTAATCAAAGAACCCACAATGTAGTAGTACATATGGGAAGAGTAGGGGAATATTCCATTGTGAACTCTGAACAATTTATGTATTGCACTTTGTCATTATTTTTGCTTTATTATAATTTAATACAACTTCCAATATAATCAATCGATCAATAACTCAATGCATTCAATTCCTATCAATGCACATATGACTTGTTGCATTCTACTTGTCATTCATAAAGGCCATTACACCAGATAATAATCTTACAATAAATTCAATAAAAATCAAAGGAAAAACGTTTTCTATCTTTTTTTTTTAATTTCCAACTAATACTGTTACTAATTATAATCCGTCATAAGTTTTCTTACGTCCCTATAGTAAACTTAATAAAATGTTAAAGTGGATGATAAAACAACCTTCTTTTTAAAATATCAATACTAACATTTTCGATAAGAAAATTAACTAAAATGTTTAAAAATTAAAATACAATCACACCAATCTAAAGTCTCGTATTATTATCAAAAGCCGGACATTTACTACTAGAAAACTGGCACTTTTCAAAAAAAAATACTTTTTACAATTTATGGTTTATGATACTATATTACATATTATCAGGTACAAAAGATTTTTAAACGGAAAAGTAACAAGTTCTTTCAGTGTATCATTATTTCACACAAAGGCGGATATGCATCCATTTAAACTTAAAAGTATATTTGGTGGCCTATACGCAAACACGTACTGTATGGTATTTTACACTTTCGACTCAAACTTCGCAATTTTTTATAACAAGGTAAGGCCTAATGTGGAAAAAAATTTAAAAAAAAAATTATTTTAAACCTTCAGAATTGATTTTTTTCAGAAAATTGGGCTTTGGTTTGTTATATTCAAGTGACAAACTTGACTTCTTTCTTCAGGCCGTTTTCATCGCAAAAAATTTAATTATGACACCATACGGAAGAAAATTATTTATTTTTAAAGGCTCAATGTATGTACAATAAATTGAAGAAAAATTCATCCAAATTAATTGTCCAATTTGAGGCTCTAATCTAGCATAGCAATTAGTTGATTTTACCATAAAAATATCTTACAATATTTGCGGGTATGCAACCAACGATACATTGATGTTACAAGTGTTGCCTAAACATGAGCAAGTGACGTAAGTGATTAGTTTGAATAGAATTTATAAAAGAAATTTGTATTTTTCTGCAAGTGAAATCAGTTTTGAATGATTAATTTCTTTGGTGGCATAAGTTTTACAAACTTTGATGCAAGATTTAACCGAAAGTAGCAGTCTTTTAAAACTTTTGTAAGTATTTTTTAAGTTTAAGTTTAAGAGATCAAGTAAAAGCTTTTGATTAATTTTTTTTGATTAATTTGATCAAATTTTATATATATAAACAGAAATATATCAATGAAGCTCTTTAGGTCAACTTGGTATTAATTTTTACTTTAATATAATCCACAGAAAGTCTGTACGGTAACATTTTTTTCTTCAATAATAAATATATAATTAACTAATAGGTTTTTCACTTCCCCGACCAAAAATAACTTCCCTTACCAACAATGAGTGATTTTAATCACAATTTCAACCTTTTTAATTCTATAATTAGATAAGTTTATCAATTCATTGGAACAATTAACAATGTACCTATAAAACGATGGGCATTCAAATGTCAATAATTGTCAATATACAAGCATTCATTATTGAAAACTGCAATGCAAAAATATCAAAATTAACACAAAATATTTAAAATTAAAAAAAAATATTCATTTTATAGTTTTATAGGAAATTCATTGTAAAAAGTTTGTAGAGCATTTACTTTTGGACCATATGGATTGTCCACGTTGTAATTTCAATAAGCGTGCTATTCCGTACATGTAAATAATTTGCATTAAAAAAGGGCCTTAACTCAACAATTTATAAATATCGGATTTAAAAATATATTTAATCAACGATTTATACTTTAAATTTTACCTCAACAATATCGCTAAACACCAACTAGTTTAAATAATCAATTCACTGATCATCTAATAAAATTCTTACTCTAATTTATTGCCAATTTTTTTTTTAAACTTTTCCTTACCGAATTTCCAATTAAAGCCTCGAATTTTCCTGTCAGAACATTAAAACTTTCATCACTGATTTTTAAAAGTTTTTATATCCACATTAGTTTATAGAAAATACACAAAATTGTACATATGTAATTTTTTATTGCACAATAAAATAAAGAGAATATAATGAAACATAAAATTTGAGTAAAATGACACAACGATTTATTACTATGGAAATTTAATTTTTCAAAATTAATTATTTTTTTTTTTTTGGTGTTACTTCATAACGTTTGTCTTCCTCCAAATGATAAATGCAAGTTTTGTATTGTAAATATGACCTAATTTTATTTTATCAAAAAAAAATAATAGATTCAACGAATTTGGAATGTGGATTAAATTTAAGTTTATTTATCAGTGGAAATTAATTAAATGAATTCAAGAGTTTCATTGAAAATGTCAGGTGTAATGGGAATTTAATTAAATGTAGGGCATGCAATTTGAAATTGGCGCATATATGTTATGAGAAACGTGATTGGTTGGAAATTGGGTAGGGACCGAAGTGATTTTTTGTTTCATAATTTCAAATGAGTTAAACAAAGAGCTTAAATATTACGGCAGTTTCGTATATATTGTATACGCTTGCGTGTATTTCCAATTGTTTTTGTTAGACGAATTGAAAGATATCTGACCTATTTTGTAGTACAATTGATTAGACAGGACTGATGTATAAAATTAAATTACTTCTGTGATTAGGAACTCCTACAAAAAGATGGTCTGTAATTTTT
Organism: Sisyra terminalis; assembly: GCA_958496175.1. Classification (NCBI taxonomy): domain Eukaryota; kingdom Metazoa; phylum Arthropoda; class Insecta; order Neuroptera; family Sisyridae; genus Sisyra; species Sisyra terminalis. Next base: position 51,195,486 of record OY292278.1, on the reverse strand, counting down.
TAGTATAGTAATTGAACATAAGAGAGCAGCACTAGTCTGAAAAATGGCATAAACCACGCATGCGTTATCACAAATCACTAATTACAATTTCGGTTGTAATCACGAGCACATTGACCAATTGCCTACGTTCCATAGTTTTCAATCTGTGGAATGTAATTATTCCGGGATCTGTCAAATTGTCGAAAGAAAAAAAAAAACATCCTATGATAATTGCATTTTTCTAATAAGAATCTAATAATGTATCGAAATTAATTTAAAGAAATTTACTGGAAAAGCTTAAAGCAATGGCCGGAAAACAAAACGTGGACGATTTGGTCCAACGTGTTCAACTTTACACCCACCGAAAATTACTACTGCAAGGATATGTTTTGCCCTTTGTTATGTTTTATCTGACCTGGATCTACGTTTGGGTGGTCCACTGTGGCTTTCATGAATATTATGAGGGGGGAATGGTCGGAATCGCGGCCATCGGAGGACTTCAGATTCTATGTTGTCTGTTCTGCCACTGGTCGGTCCACGTCCTATGCCTATTCACTTGCAACTCGGTAATTGTCTCTTACAGGTGTTTGCCAAATGTCAGTCACTTGACCAATTTCATTTTTAGGAAAACGACCGTCTCAAAGCTCATCTAGTCAAAGTGGTTCCCACCGCCAACAACGGCTCCACCGAATTGGTTCCCCTCAAACACACTAAAGTATTAACAGTCCAAGGTTTGTAAATTGCACAGGTTGCTCCATTAGAAAACAAAAAATGACGTCATACGAAGAATTTTGAAATTAGAATCAGTCTGAAGATATGTACGAATTTCTTCTGGATACGTCGCGCATGAGGCCACCTGTGTATTTTATAAACCTTGTGAACAATCCCGTGTGATTTTTTCCAAAGACTAATTCACAATTTGTTTTAGAGAGACAACGAAGTGATCACGTGGTTCATTTTCCAAAAAACCAAATACTTTTGGAACGACGACAAAAAATGTTTTCGTGGCATTGAATTTCCCGTCGAACAACCATACGCCACGTACATGAACTGGAAAGGCTATCAAGAAGACCAGGATGTCACGATCGCCGAGGAAAAATACGGCAAAAACCAACTCGATATGGTCATTCCCGAATTTCGGGAACTGTTCAAAGAGCGGGCCACCGCTCCGTTTTTTGTTTTCCAAGTGTTTTGCGTGGCTCTCTGGTGTCTCGACAAATATTGGTACTACTCAATCTTCACCCTCATCATGTTAATTCTATTCGAATGCACATTGGTCCAACAACAGTTACGAAACATGGATGAAATCCGTAAAATGGGAAATAAGCCATACAATATCAATGTGTATAGAAACCGACGCTGGAGATATATTTCAACCGACCAATTAATTCCGGGTGATTTGGTTTCAATTTTACGAACTCAAAACGACAATCTTGTCCCTTGTGATTTGTTATTATTGCGTGGCTCATGTATTGTCGACGAAAGTATGTTAACTGGAGAATCCGTTCCACAAATGAAAGAGCCGATCGAGCAACTGGATGGAAGTCAATTTCTTGAACCGGATTCCGATGGAAAGTTGCACATGCTTTTTGGAGGAACCAAAGTTGTGCAACATACTCCTCCATTAAAAAATACTTCCGGACTACGTCCTCAAGATAATGGTTGTCTCGCTTATGTGCTTCGTACTGGATTTAATACATCCCAAGGCAAATTACTTCGCACGATATTATTTGGAGTCAAACGTGTAACCGCTAATAATCTCGAAACCTTCGGTTTCATCATGTTCTTGCTGATATTTGCGGTGGCTGCCGCCGTTTATGTTTGGATCAAAGGCTCGGAAGATCCCAAAAGAAATCGCTACAAACTATTTTTAGAATGTACATTAATATTAACATCGGTAATTCCTCCGGAATTACCGATTGAATTGTCACTAGCTGTTAATACATCCTTGCTTGCTTTATGGAAACTGGGTGTTTTTTGTACCGAACCATTCCGAATTCCTTTTGCCGGAAAAATTGAAATTTGTTGCTTCGATAAGACTGGAACGTTAACCAGTGATAATTTAGTGGTGGAAGGAATTGCCGGACTGGACCAGAACCAGTCCACCAGTGTCGTTCCACTGAGCAGGGTATCGCAAAATAGTATTCAAGTTTTGGCGACGTGTCATTCGTTGGTTCAGTTGGACGATGGCCTTGTCGGAGACCCACTGGAAAAGGCCACACTCACGGCTGTGGATTGGACGTTAACGAAAGCCGATGCCGTTATTCCGAAGAAAGGCAAGTCGCCCGGGTTGAAAATTTTCCATCGGTTTCATTTTTCGTCGGCATTAAAACGCATGAGTGTGATAGCCGGCTATACGAAAGTAGGAATGTCCGATATTCATTATATTGCAAGCGTGAAAGGAGCCCCGGAAATTTTAAAATCCATGTTTGTCGATGCGCCGGATAACTATGATGAAATTTATTTGGAGTTTGCACGACGTGGTGCTCGAGTTTTGGCGTTGGGGCATCGAGAATTGGGGAATTTATCAACGCAAGACGTGCGTAATTTGACTCGAGATGAAATTGAAAAGAAATTAAACTTTGTAGGATTTGTTATTATTTCGTGTCCTTTGAAAACTGATTCAAAAGCAGTAATTAATGAGATTATGAATGCTTCGCATTTTGTTAGTATGATCACCGGAGATAATCCGTTGACTGCATGTTATGTAGCAAAAACGTTGCAAATGACCAAATACGATTCAACATTGGTGCTAACCAAAATTGATGATGATTGGTTTTGGGAGAGTATTGACCAAAGTATAACATTACCATTGGTTGGTACGGATAAGAATCTTTTGATTAATTCCTATGATCTTTGTATTACTGGTGAAGGTCTAACGTATCTCAGGTACAATGAAAGTGCTCTACTTAAGAACTTACTTCCGCACGTAATGGTGTTCGCAAGATTTGCGCCAAAACAGAAAGAATACGTAATCGTTTCCCTAAAATCACTGGGCTATGCAACGTTAATGTGTGGAGATGGCACCAATGATGTTGGAGCCCTAAAACATGCAGACGTCGGTGTTGCAATTCTATCAAATGCACCCGAACGTATGCCAGAACCGCGAGCGGAAAAAAAACCCAAGCCTGTCGAACGAGAAAAACGCATCAAAAACGAATCAAATGATCAGGCCCGTACCAAAATAAATACAGCAAAAAAGTTGGAAAATTCCCAGGCGCATCTACAGAAACTAATGAAAGACTTGGAAGATCAAGATCAAGTACAAATTGTTAAATTGGGGGATGCAAGTATTGCATCACCGTTTACTAGTCGACTTTCTTCAATTCAATGCAGTAAGATAAATTTAGAGAAAAAAAATGCCTGTAAAATACTATTTTTTTTTTGTTTTAGTTTGTCATGTGATCAAGCAAGGACGTTGCACTTTGGTTACCACATTACAAATGTTCAAAATTTTAGCGTTGAATGCTCTGATTTTGGCGTATAGTCAATCGGTTTTATATTTGGATGGAATTAAATTTAGTGATACCCAAGCAACGTTACAAGGACTACTATTGGCTGCCTGCTTTTTATTCATTTCAAGATCAAAAGTGAGTACATCAAAAAATTTAATAAATCGTAGTACTAAATGGAATTTTTCTTTTAGCCGTTGAAAACTTTATCGAAACAACGTCCGCTGCCTAATATTTTCAATTTTTATACAATTCTCACTGTACTATTACAATTTGCTGTTCATTTTATATGTCTGATTTATTTGGTGAAAGAATCGCAAGATCGAATGCCTATTAAGTAAGGTTTTTTTCATTGTAAGTCTAAGTAATAAATTATATATCTTTTTTCAGTCCTAATGTAACTAAAGCTGACATAATATCAAGCGTTTTGGATAGATCCGAAGACGTTGAAGATGTGTTTGAACCAAATTTATTAAACAGTGTTGTTTATATAATATCAATGGCATTACAAGTATCAACATTTGCGATTAACTATCGGGTAAAGCTAAAGATTTTTATTTTCTTTTTTACATATTTTTTTTTTAAATTGTAGGGACAACCTTTTATGGAAAGTTTGCGACAAAATAAAGCACTGTTGTACAGTATTGGTGGGGCATCGGCTGTTATATTTGCACTGGCTTTGGGGTATATACCTGAATTTTCACATCAATTTGAAATTGTCGATATACCAAGTGATGTAAGTTTTAGTAGTAAATTAATGAGTAGTAAATTAAATCAATTTTTTTTCTATTTTAGATGCGTACGATTTTGATTCAAGTTTTATTGGCCGACTTTTTCTGTACGTTTATAATTGATCGAATATGTTTATGGCTTTTTGGAGAGGGACGGCTGAAAAAGCATTGACATAACACATTGATAGACATATAATTTAAATGTTTTGCATTTGTATACCTACAATAATGTGAACTATTTAAGCACCAAAATGTGTAAATAGAAAATATGTACTAAAACGTTTTTTTTTTTATTTAAATTTTGTATGGTGTATGTGGGAAAGTTGCAATTTAGTTATGTTTATATAAGTGATGTATTTGAAAATTGTTAAATGTTTATTTTTTTTGGTCGATATTTGGAAAAAAATGGCATTTTTTTTAATTAAAAATGTAATACAGCTTGCAATGTCTTATATACGTATTATATAACATTCCACAGGGTGGTTTTGTATAACTTATATGATCGTGATTGTTTCAAATAAAAAAAATGAAAACACGAATAATTGGCATCAGTTTTTGCAATGTACCCCTAAATTAGGTGAAATAGGGGATGAAAGTTGGATTTAGATTAATTACGGCATGCTTAAATTGGTAGGTAATTATAATTTTAAAAATAAGTAAGTAATAAGGTATATTTTTTATTCAATAAGGCAGAGGACTATTTTTGAGCCAAAGGCCTAATTCTAAGATGTCAATCAAGTGATAGTTAGCAAAAATTTGCTGTAGAGAATTATTATTCTGGTGACCACGTACATGTAGATGGGGACTATTAGACTAAGGGTTGTTTTTTGGCAAGATCATTAATAATTTTGTACCCCTCCACCGTTTATTAAGACAAAATAATATATGTATTGTAATAGGAAGGAAATTTTATTTTTCACACCGATTTTTTGGGTGAATCCCCTTAAAATTTGAGTCAAATGATTTTAATACTTTTGGTCATAACTTAGTATAGTAATTGTTCTCAAAAAGGCAACTTTAAAGTTTATTTTAAACCCTTCTTGGGAAGCGAAAGAACCATAAAAATGAGAATGTATTAGTCGCAAAATTCCAGCAAATTTTCCAGAGAAATGTTACATTTGTCCAAAATTAAAAGTTCCAAGATCATTTGAAGACAAGTTTCAATGAAATTCACCAAAAAAGTGTTAGATTCTTGCAAGATGATCTGCAGGTGGTAGTCATTGCAATTTTGGTCCTTTGAATTCCGTTGGCAAAAAAATTAAACCTGAAACATCGTAGTTTTAGACAAGTTTCTTTAATAAATCTGAAATATTAGGTCTAACGACTATTTTGAGCCAAATTTTATCAAAATATGTGAAAAATTGAGTTGTACTTTTACATAACCATGGCTTGTTTCAACCACTAAAATTGTTCCTTATATCGTTGAATAAAACATAAATAAAGTTATTTCAAATATTTAGTGCCTCTTTTAAATTGCCTTGAGTGGAAAACTTGCAATTAATTGTAAAAATTAAAATAAAAAGATTTTGATGACCAGGCAATGTATCTGTCAAAAAAATTAATTGACTGCGCATGTGCGTAAAAAACACGGTTCCGTAGTCCAAGTTTTTTAAAAGCTTTAATCGTTTTAGTAGCCAACAAAGATAGTAGATAAGAAATTATAAGAGTATGAAAAGATAAAATTGATTACTTTTTAGTCATGTCGACCGCTTTGAAAACTTTTAAACTTAAATCATATATACTAGCACGTGGTACTCGGGGGTTAATCACCAACTTTAATCCAGTTTTTCCTGATAATTAAGCGATTAAAATCAGTGAAAATGCACAATAAGCCTACTGACACTCCCCCTAATTCACCCGGCCACTTGGACAACCTGGACGATGGAAATGACCTGGAAGAATTCGCCGTTGAAAATGACATAGAAATAATCGAGCTAAACGACGATGAAATGGAACAATTCGACAACGAAATGGAAATAGGTGATGAAGAATCAGAACAACGAGTGCCTCCGGAAGACCCCACTCAAAAATTTGAACATTCCGAACCAATTTTTGTCGTTAGTTTAAGTCCAAACGAAACTCTTGTTGTGACTGGTGGGCAAGACGATAAAGCGATAGTTTGGGATGCAAAATCAGGCGAAATTGTTTTTCAATGTGAACACGAAGAATCGGTAACGATGGCCGCGTTTAGTCGCGACAATAAATATGTGGCGACCGGTGATATGAATGGCTGTGTAAAAGTCTGGAATGTCACCAGTAAGGATTTGCACTGCGAAAATTGTATCGATAGTGAGGTGGTTTGGCTGTTTTGGCATCCAATGTCCAACGTTTTGTTTGCCGGATGTAAACTGGGCGATTGGTACATGTGGGCCGTTCCACAAGGGAGTTGCAAAATTGCGGTGGGATTCGGTGCGGAAAATACTTGCAGTACACTGATGGCTGATGGAAAACGTTTGGCTTGCGGTTATAGTACTGGAGATATCAAAATATGGGACTTGGCCAGTGTAAAGGCAGTACAAACGTATACTTCCCGACTGGAATTTCAAGTTAATTGTATTGCAACCCATGAGGACAATAATTTGATAGCTGCCGGATATGAAGGGGCTGTGATTTTGATAAAAGCTAGCACAGGTGCGGAGGTTGGAATGCTACGAGTCGGAATTCACTTGATTGAAGATTTAAAATTTGGAATTGGACCTAGTGCTGATCTTCTAGCCATTGGTTGGTATTGAAATACAAAAAAAAAACTTCAAGAAATATATTTTTTTGTAATTTTTAGCCGATGCCAGTAAAGTTACGTTTTGGGACTATGCCAGACACGTGCTAAGAATCACAGCCAAATTCGACGACTCCGAATATGTTTCCCGCATTGTTTGGAACAACGAAGGATATCTATTCGCCGGTGGAACTCTCCGCAATGGATTAGTCTATCGCATAAATTGTCGCACCGGCGACTTCACATCATTCGTGGCCCACACCGATGCCATATTAGATATATCCTTGTCGAAAGACCAAAAATTTATACTAACATCTTCGGAAGATTGTGCAGCAAAATTCTTTGAAATATCCAAAGTATTTTCCCTGTAAATTTCCACGAGAACCCAGCGAGGAAGCGACTTGTGTAAATCTTGAATGCGATGTACGAATTAATTTTTTTAAATTAAGGACAAAACGCTTAAGCAAACCGAACAATGGAGGAGAACTGGACGTGTCAATCTTTCGTTTGATTAACGCCTATTACGTCAAGTCACACTTAGGTAAAGCATCAAGTGTGTGGCCTCCCCCCCTCGTTTCTTTTGACACATTTCGTTGTTCAATCGACCGTAAAATCCTCGTTATCTCAATATTAAATTGGGAAATTCCGTTCGGAATAATCGCAATGGATTTCAATTGATCGTTACGCTTTGGTATTTTTTTTTGTTACGCCTTTATTGGGGCATTCCAACGACAAGAAAATCTCTTGTGGATTTGTATATAAGATTTATTATTTTATCCTATCAACAGAATAATTATATTTTTATGTTTTTCTTTTAGTTGTTTTTTTCTCATTATCCTTCGCCTTTCCTTCGATTCCAAACCAAGTAAACCAAGAAAAATGTACAGAATTCCAAAAATTATTGTGATGGTGCCACTAATTTCATATAAAAAGTAACAACAATGGAGTCTTGTTTATATAAAACTAATGGGAAACTTAGCAAATTAAGTTGTAAATGTAAAACTATTTGTGATTGTTAATAATCCAAAATTCTTTTACAGGAAAGCCCATTTTGCTCCTAAAATTTATCACTCAACGATTTACAATAATGCTACTACTCCTGATAATTAAAAAGTAAAAGTTTTTTTCTGTCTATATCTAAAACATTTGATTTTATTGCCTAAGCTTATCATTAAAAGTTATCAGTATATACAGAGATAAAATTAACAATTTAATTATAATTTAAAAGCCAAATATGATGGAATATTCTATACTGGTTAGCTGACAAGAAATTACTTAAGGGGTGGATGTTAACCATGTAATTTCTCCATATATGAATGACCCCTTACTAGGTTTAACCTATGGTGAGTGTGCCACGATGACGAAATTGCGGGAACGTTTAAATTTGTATTTATTATTTTTTAGGACTCCTTATAAAATCCATTTATGATCACATATTTTGTGTTTTAAATTAAGACCGATGTGCAAAACCAATTGCAGGCCCTGTTTATTTAATCAAAGGACCGGACGCGATGGGGAGCCCCTCATTATCGCTCATACTCTCCGCAACATTATAATAAAATATTATTCAAAGAAACATGTTCTAGTATTATTATTATTATTATTATTTATAAAAACAATTCATTTGATAATTTCTCGAGACCTGTAATGCTTGCAATCCTTACTGCCATTAATTAGGGGATGAAACACGTTTTCGGCATGAAATTTGCCAGGTGTGGTTGATGTGTGTCTCTGTTTAATTTGGTATGTTAAAGAAAGCGAAGACTATCTTGGAAGTATTCCCCTCCCAGTTGTGGTAATATTATTGTTTGAAAAAAACATTGGTGGGATCTGATGGTTTTGCAATATGAATGTAAACGTAAACCTCGAAAGGAGATACGAAAATATTCAAAATTTAGTCGCACATTGACGGTGGAGCTCGTAGGACTGCTCAACAGATTCGTGAACATAACGGTACGTAAAAACGGTGACACGACCACGTGGTGAATGTAAACCAAACTAAGTTCTTTTTGAAAAAATAAAATTACTCATACAATTCCCGGTGGGAATCGATCCGGACAGCGTGGTCGAGGCGGCGTCAGTGGTGTGGACTCGGACGTATCGATCGAAAAATGTGCTAAATGCAGTGGAAAAGTGATGCAATAGTCGTTGAAATTACCAAAAAACTTTAGACAGGTAATCCAATTACACGTGAAAAATGGCAAAAGTGGCCGCTGCGGAAAACGTGCCGCCAAAACAGGCCCTCCAGGATGAGTCCAGCGAGGATTCTGGCTCCTCGTCGGACGGGGCGGTTCAGATGCGAAAAGAATTGGGTCTTTGGGATGGAGTTGCCATAATTGTTGGGATAATTATAGGGTCGGGAATTTTTGTTTCACCCAAAGGTGTGTTGCGGTATTCAGGCTCTATTGGCCAAGCGTTGATAATTTGGATCATGTCGGGAGCACTGTCGATGATTGGAGCCTTATGTTATGCAGAATTGGGTAAGAATAACATCAACAATCAGTAATTTAAATTCTTTCCAGAGCATCTCAAATAATAGCAGATCTTTTCAATGTATTGTTAGCAAAAGAAAGGGATATCTAAATAATTCCCTAGCTTAATTTCGTACTAAATTCAGTAATTTCATTTAAAATTTAAACTATTATCCAAGTTTTCCCCCATTCAAAAAAACCAGTAGATTTACTTCTTACCGATTTAAATCCATAGGTCACAAATGAATAAAACCGAACGAGAAAAAATAATTTACTTATGCAAATCTATTAGTTAAAGAAAAGTTTCTAATCATTCCAGAAAAACAAGGACAAAATTAATATTTGATTGATATTAAAAAAGGACGCTGATTCACTCGAAACTGGTAACTAGATTACCATTGTTTAATTTTAAATCAACAAAAAGCCAAGTTAGTAGAATTCGAGAAAATTATTAAACGTTTTTAAAAAAATTTCGCTAACGTTTGAGAACCGCTGCCTTTGTAAACGCACATTTTCATACATGAATGCCCGGCATTGTCTTCCCAATAAAAATTTGTGGTTTGAAGGTCTAAATCATGATCAATCTAATTCTAAAGCGGTTCATAAAAATTGATTGTTTATTTTTTAATTACGACAAAAGTTCGAAAAGAGTGTTATGTTATCAGCTTGTTAACAATGAAAACTATAAAGTCTTATCACTATTTTGTAATTGTTCGGTAAAATCGGCACATTTTTTTTTTGGGTACAACTATATATCAATTGAAACATAGTTGGCTATGGATTTTTTTTTTTTAAAAACTTAACAATTGGAAAATTGCTACGTTTCCACGTGGTTCTATGGATATTAATGAAAATGGTCAATTAGTCTTTTCGTTGGTATGAGAAAGAATTACTGAAATATTACATATACAGTTGATTGATGAAGAAATTTCGTCAACTTTAAATTTTCTGAAAATATATTTAATGAATAAACGTTAAAAATGGCGGCGTTTCGGATGAAATCGGGTCAATTCTTGTATGATAATCAAATCAACTTGTAGATTCACTTAATTTCTGAACAATTCCCTGTTATTTTAAGATAGCCATGCAAGAAGTACGTCTACGACTTGCTAACTCTTTGATTTTAGAAAAAAGAATAGAAAATACATTTATCAATAGATTACATATCTTTTTCTTTTTTTTTACTATATAAAACGTTGGAAATTGGTACAGCTTTTAAAATCAGGGAATTATTTAGAAGATAATTGGGTCTATAATTTGTTGAACTATCCCTAACGAGAACAGACCCCAATTTTGGCTCCAATTTCAAAAATCGTATAGTTAATTACCCTGAAAAAACTGGTTTAGAACTACAATTTCATAAAGATTTAGACAGGACAGACAAAAAAGATTGGGAAACACTGGTCTAACATATACCCGTCTTGAAAAAACATGTCTGGATTGAAAATTCCAACGAATTGTTTTGCAAAATAAAAAAAAAAGCCAAAACGCCAGTTTCTTCGAATCTAAGACCTTATCGTTTAAAAATTCTTGAAACATTGCATCATTTTTTTGTCACTTAACGATAGAATTTATGTAAAAGAATTCGATACCACCAACAAAAATAACATTAATTTTATTTGCTGATGCAAACTATGCATTTTTATCTGGCAGATAACAATATTGATGACCAACTACACAAGAGGATATAAGTGGGATTCAATTTCAAAAGATTTGTATATTTTTTTTTCGTCACTTGAACCTTGAATTCGACGCAAACTATAATATTTGGTTTTGCATTCGAATTTATCGATCATTTTGTCGGAGGGGAAGCTTATCAAATGGGAATTTCAAAGGTTTATTTACATGTTTGTAACAAAATGCTTACTATGTACTATTAAGGCACCGCAAAGTATTCCGATAATATAATTGTGGAAGAGATAAGTTGAAAACTATTTGTCGTTATCAAATTAAATTACATTCTTTATTGTAGGAAAAGATGTATTCAATTTTTATGTATATTTTTTATAGTATATTGAAAAATTTGAAAGGGCGGGGGAGGAAGGTGTTCAACTGAATTGGGAAATCAATAAATATTATTTATACTTAAGCAATTGCTATTTAAACCATATAATTATTGAACTAAAGAATTATGACGTATAGGCAATTTGTACTCTGCCGTGCATCAATAGTTGCCTATACATCTCATTAGTGCAAACTTAAGTATTTGACTACTTTAAAAATAAATTAAACCACTGAAAACTTCTTTTAAATAAATAAATACAAATTTCGGCACAAAAAGAAATCGTTCTTTCTAATTCTAATTTAAAAAAATACCCGAAAATCTTACTACAAATCAATTTTTCAGACTTAAATGTATAGAATCATTATGAAGATTTTTTGGAGTGTTTCTTGTTAAATTTTGCCGCCCTTAATGACTGGCAATATTCTTAAAGTTTCTTTTTTTCGTTTCAGGGACAATGATTCCAAAATCTGGAGGAGATTATGCCTACATAAGTGAGGCGTTTGGACCATTGCCGGCCTTCCTCTACCTGTGGGTGGCCTTATTTATTTTAGTGCCTACCGGAAACGCCATCACGGCCCTTACATTTGCTCAATACATTTTACAGCCCGTATGGCCCACGTGTGAAGCCCCTTACGAAGCTGTCCGTCTGGTTGCTGCCCTTATTACATGTAATATTTTTATTTACGATTTTTAAATCAATCAGTAGATGCAATGGCTTTATATCCCAGCAAATTTTTCTCACATTTTTTGAATATGTACAAAAAACTCATTCAAAAAAAAATGATGATTTTTCTTAATTATATCGAAAATATTGTTGGGAATGAAGTAAAAAAAATCCTGTGAAAGTTTAAGCTCTTAAAATTAATATTAAGAGGGGCCGTATCACAAATTTCGATTTTCCATTTAAATAACATGGGAACAATAATCTTTTGCACTTTGGAATTTTATAGCTCACGTTGGTGACAATATTTCGGAATGACCAAGGTATATCTTGTAGAAAATTGAACGATCTACAAAAAAGGTCTCCGACAAGGTTTTGATATATTCATTCCTTCAAAAGTTATTCGAGGTCAAAGTTGAACTAAAGACAAATTTTACTATTTTTTCAATTTTTTGACGCAACCATCAATTTTATGAGAAAATTGTACAGAACCATTTTTGCACAGCACTCTTTTTCCTATAACTTATCTCTATAAAAGTTTTTGATATTTTTCACTGGTCCAAAGTTATTTAATTAAAAAAAAATATGTTAAAAATATAATAATTCAGGGAATTTTCAGTTTAATGCAAATAACTTAGAACCTGTAAAAAATATCAAAAACTTTTAAAGAGATAAAATATAGAAAAAAAAGTGCTCTACAAGAAATGTCCTATAAAATTTACTCATAAAATTGATGGTTGCGTAAAAAAAATTGAAAAAATAATAAAATTTCTCTTTAGTTCAACTTTGATCTCAAGTAACTTTTGAAGGAATAAATATATCAAAAATTTGTCGGAGACCTTTTTTGTAGATCGTTCAATTTTCTACAAGAATATACCTTGGTCATACCGAAATATTGTCGTCACCAACGTGAGCTATAAAATTCCAAAGTGCAAGAGAATATTGTTTCCATATTATTTAAATGGAAAATCGAATTTGCGATGCGGCACCTCTTAATATTAAGAGCTTAAAATTCCACAAGATTTTTTTTCTATTAATTCGATGAGTAATAGAATCCATTCTCGAAATCCTGTGAAAGTTTAAGCTCTTAATATTAATAGTAAGAGGTGCCGCATCGCAAATTCAATTTTCCATTTAAATAACATGGGAACAATAATCTCTTGCACTTTGGAATTTTATAGCTCACGTCAAAGACAATATTTCGGAATGACCAAGGTATATTCTTGTAGAAAATTGAACGATCTACAAAAAAGGTTTTTGTACAATTTTTTGATATATTTATTCCTTCAAAAGTTATTCGAGGTCAAAGTTGAACCGAAGAGAAATTTTAATATTTTTTCAATTTTTTGACGAAACCATCAATTTTATGAGAAAATTTTATAGGACTTTTTTTGTAGAGCACTTTTTTTCCTATAACTTATCTCTATAAATTTTTTTGATATTTTTCACAAGTCCTAAGTTATTTGCAATGAACTGAAAATATATTTTATAATTACGAATATTTTTCAGTTTAATGCAAATAACTTAGAACATGTGAAAAATATCAAAAACTTGTATAGAGATAAGTTATTCGAAAAAAAGTGCTCTACAAAAAATGTTCTATAAAATTTCTCATAAAATTGATGGTTGCGTCAAAAAATTGAAAAAATATTAAAATTTCTTTTTAGTTCAACTTTGACCTCGAATAACTTTTGAAGGAATAAATATATCAAAAACTTGTACGAGACCTTTTATGTAGATCGTTTTATTTTCTACAAGAATATACCTTGGTCATTCCGAAATATTATCATTAACTTGAGCTATAAGTGCAAGTGAATATTGTTCCCATGTTATTTAAAAGGAAAATCGAAATTTGCGATGCAGCACCTCTTAATATTAATATTAAGACCTTAAATTTTCACAGAATTTTTTTTTGTCGTTCCCAACAATATTTTCGATATAATTAAAAAAAAAACATAATTTTTTTTTGAATCGGTCTAATGTAAAATGTACATATTGGTTCCAATTTAAAAGAACTTTGCAATCTATGACTGAAAAATTTAGGATCAAGTATCCACAGCCATTCAAAGCGCCCGCATTCTATTTGCGAGTAATTTCCATGCGACATTATTCCTCTATCAAATTAAGTTTGAAATAAGCATTCACGTTTTTATTCCTATGCGATACTATGCCGTTTTGAATTTCAGTTCATATATTTAGTTCAAAACATGTTGAAAAATGTCATACGATATTGAAATTACGTAGGTAAAGTTTAACTATTCGAATAAATTTAATAATTTATGCAAATAATACTCGTATAACGAGTAATTTCACTTCAACAATACAAATATTTGTGTTCTCATTGTAGGTTTACTAACGGTCATCAATTGCTACAATGTAAAATGGGTAACACGTGTTCAAGATGCATTTACAGCGACGAAAATTTTCGCCCTCGTTATCATTGTTTTGGCCGGATTTTGGTGGCTGGGCCTTGGCAACACGGAAAACTTTAAAAATCCAATGGCCGGCACATATACCGATCCCGGATTTATTGCCTTGTCGTTCTACTCCGGCCTCTTCTCCTATTCCGGATGGAACTATCTAAACTTTGTGACGGAAGAACTAAAAGATCCTTATAAGTAAGTAAATGAAGAAATGTTAAATTCGATTCTAATTTCTTGGGTTTTCTTGTAGAAATTTGCCGAAAGCGATTTGTATATCATTGCCTCTGGTTACGGTTATTTATGTCGTGACCAATGTGGCATATTTTGTGGTGTTAACTCGAGATGAAATTCTATCGTCGCATGCGGTCGCCGTAACGTTTGGCGATCGAGTTTTGGGTGTAATGTCCTTTTGTATGCCTATTTTCGTCGCATGTTCCACATTCGGTTCGTTAAACGGCGCCATATTCGCCTCATCCAGACTCTTCTTTGTTGGAGCCCGTCAGGGTCACCTGCCGAAAGCGATTGCACTCATAGACGTGAAACGACTCACTCCAGTGCCTTCCCTAGTTTTTATGGTACAAAGAATTCCATATTTCTTTTTGGCAAAGCTAATTTCTGTCTATTTCTAGTGTATCACAACATTGGCGCTCCTAGTAATCGAAGACGTCTATTCTTTAATCAATTATGTGTCCTTTGTCGAAGCCCTATTCACCACCATGTCGGTCACCGGTTTGCTATGGTTACGATACAAACAACCAAATCTCCATCGACCAATCAAAGTCAACATCATTCTACCGATTTTATTCTTCATAATCTGCGCCTTTTTAGTCACATTTCCATGTTACGTATCGCCTTGGGAAGTCGGCGTGGGTGTTGTCTTTATTCTGTCAGGGATTCCCGTTTATTTTGTAACAATCCATTGGAAAAATAATACATTGCTCAAATGGTCGCACAAATTCAATGTGGCATGTGCCAAATTTTTTGTATGTGTCCCCGAAAGTAAAACGTTATAAAATAATCAAAAAAAATCAAACATTCCGTTTTATAAAAACGATGTACAATATTCCATTTTTGTGATAGAATATACAAAACGAATGGATTTCCATTTTTTTAAATGAATTATTAAATAATTCGTACGTTTTTAGATTTTATATTTAATTATTAAGTGAAATAACTGCTACAACTAATAAATTAAGATCTGATTTTAATAAATTATCGGATAACAAGGTTACTGATCGGATTAAAATGAAACAGGGATGGCGAATTATACATTTATTTTTTTTTTTTGCCTTTTTCAATATTTCCCGAATGGTTGCTCATTCATGGTTAATTCCCTAATTAAAGAGGGAAAATGTTTTTAAGTGTATGTTTTATGCTTTATTTATGTATTTTTTCCAAGTTTTTGTTATGTAATTATCTTTTTAAATCAGTATTTGAATATTAAAAAAGCATTTAAATTCCTAACTTGTATTTTTTTTTTTTTTGATAAATTATTCCAACATTTTCTAAAATTCAGAGGCAAAATTGAAATTAAAATAGATTCCCAATATTAACAATAAAATAGGATGAAATTTAGTTTTACGCGATTGTATTCACAAATTGAATAATTTCCACTACACGAGAATAGTGGTGACATATTTTATGCGATATATGCGCCGTTTATTTTGAAAGTGAGTTAAGTCCATTTCAAGAACAATTTTTAATCATAGGAACTTAAAATACTAAATAGGAGAGAATAATTGGCGTTTTTGTTAAAATCAGTAATTTCTGAAAACTTAGCAGTTAAATAATTAATATGCTTTGTTGTAGTTACAAGAAATGGACTTCAATCCTTGAAATGGACTTAAGCCACTTTCAAAATAAACGAGTCATATAGTAGAAGTCGCGGATATCAACTATTCGTTTATAAAATAGTTTTACAAGTCCTCCAACGGTTTTACATTCAAAAAGTATTTGACAGGATTTGAAAATTATATAAAATTAAATACATTTTGACAATTACAGCTACATTTAATATAAAAATTGATAAAAATAATGCCAACTTTTCTGAGAACCAATCCTTTATTAAAGAATAGTTTTCGGCGACAAATCGCTATGAAATTATTCACCAACTTCAAATAGCATATACGTTTTCAAAGTTAGGCAACCAATGTTACACTACGGCGACCAGGTTGCCTATACAACACAACAGTATTTATTTTTTACCACGATTCTTTCTGTGCTTTACTAAATCATTTTTTCACAAATTTTCACGAATATTTAGACCAAAAATTTTATACTATCATGAAGATCAAATACAATACTTCACCTCATCTAACATTTAAAAGTAAATTGTTAAATCCTTGTAAGACAAAAAAAAATTGTAAAATTTAGCCAATAATTCAAACAAGATGTTCAATCGACTGATTCAAAAAAAAATTATTAATTTTTTTTTTCTTAATTATATCGAAAATATTGTTGGGAATGACAAAAAAAATCCTGTGAAAGTTTAAGCTCTTAATATTAAGTATTAAGAGGTGCCGCATCGCAAATTTCGATTTTCCTTTTAAATAACATGGGAACAATATTCTCTTGCACTTTGAAATTTTATGGTTCACTTTGGTGGCAATATTTTGGAATCATCAAGGTATATTCTTGTAGAAAATTGAACGATCTACAAAAAAGGTCTCCGACAAGTTTTTGATATATTTATTCCTTCAAAAGTTATTCGAGGTCTAAGTTGAACTAAAGAGAAATTTTAATATTTTTTCACTTTTTGACGCAACCATAAATTTTATGAGAAAATTTTATATGACATTTTTTGTAGAGCACTTTTTTCCAATAACTTATCTCTATAAAAGTTTTTGATATTTTTCACAGGTCCTAAGTTATTTAATTAAAGTAAAAAAAAAATATGTTAAAAATATAATAATTCAGGGAATTTTCAGTTTAATGCAAATAACTTAGGACCTGTGAAAAATATAAAAAACTTTTAAAGAGATAAGTTATAGGAAAAAAAGTGCTCTACAAAAAATGTCCTACAAAATTTTCTCATAAAATTGATGGTTGCGTCAAAAAATTGAAAAATATTAAAATGTCTCCTTAGTTCAACTTTGACCTCGAATAACTTTTGAAGGAATAAATATATCAAAAACTTGTACGAGACCTTTTTTGTAAATCGTTTAATGTTCTACAAGAATATACTTTGGTCATTCCGAAATATTGTCACCAACGTGAGCTATAAAATTCCAAAGTGCAAGAGAATATTGTTCCCATGTTATTTAAATGGAAAATCGAAATTTGCGATGCGGTACCTCTTAATATTAATATTAAGAGCTTAAACTTTCACAGAATTTTTTTTGTCATTTCCAACAATTTTTTCGATATAATTAAGAAAAAAAAATTCATAATTTTTTTTGAATATCTAATGTATATCTTTGGTGATAATTTAAGGATTTTTTGTATGCATATGAGTTTCAACATGTTTAATGTTATTATAGGAGTAAATTTAATTACGTAAAATGCAATGTATATCAATTTAATTGTTAATAATTTAAAATGCAGCAATATTGCCGATATCAATTAATTTTCGTAATTTAATTTTAGGTGGTACGAAGTTCACCGGATTCTCTGATATTTTATGAAAAAAAAATGTTTGCATATAATATAATCAAGTACGTATGATTTGTAACACAGACAATTTATAAAATGCCTCATTTTTTAAAGGTATTAAATATTATTACCATATACAAAAAAAAATTAATGAAACCATGAAATGAAATTTGATTTCTTTGTAAAAACATTAAAAATATTATTAAATTGTATATGTACAAACAATTCAAGTATATGCCCAATTGATGATATGGAATAACATAGTTAAAGCTTGAAGGCCAAAATAAGAGAATGGCAGCTTTAAATATGTCGTTTAAGGAATTTATTATTTGTTGTCAATTTCAAATACATTAACACCTTTTTCCGAATCCATTAGTTCTCATATTTTGGACTTTAAGCTTTTATTATGTTATTTCAGTTATTATCAGTTGAGTGCAGGTAAAATTCTTTTCAATTTAACACCTATTTGAAATTCAACCCCTTTTGTTTGGAATATTGATCATTATTATGGATCAAAGGTTGATAAATTGAACTTAATGATCTTTCTACCTGCATTCTTTCGTACAATTCAAGAACAGGTTTATCGATTTCGATAATATTTTGTTTACAGGTAGATCTTAGTGATTCGCCTTAAAAAAATATAAAGGTCACAAATTTATCAACTAGTTGTACCAATATTTCACTAACGGTTCCAATTTTAAGACAGCTTTACTGATTTGATAGAAACTTTGTAATCAAGTTTTACTATTTATCCGTACAAACGAATCGTCTATACTTAAACGTCTACAAATATAGAATTTTGTTTGAAAAATTGAATTGATGATTGAAAGAAAAACATTTTTTTTTAGTTAATTTTCTTTAAATAGAAAAATTGTCAGTTTTCTTTTCGGCTGACCTACTTTAGTGTATATGCAAACCACCATTTGACATGTATTGTTGGTTGCATACCCACCGCTAACACACCCACTTGTTGCCATTATTAATATGGAAAAGTTTCAAAGTTTTTTCTCTTGAAAAAAATATCAATTGCAATAAAATTTTTGGGTCAATTTATTGAAAAATTGGTAAACTAATCAAAATAAAATCGTTTTTATTCATTTATACAGTTAATAAATAACCATTATGTGTTTTTCTTTCAGACAAGGTCTTTATGAAAAAAATTGTTAATTACGCCACTATTTACATAAATCGATAAATATATGTCCAAGCTAAACCTTTATAGCGTTTTAAAAACAAATTTTTGCAATTAGACCATAAAAAAATAGGCTTTAAATGTTTTAATGGCAAATTATTCCATCTCTTTAAAAAAAACTTCAAATTAAGAATCCGACCCCATGTAAAAAAAATCATTGGTTTTTTAGATATTTTTCTATAAAAATATCATATCCCCTTCAAATTTTATAAAAATAGATAGAGAAATATCTGAACTAAGTCTTAATAAAGATTATTCAGACAAATTTCCAAAAAAATTGTCATATAAGTTATGGATACCCCAATTTATTTTTAATCCATAACTTCAATTATAAATCTTATAAATTCTATAGAACATCGAAAATAATTGGCTTGGAACTTTTCAAGCCAAAATTTCAGAATAAATTACTAAAGAATTGTGCAAGTTATAAGGTTATGCCCGAATTTTCGTAATAAGTAATCAAATTTATCACTTACATAAATATAAACATCCTGTAACAATCGTAGATGAATTCCATCACAGTTTAACCACTTTTTCAAGGATAAAATCAAATAAGTTTATTAATTTTTTACATTTTTCATTCAACAATCAACACTTCACCAAACTGTCGACCAAACTTCAAAAATTGTTAGCGCATGCGAATTTCACTAGTGGCTTTGTCCAACAACGACAAAAGATGGCCCACATAAAGTGATAGAAAAAGACAAAGGAAAACTAAATTGAACCAATAATTATGTCAATTTTGTCTAACTATATTAAAGTCAACGCAAAATAAGTTTCGAACGAACCATTTTAAGATTTTTTACATCAAAACTTAATGGATTTTCCTAATATTATCAGTAATTGGTAAAAAAGGTTCAATTTTAAACTAGTTACTTTTTTGTTGGGAATGATTTACGATGGTAGTCCTGCATGGACATAAAGTTGGTAAAACAGATTGACGACAACGAAGTCAGCGACGTTTAATAGATTAATCAAATTTGAAGCCTTAAAATTCAATTTTAATTAAAAACCAAATTAAATTTTATACTTTTTAATAAAATATTTGATTATTATACAAATATGACGGCAACAAAATCAACTAATCGTCGAAATAAATGGGCCTTGGACTTTTCCTCACGGTAAATATATATGCGCTCCCTTGGCATAAATTAATTGGCAATTAATTTTAGAAATAGAGAAAAGGGTTTCAGCGGCGAATTGAGCGTCCCCCCCGGCTATAGTACATCGGCATCGCTAGGCCACACCGAGGTGTCCAACGAAACCGATCCCAACCATTTAATCGTGAAAAAATCATGGGACCTAGCACTGGGCCCACTAAAACAAGTCCCCATGAATCTATTCATTATGTATATGGCCGGAAATTCCATATCAATATTCCCGATAATGATGGTCGGCATGTTATTTGTGCGGCCGTTCAAAGCTCTATTTACCACACAGCAGACATTTAAAATGATCGAAGTTGAGAGTGCCGCGGCACAAAAACTAATTTACATTCTTGGCAATTTGGTCAACGTTGGACTGGCGTTGTATAAGTGCCAGAGTATGGGACTTCTACCGACACATTCCAGTGATTGGCTGGCGTTTATCGAGCCGCAGGCTCGACTTGAATATTCCGGAGGCGGATTTACATTATACTAAAACAAAACTTATTATTATATTTATGTGTGCATAGTTTTTATCTTTGTTAATTAAAATAAGAAAAATATAAATTAAATATCGAAATTTTTTGCGTATTTTAATGAACTTCAGAGATCTATAATTTCATCAGAGAAGCCATGAGGATTTCCTGATTCATAAAGATTATAAGCATGTTATTTTTTTAAATTTTTAATTTTTGTTATTAATATAATGTTTACATCTGCGTTAACGTTATTGTACTATTTGTAGTTTCCTTAAAATTATTCATTTTTTTTTATTTTCGTCAGCCCATTTCTGAAACTTTTCTAGGTACTTTCCAGGTTCGTCTACCCTCGGGATCTACAAAAATAAACAAAACTATACAACCACTTAAAACAAGGAAGCATCTGTATATAATTACGGAAAATATGAAGGGACATTTAATTAGGGCTGAAATTTAATCTTCTGTAAAACTTTCAACAAATTCTTTGGTTTGAGTAAATATTTCTGCAGGACTAGGAACTTCTGCCAACTGAGAATGTTTTTAATTGAAAAGGGAAAGAAAAAGGATTATGTAATGAATTATTAGGATATATGGGATATATAAACAGCTGTAATATACAGTGAATAGTGGATCTCACCTCATAATTTTGTGCTATATAAATTCCAGAATAGAGACCAGTGCCAAACGTCAACTGAAAATACAAAAAAAAAAAACGGTTCAATGATTTTCCGTAATTTAGAGAATTTTTTCTAAAAATTTCAGTTAATTATGTCGAAAAATCAAACAAAAAAATTTGAGGACTTACCAAAAATTTAATCATTTTTTTGGGTACAGAGGTAAAATGTCATAATATAATATCGCCAGGCCACGGCCTGTCCAACAGGAGACAAGGATAGCCAAACTGGGTAGGATAATTGTGGAATAGCTCTATACTGTTTGTTGCGGTTAAAAAGAGATAGAAATTCCGAAATTCTATTAGGCTATCTTTATCTGCTCGTAGAGAGTTAAGTTTGGAGCCAAACTAAATGAAATATGCTTGTTTTGTTCAATAATAGATGTCGTTGCCGTGGAAAGCAATTTGCATATATATATTCATTAGACTGATTCAAAAAAAATGTTTTTTTTTTTTATTATATCGAAAATATATTTGGGAATGACAAAAAAAAAATCCTGTGAAAGTTTAAGCTCTTAATATTAAGAGGTGCCACATCGCAAATTTCGATTTTCCATTGAAATAACATGGAAACAATTTTCTCTGGCACTTTGGAATTTTATAGCTTACGTTGGTGACAATATTTCGGAATAACCAAGGTATAGTCTTGTAGAAAATTGAACGATCTACAAAAAAGGTCTCGTACAAGTTTTTGATATTTTTTTTCCTTCAAAAGTTATTCGAGGTCAAAGTTGAACTAAAGAGAAATTTTAAGATTTTTTCAATTTTTTGACGCAACCATCAATTTTATGAGAAAATTTTATGGGATATTTTTGTCGAGCACTTTTTTCCTATAACTTATCTCTTTAAAGGTTTTTGATATTTTTCAAATAACCAAACCTTTATTTAACAAGGATTTAAAAAAAATAAAGAAGACTTCATCAGCAGTGAATAATTCCTTTGAAATTACTGCCTCGACTTTTCAATTCACTGCAATAAAAAAAATATTTATTAACTTTTAAATACTAAAGGACTAAATGCGATAAAAGTTTAATGATGACTTCTGGAAAAATTTTCCTCGCACAGAAAAAAAAAACTTGGTTTTTTAACAATGATATCAATCCATTTTTTTCAAGATTATAGCACCGAAGGGTGCAAAAAAACGAGTGAAAAATAGCATTTCAATCTCCCACTCTAAAATTCGTACCTCTAACCATTTATTTAAAACATTGCGATTGTTGTGAATCATCCAGAAAATTCAACAAACAAAATAGTACAATACCTTTCGGTGCGACCAGAATTACGACTATTTCGTAGTACCAATCTATGCCTCGGTCTCCAATTGCTTTTGGGAACCAAGTCTGCCATAAGAGTGACATCCTCTTGACCTAAGGATTCATCTCAAACCCCCAAAAACAAACCAAGTTGGAGTAAAAGTTAGAAACACCACGAAAACTATAAAATGAGTACAAAAAATAAATATCTTCTTTTTTTTACTTCCAATACCGAAAAATTAATAACTGAGATAACTAACTTAATATTTACCATCTTGTAATTGAAGTTTTTAATTTCCTCAACAAGAAAAACTTTTTGTTCTGCTTTCCGCCATCCGGCTGATTCAGCACACGTCTAAAAGAAAAATTGAATTGTTTAATCAAAGCAGAATTTAACTGGAATAAAGTTTCAAAAATTTTAATAAAAACAACAGTTTTTTGCCAAATTTATCAAATGAATTAAACTTGGCTTCAAAATTAGCCAATACAGTATGAGTTTTCCAAGTTGTCTTTCCACTAAAATTGGATAAATCCGTCGCAAATCAATCACATTATTGCCCATAGATCTTTCTGAATTTAAATCTCAGGTTTTCAGAATGAAAATTGGACAAATTGGACTTATATTCGCTGAAATAGAGTTAAAATTTGATTCATTTTTGATGGAAGAATTTATAATATAATTTGCTTACCTAACCAAAAATAATTTGTTGCCGACCTGAATTTAAGTTTGTATTACAATATTAATTGCATTTTCGGTTATTTAAACTACAAAAATTGCATAAAATGTGAAAATATATTAGCGTAAAAGTTAAGGGATATTGAACCCAAGGTTTATAAAATACACAGGTGGTCTTATGGTGGCTACGTGACGTATCCAGAAGAAATTCGTACATATTTTCAGACTGATTCAATTTCAAAATTCTTCGTATGACGTCATTTTTTGTTTCTAATGGAGCAACCTGTGTAATTTACAACCCTTGTATTGAACCGAAGTTTAGAACAATTCTCATAGTAACAAATGAAGCGCACCAGTGACGTCAATAAATAAAAAAATTAAATATGCAAAATGATTTTTGCAAAATGATGCACTGTTAGCTTTGAACTTTTAATATAGGAAAACAAACACTATTGTTACTCTATAAATGATTTTTAACAACAATTAAAATCAAATTAACTTGTCATTGAAATCTGTACAACATTGACATGATTGACATTTCTATATAGGCAACCATTACTACATATAAGTATTGTAGTAGCATATCCTAATACATTAATTAGCTAACACGCATAATACGCATGCCTAGACGGAAAATATAAATCGGGAAATATAATAAAAACGGGAAACCAATTATAGCTTACGCATGCGTAGAAAATCAAGCCGTAAATATTTCACACGCCAGTGTACACATGCGCAAAATAAAAATCATAAAAGCTTAAGAGATAGCTCAGAAAAAGCTCTCACATGCGCATTAAAAAATTTCCCACGCCTTGAAAAATAGTTTGCGCAAGCTTATAAAGAAAATAGTTTATGCATTGCATAGCATAATTAAGCTTTTATTTACTTAAACATCCATATCTTGAAAACTATTTTACCGATTTTTATGCGGTTTTCACTGTTATGCAGAAAAAAAAATTCTTAAAATAATTAGCTATTATAAAAAAATTAATCAAGTAAAAAAAAAGTATTTAGATCCACCAAAAATAAATCTCTGATCATATTCTTGCTAAAACACAAAATTGGCGTGAAAGTTTTGTTAAACATAATAAGTTATTCCAAAACAATTGTCTTTATTGTCTTATTTCAACGCCAAACTTTGAAGCTTTAGGAAAGCATTACCTCAATAATTCGATTAAAGTTTTGGTAAAGGAAAATCAAAATTCAACAATTTCATAAATAAAATATATTTTCAGTAAAAAAATTATAAAATAACAGCATATACATTTCACGAAATAAAAGCTTTAAATATTACCATGTAAACATGATAATCATATTTAGATAAATAAAGACGCTGTTTGATAACAAAATTACAATTCAAGTCTTTTCGGTTGGAGCTTTGTTATCAAACTTTAAAGGAATATATCGATTTTCTTTCAAATCTTCAGTACTTATTAGTTTATCACTTTCTTCTTTATCATACACTGGCAGTTTAACCACTAATTTTTCTGGGACTTCCTGGATTTTCGTCGTTGTTTCCACTAAAACTTCACCAATATTCAAACCTAACGTTGTACTTTTGTTCACGATGGGTTCAATATTGGTTTGATTTTCTAATTGTTGTTTGGACAAATTTGCATCGTCTTCGACTTTCTGTGGATAAACAATGTGAACAGTTTCATTCTTTTTCAGAATATCATTCTCAAGTTTCTTCTGCTCGGATTTAAATGCATTTTTTGTTTTATTCAGGGAATTTGAATGCAATGTTTTGAATGCAGTTGCGTTTAATTCTTTTTTGTAGAAAGTATCACCGAATGCACGACCGCTAATGTTTGTTTTAATTGATGGTGGTGGTGGTGGTGCACCAGTTGTGGTCTCGGGTTCGGTGAAATTCAAGGGAAGATACTTGACATTTGGTTCGGTAAACGTGTTGACAAATTCGGAGAGAATTTTCGGAGTATGAGCACTGATTAATGGCAAAAGAGTCATTCGGGCGTAACGTTCGGCCTGATGTAAAATTGATGCCAATCGTTGCGGCAACAATTGAACAGTGATCGAAACAATATTCCCGCGATCTTTCGCCTCCGACGAGTCCTCATACTGTTCCTTGCTACTGTCATCTTTCAGTACATTTGTGTCCTGGCGATCACGAATGTTTCGTAAATTTCTATTAGATAAAATATTTTGAATTATAGAGCTATCGTTGGATTTTTCCGTGACTTGTTCCGCGGACCGATTATTTTCTGGCACCGATTCTGATTTCTTTAAACCGTTACCCGATAACAAAAGTTTATTTTTTCCGATTTGACGTACCACTGACGTTGGTTTCCAATCATCTTCATCATCTGCCGCGAAATGTTTCGTACTCAAATCGCCACTGTAGTGCAAAGATGTCGGGATAATATTCTCCTGCTTATTATTTATCTGGAAACTTCTAGAAGTGGTTGATCCCAATAACGGCTCGGATATTTCCGAGTTTGATTCAATTCGATTGATATTATGCGATCGCGAGATTTTACTAAGCGGTGGATTCAATTTTAATATTGGCTCAACAATTTCCTTTGGTGCACCCCCTTTTTTAATATCTAAAATCCCAAAAAAAAAAATTAAGAAAATCATTACTTTCGTTGGAGAAACTCACAAGAATCGTTGATAGTTTTTTGTAGTTTTACAGCTCGAGTATTAAGAGCCCGACTCGCCTCCTTTTCCGCAACCAATTCATCCAAAGTATTTGATCCGGAATAGTCCCCGATCGGTTTCCAAGCCGTTGTTAACACCAACGGTAAACTTTCCAAAGCGTCATTATTAAGATCATTTTTTCGATCGATACTTATATTCTCTTCGGGTGGATTTTCAATGGCTTCATTGCCAATTTTTACAACGGGCGTTGGAATGAATTTACTTATCGGAAGTTTTGGCTGATAAATGCCAAATTCACTGCTTGTTTCATTTTCCGATTGTGTTTCATTCGACTCATTTGAAATGTTTTGATCAGATTCCAAGGAATTCTACAAAAAAAAATCATTTAATGTTTGCAAAATTAAAACGTTTAAAAAAATCTATTACTTGAGTAAGATTTTTCGGTGGTTGGCAATCACCAGAATACAAGGGTAATACCGTGGCTACGCCACTACGTAGTTCCAGTTCTTTTTGGCAAACCGATATAGTTTTCCCGAAACTATCCGTAAGAGAAATCTTATCAATTTTCCAGTGTCTTAAGCCAGATGACAACCAACCGGAATAGGCAACGTACATAATTTGAACTTTAACTGGTTCACCTAAAATCGGGTGCGGTACCAAAATTTTGGCTAGCGACCCACCAAGAACTAATTCTTGATCATCTTTTCTAAAAAATAAAAGTAGTGAATTTAGCGTTTTATTCTTTTTAATAATTAATCCTTTAATTTGATTTTTTTCAGATTTTCACTAGGAAAACACTCACTGAGTCATTGTAAACGTTTCATTGAGATCACCCTCTCCGACTAATGTAATTAAAATTTTCCCATAACTAACCACAGATGTTTCACTTGGTGAACTCTCAATTTTGACTTCATATTGATGGGCTGTAAAGTTTTTTATATATTTAATCAATAAAGATCGTTTTTTTAAACTTTTCATAGGTAAACCAACCACAAAAAGGTTCCTCTTCCCGTGTAATCAAATAGAGTTGTCCACGACCTGTAGATTTGTCCGCATAATATCCCATATTACCACAAGGTCTAAAAAAACATTTCAAACATTAAAATTTGACGTCTAAGTAGCATCAATTGATTACCGATCAGGTCCGCACGGAAAACATTTTCCCTTAAAGAAATTTTCATAGGAATCGCACGGAAATGCCGGAAATTGACACCGCGGCGACACGGAGTCGGTGAAAAATTTATAAGCTCTACGATGATTGCATAACGATCGTCCTTCTACAGCGGATGCTGCAAAAAAGAAACTCAAAACATTGTTCTTGTATTCTATATATAATATTAAGCATCTTACACCAAATAATATCACTGACAGCCCCCACAAATAAATTCGAACATCCCTTTTGCATACGGCCTCCGTTTGGATAGAAATCCACATGACCCATCGGTTGCCAAGACCCCAATCCACCCAAAATCAAATTTTCCCCATTACTATGAATTACGTCAACAAAATTTGCATCCGTTGAATCCAGTCGTACACGAGGATCTTGCGACTCAAATAACGGTCCAGCTGGATCCAAACCTACGAATTCAACACACATATGTAATTAATTTTAGATATACTCAATTATCCTGTAAAATACCGGTTATTCGACTTATATTTCCGCCTAGCTCCGAGCCAGCAAATCCTGCCACGTGGGCACCCAAACTAAATCCAATCAAATGCATATTGTGGGTGGATAGTCCAGAATTCGCTTGTAGTCCTTTTAAAAGTCGAGCCAATTGTGCTCCCACTAATCGAGTATTGGCGGCCGCTCGTACATAATTGGGAATCACGGCTCCAGCTTCCCAATCCACACAAATTATGTTACACTCTTCCTGAAATTAATGTGAACAATTATTGAGAAGTCTACCGGTTGTAGTTTGGTTTCGTACAACAGTCATTAAAGCACTGCGCATTTCATACACCCAAATGTTGGTGCAAGAACTGCCAAATCCGTGGACAATAACTTTGGTCGGCAATGATTTGTTAAAGCCCCCCTTCTCGGCCCAATCCCATGCGGTCGTCATATTCTCGTAGGGAACATCCAGAGGATTGATGGAGCGTCCCGCTCTTCGGCCTGGATACATGAAAAATTTTGTTCCAATATCGGTTGGGGGACTCGGTGTCATCTCCAGATAGCTAAACGGGCCGGTTGCCTCAAAACAGCCCAAATCTCCGTAGCACACATTAGTCTCGGCTCGTTTGTGTCTAATTCAACAATAATTTCATTTTAAAGTGATAATAGTTCGTGTTCGTGTTTTTTTTTTTTTTTTT
Source organism: Sisyra terminalis (assembly GCA_958496175.1). NCBI lineage: Eukaryota > Metazoa > Arthropoda > Insecta > Neuroptera > Sisyridae > Sisyra > Sisyra terminalis. Next base: position 51,167,107 of record OY292278.1, on the reverse strand, counting down.
AAAACAATAAGAAATTGTTGAAGACAAAAGATCATTTTTTTTGAAAATTGCATGAAGAAAACGATTTTGTAAAGAGTTCGGAAGTAGGTTGAAAGTAATTTGTGAAAAAATTGTTTTGTGTTGGAAAGATTTACATAATTGAATCATTTTCAGACAGGCAGACTACTTTTGAGACTTGAAAAGTATTATTTGTAACACTTAGCGACTGAATTTTTGAGCGAATGATTTTTACTTAAATTTTATTTTATTTCTAACTTTAACAATAAAAAAAATAAAATAAAAAACCAAAGAAATTTATAAAAAAAACTACTTAATCTTTAAATTGTTCAAACAAGTTTTTATAGCTGCACATTAAAAACATTGACGGTATTATGAAGGTAATAATTTTTTGATTGTATTGTTTATTTAGAAAGACTTTATCATATTTTTGCAGAAATATTTCTATCAAAATTCATAACAATAAACGTAATTCTTTTCACAACAATTCTTCAACAAAGATACTCTCAGAATAACTGCAGTGGATATATGAACTTCACAAAGTGCATACAATAATATTTGGGCAGGGAAAATACCTAGGATGCATATTTTTCCTTTGCCTCCATTTGGCCATTGACTCAACAACTGCCCGATAAATTTCTGCATCGTGTTTCTCGTCTAAAGCTTCTTCTGCCGGAGTAGCCCATATACTTCCTTGTACAACTGCAAAAAGAACAGAAAAAAAATCATTAATAGTTGCCACAACAAATGCGTCCTGGAAAAAAAGTTTTTTTTTTAATATTAACTATTTATCTAAACCTCGTGCAACTTTGGCATATATATAAAACTTTTTTAAGATAATTGGGGGCTATCTAGAAATTGTGAAAAACATTTTAAGGAGCTCGAAAATTCAAATATTATAGTTAAATAATTAAATAGAGGCAGAAAATATTCATTAAGCCAGTTTTTATTAATAATCAAATATTTACAATAGAAAATTAAATATTTTCAATAATTACATTCTTTATTTGAATATTTTAATTATTCAAATATTCAAATTTCGATTGTTTGTATGGTGAATTTTAATTTTCCGAAAATTATGTTGGCAAATCTGTTTTTTGGGAAACTCCATGTTCATCCACGTTGATGAAATTGATAAAAAAAATATTAAAAGTAAAACAACTTCGATGTATTTAAAATAATAAATTTGTATAAAGTTTATTATAAGAATTGATTGTTAAAATTGGATAAAGTAAGTAACAATGAATACCGTTTATAATTGTTATTATGGTTTTGTATTTAATTGTAGGTTATATGGAAAACAAGGAAATAAAAAATCATAGAACCAAATTTTCGACATTGTTCCTAACGAGAGTTTTCCAGAGAGCTTTATGATCTTTATTCACCAATACCACACAATTTGAATATTAAAATTAATTTTTGATTCCAAAATTAATATAATATCAATTCTGATTTCAAATTTCGATGATACAATATCGAAATTTTCATAAGATTTAAGTAAAAAGTGTCTTTAAATCAACTAGAAAGTACATTCGGCTAACATATACAATTTCTCGTTTAATATGTTTTATTAAAAATTTAACCACTTTTTTTAATAAATTATACATTTCTAGGAGGAATAAAACTTGGAGGCTGTAAGTGGAGAAGCCTATTACCTGTTTTCATCTTAATCAAGCTCTGAACTCATTAAATCAAGCTTTCAATCTTTCATTGGCGAATATCCTGTTTCCGCTTCCAGAAATATATGTTATGAATTATTGAAATCTATATTTCTTAATGTGTAATCAAATATATACCTCTTCAGTCTTAAATCAATGAATTTCTCTTTTTCCAAGAAAATTTCATTGGAAATTTGGTTTGACCAAAATATCGGTATAGCTATTTTTAAATATTGAACTAATGAAGCTTTTGTGTTTTAGGTGATACATTTATTAATGCTACAAGGATAAGTACCAATTTATGAAGAATATAAATTAATTTAAAAACAGGAATATTAAATGAACCTTTTCGTAATACTTAATAATAATAATTAGTCAGATAAGAACAAAAATTCTTTGTTTCTATCTGTGTAAAACGTTAAGTACATAGAAAGTTTTGTGGATTTAATGTTTTCTTTGAGATAATTTAGCCGAATTGAACTTCCTGTTGTACAAATAAACCGGAAGAAAGGTATCGATATAAATTATTTAACGGTTTGTTACAAAAGCAATGAGGAACATCAATATTATTTTTGTTGTTTGCCCACAAACGGTGATTTCATAAAGAAAATAATAAATAATATTTTTAATGACTGATTCGGTCAGGGTTCAAGAATCGTAACTGAAAAGAATTTTGTATGCTAGTAAATAATATTATACAACCACAAAAGAAGTGGCTACTTTAGATACCTATAATGTGTTAATTTCGAAAAAGTAAAACGTTTTAAGCATGTAGGTCAGAACATTGGAGTTAATGAATGCGGATCAGCTATATGGTATAAATCAAATGATCAATGCATGGTGAAGAGCCATTGAATTGTGAATAAAATAATCATATTCTGACTATTTTTTTTTCTTCAAATAATAATTAAATCATTAGTGCATGAAATGTTTATATTGATGTTCCTTTCGAAGTGAATAATTTTAAGTAATACTATCCATTGTACGATAGATACCTACTGTAATTGTGTTGGTAGAAATTCCTAAAAAAATTGGTTAAATTAGTTTCGTGTCGTATTGAGAGATCGCGAATGCGATTTATGAAAGTAATTTGATGGTTAAAATGAATTATTTGCAATGAAAACATTAAAAGTATTATATTACCATTGGTAGAGGGTGAATTTTGTTTAATAGTGCAAACTACTACGTTTACTGTAAATCAAATATTCTGATGATAATTGTCGTTTTATTTGATATTCACTTCACCTTCATGGCATTATTTGCAGTATACAAAGATACAGTTAAAGAACAGGTAGCAAAATCAAGTGATAATTGTTCAAAGTTAGTTAACTGTAACTAGAACTACTTTTGATTAAAGTCACATTATCAGTTTCGGGGAAAAAATTATCGCTTCGTAAATTATTAAAGCAATTGCAGCAAATTTGTTCAATGTTACAGATATTATTGATTATATTATAGAGAAATATGAATGCCAAGAATGTCAATTGAGTTCTTGGCAGTATATTTAATGCTTTTCTAAATGTCTCGATTACAATGCGTTTTCAAATAAAAATGTGATTTATAAATCCAGAAAAGATTTATCTTTTGTATTATATTTCTTTTTGTCGGTGAAACTTTCTAAATTTAATACATTTATTTCGTGTCTTTCGGTTATTCTCACTGACATTTTCCATTTTTATCACGTGTTGACCTTTAACCGAAAAGTTCCATTACAAAAAAATCTTGCCCTTGTTATTTTTATTTCCCAAAGTTCAAGAAATTTTTAGTGTAATGATGCTCGGGTTTTACATTATTTTTATTATTATCATTAAGTAATAAAGAACGAAAATTTCACTATTTATCCTTTAAAATCACGTGCCATTCATGTAATTTTTGATGTTAAATCTTGCGTTGAAGTTTTTTCGAAATATGAAGTCTTATCAAAAGATTTTCATAGAAGTTATAACTTTTGATAAAATTTGGCAAAGAAATAAGACATTTTTTGTATAGAAATTTGCTGGAATTATGTGTTTCTTACAATTAAGCGATAATTGCTTTCCACGATTTTCTTTTTCAGTTTTCGTGGTTTGTTCTGCACTTAAAGCCTAAGCCAATTAAAAATCTTCAAATAAATCTAATGAAGTTGTACTCTGAAGAAATATATTTCAACAAATCATTGATTCCAAAAAATAATTAGGGGCTGAACATTTTTATGTAAATGATCCCTTTTTTTACATAAGAGATAGGAAACTTAAGATCAAACAGCTTGAAAAACTTGGCAAATCAAATATTAGGACTTTAGGGGCGGCAAAATTTTAAAGGTGAAGAATTCACCGACATTTTAAATTCAAAAATTGATTTTAGTTAGTCTAGCTATGGATGTATGGATTATCTTCAGTAAAGTACAATAAATATTTTTTATAAAATTTACTTTCCAATTAATCACATCACATTTTTCAATTGTTAAATCTGGTAATTCGGGGACATAGGGAATAAATTAAAGATCCTCATAATGCTATTTTTTAAAAGCCGTAAAACTTTGAGCTACATTCAATCCTTTTTTGTCAAAACACTAAAGTTCTACGCAAATCCTGGTAGTCGAAATACGTAGTACTTATCTAAAACAATCTAGTATCCTTACGATTCAGGAGAAATCTTCGTTATGAAAGTATTCGTATAGTGAAGTAGGTCTCTTACATTATCTTCTTAAAAATTCAATATTAAAGATATCCGAAAGTATTCGGAATTTTCGAGATGTGTTACCCTAAAGATGACAATGCTCTGTGCTATTTTTGAATCCCAACACCATATTGTTCAGAAGAATGATCTTATTGCACCCTGAAAAAATGCAAGTGTGGGCCAATATTTACTTAATATCTTGGCAATATTATCCATTGAAACTGAATTAGTACGAAAAATTGATTACGATTATATAAGTGAAGTTTTCCGCGATCCAAGGCCAAAAAGAAGAAGTATAAATCATAAGTGATTGTTGGAAAAAAGTTGAAAAATGTTTTATCTTGATAATCACTTTGTTGTGGAGCAACAAGGGCGGCATATCGAATGCGGCCTAGGGCGACATCGAACCTAAATCCGCAACTGATAACAAACCAAAAAGATTTAGATAAATTAAATACATAAATGTAATAAAAATCAGAGAAATTCAGCTACTGATTAATCGTTTTGTATGAAAGAAATATGAATAAGTACTTAAGATTAATTAAAAAAAAAATATCGTAAGATTTTATTATTTATGTTTCTCGTAAATAAATATCTACATATTCGTATGAAAATTGACACCTTCGAATATAAACACGAAAAACTGTCAATGGAGAAAGTTCAAACAACTTTTCCTCAACTTTCCATTCAATCAATATGACATTTGAAAAAGTTTTCGATTTAAACTTTAAAAAAAATCAAAACCAAACATTCGGCTTATGAAATTTGCCATCAAGAACGTAAATATTCTTGAACTTATAAAGATAAATCTGTCATAGAATTATCTCTTCAACATTCTAAAAATTCATCCTTTATTTTGTCTTCAAGAATTCCTCATCACTGGTGTGAAACCATTGAATTTGGGTGGTGCATACTTTCAAATATCTAAAAATTAGATTATGTCAATAAAAAGAAATTAAAAGTGCAAATTTCAGATAGAACCATCGATTGGAAACCTACGTATTTGAATATTAATTAAATTATTATAGAATTGCCACTTTACGGTTGTAATTTCCTACAAAAAGCTATGCAATTCAAGAGACTTTAACGCGCGAATAAGACAGAAACCTGAATGAACCCACGCCGATTTAATCACGATTTCTGATCTACAAGACTTTATGGTTGTGAAGTTAAGAGTTCAAAAGAGTTCGTATATATTCTTGAAGATAAAAACTCAGAAGTTTTCATAATATCTAACCATATATCTAAAATTATTCCAATTTTGTAGACCAATCGAAAATTGTTCTTTTCCGTCAAAAAAAAACATTTCTCCACTATAACAAATCTTTCCCCTTATTGTTTGAAATTCTTTTTAGACAATCTCAACTTTACTTTTACTAAATGATTCCAGATTTTGTTTCTTTTGCTACAAAACCGTAAGAGGTAGCAAATTATTATAATTACCTTTGAAAATATCGATTTCAATACCTCAATTCCGTCACTACATGTACGTATCAAGCGTTAAATTAGTCTATCATCAAATTATTATTAGCAAATCAACGCTATAATGTATTCATAGTTTTAATTCATCCAGTTGCATATTTCAAATGAAAGTAAACTTTAATTGAAACCCCAATTAATATTCACTGAGTGTAACTGAAGAAAATTGAACGAAATAACTTACCAACTGTTAAGAGCAATTGAAGACATAAAACAATCCCAAATTTCATTATCATATTGGCACTATTCATTCAAGAAATGAACATTTACACAATTGATAATTTACGACAAATCTTTCACACTAAAACTTCTTTCGAAAAATCACATTTTGGTCATAAAATTTTCCATGTTTTCCGCACCAAAAAAAATAAAAAGGATTGCAACACGTTACTTTAGCAAAAGGAAACTTGAAATTTCTCCGATTTGATACATTGGACTGATTGCAGTTGGAACTTCTGGAAAAAAAAGAAATATTTGTAATAATTTTTATGAGTAATTATAATAAATATAAATGAGGAGAAACGCGAATGAGACATTTGTATATTATTATTCATGAGTGACAATCTTTTGTACGCAGGTAGGTAAGTGAAATTCAAAATGATGAATGAGAATTATCTAAATCGTTTTAAAATAATATTCTGAATAATTGCAAATTGTGTCTGTTTTTTTTTTAAATGGTTTTTACTCGCAATTTCCAAGAATAATTGTTATCGTAATTGCTGCCTTTCGAATTAGTTTGTATTCAGTTTTATCTTCTAAAGCAAAACATTGAAATTCTCTTCAAACATTGGTAATTAGCATTGGGAAATATTTAACATTTGGAAGTAGATATCATCATCAACAAATCTCAGTTTTCTAAAAAAAAGAAAAATGTTAGGAACTAATCGATTAAACAATAAAAAGGTATCAATTGAAACGAAATAATTTTATCTTTCGAATAATTACATGCAAGAACATTTCTGGAATTGAAACTTAGTATACCTAAAACCTTCTAACTTACAATTTTTGTAAAAAAAGCATAAAATCAAGTAGGAATTAAGGAACATAAAATACTCATGAGTCGATAAGCCATGAGGCACTTATGATATCCCTTACTGATTTTCAAGTTATCTGGTTTCCAGATTTACCTATCCCAATCCATAATCCATTCTTAGATCCTCGAACTAAAAGGATTACGTTTATATAACTTAAAAAAACAAGTCATTAAGTATGACAACACAGAGTGTCATTGAAAAGATTGGATTTTATCAGAGGCACTTTCTTTCTAGCGAGAAAGTAGACACCTTTACGCTACTTAAGTTAAACTTCCTACGCTAATCACAACAGTTTATATTTTCACATTTTGTTAACAAATCAATTAAGTCGGCCACACATAAAGAACTAACTTATATCTTTCGAAAAATTGTGCAAAGAAGATATTCTATTAATTTCTTTTTTATCGGTTTCTAAATTAAATTTAATGCAAATTTTCGAGTTTTACCTAATCTTTCATGGAAAACCATATCCGGCTATTAAAAGATCAAATACGGTGATTTGTTTTAACTGTTGAAAATCTCTTGAACTGATGTATTAATTAAATTTAATAATGAAAAGTTGTCAATAATGGAAATTTCAAAATTCGAATTTGAAGCAATAATTGAAAAAAAAAATGGAATTGTGGCACGAATTTTAACAAATTTCAATAGAAAACGCACTCATGAAAGAGCATTAGGAAGTATCAATTGTAAAATTGCAAAATTATTGGAAAATTTTCCAAGTTAATTTAGTCAATAATGGATTAATTTATACAACTCAAAAAGTTTTGCTAATAAATAATGTGGTTTTAGATTTAAAATATGTCATTATTATAACAAAAATTTGTTGGATTTAAAGTATTGCAGTTACAATTTACTACTGAATCAAATCAATGAAGACGTGTTAAAAAGGTAAAACTTTGATTTATTCAAATAAAACAAACAATTCCCGCTGATTTTTTTCGAATTAGATTCTGTCGAAATCTTCAAATGATAATTACACCGAACAACCATTTCCCCGACAAGGAAAAGCCATTTCCCATAGCTATGCTGTGAACTTTAAAATGTAAGCAAAAACTGGAAATTATAATTAAGAAAACCATTGAAAATAATAACTAATTCCGTCAATAATGAAATAAATGTTTAACTTTGAAGTAACTATCAAAAAAACGGTTTATATTTCAAATTTTTCAAGAGGAGCTACATTCAAACCTACAGATCCAAACAATGGACAATATTTCAAATTCAAAACTTTGGTAAGAAAATAACAATATAAATAGTGCCCAGATTCAGTGGTGTAGCTGTCTAGGGGCTAGGCGGGGCAGTGCCCCGGGGCCCTCAGGCCCAAGGGGCTTTCGAATCCTTACCAGAAATCTCGATAAAGCTGGGGAAAAAATTGTAAATATAATTGGTATTTAGGCCAGATCTTTATATTATAATAAACCATTGAATCTTCAATTTCATTTTATTAGCCAAACCTACACCAGGTATTAATTATAATTTATGTTGTTACTGTTTAATATTTTTATTAGCTGCCCTGCAGTGCACAAAAAAGAGCTTAAGTAGCTTAGAATTTTTAAAGTATTTGTATGTTTCATATTTTTATTTGATAAAACCTAATCACTTTACATAGCAGTGGGGTCCCATTTTTTATTTTACCCCAGGGCCCTTGGTTACCTAGCTACGCCACTGCCCAGATTAGTAAAATATAGCAAAAGGGTAAACAATTCAAATGTAAGATCAAAACTAAGTTCATTGTTATGCAAGAAAAACTTTGTTCTAATAAAAATTTAAGCTTTCAGCGACTCCAAAAAATCTTCGTAAATATAAGGAAAACCCATACATCAACTACATTCAGGTAATAAAAGTTTTATTAAATTTATTATTTTCTACAAATCTTGGTCTAATAATTATGCTTGTTTCAGGCTATGATTCCAAAATCCACAAATCACAAAGCAATCAGCAGATGGCCCATTTCAATTGATTTTAAATGTTCAATAAATGATGGATAATATGATCAAGCAGAAAACTCTGATATAACTCAACAAAAACAATTTCCTCGTTTATACGAAAAGATTTCCGCTCGTGTATATCGTTTCTTTCCAATTACCAACAACACAAAAAACCAGTAACGATGAGCAAAAATAGAAAAATCTAGATCTCGGAAACGACACGTTGATCGTTGATCACTCAACAAGTAATTACTCCACTTAACATTAAGTCATATTTTAGATAAATCCACGTAATTATTATGCTACAGACAAACGTTTAACTCGATTTTAAAACCACAAACACTTGGCCTAGTATTATTCAAATCGACTCGATTCAATTCCGACTGAAAGTTGCAAGCCAGTCCTTTTACGTGGAAAACGGTAGTACGAGTAGTAGTACCACAACGACAAACTTGTAATTAAGCTACTTAAAACAAAATTACGAGGAAATAAAACGACTGACATCGACTGGCTGGCGCAGATATAGGAAAAAGCGATGCAGGAATGCATAATTTGTATTGAAATGAAAATGATGCAAAGTTTCAATGAGAGAAATTGGCGTTTAGAAAGCAGATTTACAAACAATAAACGTAGTGATCAAAATCGCATTAAATCAACACTGATTGATTTCTTAATTAGATAAATTAACGTCTAATGATCAATTGACAAAATTGGTAGTGTTTTTACAAGGGGAGCCAATGTGTACCAGTTTTAGTTCCTATTAAAAATATTGATCGAACATTTGTTAGTCTTGTATAGCTTTGCATTGATCTAGAAATGTTATACTTGAACAGATGTTAATTGAATTTATCATGTCACGAAGGTAATCTAATAAAATATATTTACAACTTGATGAAATTTACTTTGAAATCGTACTAAAGTATTAAGCGACCAATACGATAGTGTCTTGTGTATAAAATCTTTCCAAACTTTCACCAGGATCAACGAATGAGGGCACAATGAGTGGATCAAGTCTGATTTTTTGACCACAATCAAACCAAATGCATTCACTTCCACCAACTTCCACCTAATATGTTGTAACACCAAACCAAAACAGGATTCCCATTCCTAGACAACAACAATTCCTCACACTAACTTTCACCCAAGTCCTATTTGATTTAGGATTCTCTGCAGTGAATACTCTCAACCTCATTAGTTGTCTAAAATCGAAATCGATCACAATTTTGAATTAATTATACGTTGAGGAAATGTAACCAGGAAATCTCAGTCTCATATTTTTTTTCTTATCAAATTTTCTTTTAGCCTTTGGCTAACGTCAATGTGGTCGTTTGGATGTCGTTAGAAAGAAAACGCATTAGCTTTGCAAGGCGATATAATTAAATATCGATTAGCAGAGAAATAAAAATTGGTGCAACACTCGAAAAAGCCTATTGACTTTTCTTGTCACAAAAATTGTCAAATTTTTCATGCCAAGATGTAAATGAAAAACTTTCACCGAAAACTTAAATAATATCCACTCGGTGATATAACTATCGAATGCCTGAAACTTCGTTTGCGTGCCATTAAAATAAGGAAAAATTTCAAATTTAAATGTTTTTCCGACCAATCTCCATATTGATTTGATTCTGGTATTACTTTACTTGTGATACAAGGAGTAAGACTTAGTCAAAGAGTTGTGGCCTTTACTATCACGAAGTATTGGAAAGATTTGCAAGAAAAATTCTTTTCATTGCCATTATTTCCAAGTCGATGAATAGACAATTTAAACGAAATCCATAAATAAGAAATACATTTATAAAATAAATTAGTAATTTCATAGTTTTGCACTTTTAAAATAGTTTATAACTGTTGTACAATTTGGGGGCGTAAATATTACAAATGAAATCGTAATAGATGACGAGTCGAAGCTTAATGATAGTATATTTCACTGTGATTTCAGAGTAGAATATTGGATTTATGCATGTGAAAAATGTAAATTATATATTTTTATTTTAAATGCTTCGAAAGTATTTGCATGCGCATGGTAATAGTCAATAAAGTGCATACTTATTAAATTTCATATTTTCCTCTCGTGAATTCAACGTGGGTAATGGTCGGAAGATTTTACTAGTAAAACAGTTCTTCTATATTTGCAATGATCGCTTAAAATTTCGATAGTAAATTGGCTAAACAAAACTTATGTAAATACCAAATTAAATTTCAGAAAATTCGAGGCTCAAAGAATAAAATTTAATCTTTTTTACATACCTTGGTGTTTTTCAGTGAATGTTAATTTTTATGAAAGAGGTTGTAATACTCCAAACCCTTAGTAAAGCCCAAGTTAATCTTGCTTCTGGTAATTAACTTAGCAAAAGAAAATTTTCCTGGATAACTATTTTGAACAATTACTCCTTTTAAATTAATTCTTAATGAGTCATTCATTTGAATTATTGTTGTAACAATCAACTGCAATCAATTATTGTCTTGTCAGAATGTCTGATTTGAAGAATGAAAGAATTAAAAACTTTCAATTTATGTATTTGCGTAGAAAGTTATCATAATTTTAAGTGGCACTTCTTCGAGTCTGAGGTCTCGATCGAATGACAAACGACATTGGCACCAAGTATTCAACAATGCACACGTAATAAATTCTTCCTCGATAATTGCACAGAAATTTCACAAAGGTGCAATACAACAAAATAAATATATACATTATTAATATAATGTGTAATTTATAATTTTATTTATCTAATTTTAAAATTTGGATTTTATTGAATCATTTAATTAATTTTGCATTGAAGCATTTAATTTTAAACTACCCGCAAATTTTGAAATCGCAACCTACTTCAAATATATTTGATATCTTTGTCTGGCATTATTATATTGGAAATATGTTATCTTAGTTACATGTGAAAATCGTTTTACATTTCATTGGCATTGACTATTGCCCCATCTCTTGAAAAATTTTTTACTTTTTTTTCCAATTTTAAAATTTAATGAAATGCCAAATTCTTTCGATTTATCCGTTTCATTGAGTCATTTAACGCAAAATTTAAAAGCTGGTAAGCATTTTTAGAAGTTTCACTTCAAAAATTAACCATATTAATTTAAACAACCTTTATTTTAGATATAATTCCAGACCTCTGCATCTACTAAAATCTATGGAAAGATCCACGAGTTTGATGAAGAAGTTTCTATGGATTTAAACAATTATTAATGCTTTTTGGCTTCAAAAAAGTTAATTAATAAATTCAGTATTTTATTTTTGCCAAAAAGAATGAAATATTTTTAGAATTATCTGGAAAACGGCGACAAATTAATCAAAAAACCAATTTAACAATAAAATAGATTTCCGACAAATTAAAAAACTCATAAAACTAATTTGGCAATAAAAATATTACGTTCTGGTAGTTTATAATACAAAGATAAATATCAAAACATTGACATTTTAATCACTCTAATAATATTAGAGATCATTTGCCATTGCTTATTTTTAGACTGAAATATACGTGGCTTGTATAATTCATTGTTATTAACGTGGCCATTGTAATCGAATATGACAAGAATTGTTGAAAGTATTTATACGAATATAATAACAAAAATTAATTGCTCATATTTAATGTACGAATCACGCGGAAATAAATTGTCTTTTTAATGGTCGTAACATGTAAATTAATGTTAAGGTTGAATTGTTCAAACGGAAAAGTGATGTTGAAGGATGAGAAAGTATTGTTTGAATTTTTTTTTAATTTTCTATTTGTATTTAAATGAAATTTTAATTAAGTACTATTAAAGCTCCAAAACGAGGGCCAAACGTTGTTAAAAATATAAATTTTTCCTGAAAATTTCCCTTCAAATGTATGCTTTGGTTCAAAAAAAAAAGACAAATTAAAAAGTGTTAATTTTTGGTTAAAATTTAACTTTTTCGTGAGGAAATTTTTAATTTAAATTAAGGCTTAATATTGGGTAGGAAAGTATCTAACTTTTTGTTTCTTATTTTTTTTCTGTGCAATCAGCCGTTTGCGAGAAAATTACTCAGTAATACCCAAATGCCTTGAATCGGGTTTCTCGCTTATGCGTGCGTTGGAGTCTCTTTTTTATATACGAACATTTATTAGATTTGCACCGAAATTATGACTTATTTAGTAACAAATACCATGAATTTATAAAGATAGTATCCTATTGCAACATTTTTAACATCAAATCGTCAAGTTCAGTGGTTCTTAATCGGTGGTTTTCTACATAAAAGTATCCTAATTTTGAATCGATAAGTACGTTCAATCTTTGCAAGTTTAACTCTAGACACAACCCAAATTAGTGGGTTTACAAACTTGAAAATTTACAATCAATATCTTCAGATAATGTAAATGCGATTTGTATATATTTTTTTTAAAAAATCATCCCTTAAAAGAGCAAAATTTGGGATGGAAGTTTGTAAGAAAAAATTGGACTTTTTCGTGATAGAAATATAAAAATTTTTGTTTAGATCTTTGAAATAAAAAAATCTTGTTTCTATCAGAGTTGTTTATGGTTGAAGTAAGCCAGCACCCGCGACTTCATCGACAATTCTCCTTGAAATTTTGTGTAATATTACAACAAAAGTCTGTGAAAAACTTTTAGGTCCAACTTGGTGACTTACCTACAACAATTTAGTGCCTAATTAGTGTCATTAAAACTGGCATTTTGTCGAACTTGTTGATAACTCGTGAAGAATCATTAAAAATTAACTCAAGTTTCTCCAATTAGTGATCCAACTTTTCAATAAATATATTAAACTAATCGGATAGAAACACGGTTTGTTTTTCCAATGGGTTTGGATCAAATTAATGGTGTAGTCACGAAAAAAAAATATGTTACATTGGAAAAACGAAGAGAATCTCAACAACTTCATTAACCGACATACCTAGATCTAACCAGATTTGTTGTTTATCATAATGCAGAAATCGATTGGTTTTTGTCAGATTGTTCTAGGCTTGAGCTTGAAATGTACGGGGGAAATTGCAGAAAATTGGTTAAACAAGAATGTATTTATCTTAATGTATAGTGGATAGTTATATGACCGCGACGGTACTTAAGTGCAAATGCACTGACTGTAATGTTAATTTATTAAACAAGAAACCATTTACCGGAAACGTAGGAAGTCAAATAAACGCTTTGTTCTTTGTGGACAAACAACAAACGTCCGTTATGAACCAACATAACTGTAATTTTCTCAAACATTATCTCTTCTTCAGTTTTGAAAACAATTTGCTTAATTAAAATTTGTTTTATTCACAACCATAAGTGTGTGGGATGGAAATATAAACATCTAACAAAAAGAAAAGATCGGCAAAAGCTCTTTAAGAAAACTTTTCACCAATCAAACTATTGGTATCTATAATAAATTGACAAAGCAATGAAAGATTTTCTCAATTAAAACTTTGAATAAATTCCTAATTAAAATGTGCAAAGTTCCGCTAACTTTTGTATAACTTATATAATTCCAAATCAACGGTTCTTTTCATAGTTAATCAACGCCAAATCAAAAGAATGCTCCAAATCAGCATTTCTCAAAATGTCAAATAGACACCGGCCATAAAACTTGTAAAGTTTTTCAGTAAAAGTGAAATAATTTGTAAGGCCAGCTTTTAATCATATATTCACTCATTAAAATATGTCATTGTCGCCAAAACCAATCACGCGACTTTCATTAAACTGTCTAATAGCTATAATAAAATAAACGAAAACACTATTTAAGACATAGAAAATGAATAAGTTTGTATTTTATGACAACCATCAAGACTATGTGTATTATTATGTCGTTAGTGATTGCAAATTTAATGAAATGTTTGTCGTGAATTGGAAATTGGCATTTACGTTTCTTTTTTACCATTAAAACTTGTTTTAAATATTCAATTTAATTAACGGAAGTTACTTTTAGACCCTTAAAAATATATATTCTTGCTTAAGTTTTTAATTGTACGAGTATGTAGGTGCGTTCATGCATTGAAATTAAAATTATTGCATTTCCTCCTATATGCTTACAAGAAATGCATTTGGATAATATGTAGATTATCGTTAACAACTTGTTTCGATAATTAATTGGTGGTAGATTCAATCTTTCTGGTTTTATGAACAATAAAATATTGGTAACTTGGCGACAAGTTTCGATTTATAAATCTAAAAGTAAGAAAGCTAATAAAATTTTATTATTAGTAATTTGTTATAATTAGCCAAAAGTTTCCAAAATTATTCGGTATGTCAATGAATACATCATTATTTCATAATTCCCGGCCTTTTTTTCGAATACAATGCTTCGAATACAATTTCGTCAGATAACTTTTTCCTCGAATGACAATTACTCCGAATTGCAGGTAATAATAAATTAAAGTTTTCATTTTGACAACATTAAAGTTTACTTATTCATTTAAATAAATTTTAATTACTAAAGATGCAAAATTGTTGAAAAATTGGATAAGATTAAGTAAGTATTAAATAATAGCTTTAGTAATTGATAAAAGTACATTTTATTTCTACTATGTAAGGTTATAATCAATGCTACTTAAAATTAAACTGTTGTTGTAATACATTTTCGATAATATTCCTAACGATGTTTTTTCTTTCGATTTAGTTCAAATTGTACCAAATTTTTGCTGTTTTCC
The DNA here is from genome assembly GCA_958496175.1 of Sisyra terminalis. Classification (NCBI taxonomy): domain Eukaryota; kingdom Metazoa; phylum Arthropoda; class Insecta; order Neuroptera; family Sisyridae; genus Sisyra; species Sisyra terminalis. The sequence continues at coordinate 51,151,730 of OY292278.1, read as the reverse complement.
GCATTTCACCACGTGGGATCATACGACTGGCATGGTAATTAAAGTTTAAACAAGTTTTTAAATGTTTTTTATTAGTAATTAAACTTTATTATATAACTGACTTTAAAACTTTAAAGGATTTATATTGGAGGACTTTCAATAACATTTATATCCCGGATGGAAATTTTGGAGAGGTTAAATTTTACAAGCCAGAGCTTTAAGGGGCTTAGAGGCTACATTTTATACCAAAATATATAATATATACCAAAATTTAAATACTTTTTATTTTAGCACAACATGCATTTCTCGAATTACATAATATAAATGCATCCCTTATATATGCTACTAACTATCAAAAAATGGTTCTCATTTGATTAGGTACTTTTGTTCTATAATTCCTCTAAGATATTTACTAATAAAAGTTTTAAATTTTAGTTCCGGAGGAAATAAGTATGAAGAAATTTCAAGAAGATAATTTCATTTTGGTGGCATACACTGTAAATTGTGTATTGAATTTAAGGAATTTAGAAGTGTGGAAAAAATATTTTTAAAAATTTCCATTGCAGACCAATTAGATTTTCATGTTTTCCAAGAAAGAAAACATTCAACAATATTCATAGTTACCTCATAGGAATTTGTAATTAAATCATATATTATCCATCGAGGAAGGAAAAAAGAAACTTAACTGCCCATTATTTTGTATAATACACTTACAAAGTCTATGAACTTGACTATCTATGTGTAGAATATAATTTTTATTCTTCCCTCCGGATGCCAATAATAATAATAATGCTTGCTTCATTACTTAACTATTTATAACGACTAAAGTAGAACCATTATTACAATTTTAAATGAATGGTCAAGTGTACGGTATGACATACTTTAAATTAATATCACACAAAAAAATTGCTTTAATCTTTTGGAAAAACTTGGACTATTTTCCAAATTTTCTTGTCATTATGTTAAGATTTTAATTTTGATATGAGGAATTCAAATCAGTGTAAACGTATCGCATTATTATTATCAGAGCAGAACTAAATTATTTTTGTTACGTATGCTTTTTTATGAGGTGTATGGTTAATTAAACCATTTTTTTTTCATTTAAAACTTTTTGTTGAAGAAATTAAAAACTAAAATATTTAATGAATTAAATTATTATTTTAAATTCAAAATTTAAGCAAGTAGAAAATATTGTTGTATTAGGAAACATTGAGTTTAGCAAGGGAATGGAATTTGAAGTATTATTTTTAAAATATATTGCGGAGAAGTTTCTAATTTAATTAGAGAAGGAATTTTGTTAGATTAGGTAACTAATTGGTCTTAAAATTTTCTTATCAAACTTAAGTTTCATTAAAAATTTAATGTGTAAACACCACCAAATTGAAATCTCTGTGATATTTCCAAATTTTAATGATATGGCTTAAGACTTCAAAGATAAACTAGCGAGATGATTGAACCATAGTAATTTTATTGTCAATTCAATCCACTTGTATTACCGTTAATACCTACGTAATATATTTATATAATTCAAGATTAAGCATATTTATGGCACTATAATATTTCAATGCCTAAAATTTTAGTTTCGTAAGTGATAAGTTTTTTAAATATTTTATAATCTTAAGACTGAAGAAATATTGATTCTGAATCAATAGTTTTGCGGTTTTCGAAAATAATTTCACAGGTAAGCAATTAATTTGAAAAAAAACATATTAATGCATTTCTTAATTCTAATTCGCTTGAATTTTAGGTTTGATTGTCGGTGGCTTAAAAATCAAGAAACTGTAAAATATTGTATGTTTATCAAGTGACATTCACCTTCCAGATAGAAGACTAAATATTGAAAATGTGGAATTTACTAAAACTGTTATTTCCAAACACTGCAATTGATTACCCAACGTTAATGGAGTTTTGCTGATAAATTAGTTTTTACATATAAAGGTCAATTATTTAAATCAGAGGAAACATAACGATTGAATGTTATACATAAATCCTTATCGATATTAAATCTTATTTCATAGTTTTAATTTGCATAGAAGTATAGATCAGGAAATTTCAATGTTTACTATTTCAAATTTGAAATTAAAAGTGTAAAAGTTGTCAAGGTTTAATGGATTTGGCAAAGTGACTGAAATAACTTTATATCATTTACCGTTCCAATATTAATTAGCAAACCATTCATTCATACAATAAAAAAAAATGAGTACAAACTCAAATTATTTAGATCAAATATATAATATTTAATATTGAAAAGTCAGGGTCTATCAAAGTCTATACACAACTCTAATCCGACAATTGTTCATTAAACTTTTCCGTTCCAATTTTTAAAAAAAAATATTTTTCGTCAGCACTATTTATTAAAAAGTTACATAACTTTTATATATGCTATTGTAGTGGAATTATCATTGTGAATTGGCGAAATTTAAACAATTTTGAATGACCAAATAGCCGAAAGGCTATTGTAGTTATAATGCACAATTCGAGGTTACGATTGACAGTGGAAATGATGAATTTCGGTCATTACCAAAAAATGTGAAACTTATACTTAAATCTTATGCAATTGATCAAAGTGTAAGTGCACTATAATTTAATTTATTATAAAGTAACCGAGGTTTATTTTTTTTTTCTAATGGAATGCGGTTAATATAATAAAAAAAGTGCATTACAAATATGTTCAAATAACTAATGGAAATTGAAAGAAAAGAAAAACAATTTGTGGATTATTGCAAATGGTTAAATTGTTTCGATTAATATTCATGTCGTTTATTTTTATTTGTACATTTTGTAAATAGAAATACATAACTTTAATTAAAATTTTAATTTCAAAGAAATTAGTTTTGAGGCAACAAATTATTATTTTAAAGAAAAACACATAAATTACAATTTCATAAATATAAGCAAGAAATAATTTCTTTGGCACATAATGAACAAATATTTTACTAATATGTTTACATTTAATTTAATTAAATGTTTGCGTTTACTTGTAAAATCACTTTTGTAATCACAATTCTAGAAATATCATAAATTGTGGAATTTTGAAAAAAAAAAGCGCAGAGAAAATTACACACTTTTTTTCTCCATATATTTCTATTTGCTGTATATTGAACACAGTTATCATTGCAAGGAAATGCACTTTTTCATTTTAGATTTCAGCACTGATTAATTAAAAAGACCGGAATTTAAAAACGTGATTTCGATTGAAACTTTTAATCCAAATCATTTAACAGATTGTAGAAATAAGACTTTTGTTCTAATCAGTTATTTTAGCATTACTTTTGTTGGAATTTTCGTGACCAAAACTTATAATTATTCAATCCAGATAATCAACTAACATTTTAGGATCCTATCACAATAAACAGCCGTTGTATAATAATATATTTAAACATTCAATTTGGAAAACCGTTTCGGAAGTATTTTAAGAAGTCCCTACTGGAAGTAAGCTCCCAAATTTTGGCTTCATTACAGGAGTAGCAAAGAGGGCAACTATTTAAGCTTTTTATCAAATTGAACTCTGAAATCTTGAAAAACTTCAATTTTTATTGGTAAGAAATTAAATTGAAAACAAGTTTTCCTTATTTTTGTTTAAATGATAATACTGTTTTCAGAAATGGTTTTAAAGGAAAATTATTATCTTAAAATGGATTTAAAGGTGTAATAATTGTTAAAAACCTAACGAAATGTTTGAAAATTACAAGAATGGAAACATTTCTTGGACAAAAGCCAATTTCGCATAAATAATTTCAATTATTGCAGGCCTATTGATTCTATTTGGAAATACAGAAAGAGAAAAAAAAATTTGAATATTCTGCATTAAGTATTTGTATATTACATTTATTAAGTAGTTTGACTTTCTCATTAATGTATTTTTTAGGTAAATATTTATGTTTTAATTGCATGTAAATGAATATCTATTACAAAAATCCAATTATAAATGGTAACGTTTTAAGTACTATACATAGTCACACACTAAGTACTGTGCATTTTAATAATCAGGTTAGTGTTTTATGGAGAAAGTTTATAAATTTGTCAAAAATATGATGATCAAGTGTATGAAAATTAACAATAAACTTACTTTGCAGGCCAATGTATATTTTGGAAAATATCCCAATGGATTTGCACAGTTTTCACTTTGGTCGCGCTACCGAATTTATATAATCACTGGTAATGTAGTTTTCTTTTGCAAGTTTGCACAAAAAAAAAAGAAAAGAGTGTTAAATTGGTTGTGGTTGAAAACGTCGTAAGTGGTTAATTTTGATGGTTGTAAGATTGACCGTAAGTAGTAATGATTGAATGTTAAGAGTCGGCAAGTAATTCAACGACTGACTAAGACAGTGACGAAGAAGGTGCCTTTCACAGTATGAAGGTATGCCCCGTAAGTCTTTCGTATGTCCCACTTTAGCACCACTCTTTACAACTCGTGTCCCCCATTCGAATCGACAAGAATCCACTCATAATAATGATAATATAATAAACGAACAATACAAAATACTTGCTTCACATATTTACCATATGCACGTAGATATGGGATATACAAACAGGTGTGGGTCTTCCTCTAAAAAAACTCCCACCTCATCCTCGAAGTCGTCCAACAAATCCACCACTTATCGTTGAAAATGTTGTTAATTTTCTAATTGTTTAAAGCCGGCAGCTTTCCAGACTAAAAGATACAGAAATAAAAAATCAGTCACGAATCTTCCATTAAGAATTAATTCAGTTTCTCAAAGAGAAATTCAAAACTTTGTGGGTCTAGTTTTCAGTTCAAATTTTACTTTTTTTTTTTAGGTTTGTTGAATACAAAAATATAGCTCAAGGCCAGAAGAAAAGTTTCCAGCAGGATCGCCTGGCTCCAAGTGGTTTTGAAAGTTTATGGAAATCTTTCGATAAAAGTAGGAAAATTGAAAATAAATTGGAGTCGAATTGAAACAAGTCGAAAAGACACTTGAAGCTAAATTTGAACATAAACATTTATTAAAAAGTATTACCTTGATATTGAAGTAATAATGATAAAATCTGTCAACAATGAAATCAACGTTTAAATTTGAAATACCAATCAATAAGATGGATTAGTTTAGTTTAAATTTTTCGGTTAGAGTGAGTAGTTGATAATGAATTTCCTAACAATTACAATTGCATAAAGTTTTTGGTAAAATTAATTTATCATAATTAGTTATTTTGAAAAAAACTTATACACATTTTGGTTTTTAGATACGATGTCGAAACTTATAGCATCAAAAATTTGGGATATCAATGGTCAAGAAATCTTCAAACAATCAAAAAGCTGTTTGCACTAATATTGATGAAATACCTAAACAATGCAAGAAATTTAATTATAAAACTATTTAAAAATTTCGTCTTGATAATTTGAAAAGATCACGAAAACAATTATTGACAAGTAATTAGAGGAAATGTATCTCCAGACATCAAATACCATTAGTGCTTAGGAGCTATTGGCAAAACTTCTATAAATAAGAATGGGTTTGTTTTTTTTGAATACAATTTGCTACATAAAATATATTTTTTTTAGATATGTTCAGTGCGATTTTGCCGTCCCCTATTGTCGTTATTACTCAAGAAAATTAATAAAAAGTCAAATATCTTTTTAAATTCTTTAATTATTTAAAAACTCACGACGCTACGATTCTGGATATGTTGGTCCTTGTGACTTGAAAACAAAAATATGGGAAATATGTAACCGAACAATTTAACCAAAGAAAAAGCTTGAAATATTGCTTGAGCTAATGAAATTTTAGATGAAGAAACTTTAGAATGTTACTGTAAGAAATATGAAATTTTATTTAGATTTACGATAGATGAGGGCATTATAAAACCATTAGCATATGACTTTATTCAATTATAGTTTGATTATTATAATAGTTTAATTTTTTTAAACAAATTTTACAAAAGATAGATCTAAAATTATGCCCTTATAAAAAATAAGCTTATAAATTAATATTTATGTAAACTTCTAAATTGAATTACCTACACTTAAAACTATCTTTTCCCTCGGAAAATATTTGATTTCATAAGCAAATCAGCTATAAAGTTTGTAAAAGAACAAAATTATTCTAAAAAAAGTTTATTTTGAAGTTTAATTATCGAAATTGACAACTTGTATTTCGATTGTATTCACTGATAAGATGCACAAATGATAGATCACAAATCCCAAACTAATTTTTAAATTTGTAAAAACAAGCCATTAAGTTTCGTTTCTTAAATGATTAAAATTAATCACAAATATTTAATACTGAAAGCCTAAAGTCTACGAAAATCATTTTACGTTTAGCTTTTGAAAAACGAAATCATCTTTAAGGAAATGCATTGCTAATGACTCGATGCAATTTTGTTCTTGCAATTTATGCAACGAAATTGTAAGTGAAAGCTATATATATATAAGTATAATATAATGCGAGTAAAATTAAAGCAGAAAGAAAAGCAAACGATGCATTTTTTGTTCACATTTTTTTTTTTTGATTGAACCATAATGTTTACAAGTATGTGTCAATTAGCTTGGATTAAATAAGTGTTTTCATATTGTAGTGTAAATATGTAGAGTTGCTTAATACCACATACCATTCATTCAACAATTTACTTGCCTAAATTATTTGCATTGCATAATTTAAAAAGAAATCTATAGACTACAATGCCAAATAAATTGAATTTCAATCATTTCCGTCTGTAGATAAACAATTTTTGTCGATATTGATGTAACTTTTAATTAAATATTTGCAAATGGTACTTAGAAATTGGATCATTGGTTCTTATTATAAGTCGCTATTAATAGAATGTAAAATTAGGGCTTAATTTTTTGGCGAATCTTTATGAATCGCACTTTGAAATAATCTTTAAACTTGTGGCTTTTTTTGGAATAAGCTTTTATGAATTTATTTTTTATGGATACAAAAAATGATTTGATAGATCCTTTGTAATCGGTAGCACTTGAAACTTAATGAACTACTGTGGCTTTCAGGGAATGACTTCTAATTAAATAAAAGCCCAATTTGATTTGTAAGAAATAGTAATTTGGGATTTAAGGCTTTCACGGTCGGTCTTATTTAAAATGTAATTCTTTATTGGAAAAGTTGTGGCTTTCGGGAACAAAGATTGACTATGTCGCCAACGTTTCGCAACCTCTCCGGGTCGCATCTTCAGGGCGTAATTGGCTCGCGATTTCCGGACGAAGTTGAGAATCTGGATCGTCTTGTGTCTCTCCCGTATCTTCGAGGTGTATCTGACCGTATTGGAAGGGTGCTCAGGAAATATAATTTCAAGGTGGTGCACGAAAATATCTTGTATACTTCCGTCTCCAAAGGACAAGACCCCAGTTCTGGACAGGCCTGGAGTATACAAAAATGGGTATACATTGGTGAAACCGGGAGATTCGTGAATACACGATTGAAGGAACATCATGGGAATGTAAAGTTTGGTCAAACCGACCTCTCAGTTTGGCTACTGGACATTCTATGCGATTCGACGAGACCGAAATTCTCTCTTCTTCTCGTGGCTTTTTCAAAAGAAAGCATCGAGAAGGAATAGAGATCCACAAGAATCCCAATAACATCAACAGGGATAGTGGTCTCAAACTTCACCCTACTTGGAAAGCGATTCTCCCGACTTTTTAGTTGACCTGCTCTTCTGCTTTAAACTTTATTTTCCACCCACAATGGATGGAATATAAGACGGCTTGAAGACCATCCTGCGATTATTTTCGGAGCAATTACGCCTTGAAAATGCAACCCGGAGAGGTTGTGAAACGTTGGCGACATAGTCAATCTTTTGACACGTCTTTGGATCCGAAAGCCACAACTTTTTCAATAAAGAGTTGTATTTTGAAATAGCAATTTGATTTGTAAATAGAAATTTTTGAAATTGAAAACAAACATCATCTTCTAGCTATCCAATTTTTTGCCTGAGGTTTGGTACCTCAACTATCCGTTTTTTACTTGAAACCAAACATTAATTTTTTGTAAGTGGAAAGATACTATCGCTATGAAAAGTAGGCATCACAGTGTACATTTGTGTTCCACATGTTGCCTATACGTCGGCATACCTATAAAATATATTTTCAAGAGTACATCATTGATATTTCTATTCACTTGGAATGAATTTAAAAAGATCTATAAATAACTTACGAAAATGTTTAGTATTTTCTATTTCTTTCAGAATTCCATTGATGAACTCCAAACATATCAATGAAGTTCATGTAACGAAAAATGGTTCAAATAATGTCTACTTGGTACTAATGATTTAAAATGCTCATCATTGAAAGAATTTGAAATATTTTTAAATTGTAGGTGGACAAGTTCATCAGGTACGTTCCGTAGGTTTTAAATTCCAAAGTTTTGGTATATTTTTTTTATTTTTAGCTTTGAAATATGACAATATAAAGTGGAGCTTAATCAAATATCGAAAATATAAAACCCAGAGCTGTTTAGTCAATCGATGAATATTGTATGTGCAGCTGTGTGCACATGTTTCACTGGTCGCACAGAAAATCGTCGAGAATTAGCGCGGTAACGTGGGGGTCATGGGGGACATTCGTGCAGCTCATGGGGGGCTCGGTCGGTCAAAGAAAGGGGGGCCTCGGTCGTTTGTGTAGTAGGCGATTCGGAATTGATACCATAATAAACATTACCCGGCTCCCATCCACAGCTATTCGTCCACCATCCACCGACCGAGAACAGTGCCGCGTTTCATCATGTAAACTGAATTTTCCGAACATCAGAGTATTCACGTTCGTCTCATATTGTGCAACTTGGTATTGTTTTGTGTGCTGATGTGGATCATATGATCGTTGTGTACATTCTCTTATCACCGTTATCTCTCCTTTTTCGTAATTATTGATAAGATTAACCCAAATCACCTCTTGTCATTTCACATGAAAATTTGGCCCAATCGTTAATTATCGTCCAAATCAAGTGAATCGATGAGTTTTCCCAGTGCTGCACCAAAGTTGTAACGATGTTAAAAAAATTGTCGAAAAAACACATTGCCCCACCGACCCCCACAGTGGATTACACCAACTACAAAACAAATGGAGATAACAACAATAAACTAGCCAAATCCAATTCGGATAGCAATTCAAAATTAGGCCCAAATGAACCACCCAGCAATGGAAAAACCCAGCTAGTGTTTCACTGTCAACTGGCACATGGAAGTCCCACCGGATCGATTTCGGGATTTTCTAACGTCAAGGAATTGTATCAAAAAATTGCAGACAACTACGATTTTCCTTGCAGTGAGGTAAAACCTATGCTAATTACAAATGGCTTATCTCTTTTTTTTTTCAAATAATTCGCTCCATTGTTCGTTTACCTTGAATATTTAAACAAACTCCAACACTCAATCATTAATTATCCTCCGTTTGCAAATAATTATTTACATTGACCTGTACCCACTGGTACATTCAACAAATGTTTGACCAGGTGCGGCTTAGTTAACAACATTAAAAGCTCATCAAATTTGGGTATACCTAAACGCTTAAAAGGTATATGAAAAGTTCCTATGAAATTACTAGCAATTCACAGAAATTGATTGTAAAATCAAATTTTTATCGTAGCCAAAACATTTCCGCAAGGTCTATAATAGCAAATCCGGCACTGATGGTACCACGTACAAATATTAATATAATTTCCCTTTCAATCAATTAATTTCACACTGAAATCTCTAAGCATAAAATGCCATAACTATTGAATTTACAATTTACAATATTTGCACGTAAATTGCACCTTTTACCAACTAATTATGAAACACACACACACACACGTAAAAATCAATGAAAACAGGAAGATTTTCCAACATTTTCTAGCAGAAATAATACACAGGAATCAATTACAATCAATTGCTTACTTTCGTTCTATTTTACACGCTTGTTAACATTTATAAATAATTCAAAAATGAGAGTTTTATTGTATACAATTGATAATACAATTTCATGGAAAATGTACAACTATATTAAGTTTTTGAAGACTTTCAAATTGTATTCATTATTATATTAGTGTATTGTAGGCCAAGTTATTGTATAGGAAATTAGGTTTGAGGTGAGATTTTTTTTTTTTTTGATGACAGCAAAGAATTGAAGTAAAATATTTTGAAATTGTAACAAAAACGTTGAAAACTGCATAACGTTGTGCAATATTATGCTTTAGAAATGTTATGTAAAAAATTCGGCGTTGATTTCTGCTTAGTTTTATAGAAAAATTTTGCTTTTATAAAAATTTAACTAAAAAATGGGTAAATCTAAATAAGATTTCTTCGCTGACTGAACAGTTATACTGTGTGGCTCAAAAAAATCGATTTGTTTTTTTTTTACAAGTGACATGGAAAAATGGGTTGCTAGACACCTTAAAAAAATTCTCACCAATTATGAGCTCTTAATTTTAATAGGAAGATCCTCCGCATCGCAGTTTTGTATTTTTTTCTCAGTCCAATAGAAAAAAATTCATACCTCATCATTTATCGATTGTACAGAAAAATGTTCTGAAAGAATTTTTTAGGAAATTTAATGCTCTACAAAAAAGGTATCGTATATTTTTTCCGTAGGCCTCACCATTTGAAAGATATTAAGGATTTAATTTTGATTATTTTAAGACAAATTTCATTTTTGTTTATGAATTTTATAACTCGACAGTAAATGACTCTTATACAATGCGCAATACAAATTTTTGTTGGAAATTATTTGCTCTATAAAAATGGTTTCTTAGATTTTGGCGATTAAATTGACCCTTCAAAAGATATTCATCGTCAAACTTTTATGTGTACAGATTTTAAAAGTTTTTGATGAGATATTCGAAAAATTTCAATTTAATTTATAATTTTTGAGAAAATTTACACGAATTTTAGTTTTTATCAACTGAGAAACTTCAAAATGTTTTTAAAGTTATTTTTTTATGCTTAAGTATATTTGTCTCCATTTAAAAAAAATAAATTGTACATTATTTATCGCTTAGTTAAATATTTATTAATAAAAAAAGTAAAGTTTTTATTATACATATATTATGATTTATTTCAGTATTAGAGAAAAACAATGTCCAATTAGTCATAAAAAAGTTTTTTATTTCAATTTTCAAACAAGTTTTTGTTGCAAGTTTGGTAATTTTTTCGATGCTCTTTGACAACTTGCAATATCTTTTTGCAATAAAATTTTAAAATTTCGCTAAAACATAAGAAACCATTTTTATAGAGCAGTTAATTTCCAACAAAAATTTGTATTGCGCATTGTATAAGAGTCATTTATTGTCGAGTTGTAAAATTCATAAATAAAAATGAAATTTGTCTTAAAATAATCAAAATTAAAACCTAAATATCTTTCAAATGGTGAGGCTTACGGAAAAAATATAGAATACCTTTTTTGTAGAGCATTAAATTTCCTAAAAAATTCGGTCAAAACATTTTTCTGTACAATCGATAAATGATGAGGTATGAATTTTTTTCTATTGGATTGAGAAAAAAATACAAAACTGCGATGCGGAGGATCTTCCTATTAAAATTAAGAACTCATACGTGGTGAGAATTTTTTTAAGGTGTCTAGAAACCCATTTTTCCGTGTCACTTTTAAAAAAAATAATCAATTTTTTTGATCCACACTAGTGTATACAATATATAGAATATATTGCGGTCCAATTTATGTAGTATAATCTGATATAATAATATATAAAAATCATACCATAAACAGAAATTTGAACAGAAGTTAAAAAAAAAATATTCGTGACGTATAGCCCAGATACGTATTTCGATTGCCAAGCAATCTTCCTCAGTGGCCGATTTAGGGTGATTTTTTTTTTACTTTTTTTGGTCCCATCGTGAAATTTTGTTGGAAATACCAAAAAAAAAAATTTATGAAAGTTTGAGCCCTTAATATTAATTTTAAGTCCTCGACCAAGACGTGTAAAGATTTCCCATTGAAAATACACGAAAACTTTGATTTTTTATTTTTAAATTTCTATATCTCAGCGGCATTTCATGGGATCGCTTTTACCGACCGAAGATGGTTTTTTCTCAGAATTAAACGCTCTACAAAAGTGCCCATTGCGACAAAGTCGTAACTCACACCGGTGCGGTAGTACGGGCCACTGAACCTGATTTTTCCATAAAATTCAAGGCTTAATATCTCGTTTAATATTGATCTTCGCGATTTGGTCCACAAGAACTTTTTTGTAGGAAATCAAATTCTCTACAAGTTTTTCATTTATAATTTTTCCGTAGCTCTTGTTATTTACGAGATAAATGCAAAAAAAAAAAACGCGAATTTTATGGAAAAATCAGATTTCGTGGCCCGTACTACCTCACCGGTGTGAGTTACGACTTTGTCGCAATGGGCACTTTTGTAGAGCGTTTAATTCTGAGAAAAAACCATCTTCGGTCGGTAAAAGCGATCCCATGAAATGCCGCTGAGATATAGAAATTTAAAAATAAAAAATCAAAGTTTCCGATAGGATTTTCAATGGGAAATCTTTACACGTCTTGGTCGAGGACTTAAAATTAATATTAAGGACTCAAACTTGCAGGGAATTTTTTTTTTGGTATTTCCAACAAAATTTCACGATGGGACCAAAAAGAGTCAAAAAAAAATCACCCTAATATATATACATATATATAAAAAAAAGTTATTTGAAGTTAAATTTTGTATTATATGATTCCCTTTAAAGAAATTAATTTATTAATAATTAATTTCAACGACAAGCATTATAACAAAAAAAAATAAGCCAAAAGTAATTAAAATATTTAATTTTTATGGGATTACTTTACTTTTTTGAATACATTGATATTAATTTTCAGATCCTGTTTGAGATAATGCTGTTTTATAAAGTCCTTTAATTTTTAAGAAATCCATATTCTTCTAAAAAAGAAAATGCAATTAGTAAGTCAAAAGGGTTAAATTTTCCGAAGTGCATACTTTTGGATATAAAAGCCCGTAGGGCTTTAGTTTTAACGATTTAAACTAACGCCTCATCAAAATTCTTCTAAATTATAAATGCATTTCGAATCAAAAATATTGATAAATTTGGTTCAGACCTCATTAAAAATCGATTAGCTTTTGCAAATTGTATATAAAATTATTGCACATAATACAAATGGAATAGCATTGGCTATAAATGAGCCACACAAATGAAGTCGTATGTCACAAGCTGATTTAAAAATAATTTATATATCGTATAAATTTTCAACCAAATTTCTTATCGAAACTTTTTGTAATCAATTCGATGATTATTTGACAAAAAGTTCATTTTTAATCGAAGATATGCATTGGATGTTTTTAGTTTAAGTAATTTAATATTCATAATTAACAGAAATTCTTATGAAATGAGTAAATATATGTAAAAGATATGGAATCATTCTTTGACTAATAATTCGAATTAGTTTCAATGATTTTTTTTTCTTTTTTGGATAAGGAATGTTGAAACTTGATGAATCATTTTATCTATATTACATAGAATTATAGATTAAGTACAGGCAAACAAGTCTATAGACAATGTTGATAACAATTTCCATAACTTTGAACAAAAAAATCATTGGAAACGATAATCTAAAGAAATATTTGCAACTTGGATTCTTATAATCACTAGAATCTTCATATATTTAGTGTTAAACATTTTATCGTATTAAAACAATTTGTTGAATAATTTCAAACTGCCAATATGCAATAAATGGATGATAATTATTGATAGATAGTTTAAAATGTAAATGTATCCATCCACATGCAGATGTTGTACGTGAATAACGGTCGCAAAGATGCTTCCTCATCAATTTTTATCATTCACCAGATGTTTGAACTTTTTTGAAAGGTATCTGAAACATTTTATAACAAAATTTAAATTGATTGGAAATCGTTTAAACTGAAGAAAATGCAATGCTTGTGATTTATTCCGAACTATGTTCAATAAATTGTTAAATATTGAATTAAAATCGTTAAATTATAACACCTGCTTGTAGAGGTCAATGCGGAATTAGTAACGAATCTTGGAAAATGATTGCAACTTTGTGCTTTTCAATAACGAATTTAATTTCTCATAGAACTAAGGAAATTTAGGATTCATTCATTCTTGTTTCAGAAGTAGAGTCAAAATAAGATTTTTTCGCTGACTTTGAACAGTTACACTGTGTATACAATATATAAAAAATATTGCAGTCCAATTTATTAACATAAACTTGAACAGAAGTTCAAACAAAAATATTCGTGACGTATTGCCCCGATACGTATTTCGATTGCCAAGCAATTTTCATCAGTGGTCATCAAATAGTTTGATGTGAATCATCACAAAGCAGTTACGGAGTGATCCAAACTACTCGATGACCACTGATGAAGATTGCTTGGCAATCGAAATACGTATCTGGGCAATACGTCTCACAAATATTTTTGTTTGAACTTCTGTTCAAATTTATGTTGGTGGTATGATTTTTATATATTATTATATTAAATTTGTATATTGTTATGTTAAATTATACTACACAAATTGGACTGCAATATATTGTATACACAGTATAACTGTTCAAAGTCAGCGAAAAAATCTTATTTTGTATATAAAATGTGTGTTGTATATCAAGCCGATATTTTAACATAAGTTTCAATATAGGTTCCTATTTGGGGGCCTATATGGGATGAAGATTGCTTGGCAATCGAAATACGTATCTGGGCAATACGTCTCACAAATATTTTTGTTTGAACTTCTGTTCAAGTTTATGTTAATAAATTGGACCGCAATATATTTTATATATTGTATACTCAGAAGTAGAGATTTTCGGAGGACCTCTTTTTATTCCTCAAGCTTAACATATCTTCCGTAGTAAGAAAATTTGAGACAATTTCCAAGGAAATTGAACTTCACTGAACTTCATTCAGCATGTTAAAACCATTACAAACGTTTAAAGCTCTGATTTGAATCCAATTCGTGGAAATATGTTCCTCTTTTAAACTTCCTCAAGAATATTAATTTTTTAAAAGAATTCCAGAATCAATTTAGGTGGTACCATTCTTTCAAATTGAAAATTTTTCCAAGGTTTCCATCATACTTCAGGATCTAAAAGAATTGGTAGTTATCTTCCGAACTATTTGCAGTTGTTAAATTTTCCTGAAAAAGGAAAACTTTTGATTATTTTTTAAAGCTAAATGTTGTCTATATCTTGACATTGAATAATTGGCAATGAGCCTTGGCCTTTCTCAAGCAGAAAAACTTTTCCTCGACCAATCTAACTTTTTCTCTTTTATCCAACTTTCTCTGGCTAAAATCTTACTTCCACTGGTTCTAAACCATGCCAAGATCACAGCGCTAATATAATATCATCATCTTTATGTCGTGGCTGGTTTAATTGAAGAAAATTATATTTTCACTTACAATTGAAATAATTACACTCCAACCAATTATTACCCATAATTTATTTGACTTACTGTCAGCTGTAGTTTGGTCACAAATTTAATGTAGTAATTGGTTTGTCGATCACTGAAAAAAAAAGCATTAATTAAATTGAAATTAATAAATTCATAGATTCAATTTTATATGATTTACAGGCGCGACTACTTAATGCCGTCAGCGAAACTTTCTCGCTGGAATTTCTTTTTTATCAAATCATTTAATTTTTGTACAAAAAATTCAAAGAAATAACAATTTTCTTTCAATGAAATCATTTCATATTAATATTATACTCATAGCATAAAATAAAAGTATTGAAGAAGATTTAGAATTTATCGTTTGAAATTGGAAAATTTTACATAAACTTTATTACTGGGTCATAATATATTTCAAAGGAAAACCAATCTAAATTCATTAGATTTAATCAATTTATGTCATCCAATTAAACCAATAGGTTTTTTCCATTTCCGTGATATTTAGCTTAACATCGGAAAATTTTGTTCTTTTTTAAATGCATTGCATTTTACAGAGAAAGTCGAGGTTGATCTCGAGAAGAATCGAATTTGATATTTACTAAGTGTATAATATTCTCTGCATAAAACCGTGACCCACAGAAACCAGGAGGAAATGAAATAAAACACTGAACAAAGTGCACGAGTTAGATTGTACTATACAAATCACATAAAAAAGAGTATAACAATGTGACATTAAGAACTCAATGGTTTACTATAATATAATGTAATGGCATTATTATTATTATTATTAAGCACCCGATAACGTACGTTAAATGTATACGAAATTACTCACAATGTTGTGTTTATTATTCATATAGTTTCCTTGAAATTTCGCACGAAAAATTAATCAATTTATTTTTTAGTTGTTTATTTTGAAACTGTAACACCTGTAGAAGATTTCCTCAAGAAGTCCACGTCAAGAATATGTCATTAATATTTTTATTACAAGCTAAAAGCTGAAATCAAATCATTGACACTATAACTAACGATTGACTATGAAAAATGGGAAGATTACGAGAGCAAAATGACTATTGAAGGCTCTGGAAGAGCCCAGAATATCTTTGGGAATAGAAACCACAATTTACCAAGTTGAAATGCCATGCTGGCTTGTACATGGGAATGTTTATGGAAGAATTTGAAAACAGAAAAAAACAGATTTTAATAAAACCCCAGGTCAACGTCAAACTATTATGAAAATTTTAACGTATCCTTACTAACTTGCTGCTAAAAATAAAGCAATATTGGGTAGGGTGCCACTCTATAATGGCATTTTGGGGAATGGAATAGAGAAACAAGAAATAGCAGGTCTTTAAGGAAAATCATTCAAAAGTGACTTTATACTAATTATTGCTCTTTATGTAGAGATTGATGAAAAAGGGTCTAGCAGGATCCACATGGCGAGTTGGCTCCCAAATAGGAACCTATGTCGAAACTTTACTTAAATTTTGAACCCTGAAGAAGTCAGGAATAATTGACGAAACGTTGGCGATAAAATAAATAAGATCCCACAAGAAGTTTCGTCCTCATTGCCCACAATTTAATTATCATAGTATGAAAATAGTTTTTCAGGCTACAATGACTGGTTTTTTAGACTTGTGGCTTAAGATTAACATAAATTTAGTACTTCAGTAGTTAGATTTTGAGATTTTTCATCAAACTCTACATAAAGAGCAATAATTAGTGTAAAGTAACTTTTGAATGATTTTTCTTAAAGAAAGCTGTAAAATGACCCAACTTGTAGAACAACAAATCAAGAATACAATTTGGTCATATTTTACAGCTTATTTTTATGACATTTGTGGAGTAATTTTTAAATTTTGAGCCTTGAAGAAGTCAGAAATAATTGACGAAACGTTGATGATAAAATAAGATACCACAAGAAGTTTCGTCCTTATTGCACACATTTTAATTATTATTTTTAAAAAGACAAGGACTTAAACAAAATGGATATTTTCATACTCTTAGGATACTGTTTAGGATTACTAGAACAACCTCTTGTTCGCCAATTTCCGAAATATGCTTTGTTATTTGGTTTACAATTGATGAATTAGGGACCCAGAAAATTCAATTAGGTGATGAATTGTTTAAGGAAAACCATTTTTTGACAAATTATTTGACACATCAGTTAATAACCATACAGGTAGTACTTGCAATGAACTTAAATCACTTTCAAAATAAGCGCTGGTCTTAACGTAATTATTTTTAACATTTTCCTAATGAAAATCCGATAAAATTCATATTTCTTACTAAATATTAAACATTAACAAATCAATGGATTGATTGATTATAATTTTCTTTAGTTTAATCATTTTGAAAAACATGAGGTAAATGTCTACTTTCTATACTGTTCTAATGCATATACTGGTTTATGTAGTCTTAATTGATATCATATCATAAATAATTTAGTAATTAATAATAGTCTTAAGTCAAAGAAATTTACAAGAGCAAACTACTACCACGTGGCAAAGTTTATTGAAAGCTCTGGAAGAGCTCAGAATACCACTGGGAATAGAAATCTCAATTTACCAAGTTGAAATGCCATGCTGGCTTGTACATGGGAATGTTTATGGAAGAATTTGAAAACAGCAAAAATCAGATTTTAATAAAGCCCCAGGTCAACGTCAACCTATTATGAAAATGTTAATGTATTAAATTGCTGCCAAAAATTAAATTATATTGGATGGGGTGCCAGTCTATAATGGCATTTTGGGGAATGAAATAGAGAAGCAAGAAATTGCAGGTCTTTATGTGGAGATTGATGAAAATTTTAATCTCAAAATCTAACTGCTGAAGTATTAAATTTATGTAAATCTTAAGCCACAAGTCTCAAAAACCAGTCATTGTAGCCTGAAAAACTATTTTCATACTATAATAATTAAATTGTGGGCAATAAGGATGAAGCTTCTTGTGGAATATTATTTATTTTATCGCCAACGTTTCGTCAGTTATTCCTGACTTCTTCAGGGCTCAAAATTTGAAAATTACTCCACAAATGTCATAAAAATAAGCTTGGGTCATTTTACAGCTTATTTTTATGACAATTGTGGAGTAATTTTTAAATTTTGAGCCCCGAAGATGTCAGGAATAATTGACGAAACGTTGGCAATAAAATAAATAAGATTCCAGGAGAAGGTTTGTCCTTATTGCCTACAATATAATTATTATATTTAAAAAGACAAGGACTTAAACAACATGGATATTTTCATACTCTTAGGATTACTAGAATAACCTCTTGTTCGCCAATTTCCGAAATATGCTTTGTTTTTCGGTTTAAAATCGATGAATTTAGGGACCCAGAAAATTCAATTAGGTGATGAATTGTACAAGGAAAAACATTTTTTGACAAACTGATTTGATTTATCAATTAGTAATCATACAAGCACTACTTGAAATCAACTTAAATCACTTTCAAAATAAGCGCTGGTCTTAGCGTAACTATTTTTAACATTTTCCTAATGAAAATCAGATAAAATTCATATTTTTAACTGAATATTTAACATTAAGAAATCAATGGAATGATTGATTATAATTTTGAAAAACATGAGGTAAGTGTGCACTTTCTGTACTGTACTAATGCATATAGTGGTTTATGTAGTCTTAATTGATATCATATCATAAATAATTTAGTTATTAATAACAGTTTTAAGTCAAAGGAATAATCTAATTAAATGCTATCAACTGTGATAATTTGATTGTCCTTGTTTGGAAAATTATTGTTGTACGATTCTTCTGTGTATTTCACACATTGCATTGCCAATTTTCTTCAATGCTAAAATGATTTTTAAGAGTTAATTTCATAATTAAATAGAACGCAATTGATAATTAATAATTGACCTTATAGAAATCTTATCAAAATATTTTGTATTTTGTCCAACTGTCCGATTGCAATTGCTTGCCAAATGGTCTATTCCGGGTTTTAAAATGAACTCCTGGAATATTAAATCCTTATGAAAAATTGCAGCTTAATTTTTGCATGAATCGGCATGAATTTTTAAGCTCATTGAAATCTCATTTTTAAGTGTTATTTTATTCAATGATATGCGTCAAAAAAAAGAGTTTAGTCGTTAATAATTACACTAAAATGAAGAGAAATTAGAACAAGTTTCCTATTTTTCTTAATTTAAAAGTTTTTATATCATTTTAAATTAAGATTTAGCACAAATTAAGTTGTACTCTTAAAAGACAATTGATTGGTTTGAACCACAGAATTTTTTCCGTTGACTCAAAAAATAAGCTCAAAATTGCTTGTTTTGAGAAAATTGAGTTATTTTATTAAAGCTCAAAGTTTCAAGATTGTTTTAAACCAAATTTCATCAAAGTTTATCAAATAATAACACAGTAATCTTGCATTTTGAATTAGCTTGATTTAACCATTATTGTTCGAATAAATTACGATTTGCTTTTCAATTTGTTGCACCAATTATTATAGTTACTCTAATAACAAATTCCTTAAATTTATTTTGTGTATGTAATGTTGTTTTCCCAAAAAACTTTGGTTTTCTTCTGCCAGTTTCATTTTATGTTCCAGAAAAATTGTTTTGGATAATAATCATCAGCATGAATTTGATCTCCTTTACTTTAATTGCAAATATTAAATAAGAATAACATTCCAACACTTTTGAATTCTCCCAATTGTAATGCCTTATCTGAAAATTGTTTAAGCAAATCTATTAAAAATCTTAATCAGTTTATTATTTACTTACCTTGAATTATGATGCTGCTTTTGCAACTACCAACAAATGCATTTTCTTTGCGAAATAAGACGAAAAATTTCAAATGTCAATCATTTTTTTTTATAATTGGTAATTCAAATTCAAACTTTGATTGAATTTTTAATTGTTTCAACCGATTATTACTGCATTGGCAGTTTCAATAATAAAAGAATCAAATTTTCGCCTTATTTATAATAGAATGAAAATCTTGCGATTTCTTTGTTCGATTAATTCAAATTTTATTGTTGAAAATGTTTGAAATCATTTGCAACTTTTACCCTAAATCTAAATTTTATGATCGCATAGTGTATAAATTAGACTGAATTTTTGAAAAAAATCCATTGTTTGAATGTTTAAATGTAATTCTCGTGCCTATACGCGCTCGAGGTCAACACCGGAAATATGGTTAAATGAGTTTTCCCGGTATAAACTCAAACTTACGGAAATTCTATTCCATTTTGTCACCCAATCATATCTCTCGTGCATATGTAAAACATACCATTATAATTTTTTTTTTTTATTTTCTCCACATTTTAGTATCAATATCGAATTTTTCAATGTATTATAACGGAATTTCTCTCCATTAAAATAAAATTTTATGGAAGTTTTTCTCGTTGAACTTTTCAGGTTTCACTTAATCTTGTTCATTGGAATTTAATCGAACAGTGATTATCAATCGGCAATTGATTAAAAAATAGTAAATAAGGTCTTTATTTATTATTAAATAAGCCAAAAATATTTTTATTTTTTTGTAGACAATCTATCAAAAATATTAGACCAAACATTTTGTTGAAATATTTCTAAAGGGAAATAATCGGATGTAATCTGAATAACCGCAATCCGTGCGAAGCCTTGAATGTTGAAAAAATCGGATTATAATCGTATTTTTATGTGTTAAATACTGATAATTGGAATTAGTTGAAGGATTTTCTTGACTAAAATGTCTAGATGTTTGTTGAACTTCTTTTAACTTTACCTGTCGTAATTGAGGTAAATAAGATATTAAAGTTCAATGTTTTGCAATCGCCTTTATTATTTGTGCAATATTTTGCCGCCTATTTTCAAAATGAACTGACCTTTTATAGGAAAAACTGCTTAGTAAATAGCGACCATTAAGTACTGTGGTGTCAAATCAAAATCCATTAAACAATATTCCAAGTAACAATATTCTACGTCCTTTTGTATTATTTTCGAGGAAAATCTATCAAATACTTTCAAAATACAATATTTTTAAATTACCTAAAAAGTTTTGGTACCAATTTTATGGATCTATGGATCCAGCTTTAATGGGAAACTGTTTGCTGTACAATCTGTCAAAAAATTGGAATTTAATTAGAATATTATTTTTTTAAAGGAACAAAAAAGTATTTCTTCTATTATTTCTTTACATTAGTTTGCCTAAGTTTATATTTTATCCTTCTTAGACTTTAATATTTATTATTTAAAAAGTAAAGCTTGGGAAAACTTCTTAAATGACTTTGATGTCAAATCAACGTCTATTAAAGTATTAGTTTTTCCTACTTTTTTACCATAATTTACCAAAGAAAATTAATCGAATGATGCAAAAAATTAGATTTTTAAATTTCTAAGACGTGACCTTTATTATTTGTGCAATTGTTAGAAAAATACAATATTTCAAAATGAATTGATCTTTTATAGGAAAAACTGCTTAACAAATAGCGACCATTAAGTACTGTGGTGTCAAATCAAAATCCATTAAACAATATTCTATGTCCTTTTGTATGATTTTCGAGAAAAATCTATCAAATACTTTTAAAATACAATATTTTTTAAGTTACCTAAAAATTTTTGGTACTAATTTTATGGATCTATGGATCCAGTTTTAATGGCAAACTGTTTGCTGTACAATCTGTCAAAAAGTTGAAATTTAATTAGAATTTTAATTTTTTAAAGGAACAAAAAAGTATTTCTTCTATTTTTTCTTTACATTAGTTTGCATAAGTTTATATATTATCCTTCTTAAACTTTAATATTTATTATTTAAGAAGTAAAGCTTGGGAAAACTTTTTAAATGACTTTAATGTCAAATCAACGTCTCTTAAAGTAGCAGTTTTTCTTTTACTTTTTCACCATAATTTGCCAAAGAAAATTAACCGAATGATGCAAAAAATTAGATTTTTTAATTTTTTAAACGTTTTAATACCAATTTTATAAATCTACGATTTTTCTTTGATAGTAAATTGTATACTGTAATATTACTATTCTAACTTGGAAATTTCATTGAAATATTTAACATTTGTGAATTTATAATAGTATTTGCTTCATTATTCCCATTTATTACTAATATAAATATTAATTCACATTTTTTCGAGCAATTAAATGAAATAAGTAGGTGTAAAAGTTCTGTTATGTCATACTATCATTGTTCTATTCGGTTTGGTCAAAAATTTTGGTAAAAGTCTTCTAAACTTTCAGAAAATATCGTTTTTTAGTACTTGCAGCTAATTTTTCGTTGAAATATTATTATAAATAGATAAGGAAGCAATGGAATGCATTTCTTTGCGGTATTATTAATCTCTTTCCAACAATGCCGAAAACGTGTTTTCTTTGAATATTTAAACATTGAAAACCAATGTGCACGACTTCAAATTTACTTAATCGAATAATGAATGTGTAATAAAACGTTTCGCTTTGCCAACAGACCAGAAAAAATTATTATCATTATAATATTATAATCTCAATAAAAAAAAATAACTTTACCGTGCACCTAAACATGTTATACTTCATCGTTAAGTCCATAAATTTTGCTTAATAACTGAGAAAAGAAATTTTACTTTTCATATTCTTGCGTAGAAAAGTTCTAATCCGCAAAAATAGTTTATCCAAATATGAACATTGCCATGATCTTATAATTGCTATCCTCTCGATAGAAAGTAAATGAATTGATAACTCAACATATTTTCACTGGACTTGGACGGAAAAAAAACCGAATTATCTTCTTGAAAATCCGCTGCCGGCAAAACCGCGAGCCTGCAGTTCTTCATCTGAAAAGAAAGCTGAAACGAGAAAGCCTATATCTATGTGAACATTAAAATTATAAATTTTAAAAACTTACCGACAATCTTCTCCACTTTCTTTCAATATTATTCGATAATTAAAAACCGAATACTTTTCCAATTAACGAAATTATTTGTATTTAAATGAGCTTCGAAAATTTATGACTTCACGGCTAATTTATTTTTATTTTTGTTTCAGATCTTATTTTGTACACTCAACACTCATAAAGTCGATATGAAACAATTACTCGGCGGCCAAATTGGACTGGATGACTTTATATTTGTTCATAGAAAAGGTAATTGTAAATTGGATGAAAGATTATGAAGAAAACTTTAGTTCAAGCATTTGGCATGAATCTATAACAAATAAATACCTGAAGTAAATAAATCATTTATGTTTAGGTCAACCAAAAGAAGTGGATGTCATCAAATCCGAAGATGCATTGGGTCTTACAATAACTGATAATGGAGCGGGATATGCTTTCATAAAACGTATAAAAGAAGGATCTATAATTCACAGGCTGCCTCATATACAAGTAATATCGTAACAATTAAAGATCTCAGCAATTATTTGGTTGTAATAAATCCCATTTCATTTGTAGATTGGTGATCACATAGAAAAATTAAATGGGATAAGTGTGGTCGGACGACGACACTTTGAAGTGGCAAAAATGTTGAAAGAAATACCCAAGGGTAGCACGTTTACAATACGTCTTATTGAGCCACTACAAAATGGATTTGGATCAATTGGACCACGTGGTGATCCACGATTTAAGAACAAAACGAAATCATTTGGCAGTGGTAAACAAACGTTGCGATTTAAAGCCAATGGAAATGCACAAATTGAACAGAAAGTAAGTGAAAATTTTGACTTACTTTTGCTTTGGAAGTTAGTAAATATTCTTATTGTTTTTAGGATGACAAAATGGAATTGGGCATTGATTATATCAATAGATCGTTGGAGACTTTCATGGGAATAAATGATTCCGATTTGGCCACGCAAATTTGGGAGAAGGCCGAGGGTAAGACGAATTCAATGGATTTTGCCGAAGCAATTGATAATTCGGATTTGGAAGAGTTTGGATTCACCGATGATTTTATAATTGAATTGTGGGGAGTGATAACCGATGCCCGTTCGGGACGTTTGAAATGAAATTACTATAATCGCCGTCTTGAAAATCTTTCTGTCCCCCCCTGTATGTCCAATTTGCAAAAGGAAAATTATTATCTACCATGATTATTATTGAAGGAAATTTTCTTTATAAATCGCTATTATTAAGTATATTATTATTATTTTAATTTGTATATCAGTAAGTATATATTTTTTATTTACCTATACATTTGCATCGTAAGAAATTTAAAAGCTTTTTGTATAAAAACTGTTAATCTACATAAAACAGGTATTTAAAGTTAATTCAAATTTAAATTTGTTAGGTTTTTTTTATATAAAAAAGATTATATTTATTGAGATTTAATTAAAAGTTGTACTTTTTTATTTCACCTAAAATTTTTGTTAAATACAGATCACATTATAGTCTCATAATTGTATGGCATAATTTATTGAGAAATAATGGTTTGGAACCGATAATTGCAGTTGCAATCCCAATTATTGATGTTAATGAAATAAGTCCCCAAAACGGTTCATAGCCGTTTCCGAAAGCCTTTATTATTAAATTCATTAATTTAATGAAAACTCTGAACCTTAAAACTAGTATTTTACGGTTTTTCCAATTTGTTAAATTTCTAAAAATGTTATCTACCAAGAAATACTTTTTAAGTATTAGTTTTTTGAGAAACTTGGTGTTTTTATTAAATAGTTGGGGATTTCCTAGGTTTCCAAGTAAGACGCCCTTTTTGTTAAAAATGATTCTGGGTGTTTACCCCTTGATGCAAGTAATTAGATATAATAAGGGATGTTATATGGTAATAAGCGGTTTTCTGAAAAAAAAATCACTCGATTTCAATAACCTTTATTAAGTGTAAATTAGACTGATTCAAAAAAAAATAGGTTTTTTTTTTTTTAATTATATCGAAAATATTGTTGGGAATGACAAAAAGAAAATCCTGTGAAAGTTTAAGCTCTTAATATTAATATTAAGAGGTGCCGTTTCACAAATTTCGATTTTCCATTTAAATAACATGGGAACAATATTCTCTTGCACTTTGGAATTTTATAGCTCACGTTGGTCTCAATATTTCGGAACCAAGGTATATTCTTGTAGAAAATTGAACGATCTACAAAAAAGGTCACGTACAAATTTTTAATATATTTATTCCTCCAAAAGTTATTCGAGGTCAAAGTTGAATTAAAGAGAAATTTTAATATTTTTTCAATTTTTTGACGCAACCATCAATTTTATGAGATAACTTTATAAGACATTTTTTGTAGAGCACTTTTTTTCTATTACTTATCTCTATAAGTAATAGAATTTTTGATATTTTTCACAGATCCTAAGTTATTTGCATTATACTGAAAATTCCTTGAATTATTATATTTTTAACATAAAAATTATTTTTTTTATTTTAATCAAATAACTTAGGACCTATGAAAAATATCAAAAACTTATTAAGAAATAAGTTATAGGAAAAAAATTGCTCTACAAAAAATGTCGTATAAAATTTTCTCATAAAATTTATGGTTGCGTCAAAAAATTGAAAACAATATTAAAATTTCTCTTTAGTTCAACTTTGACCTCGAATAACTTTTGCAGGAATAAATATATCAAAAACTTGTACAAGATCTTTTTTGTAGATTGTTCAATTTTCTACAAGAATATATCTTGGTCATTCCGAAATATTGTCACCAACGTGAGCTATAAAATTCCAAAATGCAAGGGAATATTGTTCCCATGTTATTTAAATGGAAAATCGAAATTTGCGATGTGGCACCTCTTAATATTCATATTAAGAGCTTAAACTTTCACAGGATTTCAAGAATAGATTCTATATCTCATGGATTTGATAGAAAAAAAAATTCTGTGAAAGTTTAAGCTCTTAATATTAATATTAAGAGGTGCCACATCGCAAATTTCGATTTTTCATTTAAATAACATGGGAACAATATTCCCTTGCATTTTGGAATTTTATAGCTCACGTTGGTGACAATATTTCGGAATGACCAAGATATATTCTTGTAGAAAATTGAACAATCAACAAAAAAGATCTTGTACAAGTTTTTGATATATTTATTCCTGCAAAAGTTATTCGAGGTCAAAGTTGAACTAAAGAGAAATTTTAATATTGTTTTCAATTTTTTGACGCAACCATAAATTTTATGAGAAAATTTTATAGGACATTTTTTGTAGAGCACTTTTTTTCCTATAACTTATCTCTATAAAAGTTTTTGATATTTTTCACACGTCCTAGGTTATTTAATTAAAACAAAAAAAAAATTATGTTAAAAATATAATAATTCAGGAAATTTTCAGTTTAATGCAAATAACTTAGGACTTGTTAAAAATATCAAAAACTTTTACAGAGATAAGTTATAGGAAAAAAAGTGCTCTACAAAAAATATCTTATAAAATTTTCTCATAAAATTGAAGGTTGCGTCAAAAAATTGAAAAAATATTAAAATTTCTCTTTAGTTCAACTTTGACCTCCACTAACTTTTGAAGGAATTTGAACGATCTACAAAAAAGGTCTCGTACGAGTTTTTGATATATTTACTCCTTCAAAAGTTATTCGAGGTCAAAGTTGAACTAAAGAGAAATTTTAATATTTTTTTCAATATTTTGACGCAACAATCAATTTTATGAAAATAATTTATAGGATATTTTTTGTAGAGCACTTTTTTTCTATAGTTTATCTCTATAAAAGTTTTTGATATCTTTCACACGTCCTAAGTTATATAATTAAAATTAGAAAAAAAAATATGTTAAAAATATAATAATTCAGGGAATTTTCAGTTTAATGCAAATAACTTAGGACCTGTGAAACATATCAAAAACTTTTATAAGGATAAGTTATAGAAAAAAAAGTGCTCTACAAAAAATATCCTATAAAATTTTCTCATAAAATTGATGGTTGCGTCAAAAAATTGAAAATATATAAAAATTTCTCTTTAGTTCAACTTTGACCTCGAATAACTTTTGAAGGAATAAATATATGAAAAACTTGTTTGAGATCTTTTTTGTAGATCGTTCAATTTTCTACAAGAACATACCTTGATCATTTCGAAATATTGTCACCAACGTGAGCTATAAAATTCCAAAATGCAAGAGAATATTGTTCCCATGTTATTGAAATGGAAATTCAAAATTTTCGATGTGGCACCTCCTAATATTAATATTAAGAGCTTAAACTTTCAGAGAATTTTTTTTTGGCATTCCCAACAATATTTTCGATATAATTATGAAAAAAAAATCATCTTTTTTTTGAATCAGTCTAGTGTACATTCAGGTAATTTAAAAGTTTGTTTTTAATACTTTTTTATTTCATTCAAAATTCTTATCAAATCAATTTTAGTTGTTTTCAACTTAATTAGTCCCAAATTTTTTGTTAAATACAAATAAAATTGTAGGTTCATAATTTTATGGCATAATTTCTAGAGAAGCAATGGTTTGGACCCGAATTGCAGTTGTAATCCCAAATATTGATGTTAATTAAAACTGTGAAGCTTAAAGATAGTATTTTATGGTTTTTCCAATTGGTTAAACTTCTGAAAATATTATCTACCAAAAAATATTTCCTTAGTTTTAATTTATTGAATAACTTGGTGTTTTTAGGTTTCCAAGTTCAAAATAATGCTAGGTATTTACCCCTAGATACAAGTAATACGGGAATAGGTGGTTTTCTGAAAAAAAAGTCACTCAATTTCAATAACCTTTATTAAGTGTACATTCAGGTAATATAAAAATGTTGACTATGAATTAAAAATTCGAATTTAATACCATAAGTTTTTACTTTACAAGGCCTTTTATAATAACATTAATTACAAAAAATTAGGAAGTTTTTTTTTTTATCTTTTAAATTAAATGATAAATTAGAGAAAAGAATTCATGCCATTTTATTAGTAACAGCCAAATGTAGTGAACTAAGTTGATGTGTCCATTTGTCGAGGGCAATATATCGGGCGGCACACACCGACTTCTTGTCCAGCTCCAGCATGCGATTGACCTGGTCGATTCGCCCCCGAATTGTATTATCTAAAATGCAAGACACCAACAAACTCTCCACCTCGGCGGCATCGATATTCAGCTCTTTCGATATGAACGGAATGTGAATTCGCGTGTACGGTTTAATGAGTTTGATGAGCACCTGGGTGCGAATGTTGCGCAACAAGTCCTCGATGTGTTCCCGAATGAATGGGTCGTCCATTATGTTTTTGCGGTTTTGTTTTAGGATGTTTTCGAATTCGTTGATGTCGTTGTTTTGGTAGGACATTACTAGATTGGTCATTGCCAGAATTTCGGGATCGTTTTTGTAGGGTTTGGCTTCTTGGGAGTCGAAGGGATTGATGCCGGACTTCATGAGCATGTTGGCGAGAACTAGGTACTTTAAGCAGGTGGTGCGACGCGGACTGCCCGATTCGTCGTAGTTTTTGAACGCCTCGAAGAAGTCGGTGTGGGCCTTCTCGAATTCGCCTTCCCGCAAATGCATTTTGCCGCCACATTCCCGAATTACGCCCATTATTAGTGGATGTGGTATTGCGGATTTAATATGCAACGATTGTTCATATAAAGTTTTCAGTTTTTTATTGTTCTTTTGTGCCGTATACATTTGAATTTCCAACGCGTAGATCTCCAACAGTTGCGTCCCCTTCTTCAGATCATCCTCGCCGTCGTCGGTTTGGCATGACTGGTGTAATTGCTTTAAGATTTTCGCTAGTTTATGATAATCGGCTCGATCGAAATATAATTTGCCTAGTTTTGTATTAGTCTTGAACCACAACCGGTCATTCTTGGCATCCTTCAGCGCCTCCAACGTCGTCTCGTAAAAGTCCTGCAACAATTCCATATTTTTCGACGTCGAAATATAATCCAATATCGAGTTGATGGACTTTTCGCTGTGGTTTCGCGTGACGGCGCTTTTAATATACGTTAACAGTTGCTTATATCGGCTCATCATTTCCGCATAGTTGCTCAATTTAAAGTTGATCTTGATCATTTGTTTCAGAGCTTTGAACCCCCACTCACCCTTCTCGCCGCCCTCCAGGTCCAACACTTTCTGGAAGTTGAGCAACGCCGTTTTGGGATCATCCTCCTTCAGAGCTTTGCTATTGTAGTATTGGTTCTCTAGGTCTACGTCCGGCTCCGAATTACTGTCCTCACTATATTCTAAGCCGTAGTCTTCTTCCTCGTCGCACATAAAATCGTCGTCATTGTCTGACATTTTCCAGAATTTCTTCACCGGTTAATTAACAGATCAAAAAAATCTTATTTCAGATGACAATTTTCAATCGCCATGAAGCTAGCCAGATATGTCAGTGGCTTACTAAAAGTTACTAGATTTCACTCGGTTGCCTACCCTACTTACTTTTAAAAATTTTTGTCTCTTTTCTACACTTAAAGTAAATATACTACCCTTCTTTTTTGTATTAAATTATGCTCAAAATATTTGCCTAAAACACTGACAGAATCGCATTCTTTATTTTCCCTCTAAAAATTTTTCAAAAGTTCAGTTAGTAAGTCTATAAGGGTTATAAGGTCCTTAAATCTTATATTATTAAGTGATTTTTAATAATAGCATTGTGTTTTAAGCAATTTAAGAGCAATATTCTTAATTCTTATCAATAAAAGTGGTCCAAGTAAAGTTATTTCCTTTCATCTAGTAAAATATATTCCAAAGATTTCAAATATTATTGCAAGAAGTAAATGATAGTAGAACATTTTGTGGAAACATATAACTTCGTTATTTACATTTACCAATTATTACATTGAAGTTCCTGAATAATTTGAAATTGTTTTGAGCTTATTTCTCAAAGTCAATGACGAGCTTTTGACTAATTGACCAATAGCAAAGGGCTATAGATTACGAACAAGATTCCCACTATGGATTAATGAAAGCAGCTTTCTGGATAATTTGAAGAGCTTTATAATTTAATTGGAAATCTGAACCTACCGTTGGTAGAAAGCCAAAGAAAAAAAAGGAAAACTTAATGGCTTACCAATGAAATTTCGATTATGAATAAGCAGTTAAGCCCATTGTTGGAAAAGACATCAAATTGGCTTTACGTAGGAATTCTCAATAATTAACGAACCTGAATTTTCAAAATAAGATTTTTTCGCTGACTTTGAACAGTTATACTGTGTATACAATATATAAAATATATTGCAGTCCAATTTACTAACATAAACTTGAACAGAAGTTCAAACAAAATAATCGTGACGTATTGCCCAGATACGTATTTCGATTGCCAAGCAATCTTCATTAGTGGTCATCAAGTAGTTTGGATCACTCCGTAACTGCTTTGTGATGATTCATAGGTAAATCATTTGATTGGCAATCGAAATACGTATCTGGGCAATACGTCACGAATATTTTGTTTGAACTTCTGTTCAAGTTTATGTTAGTAAATTGGACTGCAATATATTTTATATATTGTATACACAGAACCTGAATTTGATTGAGACTCAGATTACTTCCATAGTCCTTGGGTTATAGATTAATTTCATTGAAAGTCTCAAAGATTCATATTTACAATCAATTAAGGAAATGAGTCACCAGAGTTCTTTTACAGGTATAATCACCAATTATAAATTTAATTGCCCTTAAAAGTTTAAATGAAGAACTTTTGGATATAAAGCCCGTAGAATAACGGGGAGAGAATTCCAGTTACCTAAAATCTAAAAAGGACAATCAACGATTAACTGAAAAAGCAACAGATGAAATTTTTGGGGAAAATTATTCAATTGAAGAGATTTTCCGGAAGAAATCAGTTGAACGCTTTTGCAAGGCTCTATAATTGTTCACCAGAATTCTTTTACAGGTATAATCGCCAATTATAAAGTAGAAGGAAATACTAAGGGGGATGCCCTAAAAAGTTTAGATGAAGAACTTTTGGATACAAATCCCGTAGAATAACGGGGAGAAAATCTAAAAAGGACGATCAACGATTGAATGAGAAAGCAACAGATGAAATTTTTGGAGGAAAATTATTCAATTGAAATGATTTTCCGGGAGAAATCAATTGAACACTTTTGCAAGGCTCTATCATTGTTCACCAAAGTTCTTTTACAGGTATAATCACCAATTATAAAGTAGAAGGAAATACTAAGGGAAATACTTGCCCTAAAAAGTTTAAATGAAGAACTTTCGGATACAAAGCCCGTAGAATAACAGGGAGAAAATTGCAGTGACCTAAAATCTAAAAAGGACAATCAACGATTAACTGAGAAAGCAACAGATGAAATTTTAGGGGAAAGTTATTCAATTGAAGTAATTTTCCAGGAGAAATCAATTGACCGCTTTTGCAAGGCTCTATCATTGTTTTTTATGAATTCAGAAAGCTTAGAAAAAGTAACTTTGGTTGATCTTGAAAAGCTCTGTCTCTAAACAGTAACTGTAAGCTTTTCTCAGACAATATCTCTCTACGTTTTTCTGATATAGACACGTTGATCAATTTAAAAATAGGCGCTGCTTTTTGTCCAGCACGTGCACGCCATCTGAACAATCCACATATAAAATTCCGCGAGTCGCGGCCTCTTTGTGTCATCTCCGTAAACGATTTGGTTCTTTTCAAAAGTAGGCTAAATCGGCCAAATACTTAATAATTTCGTATTTGGTCCCCCATTGCCTTTCACATAAACCAAAATCACAATATCTATATATATATATTAAATGTTTCGAACTGTACACATCATTCTCCCCCTTCTGCACCATAATTGCACTTGGTCGGGAGAAAGACAGAGCGTTTGATTCCACCTGCTTGAGAAATCATCAATTTCAGCTGCAGACTGTACTAAAAACGGCAGAGGGAGATAGTCGGCGGTTTGAACGGGGAGGGATTTGAGAGGAACGAAGAGAGCGATTTGTTTCCTTATATGACAGTATAGATATATAGTAGTGATGTCGGTAGAGATCAGTTGAAGAGTGCTTATACATGAAATACTACCTTTCTGAAAAGCAGGTGTATAAGTGAATCATAATTTCATGTTCTCGAGTCGCAGTATCCGACCACGGTTTGGTGAAGTCTTTGTTTCGATGATCTATTTTTTTTCTGCATTGGTTTTAATGGAATTGATGTGGTGATTGTGTGATGGAATGATTAGAACGATAAGATTATATATATATATATATAGTGCAGTGCAATTGTGGATAGAAACGATGGAAAGTTTGATATGAACCATTTGTAATTGGACAGGCGAATTTATCAATGCCACCCCAATTCGTGATGAATACCAACTGTACCAAACAACCATTGTTGAAACAACAACAGGCCATCATATTTAAGTCGCGAAAATCAAAAAGCAAGCCCCACAAATCCGCACACAGGCAACTGAAATGTGTGCTGGTGGGTGACGGTGCCGTGGGGAAAACTTCCCTGGCCGTTTCCTACAGCAACGACACATTTCCCAAAGAATACGTCCCGACAGCATTCGATAACTATAGTGGTAAGATTTTCCCACTGAACACCTTATTCAGAGGCAAAAACATTGGCGTGTACTAATTGTCGTTTTTCATTAGTAATTGTTCAGGTGGATGGACAACCAATCAATGTACAACTCTGTGATACAGCTGGTCAGGTAAGAATGTGAATGTATAGGAAAGAATGGAATTAACGTAAAGCCATGCACGATGCCCTTCTTTGAAACGTTGCCATCTCTTTGTGTATGGTCGGAAGAATTAAGATGCTAAAATATGGACCATGGATTATGAACCTTTTTATTATTTTATCACTTCTGCAGAGAAAAAGTTTACCGTTACCATTTGTTCATTTCCTTCCTCATATTTGCACCTTTGTATGGAAACAGGTAGTGTGAACCAAAGAATTGCAAATTTGAGCTTGGTGTAATTTTTTTTTGATTTCTAAAAGTAAAACCTAAAATTCTGATATATTATTAATGTTATTATATAAAGAACTTAGAGATATTCCTAAGGAAAGTAAAAAAATATATTGTCTTCCAAGGGTGAAGTGTTTCTCTTAATTATTTTGAAGTGAAACTGTCTTAGTTTTCAAACTCTTGCAGTATACAACAAAGATAAATAACTCAAAGCATCTGATTTCAAAGATTCAAAGAAATAGTCCAATAGAGAATAAAAATTGGCTCTACTCGGATTAAATGAACTTAAATTTGACCCTAATTCATATACTGAAACAATTACGGCTTTCATATGAATTAAATGTTACATTGAAACTCATTAAATTCTAAGCCAAACACTAGTGGTTCCGGAATTTAAGTTTGGGAGAATTTGACCTCATTTAAGGCAAATTTTATCAAGGTAAACAACAAAAAAGCTGACAAATTTCTCACGAGAAGATTCTGATGTTTCTGCAGAAGTAAAAGCCTCGCAACTTCCTTCTACATCCATTTCAGAAACGGAAACTAATAATAATACAAACATTGCACTGATACAATACGATATTCTGTAATATATGTATGAAAAAATAGAAAAAATATTGTTTTATGGTAGTCTGCCGATGAAATCTTTATTAAAGATAAGTTTAAAGTGAAATTGGAAGGACAATCATGTCTTATAAGATCCTCGAGAAGACAATAAGTTAATCAAATCCACTGCCCAAAAATTTTAATTAAAAAACTGCAAAAATAAAATGTTTGTAATTCTACTCCAATTTTAGTTTATTTCTCGCACGGTTTATTCCAGTGTGCATTTTGTGATCTTAAGTATACTTTTACTCAGTTTTAGTACTACACAGGGGAATTACTTACTTGTACCACAGGGGAATTACTTTTAAACCTTTTTCGTTCTTAACCATTTATACTTACATAGCTCCTTCTTGCTCATTACCAATAATTAATAATTTTATGTTTTTCGCCAGTTTTCAAAGCCATAAACCCCGTTTTTCCTGGTTCTTCTGAAATTGAAGTATGATTTGTACACTTTATCATTGAAATTGTTGAGTATTTTAAAGTTTTTGCCGATTTTAAATCATTTTTTACTGAGATTATTTTGGTATATACGTCAAAATAGTAACAGTTTTTTGGCATTAGATGTCACTGTAATCAATTACTTAATTTGAATTAATTTATTTTAATGTTTCACTTCCAATAGAGATGGAAAATCTTTAACTAATAACAATAAATAAAGATAGAAAATAAGCGAAGAAAAATGGCGCGTTAAATTCAAACTATTATAACTAATTGTTTATTTAAAATTATGACAGAAAAAACCAAAATTCTTTGATTTTTAGATTTTGATTGATAATTTTCTAAATTTAATCGGCTACGAAACCCTAAACAATTACGTCAATACCGTTAAAATAGATAAAAATCCTTTAAAAAATTACCTAAACTCATAAAATCAATATATTTTTTTTTTTTTTTTTGATAATTTCTCCTCCCTAATTGTAATTTTGCGATAGCAAAAATCTGCTTATCAAATATTGGCAATGATAAGCGTTAATAGCAAAGTTGAACTAGAGTTTTACAAAGTTTAAATCAAACGATATAGTCCAATCTATTTAGCCTAATTTAAATCCATATTCATTTATCTATTGTTGCATTTAAAGTTTTAATAATGAACTCATTTATTCAAATATTTAATTAGTGATAAATTAATAGTTTAAATAATAGGCGAGATTGGGAGAGTATGGATTTATGTATATATTTTTTTAGCAAACAATTAGTAACGAATATGTTTTTATAATGGATAGCAATTAAGGAAATTTATTATATTTGTTCTATTTTATGAACTATTAATACTGTTATTGTTTGCATTTAAAATATTTATATAGAGACCTTGAATTGTAAAGGCTAATTTAAAGAATGTTTGAAGTGAAACTTTCTTAGGAATTATCTTTTAAATAAGACTTTTTTTCATTCTTCTATAGTGATTGATATTTTAAAAATTTACGCTATTTTAGCGAAAAGATAAAATATCACCTTTATTAATTAAATAATTAAAAATATTTGGATTTAAGCTATAATTTTTGAAGTTGTTGAAGTTTCACTTCAAAAAATTTTGAAAATATTATAAAGTATGACTTTTCTTGGAAGACTTTCCAATTGTAACTAAAAGGAAACATTTTAGTCTTCATCTAGGACCATATCGGTGAAAAAAAGGCTGGGAACTTTATAGGGATTGCTTGCTTAAATTTTTTTTAAGAGCAAATTAACAACTGAGATTAAATAATTCTTCTAAGTTGCTCCAGAAATCAGTAGAAAAAAGACCAACTTGATTCAATGATTTGATCAGCAAAGAAGACTTAAAAAATCAAAATTTCAAATCAGTGTTTTCTATGGATTCTTTTAGACCAAAGTTTGCTAATTGAGATTTGAAATGTATTGGATTCCAATAGTTTTCCAATGAATTAATTTCAAGGAATTTATTTGCCATATGTCGCATTTTTGAGAAGAAAACCCTTCCAATTGGTAATTTATAAAATCCAAACAGACAACCATTATTGATTTGAGAATATCCAATCGGTTTTTGTTCTTAAATTTCATTAATTTCTCCCGAATTATACATAAAACTGGCGTTTTTTTAAAGTCAAGACTCAATTTTTTTTGTGAAGACTCACGATGGAAGCCAAATCGTATCGAATTTCAATTTTGTTAAGATATCGCAGAATGATAAAGCCTTTTTCTTTTCTTCAGTGCCAGATGTTTTGACTTAGAAGATTGTAAATCTTTTTCTTTCCATAGAAGTTTCCAACGAACTTGCTTTACCGTTTTCATGAAATTCTATTGTCATAAAATAAATTGGACCACCAAACTTTTACCTGAGATATTAACTTCTACTCCTCCACTTGTAAAATTTAAAAGATTTCAATTTTAGATCATTAAAAATGCTTCAGTTTGAGCTAAAATGATTCATTGCTGTTCAGAATTGTTTTTTTACGATTTCAATTACGAAATTGAGTG
Source organism: Sisyra terminalis (assembly GCA_958496175.1). Taxonomy (NCBI): domain Eukaryota; kingdom Metazoa; phylum Arthropoda; class Insecta; order Neuroptera; family Sisyridae; genus Sisyra; species Sisyra terminalis. The sequence continues at coordinate 51,115,681 of OY292278.1, read as the reverse complement.
TAAATAAATAATAATTACAAAGGTTGACTCATACGATGATAATTGGAAGACAATCTATTTGTAAATTTATAAAAAAAACAGATATAGAAAAGTTTTTATATTTTGTATGATTCACACTAAATTTGAACAATTTTTGACCTTGATGTAACATGAAAATTTCAACATTTGATGAAGTATTAGAAGCAAAATAAAAACTGCAATGTTTTTCAACAATTTACTTTTTGAAAATACGGAAGCAAGTTGAAGTATGAATCACAAGCTTCAAAACTTCAAATTTAAATGCATAAATTTATATAATTTTAATCATTTTTTTTGCAGAACGAATTGGACCCACTACGTGGTCTTTGCTATCCTGACACAGACGTTTTTATGCTATGCTTTTCGGTGGTGCAACCGTCGAGTTTCCAGTCGGCTTGCACCCGATGGGCCATCGAACTAACCGCCCTTGGGGTGCCCATAGTGTTGGTGGGCACCCAAGCCGATCTACGCGAACATCCACCCACCGTCACGGCCCTACTGCAAAACGGCCAGCTACCTGTTTCGTCAAACGATGCACTCAAACTGTCCGAACGACTGGGAGCGCCCTACATCGAAACATCCGCACTGACCTGTGCCCATCTAAAAGATGCATTCGATCAGGCGATCCTTTGCGCCTTGCGGCGCCGACAAATCTCCAGGATACCGCTGTGGAAGAAGCTGTGCTGTCTCAAATAAGTCTTGCGGGCCGGGGGTAGAAACTTGTTGTTGTATATGTACGTTTTAAAATTTTAAGGTACTTGTTAAACTCGTAAGATATACTCGTGTCGTCCACAAACCTTTGTAATTTGGAATCTTCAAATTCGAAGATTTTTATTAGATATTTTATAAAAGTAAGAAGAAGAAAACTTATAAAAGACTAAGCTTCCTCAATTTTTAGACTGTAGAGATTAACTAAATGAATAATTTTCCAAAGTTTTTCAATCAAATTTCAGAGATTAAATGGTTTATAACTAGGCCTAAATATGCACCCCCTAAAAGAGAAAAGCTAAGAATTTTAAAGAATTTCCAAAGAAAATCCTTTGCGAAAAGAAAATGATTTATAAAACGAAAAAGACGATTAAAAGTTTTGGGGTTTCCATCAAAAAATATGACAATTCAGGGTATATACGACAAGACATTTTATGGGGTTACTCACTTATCCGGTATAAAAGACTATGGCCTAATTTTTCGATGCCTCCTACTTAAACTTAGTTTAAAATGTTCCTGAAACTCTTAATTTAAGCAACAGATCTCAATTTCTTAGAAACATCCTTTTTTTAGTTCAACTTTTAAGTCATTGGAATCATGTACTTAAATCTTTTTTGGTGTTATTTATCTGACAAAATGACTTAAAAAACTAAACTAAAAAATATTTATTTTGACCAAATTTCTCCCACTCTTAAGGATAAGAGTTTCAGGACCATATTGAAGTAATTTTCAATAAAATTTGATCAAAAATAACGGTGAAATCATCCATCGCGATTGGTGCGTTTTAATTATCGAAAAATTGGATTCATATTCTTTAAAAAGACGAAAATAATACCAAATTTAGACAAGTTTTATTTTATACTCGTGCATATCAAAGTACAGAAGGTTTTATTACAGATTTTTTTCCTCAGAAAGACGATTAAAAGTTTTGGGTTTGCCATCAAAAAATATGACAATTCAGGGTATATACGACAAAAAAATTTATGGGGTTGCCCACTTATCCGATATAGAAGACTATAGCCTAATTTTTCGATGTCTCCTATTAAAACTTAGTTTAAAATGTTCCTGAAACTCATAATTTTAGCAATTGAACTCAATTTTTTAGAAACATCCTTCTTTTAGTTCAATTTTTAATCTATTGGAAACATGCACCGAAATCTATTTTGGTGTTATTTATCTGACAAAATGACTTAAAAATTAAACTAAAAAATATTTATTTTGACCAAATTGCTCTCCACTCTTACGGATAAGAATTTCAGGACCATATTGAAGTAATTTTCATCAAAATTCGTTCAAAAATTAATTTTTAATTTTAATTATCGAAAAATTTGGTTCATATTTTTTAAAAGTACGAAAATAGTACCAAAATTAGACAAGTTTCATTTTAGACACGTGCAAATCAAAGTGCAGAAGGTTTTATTACAGTTTTTCCAGAAAACCTCAATAAAAGTACTAGAATACAGTCACTTGCAATAATTCAATTTAATTTTTACGATAAAATAATGCACCAAATCCTAAAAGGCTAAAAATATCTTAAATGAAGTCATTTTCGGAGAAAAAGCTTTGAATTTGCATCCAAATCTTTGCCGTTTTTCAATTCAAGCATTTGTCGGTGTAAAATGATTTGTCTTTTTCCCTTAATCCAATCTTCCACGTACTACTTCTTAAATCATATCCAACCCATCCCAATTTATCCTCTTCCCATCTCCATTTCTTTGATTTTCGTCGCCTATTAAATTCCTCTCGTAAAACATCTCCAAACCACGAATCTTCTCCTGTTGCGTCATGTTATTTTTCAGTAAAATCCCAAAGGATTCAAAACCAGTCCGAAAAATACAACATTTAGCATTTCATTTCAATATTTTACAGATAAAACTAATATAGATTACGTTATATATATCTTATCAAAGTTCCTTCAGTTGCTCATCGCAACACATGACAACATTTCACGTAAATTAAATTGATAAGCACCGATTTAAAATTATCTCTCTATCATCCACTCGATATTTTGTTTGGAAAGTTTTTGGAAAATTATTGCGCAAAACTAAAACGGCAATGCAATTGATTTCTTCCGTTTATAATTTATATTTATATGAAAATATAGAAATATTTTTGATTATTTAATTATAAGTCTGATACATTCCAAGATTCTTTTGAATGAAAAACTTGTATACATATATATATGACATTATTTTTATGTTACACTCATCAAATGTATTTGAAACTATATAGACGAGAGAAAATAGTGATTATACATTAATTTATTATTGAAATTTTCAATGTAGTTGTTTTTGTACTTAATTTAATAGTAGAATTACTATGTAAGGTATAAGCACTACAAAGAAATGCATACAAAAGTTTCACTTATGAATGAATAAGTTATTGTTTGCTTATTTTAAATTGAGTTCTTTGAGCTTTTACGTATATATTTTACATCTTTAAAGCTCTCTGTATAATAAAACATTGAATCGATAATAATTATAATTTAATCCATTGAAAATTTATGAGTCAAACGTTTGTATGTGGTATAAGTTTATACTTATATAATTTATAAGTTATACAAAAAAATACTCTTTACTTGTTTAGAATTTTGGAACTATAAGTTCTGTGCTAATTTTAAGTTCTAAATATATTTATTTAAACGCACGTACTTATTATATTTTTGTAATACTTTTAAACATTCCATTAAGCGTAATGTCTTTTTTTTAAAAAAAATTGTGCTCTATCTGTTTCATTGTAAATATTTACAGTATTCGAAACACTTACGCCGTAATTATCGCGGTTTTGAAGAAAAACGTGACTAATTATACGATTTACAATTAAAGACATATTGTGATTAAAAACTTGAATGTTTTTAATGAAGTTGAAACTATTTATTTTGAATGTTTTGCTCAATATTTTCTCGGTAAATTGTTTGATCTCACATTTTATTTTTGCGTTCTAATTTTATGCAACTACTATGTACAAGGAAATTTAGTGCCTCAGAAATTATATTATTGTGTAGAATGTGACTTAAATGAAATGGAAATGTACCACTGATTTCATCTTTAATATTATTCCGAATGAATTATTAATAAAAAAACGCTCATAGTTGTTTGCTTGGAAAAAAATGTTTTGGCTAAAACTTGTGGGATTGCAGCCTGATTTTTTGATATATTTGAATGATTTATTTTCTGGAAATGATCTTTAAACTCTTAACTTAAATAATACAAATTTTTGTCTTCAAAATTAATCACAATTTTCTGTGAAAATTCACGTTTGTCATCTCAAAGTTAAACTTAAAAAAATAATAGGAAATTGTAGGTTTAAAAAAAAAATTGTTGTATTTTACTAAATTCAATAGTTTATGGATAATTTTGGAATTTTTTTTTCGAAATTGATCAAAAAATTTAGCTGTAATCTTACATATTATTTGGTCGGTTTTAGACATAACTTTTTTTTCTAAGTCCTTCAAAAAATTACAGTTTTAACTGAAAAAAATTGACAATTAATGATGATTTCTTGTGAAATTTACTTAATTTAAACCTAATGGGGTTGTGATAGATTAGTGAATAGATGCAATCTCAAAAAAAAAAAAAAAAAAATGCACTTTTTATTGAACAAACATATATGAAAGAACTTTATTTAAATGCTCATTTAATGTTCAGTATTGTTATTGAAGAAAAACATAAATTATAAAAATCTATTAAAATTTAAACATAGAAATTATAAAATTATATATATTTTTTAAAAAGTAAATGCAAGTCTTTTCAATTATAACATTTTTTTGCCAAATCAAAACTGAACGGACATTTAATTGATATATCTACCACTCATTGCACCATCTCAACAATGAGACTGATCCTCCATGGTTTAAATGAAAAGATTTTCTGTCCAAATTCAATTGTTGTGCAGCTGAATAATGTTATTGTTGAATTGATTGTACAAAAGTTGTTTGTATATGAAACTCCATGTTTGTAAATCATTTGTGGGTTTTTTCTAGTTTATAATCTTTGAAAATGTTGAGATAAAAAAAAACATCACTCTATTGTCTGTGTATAATATACATATTATTGTATTCATACATTTAAATAAAATTTTAAATTAATTTTATTTCAGAATTGTTAATCTTACCTGGTCCATTGGTCCAACCTAAACGTTAAATTTTGGGTGAATTCAAAAAAAAAATATTAGAAACATGTAAAAACAGTAATTTTTGTCAAATTTTTATTCCAAATAAACCGATTTGGGGGTTGCAACTAAGGTTTTTTAATGTAAAATTAAGATTTAAAGATTTTTGTGGGAAATCGATCGTTTAAACGGAACTGTTTTAGTTGTGTAGCAAATTAGTATCTGTTTAACTTAGTCATACAGCTCGGTTTTGTAAGGGGGATCGAGGGCAAAGTTTATAAATTACACAGGTTACCCCATTAGAACCAAAAAATTGCGTCATACGAAGAATTTTAAAATTTGAATCAGTCTGCAGATATGTACGAATTTCTTCTGGATACGTCACGTGGCGCATGAGGCCACCTGTGTATTTTATAAACCTTGGACTGAGGGATGTTTTCAATGAGACGAATTTAAATTATGAATTAAGATAAACAAAAATTTAGTGAAGCTTTTCCCGACGAAAATTAGTCGTAAGAAATAAACATTGCAGAAAAAATTAAATTTATTTAATTTTCTTAAAAATATATTACAATAATAACAAAAAATTGATTAGTAACACTAAAAATTAACAATGCCAGTTACTTATTAATAATACTAGCCAATTACACTTTGTATCCACCCGGATTTCTTGGAGTTGTCAAATTTCGCGATATTTATCAATATCGAATTGCTAATATCATCGGCGTTTCTATTTTGACCGTAATAGTCGACAAATTCACCGTCCGGATTCACCAGATACATAATAATCGTATGGTCCACTATGTAATCAGCATCAGAATCCCGCGGGCCTGCACTAAAATACACGCGATACGCTTTACACACCTGACCCACCTGTTCTTTGCTACCGGTCAGTCCAATTAGGCGATCGCTAAATTCTTTCACATATTTCCCGACAATAACGGGCGTGTCCCGTTCAGGATCCACACTGATAAATAACGGTTGAATTTTTACAGGATTCTCCCTTTTTTCTAAAAAAAAAAAACACATAATTTCCCAAAATGAAAATAGATTTAAAATGACTCCTTATTATATGCAATGATAGTTGAAAATGTAGAGCTCATGTGTACTTAAGCACACCCACAATTTTGTGGGTGTGCTTTTGATTCCAGGGGAATTACATTTAGTATTTTTTCCTCCATTTAAAAAGTTTTTTACTACATTCGGCTCAAGTGTACTTTAGTACATCCACAATCTGGCAATGTTGCATTTTGGACTTTGTTTTTACATTAAATTCGCGATATTTTTGCTGATTCAATTCTAATATGGTATAATGCTCTCCTTTTGTGGCTAAATTTTCATTATGGACCGATTTAATCGCGAATTAAATTCAAAACAAATTCGAAAATGTAACATTGCTGGATTGTGGGTGTGCTAAAGTACACATGAGCCGAATTTAGTAAAAAAAAATTTTTAAAAGAAGGAAAAAATACTAAATGTAATTCCCCTGGAATCAAAAAAAAACGTGCAATACCCAATTTGTCAACGACCAACGACATTTTCTCCAACTCGTCGGGACAAATATCAGGACAGTGCGTGAATCCAAAGTAAATCAACAGCCACTGGCCGAGAAATTCGTCGCTTTTCCTCAATTTTCCGGCCGAGTCGACCAATTCAAATTTGCCGCCTATCGAAGCCTTGCCCAGCATTCGTTTCTTTTCTTTGGCAATCGCTGAAAGTACAACGATAATGTGAAGATTTTCCTACATGAAAACCGTGAAAACCCCCCGTTTACCCTCTTCTTTTTCGTGTTTTAGTTGTAACATAAATGCAAGTAAACCGCCTCCAATCACTCCCGTTACAGCCAATCCTTTCCACGTAATTGGACCCTTTCGGGTCGGTGGTTCGGTCGATAAGTTTCGTAAATTATATGGCTAAAATTTGTAAAGGTTTTTACCAGGTTTTTTAATTTAAAAACATTGATTTTCTCGAATTTTCCAACCTTTAGCAGCGTCTGTCGATTTAGTATTCGGCGACCAAATTTATAGATAATCGATGCCATTTTATCGGGAAAAAACTAAATTTAAGACACTACAAATGTTTTTGTTGAATAATTTAGTTGTTTTAGTCAAATACTTTTGTGAATTGGCGATTTTTGAGTCATTTAAATGTACAATGAATTAACATGTGATTGTCAAAGGGTTACTTTGCATGATGTAAAAATAAACCGCTTAAACAGTTCAGCTCAATAGGAAATTTAAATTGAACCACCTTGTCACAACAATTTGTATAATGTTGAATAAATTTGAAATTTTTAAGTATTAACTTTGATTTTTCCAATAAAAACCATAAGAAAATATTTTTTAAACGTTTGTTAATCCCTTTGAGCCAATTTACCGGTTCGAATCAGTACAAAAAATGGATATTTTTCGTCGAAAAAATTCATTTTGCTTATGCCGTGAAAACTTGGAAAAACTTTATATGAAAGTGAGGTTTTTATTAATATAATTCAGGTATTAGAAAGGTTTTAAGAGTGAGTTTATTTTACTCATCAATTAAATTATTTCATTTTATTAATTAGATCAAATTTGTTCCGAAAGTGATACAAATTTTTACATTTTTATTGACCTAAAGATTTAGGCTTGAAAGAATTTTATAACTGTTTCTTTCAACGACATAGCACATCCAATAACAACTTTACCACTGCCACAATCATTCGGGTCAGTGTTTTTCATCATTTCATTACAATTTTCGATCCAATTTTCTGCGGCCTCCATCGCTTCTGGACTCAATACCATAGACAGTATGGGATCAATTGCCGGAAAAATTTCCTCCAGAGTGTCGCTGAATAATGCATAAAACTTGGGAATAAGACAGTTCAGATAACACGGCAACTTCTCCATAAGTTTATGCGGTGCTGTTAGCAACGTTTCTTTTATTTCCGTCAGCGATAAACTCGATTCTTCGGCACAATCTTCGAAGATACCTAAAAATGTGGTCAATTTTGTAGAAATTATGTAGAATTTTATTTGGGAAACTTACTGAAAATTTCGCCCATCTGATTGGCATGCACACATGTTTGACTAAGCAAAACGAAACAAAAAAACGCGGCAAATTTGGCCATTTTTGAATAGTGCAACAATAAACTTTCAATAAAAATATATTGATGCATCTGAACATTTCGTATGGAAATATATATACGATTTGGAAGTCGTTTTTTTGTTAGAAATTAATTTCAAAATAATTTTGCACTTGATTCTAATTATATTATAATGCATTCATTGAGAAAAAAAAACGGAAATAAAAGTAATTGCTTTGCAATTTATATGTACACATTTGCCAATGTTATTTTTTCCGAATCTATTTTCTTTTTAAATTTATACCACAAATAGACACATAAAATCAAAAAAGTCAAATTAATTTTCTTCTAAAATTTTCCCAAATTTAACAAATTGGATACTTTGTATAGCATCATCCAATAGGTTCGGTTCTATCATTGTTATAATCCATATTGTTGCCATATATTGCCTCTACCAACGACGACGAAAAAAAAGCATAGAAACTTTAATTTTTTGCACGAGAAAAAGGTTTTTAGGCAATAAATTTTTAAGGCAATAAAAAAGTATAGACTGATACTTAACACTTTTCGGGTGTTATTTGAGTAATTGAATGGCGGGGCCTTTTATAAATTCGGGGTCCTGATTAAGAGGCACCTAAGTGCTCTAAATCCCAAGGTTTATAAAACAGGTGGCCTCATGGTGACTACGTGATGGATACGTGACGTGTCCAGAAGAAATTTGTACATATCTTCAGACTGATCAGTTTCAAAATTCTTCGTATGACGTCATTTTTTTTTTCTAACGGGGCAACCTGTGTAATTTACAAACCTTGCTCTAAATCCAAGGTTTATAAAATATTCGTATATATCTTCAGACTGATTCAAATTTCAAAATTCTTCGAATGACGTCATTTTTTTTTCTAACGGGGCAACCTGTGTAATTTATAAACCTTGCTCTAAATCCTCCTAGAAAAACCCTTAAAAACCTCAGAAACCAATCATTCCATCTTCTACAAAAATTAATGCAAAATCAATTACCTGGTACTGCCGCATTTTTTTCTAATAAATCCATCATACTTTCATTAAAACTAAATGTGTAATTATTTTGAAATTATTTTCTAATAAAGAAAAACCATAGAAAAAAAACCACCAATATCTATAAAATGTACTACTAAACCATTGCAACAATTATTGACTGAATATTTTCATTGATTGTTACACTATCAACAATGCTTAAATTCACGGCAATTCTTTGTTTGGCTTTGATTAATCAAACATCTGCGGAAACTAAGGATACGACCCCATTTATCCGTAAGTTTTAAAATTTGAAATAAAATTAATAATAATTTGTTGTGTATACAATATATAGAATATATTGCGGTCCAATTTATGTAGGATAATCTGATATAAAATCATATACCATTTGAACAGAAGTTCAAACAAAAATATTTGTGAGACGTATTGCCCAGATACGTATTTCGATTGCCAAGCAATCTTCCTCAGTGGTCATCAAGCAGTTTGGATCACTCCGTAACTGCTTTGTGATGATTTGTGTGAATCTTTTTTTTTTTTGGTGATTCAAGTGATCCAAACTACTTGATGACCACTGAGGAAGATTGCTTGGCAATCGAACTACGTATCTGGGCAATACATCACAAATATTTACGGATATGGAAACAGTTTGGAACAAAGGCTGGATATACAACCAAAAAATTGGATGGATTTTTCAACGGTTCTAAAGATAAAATTCCGGACATACAAAAATCAGAAATTTATGAAATCTGTTGCACGGGCTATGATAAAAGCTACGTCGGTCAGACTAGAAGACAAAGAGGAGTTAGGTATAAATAACATTTGGCAAAAATAAAATATGCAAGAGTGGAAAAATCATGTGTGGCAGAACATGCACTGGAAATAGGGCATACATTTACAGAAGCTGGACTTCCAAAAAGTGTTCTAAAAACCGCACAAGCCGATTGGATGCACTCGAAAGCATAGAAATTGTTAAAAGAACCGGGAAAGATACTAAATTGGGAAAATGAACCAATTCAAAATTCGCCACTTTTCCGGTTGCTTACCAAGGATTCGATGAAAGTAAAGAAATTTGGGAACACCCCCACACCCCCCTACATAACCACATCGCAAAAAGACAAAGGCACGACTTATAAATTGAGGTTGATCCGTGATTATTTTGTGAATCATCACAAAGCAGTTCCGGAGTGATCCACTGAGGAAGATTGCTTGGCAATCGAAATACGTATCTGAGCAATACGTCACGAATATTTTTCTTTGAACTTCTGTTCAAATGGTATGGTTTTTATATATTAATATATCAAATTATACTACATAAATTGGACCGCAATATATTCTATATATTGTATACATTGTATATATTGTATTATTTTGATAATAATTGATAATAATCTTTTTAAGAAATACTGATCGACAATGGGGTGCGTTGCATGAAAGAGACGGATATAACAGTAGCGGATATGCAAAATATGATCTTATCATCCAACTATGATGTTGATAAAATTTATTGTTTAATGCAATGTTTTATCGAAAAGCTACAAATAGTTTTCAATGGCGTATCAAATATGAATAGAACCCTAACTTCGTTAGTGCAAAAACTATCAACAATTAAGCCAATACTCTCGTTGATGGTACCAAGAGTAATAGAAGCAATGTCGATGGCAATTGATAACTGCAACGAAATACTGTTGCACACCAATCCGGACAATTGTGGCTTCGTGAAAGCTTTGGGAAAATGTTTTCAAAGTTCTACACAAATTTTAAAGTGGAACTTGTCTCATTAGTGCGGAAAATGATTGATCAATTTAATGAGGTACTTGTGAAACGTTAATAAAGCAAGATTATTTGATTGGTTGACTAATTTTTTTCGATCCTTAGAAACTAAAGTGTTAATACTTTGTTAAATAATTCTTTATTGCTAATTTGCCGTAGGGCACATGGGTGCCCAAGGTTTATAAATTACACAGGTTGCCTCATTAGAAAATAAAATAATGACGTCATACGAAGAATTTTGAAATTTGAATTAGTCTGAAAATATATACGAATTTCTTCTGGAAACGTCACAAAGCGCATGAGGCCACCTGTGTATTTTATAAATCTTGATGGGTCAAAATTTTAAGCTAAATGATTAAATGAAAAACTGCTGGAGTATAGCAGAGTTTAGTTATAAGTTGGTCTGATGGAATACAATGTTTCCTCTTCCGGTCTTTTCTGAACTGTATAAAAGCTCTACAAGAAGCTTTTGACTTCTATTTGAGCTTCTGGGTAGATTCACCGCTGTATTTTAACGCCTCTACAATGTTGGCAAATGATTGTCATTTTCCCAAGTGTTCCATATATTACAATAAATATTAAGTAAAATATGTAAGTAACTCATAAATTAAATAATTAAAAATGCCAAATTCAAACGGTTGCTAAACGTTTTTCAAAATAAATCACAAGTAGACGTAAAAATTTGCATAAGATGTCGAGCGACATCTTAATCTTCTAGAGGTACTTTTGTACCTCTAGAAGATTTTTACCCGATTCCCATGCCTACCGAATATACACAGAAAATTTCATGAAAATTGGTCCAGCCGTCCAGCCAGATTGAAAAAAGTACAGTGGTTTTCTATATCGAGGACCTGTGAAAAATATCAAAAATTTGTATAGAGATAAGTAATAGAAAAGAAAGTGCTCTACAAAAAATGTCCTATAAACTTTTCTCATAAAATTGATGGTTACGTCAAAAAATTGAAAATATTAAAATTTATCTTTAGTTCAACTTTGACCTTGAATAACTTTTGAAGGAATAAATTAATCAAAAACTTGTTAGAGACCTTTTTTGTAGATCGTTCAATTTTCTATAAGAATATACCTTGGTCATTCCGAAATATTGTCATCAACGTGAGCTTTAAAATTCCAAAGTGCAAGAGAATATTGTTCCCATGTTATTTGTATGGAAAATCGAAATTTGCGATGCGGCACCTCTTAATATAAATATTAAAGGCTTAAACATATTTAGAACCTAATTACCAGATTGCAATTATTGGAGTGGATTTTTTAATTCAAGCGACAAAAAAATAGTATTTTGATAATAGTGAAAAATGATATAAAGTTTACCACATGAGGATATGCAACCCGCATTACTTAAATGTAGTGCTGTTCACATACGTGTAAGATATGATAGGCTTTGATAAATTTTGCGATGAAATATTGCCTTTAGTCTTGCCAATAGTCCTTTTAATTTTAAATATAAATCAACAACTACTTAATTCAATTATCTGGAATCTAATAAAACCATTAAATTGCTCAATATTTGAGTTAAACTTTGGATCGCAAAATTCGGTTTTCCATTTAAATAACATGGCAACAATATTCTCTTGCACTTTGGAATTTTATAGCTCACGTTGTTGACAATATTTCGGAATGACCAAGGTATATTCTTGTAGAAATTTGAACGATCTACAAAAAAGGTTTCATATAAGTTTTTAATATATTTATTGCATCAAAAGTTATTCGAGGTCAAAGTTAAACTAAAGAGAATTTTTTTTTTCAATTTCTTGACGCAACCATCAATTTTATGAAAAAATTTTATAGAACATTTTTTATAGAGCACTTTTTAATCTATAACTTATTTCCATAAAAGTTTTTGATAGTTTTCACAGGTCCTAAGTTATTTGCATTATACTGAAAATTCCCTGAATTATTATATTTTTAACATAAAAAATATTTTTTTTATTTTAATTAAATAATTTAGGACCTGTGAAAAATATCAAAAACTTTTATAGAGATAAGTTATAGAAAAAAAAGTGCTCTACAAAAAATGTCATATTTTTCTCATAAAATTGATGATTGCGTCAAAAAATTGAAAAAAATTTAAAATTTCTCTTTAATTCAACTTTGACCTCGAATAACTTTTCAAGAAATAAATATATCAAAAACTTGCTTGAGACCTTTTTTGTAGATCGTTCAATTTTCTACAATAATATTTCGTGGTCATTCCGAAATATTGTCACTAAGGTGATCTATAAAATTGCAAAATGCAAGCGAATATTGTTCCCATGTTATTTAAATGGAAAATCGAAATTTGCGATGCGGCACCTGTAATTATTAATATTAAGAGCTTAAATTTTTACACGATTTTTTTTGTCATTCCCAACAATATTTTCGAAATAACTAAGAAAAAAAAATTCATCATTTTTTTTGAATCAGTCTAATTTACATTCAAATTTGAGATTCACAATTAGCATTGAGTTATCAAAATATATCAGATGAATTTAACTTTTTTTGCCTACATTTCCTCACGAATTATTATAGTTAAAGAGGAAAAAGGGGTATAATGATTCCTACCATAGAGCAACAAGGAATCAAATTAATTCCAGAATTTTTAACGCCAAATTCAAATAGAACAAATTACAAGTATACAATAAGTATATGCAACCCGCATTACATAAATGTAGTGCTGGTCACATACCTGTAAAATATGATAGGCTTTGATAAATTTTGCGATGGAATATTGCTTTTAGTCCTGCCTATAGTTCTTTTACTTTTAAATATAAATAAACAACTACTTAATTCAATAAGCTGAAATCTTACAAAATTTAAACATCATTAAATTTCTCGATATTTGTCTTAAAATTTTCCCCAGAAGTAACCGAATAAAACCCCGAGGAAGCTGTATTAACTACGTTCATTTTCCTAAGATAATAAGCCTAGAAAAATTAAATTGTTAACAAATTTAGTAAATCAAGTATTGAATTATGCTATTTATTCGTTAAAATTGTATTCACAAACAGTATTTCAACCAAAAAATAAAAAAAAAATATTTACACATGAAACTAGGAGATTTCTTTACAATCCTTTATTGTAAAAGGCGATACGAGGTTTATCTTCCAAATTACACGCCGCTTTCTACATAGAATAAGAAAGAAAAATCAATTAAAAACATGTTGGTTTCCATAAGTATATGTATTGTGTATATTTACTCGAATTGCAGGTTCTAAATCGCGAATTTGAACCGATGCTTTTTGACTAAATAATGCACATCCTAATGGAGTTGCAAATGTTAGCATGAAACCAATAATTGCAACTTGGATTGGAAGTGATGCCCATGGATAACGACATAAAGTTCCACGCTTTTCTAATCGATCCATAATGAATGGTGTGATCACTAAAATAAAATCATTAAAAAATTTTTTCCATAGAATCAATAAAATACGTACACATTCCAGGTGCGGCCATCACAATACGACTAAAAACGGTGGTCACAATTGCCTCATAGGCGGCTTTCTTCGAATTGCCTAAATAATTGCCACGATTATCGTAAACGGGAATGCCTTCCATAATTTCGCTGTAAATTTATCAGAAATTATCTTACAAGTTACATATTAAGTGGATGAAACAATACCTTATCGGATTATATGAACGAATTACTAATTGATAGAAAAAATTTTGAAAAATGAGATTGATGAAGATTCTTTTGGCTATTAGGCAAAGTGAGAAATACTTACGTTGATCTCATTAGAGGAATATTGATGCAATTTGCTACAGCGACCGCAAAGAAGGGAACAAAACGACCAACAATTGGTGCCGAACACTGCAAATTATAAGAAATTAGAAGATTGGTAACTTTTTTAAAGTTTTCGATACTGACTTGGGTAAGTTTATTCAAGTACATGGCCGAAGCCATTGCACCACCCGTTGCCAAAACATAAGACGTTGCTAAAACACTGAAAAAAATGATATTTAGACCAAAAAAATTTGGTTAAAAATCAACGAATATACTTTGTGCTAACCGAATCGCCACTGCGATTCGTATAGTTGACCAGAGCATTGAACGACTGATTTAACCATTGCCAAAATATAATTCCCGTGTTAGTCTTGTAAAAGGTCATCATGCCACCGGTAATTAGCATGTTCATCGGCACCTGGGCCGACATTCGGCCCAGGATGAACATTTTCTCTTTGGTCTCCGGATGGTAGGCCGAGTCGTACAGGGTTTTGGCCGAGTAAAGTTCGCGAGTATTGATGCATGGTGGTAGTGGAAGATTATTTCTACAAAAAAAAAAAAAAAATATCTGTAAATTTTCATAAATTTTTCACAGAATCACCAGTTGATGAGAAACTTTCTTTGGGATACATCTAAAAAGTGAAACAAATATTTTTTTTCTTCTAATTTTAGCAATTCAAGGGTCAAATAAAATTGAAATTTTGGATGAGCGGTTCCAACCAGCACTGGTACTTTCTAGGAATTCAGGTGATTTCTCGGCCACTGGAGGATTTTTCGAAAAGAGTTTATACTTCTGGATTAGAATGGAAGAATAATTTATCGTGGAATCTAATGATTCTATCAGTTCGAAAATATAAGGAATGTTAAAATCTTCGTGAATTACTTCATTTGTGACATGAAGAACCCTTCGAAGAACTAAGAACTATTTGCGTTATTTAAATAACTAGCTGGCCCCCGCGACTTCGTCTGCGTAACGTAGGTGTAGATTAAGGTGGGTCAAAAAAAATGATTATTTTTTTTTACCCACCTTAAAAAAATTCTCACCAAGTATGAGCTCTTAATTTTAATAGGAAGATCCTCCGCATCGCAGTTTTGTATTTTTTCCTCAGTCCAATAGAAAAAAAATCATACCTCATCATTTATCGATTGTACAGAAAAATGTTCAAGAAAAACTTTTTAGGAAATTTAATGCTCTACAAAAAAGGTATCTGATATTTTTTCCGTAAGCCTCACCATTTGAAAGATATTAAGGTTTTAATTTTGATTATCTTAAGACAAATTTCATTTTTATTTATGAATTTTATAACTCGACAATAAATGACTCTTATACAATGCGCAATACAAATTTTTGTTGGAAATTAACAGTTCTATAAAAATGGTATCTTATGTTTTGGTGATTAAATTAACCCTTCAAAAGATATTCATCATCAAACTTTCATGTGTACGGATTTTAAAAGTTTTTGATGAGATATTCGAATAATTTCAATTTAATATATAATTTTTGAGAAAATTTACACGAATTTTAGTTTTTATCAACTGAGAAACTTCAAAATATTTAATTTTGAAAATAAAACTCAAATAATACTTATATTAATGACAAAAAATGAAATTTATATGAAAATTATAAATTAAATTTAAATTATTCGAATATCTCATCAAAAACTTTTAAAACCCGTACACATGAAAGTTTGATGATGAATATCTTTTAAAGGGTTAATTAAATCGCCAAAACATAAAAAACCATTTTTATAGAGCAGCTAATTTCCAACAAAAATTTGTATTGCCATTGTATAAGAGTCATTTATTGTCAAGTTATAAAATTCATAAAGAAAAATAATATTTGTCTTAAAATAATCAAAATTAAATCCTTATTATCTTTCAAATGGTGAAGCTTACGGAAAAAATATCAGATACCTTTTTTGTAGAGCATTAAATTTCCTAAAAAATTCTTTCAGAACATTTTTCTGTACAATCGATAAATGATGAGGTATGAATTTTTTTCTATTGGACTGAGAAAAAAATACAAAACTGCGATGCGAAGGATCTTCTTATTAAAATTAAGAGCTCATACTTGATGATAATTTTTTAAGGTGTCTAGCAACCCATTTTTCCGCGTCACTTGTAAGAAAAAAAATAATCGATTTTTTTGACCCACCCTAGTGTAGATTATGTTTTCTTTTTAGATTTGCTTTTTTTTTTGGTGGTATATGAAAATTTCCTTTTTCTTATTTTACTGTGCTTTTTATCAGTTCAACTAAAAATATTTTTACAGATTATTTTTGAACTTTTAATTACCTTTCCAATGATATATAACTCACTTGTCTAGTGTACAAAATTCTGTTTTCATCCCTAGGGAATACCTTCTCTTATTGTTTTTTTGGAATGATAAGTAGCCTATAGTCGGTGGAAAATTATATTGTACCTTAATACCAAATTTCATTAAATTCGGTTGTTTCGTTCTTTAGTTAAATCGGGACACACAGCCAGACAGACAAAAATGTTACATTTGGAATATGAGTCTCTTGAAACAAATATTTACCCTAAAATTGGGTTCAAAATCGAAATGTACAGACAGACGTAAGAATTTTATATATTAGTATAGATTACTTAAAAGTTTTACAACTTTTTGATTTGGAAAAAATTCGTTTTAATTTGGACAATAAAAGATGCAAAAGAAAATAAGAGATAAATAAAAGATATGCTTCGATTACATAACATTTAGTTGTAAATTATAAATATCAACTTACCATTTTTTATTTATACATCTTTCGAGTTTGCAAGCTGTGTTTGATTAGCATTCTCATGAAGAATATTATAAACATTTATTATTGTGACCTTAAAATATTATTTTGCACTAAATTACTATAACAAAATGATAAAAAATTGACGTTTTTCAATATAAAATTCATTTGATTTTGGTTTCGATTTGATTTATTTCTCTAATATAAAATCATTTAAAGCTAGCAAGGCCAGGCTTAGAAAATTTAAGCTATTTTTTTTTAAATTTCAAGAAAGAGTTTTTGTAGAATTTAATTTATTTACTCTTATCTAACTCATTAATTGTTACCTTTATTATGTTTAGTTTTGGTTTTGATTTCCTGGTCAAATCATGAAAATATTTTTATTTACCTATAATTTTAAATTGTATATTTACTAGACTGATTCAAAAAAAAATGATGAACTTTTTTTTTCTAAATTCTATAGAAAATATTGTTGGGAATGACAAAAGAAAATCCTGTGAAAGTTTAAGTTCTTAATATTAATATTAAGAGGTGCCACATCGCAAAATTCGATTTTCCATTTAAATAACATGGAAACAATATTCTCTGGCACTTTGGAATTTTATAGCTCACGTTGGTGACAATATTTCGGAATGACCAAGGTATATTCTTATAGAAAATTGAACGATCTACAAAAAAGGTCTTGTACAAGTTTTTGATATATTTATTCCTTCAAAAGTTATTCGAGGTCAAAGTTGAACTAAAGAGAAATTTTAATATTTTTTCAATTTTTTGACGCAACCGTCAATTTTATGAGAAAATTGTAAAGGATTTTTTTTGTAGAGCGCTTTTTTTTCTATAACTTATCTCTATAAAAGTCTTTGATATTTTTCACAGGTCCTAAGTTATTTAATTAAAATAAAAAAAATAATTTTTATGTTAAAAGTATAATAATTCAGGGAATTATCTGTTTAATGCAAATAACTTACTACCAGTGAAAAATATCAAAAACTTTTATAGAGATAAGTTATGGGGATAAAAACGCTCTACAAAAAATGTTCTATAAAAATTTTCTCATAAAATTGATGGTTGCGTAAAAAAAAAATAAAAATTCTGTTTAGTTCAACTTTGACCTCGAATAACTTTTGAAGAAATAAATATATCAAAAACTTGTTAGAGACCTTTTTTGTAGATCGTTCAATTTTCTACAAGAATATATACCTTGGGTATTTCGAAATATTGTCACCAACGTGAGCTATAAAATTCCAAAGTGCAAGTAAATATTGTTCCCATGTTATTTAAATGGAAAATCGAAATTTGCGATGTGGCACCTCTTAATATTAAGAGCTTAATCCTTTCACAGGATTTTTTTTTGTCATTCTATTAGACTCATTGTTACATTATTTGTAACTCAAATTATTTGTTGAAATCGCAAAATTTTGAAGTTTGTGTTCCTTGAGTCCTTGGACTCGATTTTATGTGAAAATTTTTCGTAATATGTTGTCTCGATTATTACAATGAACATAAAATTTTAAATGTGATATGGCAGGTCAATGTTGGGGTCAATCGACATCATTTTTATGAACCTGTTTTTCTGATAAGATTAACACACTTTTTTTCGATTTTCGGATCAAATATTTGGAGGAATAAATCAATTTTTCGGAGATTTAACGGTCAAAAGTTTGATCTCACTAAGCCTTACTTAAGGAAATGAAGATAAAAAAAAAAACTATTTATTAAAGTTATCAATTATTTTGCAGTTAAATGTACAATACGTGCATCTTGTTTAAAGTTTTCTAAAATTGGCAAATTCTTTTCTCGCATAAAATTCGGAACCCTTTTTTAATAACTACTTTTAGTACTGTTATAAGGGAGATACAATTCTCTAGATGGCAAGAAATATTCATCTATCCGTAAATATCCACGATATGAGTTCCTAGCAAAGATTTTTAAAAGTAAATAACTATTTTTTTACAAAAAACAGTCCTGCTGTAGTGATTAAATATTGTTCCAAGAAGATAAAAAATGCGATGAAATTATTTACTTTGAAGCACGCATTTGTACAATTTCGTGTTAGACAAATTTGGTCTTCAACTTGAACGATAAATCAAGGTAAACCACTTTTATCTGTCGAAGAAACGACAATATCTTACCGATACTTTTCAACGATACAACGGGCCCGTTCCAAATCTCGATTCGAAGCGAAAATATTCAATGGATTTGTGATTAAAAAGAAATGTTTGGCCCGGCCCACATATGTCGATTGATCGAACTGTGGTTTATCGATATCGATATTCGGTAAACCACTCGGCTCTCGCACCTAAACATACCAATTACCAATATCAATTTACGTGAAAGAAAACCGCAATGAGCCAATGATTTAACTTAGCCAAACTTACGGAACCGGGTGGTGATAAGGCACTCGTCATTATAACTTTCCAAAATTTTACACTGTCGTCTTATCAATTTGACGATTTAGCACCAGACTAATTCACTCCAACAAATCGACCAACAGAAACCATCGTCCTTCTAATCATGTGATATGCTTTGGGCGTCCCCCCCGTTCTTCGTTCAATACAGACAGTTACGCGTATATTTATTATTGTTTAAAAGATTATTTTGCAAATATTTCACTTTTAGTTACAAAAAAAAATAAAGAAAAAAAAAGACCGAATTCTATTTCAAAAGTTCATCATGACAGTGAATTATTTATAAAAAAATTCACTGGTTACAATTTGCAACTTTTCCGCGAATTTTTCAAACAATTTTTTCGGAGTTTTAACTTTCAAATACACGGAAATTGTATGCAAACTTGTTTGAGAACGAGTTTTACGTATTGCATTCAACTACATTGGCATTTTGTTGCATTCATTAATGCATATCAACCACTCGAGACTAATATGTTATTTTGCTATGGCTTATGTAAATTTTTAAAGTTCAAATTCTCAATTTGTATTGTAAATATTCCATTTGTTACGTCGCATATAATTTATGTTAATACGTTGAAATGGAAATTAGAAAAATAAAATCAATATATACGCAATAGTCCAACAATAACAAACTCCAATTTCTTATCAATGAAGCCATTTATCGGAAAACATTTATTTTTCTGTACTGTATCAAACAGCCTACGACTTAGTGACGTCAGGTTTAAAGGTTTCACTGCAATTCCGGACGAGGACTTTTCAAATTTGCCCACGGAAATATTTACCTTTGCAATAATAAGAAAGTAAACATTGAACTATTTGTTATCAATATGTGAAATGATCAAGCAAATATTTGCTTTTTTTTCATTGTACAAATAAAATATATTCGATAATAATAACAACTAGAATAGTTATTTTAAAATCAGCAAAGTAAACATTTACTTATTTGAATTCTAAAATTTTCAAAAATATTTCTTTTAGTTGAGAAAACTTCTAAATAATTCCTTTATTCCTATGTGGTGATATTCCAACGTGATACTTAGTTCTAATAGATTTCGATTCTATTCACTTTTTTTTTAATGTTACCAATGCCAACTTCCGACTTAGCAATACCACGTGCGACATTTTTGGATTAAGGAAAAAAATTAATATTTTACTTTAAAATGATTTCAACCTTCATATTTTGGTTTGTATTAGTCTTTAAGGTATTAATAAATACTAAAAAATGCACCCGTAACTTTATTAGCCACTAATAATCATTTTTTTTTTTTAGAAGTATGGTTAAATTCGACCAAGATGGAGAAGTTAACCGAAATATTTACATGCCCAAGTCGTATAATTCTTCGTCAATTCAAATAATGATGCAATTTAAGCGTTTGAATGTATGGTTTCATTTTATAAGACATATCCACATGTAATATCACTAATTTTAATGTTAGAGATGAATTTTTTATTACATAACCTTTTTTCAGAAAATTTCGAAAAATCCTGAAATTAAATAAAAATGGATAGCAATTAATGCTGTTGTAGTGTTGCTCAAGAACTACACAACGATCACAATACAAATTTCAATCATTTCCATAATTCTGGCTTCAAAAAAGCTTGTTGTTTGAGTACCACTTGCATTAATGCAAAAGCTTGTATTTTCAACTTCCAATTTTTATTCAAATGTAATAGAATATTTTTTTAGGACTAAAATATCTATCCAGATGCATTTGATGTATTTCGTGGGTTGGCCACCTCTGACAATCTCTGATTTATATGAACAATGAATTATCTATGTTTTATCTACTTATATAGAATTGTTATTTGGGTTTGTGTAGATTTTAAAAATTCAAAAAGTTTTGCATCAATTTAGCTCAAATTTTGTCACTATGTACAATCCGCTTTAAAGATTGTTTTTATCTTTTTCTTGCGCCAGTAACATATCGCAAAAAAAAAACGGTTTTTTCCATGATCAATACAATAGCCATAGCCGTTAACTGTCAATACTTCATTGTTATGATCGTACAGTGATTTTAAGAGGTAGAGGTTCTTAAACCGTAATTGATTAATGTATATATTAAAGGTGAGTTATAATTGGTACAACGAGGGATGCTGCGGGATGATAAGGTAGGTAATTCTAATAATTTTCAAGCTTTTTTTCCTAAATTTATTTATCTATTTACAAATATTGGCTGGCAGGATAATTTTTTGCCGGATTTAGCTAGTTTATATCTAAAAGTAAAAGGACTATAGGCGGGACTAAAGACAATTATTCCATCGCAAAATTTATCAAAGCCTACCATAACTGACAAGTATCAGAACCGCAATACATTTAAGTAATGCTGGTTGCCTACACGTAACTGTTGTGGTAAACTTTATATCCTTTTTTGACTATTATCAAAATACTATTTTTTTGTCGCTGGAATTAAAAAACCACTGTAATTTTAAAAATGTGATAATTGCGTATTAAATTATTTTTATAAATAAAACATGAAATCTTAAAAATACGGATCAAAATTAATACGTTTCCTAGCTTAAAAACGCTCCTCTTCCTCCCAGATCAGGGAATCTCTAAAAAAATAATTTTCCTCCGGAAAAAAATCTTCAAATCAATGAGAAAAACACAAATATTTATCTATACACCATGATGGTGGTTTGATTTATTTTTAAAGATATCAAACAATCAGCATATTTTAAATCAGAAGTGGCCAACCTAAATTGTACTGCGGGTCACCGGAAATGCATCATAATTCCGCGGGCTACCATTAAAGTTATATCTCAAATTCTCCATAATAAATTTCGATACACTGTAAACATTTATAATATATTGATTTTCACCACTGTGGTCATTATAAAATGTATACATTTTATAAAAGTCTGATGCATTTTGCGGGTTGGCCACCTCTGACAATCTCTGATTTAAATAAACAATTAATAATCTATGTTTTATCTAATTATATAGAATTGTTATTTGGGTTTGTGTAGATTTCAAAAAGTTTTGCATCGATTTAGCTTAAATTTATTAACGATATACAATCCGCTTTAAAGATTGTTTTTATCTTTTTCTTGCGTCAGTAATATACCTGCAATCGCAAAAAAAAGCTTTTTCCACGGTCAATACAAAAGCCGTTAATTGTCAATAATTCATTGTTATGATCGCATAGTGATTTTTAGAGGTAGAGGTTCTCAAAACGTTATTGATTAATGCATATATTGAAGGTGAGTTATAATTGGTACAACGAGGGATTCTGCGGGTTGATAAGGGCAGTAATTCTAATAATTTTCAAGCTTTTTTTCCTAAATTCAATTTATCTATTTACAAATATTGGCTGGCAGGATAACTTTTTGCCGGATTTAGCTAGTTTATATCTAAAAGTAAAAGGACTATAGGCAATATCCCATCGCAAAATTTATTAAAGCCTATGATATCTTACAAGTATCTGAACCGCACTACACTAAAGTGATGCTGGTTGCATATACTTGTTGTGGTAAACTACCAAGGCTTATAAAATACATAGGTGGCTTCATGGTGGCTACGTGACGTATCCAGAAGAAATTCGTACATATCTTCAGACTGATTCAATTTCAAAATTCTTCGTATGACGTCATTTTTTTTTCTAATGGGGCAACCTGTGTAATTTATAAACCTTGGTAAACTACATCATTTTTCACTATAATCAAAATACTATTTTTTTGTCGCTGGAATTCAAAAATCACTGTAATTTTTACAATCAAATAATTGCGTCCTTGATTATTCTTTTAAATAAAACATTGAATTTTACAAATATGGATCAAAATTAATACGTTTCCTAGCTTAAAAACGTTCCTCTTCCACCCAAATCAGGGAATCTCTAAAAACAAAAAATTTTCCTCCGGAAAAAGTTTTTGGCTCAAGTGTACTTTAGCACACCCGCAATCTAGCGACGTTGCATTGTCGACTTTGTTTTTAATTTAATTCGCGATATTTTTGATGATTTAATTCTCTCTTTTGTGGCTAAATTTTCATTATGGACCGATTTAATTGCGAATTAAATTAAAACCAAAGTCGAAAATGCAACATTGCCAGATTGTAGTTGTGCTTAAGTATGAGCCAAATTTTTCAAATCAATGAGAAAAACACAAAATTTATACCAAAATGGTGGTTTGATTTATTTTCTTTACACAAAAAGTGTTACAAAATGTTCTTAGAAATACTTTTGCAGAGGCTCACCCAACACTTTCTCCAACTCCTGCACCGCTTTTTGGCACGCTTGCTCCACATTCTCGTCTTCATCCTCCAAAAGCTCGGCCAAAAACGGAATTGTCTCGGGCAAAAGTGGCAAATATTCGTCGCCCAACTTCTTCGCCGTCTCGCACAAACACTGCAACCCGGCCAACCGTACTTCCGGCAGATTATGCCGTGTTTTTAGTAAAATCTGATAGTTCAATTGCTTCCAGAGGGAATCATCCGCAACGGCCACGGCAAATTGGGAAATGCATGGCTTTAATAAGTTGTCAACGCGAGCGGAAAACCGGCCACCAATTGTGTTTTCCAGTTGGTCGACAATTGGCTGCATTAGAGTATCAAATCGGTCTTTGGTGATGAAATTTTGGTTGTCGTTAAGAAAGACTAAGTAGAGCGTTTTTATTATATATTCCACTAATAAAACACATTTGTTTTCATCGTCGAAGAATAGATTTTCGTGTTTGATTTTATTGCACCGGTCGAGTAATTTGGCGGCGTGAGTTAAAAAGTGGCCGGCGAATAGGACAAAAAGGCCTTTTAAACAATCGGCCATTTCGCACGAGAGGCGATAAAACGTTAGGGTTCGGTCTTTTTGTTCAGTATTTCGAGTGGCCCAATCAAACAATTTATAATACAGTGGTCGAAAAGATGATTCGGATAGTTTTAATACAATTGCCATGAGGCCTTTTAGGATATGACCTTCAACTGTGGAGATATCCTCAAAGGTGATGTTATCCTGGTTGGAATTATCCGCTCGAAATTGTAGAGCCGACAGAAATAGATCGGTCAGGTCTGGAAGAATTGCTTGTAAATTACTACGATTTATATTTGTTAAGCTATTCGATAAAATATCCATGACGACTCCGACTGCATCGAAATATCCGTGGCTCAACAAATTCGCGTAGGTTTGTCCAATCGATGGAATCAAAACTCGATGTGGTATCGAGGATGCTAATTTATTTTTAATCGACTTTAATTTGAGTAAAATGGGTGAAATTTTCGAATTTTTCTCGTCGTCTTTCCACTTTACATCCAACACGGAAATTTCAAACAACATTTTCTCCAGATACGGATTTAAAAATAGCGGTAGCGTATCGACCACCTTAAACGTGGCGGTTACAATACTCAGTACCATCATATCCGGTGCATTTTTATTGCGTTGGTCCTTGAAAATTTTCAACAACAACGGCATAAACTTACTCAAACTGTACAACGCGTGGGCCTTCAAGTTGCTCACCAATTCGGCCAAGCATAAAACCAGCGATGCCGAAACATTCGTATTGACTTTTTTGCAGTGCAACAACTGAATGATGTTCTCGAGAATTGGTCGAAACTTTTCCGGATTGTTCACGGCCAAATTACGCGCAATTAGTTTCAACGAGAGCAGTGCGGTTTGTTGATTTAATTCCTCCTCCATTTCCTCGTCCGTTTCCGAAATGGAATTCACCACTTGCATGAGTGGGTCGATTAAAATCGACACGTCTGTCTTCCGACAGAAATCCGTTTGGTGGGTCAACCGCGAATTGAATAGTTCCATGGCCTTACGACGAATTGTCGGAACATTATGCGCCATCAGACCTTTGATCACCAAAATAAACATATCACTCGTTAGCAACGAGTTGATGTGATTGAGAATATCAAAAGAATAGAACAACATAACTTTCCAATACCTTTCCTGCGGTTTTCCCGAATTCCTCTCCGAATATTTCAACAAACTTTGAATGAAAGCCAAAATGTTTATAATCACCGTCTTGTAGTATGGTTCCAACGTTTGCGAATCATCCTCATTCAACAGCGCCACCGATTGTACAAATTGAGGTAACGCCAACAAATTGGATAAAAATGTTACGATTACATATTTAAAATGTCGGAACTCCTTCGGAGTTCGGTGCTTAAAATCAAACAGCAACTTATAAATATCATTTTGTACCACATTTCCGTTGATTTCATTCGGCAAATACTTCAAATATTGAATCAAATCAATACAATTACAAATTATGATTCCCGGCGGGAAAAGACAACTTAAATTTATAGCAATCCCAATTCGTTTCGGGGTGGTTTCTTTTTCTTTTTCATACTGTCGAATTTGGGGATTGTCCAACTTTTCATCGCCGTGTATCACGTGTGATTCAAAAAGAAGGACAAGAAAAATCCAAAGAAAATGTTTCACTCCGATTTTGTTCAACAACTTTTCGTAGAGCGGCATTCTACGATGAATTGGTACGTCGAGGATTATGTCAACGAAAACACGAAGAATCGGAATTAATTTCAGCGTTAAACTATCATCCGGAACTTCAGAAACTTCCAGATCTTCACCCGGATCAGATCCAATTAAAATTGGTATAACACTATCGATAACTTTTGTGATAATCTGGAATGAATAGGCATCATCGTAACGCAACACTGACGAACCCATAAACGTAAAAATGGCCATCATATGATGCAACACCTGCTCAGGTACCATTCCGGCCGTATGCGACAACAAAAGCAATGCATGGTGATGCGTTTGCGGATTTTGCGTGACTCGAATACATTGCACGACCAATTCAATATTAAAAAGCGAATCATACTTAGCCCGTTGCGTTAACTTTTTCGAGCAATTCAAAATGCACGACAGGATAATTTGCTTGGCGTATTCCAGCGAGCCTTGCTCCTCAAACTCCAAACATCGCTTTAAAATCTCAAACAAAATCGGCAAAATTGTCGCCACATTACTCAATTTCTTTTTATTCTGTAAAATTTCCAACACGGTCATTCCGCATTTCCAGTCGGCCGTTTCGATTATATCAAGTCGCGGAATTAACGATCGACGCTGGCGTTTCGATTTATTTGGAACACTAGTTTGGGACTTGGCCTCGTTCATCCGCACCAAAATGTCTTTCACATGTTCAGCATTTAATTCAATTCTTTTCACAAAACTGCTGATGGACGAGGAAATATCCACGCTATCGATATCAGTCAAGATGGCCACGACTTTCTGTAACAATTCCACCTGGAGATCATCCTCGAGAATATCAAACAAATTTTTAGTGAAATTATCGAAAAGTTTGACGGAAATATAGGAAACTTTACCGGATTCGATTAATCCAATTTTGAAGTTGGTGCAAATCAGTGAAATTAATTTCCAGCCGTCTGAGTTTTCAGTGATTTTCTTCAACGCATTGGCGTCCATTTTAGAGATTGTATAGTTGAAAATTTTCGATTCGTAAACATTAAAAACTCGATTCTCTTGTAATGCCGCACGAATATACGTCTCGACCAATGGAATATTCATTTCAAAAACTTCCCGCGTACTAATCACGGAGAGAATTTTCGACAGGCCACTGATAAAATAAATGGGCGACGACTCATTTCTAACGAGGGCACCAATCGCGCGTAAAACCTGCCCAGATATTTCCTTTTTCATTTTACTTTTTCGCGAGCTTTTCGCCAAATCTGGCGTTAAAATATTATAAAAAATCAGTGGCACCTGTTCACTATCCATCACGATTTCATCACTACGTTCTAAAATCTCTTCCAACAAAAACTTATAGCCGGTTTTCTCCGACATTTGACTAATATTTTGTAAAATATCAATGGCAGATTTTCGAATTGGCATTAGATCAGAAGACAAAGCGATTATCAGTGACGGAATTATATAATTGTCGTCAAATTCACCAAGCCACGATTTGTCCTCGTCCGACTTATCAACCAAAGCATTAAACATTCCCATTGTTCGCAGTTGTAGTTCTGAACTTACAACTTCACTTTCGACTTCATGCGACAGAAAAATCATACAAAAAAATCCCGCAAGATCCCTCAAATCTTGGCCAATTTTCTTTAAAAGTTGTTTCAACGTTTTGGCATACAATCGAGAAATTTCCAACTGCGCCGAACAACTTCCGACCAATAAATTTTCAAACATCCGAACCAACAATAAATCCATCACACTCATATCAGTCAAATCAAATTTCGACTTGGGAAAGTGTAAATTTTCTATCAACTTACTCAAAAAAACTATTAAACTTTGCACCGGAATTCTATCTTTAGTTTTTGCAACATTAATACAATTCAATACATTGGATTTCAGGTCGTCACCGGCTACGTAAATGGTTTCAAAGCTCACCAATTGCATGGCTGTATTGAAAGCTCGCAAAGCGAGCTCGGCAGATAAATTCGTCTCAATTGCATAGGCCAACGACATTAAAATCAAATATATCTGTAACGGATTTTTTCTTTCAATCATTTCCGCGGCGTCAAGAAAAACCGATAATCTTTCTCCACTCCCTTGATTCCCCCTAACCAGACTACCAATAACAATCTGACACACATCCCCAAACGATTTTACATTTGCCTGCTGAATCGCTCTATTAATACTAACCAAATCGAAATAACTTTTTCCAAAGTGCGAGTTTAAAATCTCTTGTACAAATCCGGCTTGTTTTTTATTGGTCGGAAATAGTAGCGGAAGCAAAATAAAATATAATTCATGATCGATATCGCGGGCGACATCTTTGGAGCACAACACTTGAATTGTTTTCAAAAGAATCGCCGACCAAGTTGGTTTATTTTCGCATTTGAAATAAATCGCTTTCAGATTACGGCGTAGCTCGTCTCGGCCAAAAATGGCCAACAAAGTTTTCGAGTCAAACGCAAAAAACGCCTCGATCACCTCCATCGATTCGTCGTTGATGCGGTCTTTCAGAGGCTCGACGATAAAGTTTCGATCGGACTCACTAAAACGGGAATAGTTGGCGGCCAATTTTTTTATAGCCAAAGCACGGGAATTTGAATCATGATGGCATAGATTATCAAAAATTGTATAGATCCCACCCTCTTGTAACACACCGGGCATGGTCGCCAAAATTCGCTTTAAGTTGCACTTTTGTTCGATTGATAAACCTTGTCCGACTTGATCGACGGTGAGGCGTTCATAGGCCGAAGAATATTCGTTTTGGATTTTTTTGATAAACGAACAATACCACAGTGAAATTTCGTTGGGCTTCTTACCAGGTTTCAATGTATAACTTTCAATTGCTAGCCTAAAAAAGTAAAACATAGGTAAAAGGACAAAATATTTCAGACAAAATTCTTACCGAATTAAAACTCTAGCAGATCGATCATCCAATCGAATCAATGCCAAAAGTTCATCAGCAAAAATTCGATATTTCCTGATCGTGCTTTCAACTTGAATCATCTCAAAAAATTTGGCAAACATGCTCAGCACCAGGGGACTGACATAAACTCGCGACCGTGCGATTTCTTGCAAATGAATTTTCAGTGACTCATTTTCTTCAAAAATCATATCCACCACTTCCAGAGGAATGCTTTTCAAAATTGTATTCTGAGTTTGATACATCAAAACCAGCAAATACATGGCCTTAATCTCCATTTGCTTGGACTGAACCGCACATATTTTCTTCATCAAAGCAATCAATAGCCTCTCTTTCAATTTCGTTCGCGATAACAGCTCGGCGGTGATTGTATAAGCCGACGACTGAAAATCAATACAGTCGGAACTTATACCTTCCACGACTGAAGGCAATAGCTGAGAGATATGAGCTTCACTAATCGTTAATTCCAGGGCTCCAATTACAGTGGTACAATAGAAAGAGTAATCGACAGTCAAATGCTTTGAGTCCTCTTCAAAAAGTTGAGTTTTCTCGACTATATTGGTGCAAATGAAGCGCATAAACGCAGGCGTTGATGCACAATGGTTAATCAAAGCAGATTTTGGTAAAATGACCGAATTTTTTTGAATAGGATACAACCAATTCCATTTGTCGTGTTCGCTTTTGATATTTATTAACTGTAGGCATCTAACGAAAATGCCCGTTTCATGATAGGGGAGAATCAATGCGAATAAATCATCTTTATTAAATTCATGAATATGAAATCGATGGATAAGCCATTCGAGCGCCTCATGGGCGGCCGTCAATAGAAAATGGGGCGACAACAATTGTAAAAAGGTTTTTATATTGGCGTCCAATTGTTGATTCAATTCCTTGGACTGGACTGCCCGTTCAATTTGTATGGACGTGATTGAGAAGAGGGAATCGCTGAAGAAGTTGAACTTGGGATTGAGTTTCTTGAGCTCCTCGAAACCATTGCCTCCGATCTCGAAGATTGCCAATCGGTCAAGGGTGGCCGCTTCTTTAGGATCGAAAATTAACGATGCCCGTTTGGTGCTCTGTTCGAGGAGGGCCGCTTGCGGAGTTTTAAGTTTCTCTAATTGCCGGGCTAACGATGTGGCCATTGTAGTTCTAAAAGTTTGGAAAAATTGACAAGTTGGACTAGCCCTTAAATCATGTTTTACCTTTTAAATATTAGTTGTTGCAAGTTAAATGGTGGTTATTTTAATTGTTTAATCAATCAATCACGTTATTTATCACGAAAAACTCTTTATTTTCTTAGTATTTTCATTTTTAGAAAAGCACGTGGTGCACTGACATATGTATTAAAATTAATGAACACCGGATTGAACACGTTCCACCTACTTGAAGATTAATATACGGTGTCTCATTTTTTCATATGAGAATGTATACTTTCTCTCTGTTAATACTTGATTACGGTAAAAAAATTATTTAAAAAAATGGACGATTAAACCGTAATAAAAATGACCGAAAATTTTACTAAGAAAGTGCTGCTCCCTATCCAACCATTCACCGACTTCTGATGTAAAACAATGACGGGAGATCTACAAACTGAACGGGGGAAAAAGACACAAGAAACACCTAGGAAACGGGCATGCCTCGTGGACAGTACCGAATCTGTCAAAATAAACAATTCAAAAGTTGATTTCATTTTAAATTATTTTAGTTTTTTAATTTATATTCACAGAAACATGGCATATACAAAAATGAAGAAACTGAAAAACTTTTTCGAATACGAAAACGATTATCTTGTCTACGAAAAACGTCAAGTTAAAAAAGGGGA
Source organism: Sisyra terminalis (assembly GCA_958496175.1). NCBI lineage: Eukaryota > Metazoa > Arthropoda > Insecta > Neuroptera > Sisyridae > Sisyra > Sisyra terminalis. Next base: position 51,085,014 of record OY292278.1, on the reverse strand, counting down.
CAAAGTGTGTGAAGAAGTCATCGGTGGTAATTTTATCATGTGGCCGACCGGTTCTAAGAAGGATGATCAAAAAGATCCAAGATCTTCAAGTGGTTTGAAACCGTACACCGAAAACTTTGATTCTGATGAAGATTACGACGATACTGACGTCCATATCAAACATGAAAAAGGAGTTTATGTGATAAACGTACTTATTCCAAAGTAAGCCCATACAGGTGTCCGTTACAGGTGGTTCAGGTGGTAAGGGAAATTTGGAAAGTCAAGGGATTTTTTTTTGGATCGAGAAAATCTAAAAATATTCTTCCAAAACACTAGGAAAATAACAAAGAAATAATAGCTGATTGTATATAATTATACATTTTTTTTTCAATTTGTTGCAGAACTTTATTGAAACACTTGGTTGGAATTAAAGGGCGTGTAAAAAAAGAAATCGAAATCAATTCAGGTGCCACCCTCGTGGTTCCGATGAAAGGCCAATACGGACCAGTCGTGATCAAAAGCTCGTCCCGCAAGGCCGTTATGAAATGTAAAAATCAAGTCGATTTAATTGTCCTAAAAGCCCGACATGAACAGCCTTTCACCCACTTTCTATCAATTCCAATGACTTCTCATGATATAAAAGAAAATTTCAAAAAGTTCAAAGTTCGTTTTCCTATAATTTTTATGTAAAAATCTTTTAAAATTGTCTATTTTTTTCTTAAATTTCAGGCTGCCGTTTTAGAGCATCAAACTGTACGAAATAGACTGTCGGAAGGCTTGTTTATGAATCCGAATAAGTTGCACTTGACGATAGGAACTTTAGTTCTTAATACAGAAGATGAGATAATCAATGTTCAGATAATAATGGAGAGATTTAAACGAGAAGTTTTAGTGTGAGAGTAATAGATATGTTTAGAAAATAAGAGGAAAATTATGAATTTTTGTTTTGGTTTTAGTCCAATTTTATGTAAGTCAACGAAACTTGAAATCATTATGAACGGATTGGAATATATGAACGATGATCCAAGTGAAGTTCGAGTTTTATATGCCAAAGTTGAACTGAAATTAAATGGGGATGATATTCTGCAACAATTCAGCGATAAATTGGTGTCGTACTTTGTGGAAGATGGTATTTATTCTCGAGTTCAAATTGTATTTATTACAAGGTGATAATTTTCATTTCAGGATTGATGTTACCGCAATACGATCGAGTGAAGTTGCACGTGACTTTGATGAACTCGAAATTTCGACGTGATCGACACGGTTTCACGAGCAACACCGAAAATGAACTATCAGAAGAATTTGAGTCCAAGTCGCGGGATTCATTCGATGTTACAACAATTATGGAAAAGTTTTCAGACTTTTATTTTGGCAAACAAACGTTTGAAACGATTCATTTGAGTATTAGGCATTCAACGGACAATGTTGGCTATTACAAATGTCAATTTGATATTGATTTTAAGAATTGTTATTCTTAGTTTTGTGTTGTTTGTTTTCAATGAAAAAAACCAGACATTTTTAGAACAGAAGTTTTACCCTTGACCTCGTGTCTGTCACCCTTGTTAAATGTTCTAGTTGTGAAAAAAATGTAATAATAACAAAAATGTAAATTTTTCAAGTCGATAATAAATTAATATATTTTGTTTAATTTCTTTTCTATCAATATTTTCTGTTGAATACCATTCAAATATTGCAAAAATGATGTCTTTTATGGTTTCAATACAAACATAAAAGTGCACTATTTAATAATCATTTATGGTCTATCATAAATCATGTATTAAGTAGAAATGACAAAACAAATTATACAATGCAAAACCGGTTTGGTGTGATATTAAGTCCCTCACAATATACACTTAAAAAAAAAATTCAAATTATGCAGTTCTAAAAGTATCAGCTGTTTTTCACATTGTTTTCATTGATTTAATTTATCCATTATCAACAAGTTTCTCGTGTCGCAGTTTGACAATAGAATTGGCCTAAAATCCACCCATAACAATCAATTTACATAAAAAATATGATTTAAGTTTATTTTTAAAAGTATTAAAGACAATTTTACCTATAAAAAAGTATTTAAAGTATTTTTTATTTTTTTGAGAAAAAATCAATTCAAATTTGCCTCGATCATTATCTTCAAATGCGCAGGCCTGAAATTTTGAGTTTTATTTGTTTCAAATGACAACGTAATTGTTGCACAATTAATATTAAATAAATTAATTAATATTCTATTTATACACCTACAGAAGTGCTAAACTTGTAGTGGAAATCAATAATTGATGATTCAGGAACAGTATATTTATCTGCAAAAGTGATAAAGTTGATTATTTGTTGGAAAAATAAAAAAAATACGGATCATTTGAACATGGCGTCCCTAGAAGTTTTAAAATTGTTGTTGACTTTTGTGTGTGTTTTTCGAGTATTAAATTAAAATTTTTACCTATAAAAACTACATAAAGATTTAGTTGGAGTATTTTTCTTTCAGTACATGTAAAATTGCCGGTACGATTGATATTTTTTTTTATAAAAAACAACAACTTTAAATTAATGTTTGCTGGTCAGCAAAGATTCAGTTTGTGGATTTGTTGTTTTTTTATTATTATTTACAAATATTTTGCCATTAAAAACCATATTACACTTTAGTTCAATTATCGTTCTACAGATTTATGTAAAATTTGTGGTGAGATCAATATTTTTTTATGGTCAAAATGCTTAAGGAATTTGGTTCCTCCATAAATGAATTTAGGGGACGAACTTGATGAATTTATTTCTGTGATTATTTTGTAAAATTTGCCTCAAAAACTTGATTGTAATTTAGTTTGGATATTTTTTTATCGTTTTGTAAAAAAAAATATGGCAGAATCAATAATTTTTTACTAAAAAAATCCATCAACAACTTGGTCCACCTCTATTCGAAACTAGGTCCATGAACTTTAAGCATTTTTCTTTTGCAATTATTTTGAAAATTTTGTCATAAAAACTTCACTACAACTTAGTTTCGATACTTTTCTATTGACACAAATACAATTTTAAGTATAATTAATATTTTTTTTATAATTACACTCAATAAATGGCAGTCATGCTCCAATGGCATTTGAGATTTTGAAGTTTATCCAATTTTTTTTTTTATTAAATAATTTGAAAATTTTGCTTCAAAAACGTGCTAATGTGGTGCTTCGGACATTTTTCTATCAATTCATACTAATTTACTGGTACAAATGACTCTGAGTTTCTATAAAAATGTTTTTTTAGGAGGCCATCTATAGTTTACGTAAAGTTTTCACCTTCCCATGCGTTTTCCTAATATAATTATGATATTGGAAGGATTTAAGAAAAAGGGAAGAATGAAATTTCTAGATCCTTTAAAAAGAAGACTTCAACCTTCAGAATCTCACCAGGGACGGGCAGCGCTAAGAAGAGTTCAACTTCTTTCTGATATGACCTCCATTAAAGTAAAGTTTGATAAAATGTCTTTAAGGAAAAGATATCAAATTTTTATATTAAAAAATCCAAAAAAAACAATCTAATAGCTTATTAAAGTCAAGTTCAAATAATTAGAGACCTAAAACTTTCAAGATAACGTTAAAAAAAAAATTAATTTAATTATTCTTATGATAAATATCTTGTTTTTATAAACATATTGTAAACTTCTGGATTTCGACTTTATCATTTATGTTGTACAAACACGGAGTGCATTGGCTTGAAAAGATTTCTAATCAATAAAAAACTTTAGCCGCACATTGTATTGAACGGATAGGGATTTAAAATGTTCTACAAATTGATTTCTGGAAATTTACATGATTCTTGAATTAGTTCTCACCACACATAATTAAATTTCATTTACTTCAATGGTTGATTTGTACCAATTATCTACATATATATATTTAAATGTACACAACATCTAGTTTTGTGGCGTCTTTACGTATACACATACAAGTCTTTATTTGAACGTAATTTCCAACGTAAATATGAGATAAAGTGTCCAATTTATTAAATAATTGATATATCTCAGATAGTGTCGTAAAGAATCAACACAATTTCAAATGAAAATTAACGCTAATCCGATATAGTTTAAATAATGTGCGTTTAATTGTGTATTTCATTTGTAGGAAGATTTTTGGAGATATTTGTGTGTCTTTTAAATAGTATTCACGTTGAATTTATGAAACCAGAAGTGTTTACGGAAATTTTTACGTTTCCGGAAAAAACATCAATCGGGAACATCGTAAACTATCCTCAACTATGGTTACTGTTAAGAACAATGAAATCTCTTTGGAAAATGTCGCGTATTATCGTTCTGCCTACAAATATTCGTCTGTCTATAATGTTACAGGTAAATATTTTACACCCAAAAATAATAAAATGCTAATTTTGAAGTACAAACTGCATATTTTAAAAATAACAAATAATGCATATTTGATTGCGTCATTTACATTTGGCTGCGTCACATTAAGCTAGCTGCAGTGTTATTCTTTATTTTATTTTTTTTTTGTATATATTTATATCAGTAGATCTTTTGGCTGTGTCTAATAATACTCATAATGTAAATTCAATCCGAATATTTTTCACACTTTAGATTAGATCTTATCACTTGTAGCTGATTCAATTCTATGAATGAAAATGTGAAATATTGAATTTTAGTTTTTAAAAACTATAAATTATCTAAATTTATTTAATTTGTAGATGCGGATAAAATGGATGGAGCCAGACGTGTAATGTTGTTTTGTGTTTTAATTGTGGTTCTTCCAACAACACTGATAATAATTCCATTGTATTTGAAAAATCATGTTTACACTGATGTATTATATGCGGTGGCTGAATCCGATGTTATTCAAGTGAGCAAAGGAATTTCATCGATATTTTGTCAACGACAAACACTGCAAATGAACACAACGTTCAACGCATATCAAATACTCGGCAATCCCGAAATCAGTCAAAATCGAAAGCATATCCGTTTAAAAAAATCATTTCGCCTCCCGGATGATACACTAGAATATTGGGGCTTCTTTCTACTAAAAGGAGCCACTGTTATTCTCAAAGTATGTTCCCGATACGAAGGCTCCAGAATATTGGTCGTTAAAGGCGAACGTAATTTAAAAACGTGTGGTCTACTCGAGCACAACACAAGAAAATTAGGGGCGAACTACGCCAACGAACATCATCAAGTAAAAGTGACGTTCGAGTCAAAAGCTCAAGAAATCGTCAATGGTAATTCGGGTGGCGAGGTCACCGATGACACTCCCGAAGATGACGAGGAGCGTAGATATTTAGAAACGTTAGAAAAAGTAGCCGAGCAACATTTACGAAGAAAATTAGGACAAAATAAGACTGAATTAAATGATCTCAATGAAAGTAAATTGCACAAAAGACGGCACGCGAGAAAATATCAAACCGAAAACCGCCGAGAAAAAAGAAATTTAAATTTAGATGAGAACACGTTGGATCGTGGTGTGGAACATGGAGGCAACGCAATTAATTACACCGGAGACAGTAACGAAAATTCCGTGTCCAGCTTTGAAAGCGACTTGTTAGATTGTTTCAACGGTCAAATTCTACTCTCGAGTGATTTTTCTCCGAGTAAACAATGCAATGATGTCCACTTTTTGGACGTTGGCGAGCACATGACCACAACGCACGACGTGGAAGAGGACGGATACTATTACTATATTTTCTACAGCGATAACGACTTCGTTTACAACGACGTTCATGCAATTTTCAACATTCACAAGCCTACATACAAATATGTAAACATTCCCGAATCGAACGTATGCACGAATCACACAAAATGTTCATTTCCGATACGCATGTGGGCCAATGAAAAAGTTATTGTGGAAGTGCCAACGTTGGACGGAATCGAACACGAGGAAGATGACATGTCGATTTTGGTGTCCACGTGCCAACCACGAATGGCCATTTATGTTCTGTTTCCAATCGCTGTAATTTTTTTCGTTCTTATTTGTGCCTTTATGTAATTTATTTTAATTTAATTTTACAATTTTATAAGTTATGTGAGAAACATTTAAAAGTATATATTTATACACAAAAATTTTCAATTTTTTAATCACCTCTTTACTTTTTATAGTACATTTGCCTTAGGATTCAAGGAGTTGTCGTTATATTTTGTTGTGTACAAAGGAGAGGGTGCTGTTTATATCTTGGAGGAAGTTTAGACAAGATGCTATAGTATTAAGAATTTTTTTAATTTTTTCTTGATTTTTTTGGCTTATTAGGTAACTATGCGTTAAGCTCGTATACCCAATATGCAGTGATCCCACAACCAATTGTTCTCTTCTTGTTTCAGGGATGGGAAGCTTCTACGTAATTGTTTAGCAGACCTGGTGCATATAGATTGAATTTCTTCTCTATTTGTTATTCCAGCATTTTGCAGTTACTTCAATGACTGTATTTTTATTTCGTTTTTTGTTGTTTTCAATGTAGGTTTTAAATCAGGTGACCGTTTTAAGTTGATAGCCATCGAGGCTTAGAGAGATATATTGTTTTGTGATTTGTATATTCAGGAGAAGGTTGTAATTGCCGATTTTGTTTTTTTGGAAAATTTGACGCCCGGTTTGTCCGGCCAGTTTTGTAGTAGGTCCAAGGTTTTCCTGAATTAGTGTAATGGATCATCTGCAAATTGGTAAAATTTTACAGGCTTAGTTATATTAGAAGATGTATATACTCACCTTCGCTTCGCAGACGATACAACTTTAATTGCGAACAATGAGAAGGAGATATTGGAACTCATTCGAAGAATTGAAGTCATGAGCCAAGGTTTTGGTCTAAAAATTAGCGCCAATAAGACCAAAATAAGAAAGAATGGGGCCCTTCTTGATTGTGGATAGCTTTATCTGAGATCGGTGATACATAAATCCGGATCATGTGAGCACGAAATTAGACGACGCATTGAAATCACTAGATCTGCTAGATATGGAAGAACCGCAACATATTAAAAGCTATTAAAATCAGATTGGTTGATCCACTGATTTTTCCTATCTTCTCTTACGCTACACGTGGACTATCCGTACAGCAGATCGGCGACGAATTGATGCCTTCGAAATGTGGGTCTGGAGGAGAATGCTAAAAGAACTAATGTCTCTGTCTTGAAAGAAGTTAAGCCAATCCAAAGACTCTCTTCACTGATGTATGGACGAATCCTCAGGTGTATCGGAAATATCGCGCGCCTAGAAAATTGAACGATCTCCAAAAAAGGTCTCTTACAACTCTTACAAGTTTTTGATATATTTATTCCTTCAAAAGTTATTCGAGGTCAAAGTTGAACTAAAGAGAAATTTTAATAAATAGAAATTTTTTCAATTTTTTGACGCAACCATCAATTTTTTGAGAAAATTTTATAGGAAATTTTTTGTACAGCACTTTTTTTTCTATAACTTACCTCTATAAAAGTTTTTGATATTTTTCACAGGTCCTAAGTTATTTGCATTAAACTGAACATCTTCGTAATTTTATTGTTTTAAGTTAATAATATTCCCTGAATTATTATATTTTTAACATATTTTTTTTTTTTTTTACTTAGAACCTGTAAATAAAATCAAAAACTTTTCTAAAGACAAGTTATAGGAAAAAAAGTGCTCTACAAAAAATGTCCTATAAAATTTTCTCATAAAATTGATGGTTGCGTTAAAAAATTGAAAAAATATTAAAATTTCTCTTTAGTTCAACTTTGGCCTCAAATAACTTTTGAAGGAATAAATATATCAAAAACTAGTACGAGACTTTTTTTGTAGATCATTCAATTTTCTACAAGAATATACCTTGGTCATTCCGAAATATTGTCACCAACGTGAGCTATAAAATTCCAAAGTGCAAGAGAATATTGTTCCCATGTTATTTAAATGGAAAATCGAAATTTGCGATGCGGCACCTCATAATATTAAGAGCTTAAACTTTCACAGGATTTCTAGAATGGATTCTATAACTCATGAATTTGATAGAAAAAAAATCCTGTGAAAGTTTAAGCTCTTAATATTAATATTAAGAGGTGCCGCATCGCAAATTTCGATTTTCCCATTAAATAACATGGGAACAATATTCTTTTGTATTTTGCAATTTTATAACTCACGTTACTGACAATATTTCGGTATAACCAAGGTACATTCTTGTAGAAAATTGAACGATCTACAAAAAAGGTCCCGAACAAGTTTTTGATATATTTATTCCTTCAAAAGTTATTCGAGGTCGAAGTTGAACTAAAGAGAAATTTTAATATTTTTTCAATTTTTTACGCAACTATCAATTTTATGAGAAAATTTTATAGGACATTTTTTGTAGAGCACTTTTTTTCCTATAACTTATCTCCATAAAAGTTTTTCATATTTTTTACAGGTCCTAAGTTACGTTAACGTGAGCTATAAAATTCCAAAGTGTCAGAGAATATTGTTGCCATGTTATATAAATGGAAAATTAAGATTAATATTAAGAGCTTAAACTCTCACAGGATTTTTTTTGTCATTCCCTACAATATTTCGATATAATTAAGAAAAAAAAAAAATATTTTTTTTTGAATCAGTCTAATATACATAAATTGACTAAAACTCTAGTTGTATTTATAACTATTTCATAAATTAATTTATAGTACCAGTAGGAATTTGGTTTAAAATTAAAATAAAAAAGAAATGATTGAATTAATTTGATGTGAAATGCACCAATAGTGTAAGAATTAAATAATAATAAAAATTATAATGTGAAACGACTAGAAATTTCTAAAGAATGGGCGATTTGAAATTGGCGCGTGTTATTGGTCGTGTTATCACTGACGGAATATCCGGATTGGACGTCTCCACTTCTCCAACCATCACTACGACTGGATGTAGTTCTGAAAAATTGCAATTATTTTTGCACAAAACCGTGCGAAACGAGCAATTAAAATATTGCGTTTATCATTTGTTTGAAATCTGTCAATAGTTGATTGATTTTGAATCGATCTCGGTGTCAGATTTGGAAGAAATTCAAAATTTTTGTCCCTCGCGTAGTAATACTAGTTCATAGCCGCATATAACACATCCTTTTCTGTTTAGCTTCACAAGTGGAATCATGTCGTATAACGTAGCGGATAGAAGGTGAGTCGATTTTATTTATATTATTTTGTTACTAATTAATAAAATGGCATTTTTCACGAATTTTTGCGGGTGCAATGCTTGTGCAACGCAAATGTGGCTTTATTAACGACATTTGTTTCATAAATGTTTCAATAATTGCGGTTTCGGCGTTCGTTTCATACATCTGCACTCCTTTGCCAACATGGCGTGCGAGTGTGGATTTTTTTTTTTCCCCGTTTATTTCAATGGGAAATTATGCACTTTTTCGGCGAGGAATCGTCGATTTTTGAACGAATTATGCATAAAGTTTGGCTAATGCACATTTTTGTTGCAACAAATAATGATCGAGACTGTTTTGTTGGTTGCCATTTGGAAAAATGTTGCGATTTAGTGGCGAGCACGTTGTCCATCACTCATCGTAACACCAAACTTTTTGCTAATTAAACTTAAATTTTGTGCCAATTGCGAGTTTTTTCGCTTATAATACAATGTAACTGTTGAAAAAAAATCAATGCCATCCATTTACAAACATATATTTTCACAAGTCTAATTTCAAGGTTAGAAATTAACCTGATTTTTTTTCAATTGTCCCTTGACGAAAAACCTTCTTTCTGTTTCTCTCTAACAAATTTTCTTCAGCATCTAATTGTCAAGTTTCCTTTGCTACCTCTATCAATGTGGTCAAAGCTTTCATGATTTCCAACAAATTTCAAGTTTTAATTAAACCATAAGCCAATAAACCAATGAAAATTTCCACCAGGTGGATCATTTAGTTTCTCTATAAGTAGAAAATTTTCAAAAAAAAAAATGACTAATGAAATGCTTGTTAGTCTGACAAAAGACAATCAAATGGATGACTCATCACATCAAATTGCCAAAAATTGTTAATTCTTGGTTTTTTTTTTGGGCCAATCTAACAAAAAGCTGTAATATTATAAAACTTTTGGTTAAAGTCGTTCATCTCAATACATATTTTCAAAGGGGTTGCTTTTTGTTCTTAAGTTTTTTCAACCAAGACTGTAGAATTTATAAAAGTTACTGATTGTGTTTTCGTTTTGTAGACCTGAAGATTGGAGTGGGGACAAAAATGGCCCCTCGTCCGAGAAGGAGCCGTCAAACTACGAGGGCCCACCAGGCATGGATCCTGATGGCGTCATCGAAACAAACTGGGACGAAGTCGTGGAGAGTTTTGACGCGATGAACCTGAAAGAGGAGTTGTTGCGTGGTATTTATGCGTATGGTTTTGAACGGCCGTCGGCCATTCAGCAGCGCGCCATTATGCCGTGCGTGAAGAATTTGGATGTGATCGCCCAGGCCCAGTCTGGAACTGGTAAAACTGCAACATTTTCCATTTCTATACTACAACAAATAAATACATCGATACGGGAATGTCAAGCGTTGATATTGGCACCGACGCGTGAATTAGCTCAACAAATACAGAAGGTCGTTATAGCTCTGGGTGATTTCATGAATGCGCAGTGCCACGCCTGCATCGGTGGCACAAATGTTCGCGACGATATAAGGAAATTAGAGGCCGGCGTGCACGTGGTGGTCGGCACGCCAGGTCGTGTGTATGATATGATTAATCGAAGAGCGTTACGCACCACCCACATAAAACAATTTGTCCTAGACGAAGCCGATGAAATGTTGTCGCGAGGTTTCAAAGACCAAATTCACGAAGTGTTTAAACTGTTAAATGCTGACGTGCAAGTTATTTTGCTGTCGGCCACCATGCCCAACGACGTGCTGGAAGTCACCAAGAGCTTCATGCGTAATCCGGTTGAAATTTTGGTCAAGAAAGAGGAGTTGACATTGGAAGGTATTAAACAATTTTTCGTGTTTGTGGAAAAAGAAGATTGGAAATTGGAGACTCTCTGCGATCTGTACGATACACTATCTATAACTCAGGCTGTAATATTTTGTAATACTCGTCGTAAGGTGGACTGGCTCACCGAAAGTATGCACCAACGCGATTTCACTGTGAGCGCAATGCATGGAGATATGGAACAAAAAGAACGTGATGTGATCATGCGACAATTCCGCACAGGATCATCACGTGTACTCATCACAACCGATCTTTTGGCTCGAGGTATCGATGTGCAACAAGTATCCCTCGTTATTAACTATGACTTGCCGTCCAATCGTGAAAATTACATTCACAGGTAAATACAGCCGCTATCTTTTTGGGGTTCAATAACATATTTTTTTCCTTTTTAGAATTGGTCGTGGAGGTCGTTTTGGACGTAAAGGTGTAGCGATCAACTTTATCACTGAGGAAGACAAGCGTGTGTTGAATGATATCGAATCGTTCTATAATACAGCTATCGTTGAAATGCCAATGAATGTTGCCGATTTAATCTAAATTCTACTTGCTGCCCCAAATCGCTAATGTGTGAACGACTAATTGCCTCGAGTTTTTTTTTAATGGTGTGAGTATTAGCTGCCCTATCACATTGAAGACTTCGATTGAATGCGAATATTATATGCCAACGGAAATTGCCGGGCGAACCGTTCACATTGCGACCAAAGATTGCGGTTGACTTAGATTAATTTCTGTTTAAATTCGCGGATTGAAACACATCCTTTAAGTCTCTAAAGATTTCACAATTACTATTTACATTCATATATATTTGTACATTAGATCCAATTTGATATTTAGTGTTAACACGAACGATTAAGTGTCAAACTGTTAGTTATTTTAACATATTGGTCAAATATTTTGTTCAATTTCTACTTGTAATTGTTTAGTGTAGTGATTTCAATATATAGCAAGAGTTATTTATTTTTTTGTGGTGGTGGTGTGTTTGTGTGTAACCGTAGGGCGCACACCACTCTCACAAATTAAGTTGGTGGTGTCGAGCGAGAGAGGGCATTAGTGAATTTGATCTTTTTTTTTGTTTTTTTAATTTAATTTAATTTAAAAAAATGTGTTGCGATTCTTGGTGTCGCGTTTTGTTACGCGATTCTAGCACCGCAATATGTCATCTACCTCCAGTGGCGCGCGTCTACAGTTGCTGTCTATGCAAGGGTGTCGTGGGTATTTGGAGGGGCTATTTTAATCGAAAACGTTGTAGAAGGAAAAACTAATTTCAACATATTGCCCTTTTTGTATTTAAATATTATATTAAACTAATTCATATAATATACTTAAATAAAAAGTATGGAAAAAGCAACAAAATTGTTTTTAATCAATTGCTCGTTATGGGTGCCTCCAATCCTCCAACCCTGCTTAGACAGACAAATTTGAATTATAGAAAATATTTTTTAATAGTTTTTTTTTCTGTTCTTTTAATCGTTATGGGCTCGGTTGGTGGATTACTAAAAGTTTTTTTTTTTTCTTTTCAGGCATATAATTTGAAGGCAACATTTTTCATTGGTGAACATTTGGAAATAAAGATCAAAATTTCCTTGATTAAATATAAAATATTAATTTTGCTTAATTTAAAATAACCCATTACCAAATTTTCCTTTATAAATTCTTCATACGTTCGAGACAAAAAAAAAATAAAAATTGGCAGCAAGTTTTTATACAATTACACAGTTTTACATGTATACATTATTTTTTTATATTTATTACATTCTTTGCAGTTTACAATAATAAAATTGTATTATAAAATGATTTGTACTGATTTCAAAAAAAAAAAAACAAAAATACTAAAAATTTTGATAGTTTGTAACCAAGTTAAATATATATGAACCATTTATACATATTACTTGTATTACGTAAATAAGACATTTAATTAGAAAAGGTGCTCTAAGTACACAAGTTTACCTTATATAAAAAAAAAACTCATAAGATAATAAATGAATCAATCTTAAAAGTTAATTTTTTCAATAATTTAATTTTTTTATCAAAAGTAAAAGGCATTTTATTTGCGATTTGTAGAAATGAATCAGTTTATACTTAGAGTGATGAATCATCAAAAAATCCAATGATATGTGGTGTGGTATTTTAAAAAAAGAATTTACGATAATAACAAGGGGTTTTAGTCACTCAATTCACTTAGTACTAGTGATATTATTTTATCGCTCATGATTTGTCCTTATAATTTTATCAGAAGAATTCCTCTAATAATAGCTTATGTTTAATGGAGTTATTTGAATGTAATTTCAAGGCTGTAATGAAAATTTTGTCCAAAATTGCAGAGGAAAGTCAAGAAAAAGCAATTGAAAGTTTATGATAAGCATAAGATATATTTTTTTTAAGAAAATACAAAGGAACATTCAATTTATTTTTAGTAGGATAGTGGACATGAGAGGATGTAGATCCATATACTAATTAGTAATTTAGCAACACATTGTAACTACTAATTAATAATTAGTGTATGGATCTACATCCTTTCATGTCCACCATCGTACTAAAAATAAATAATACGTAAATTATGGACACAGACAATTTATTTTTCGCCAATGCGTTTACTGATATTTAGTAAAAGAAGTTTCCAGGAGCTTTTCTATTATTGGCAGTAAGTATATTTCAAGGAATTAGAGTTTTTAATAATTTGTAAAATCTTAATTTTTGTTTATTATATTGGGTTTTCCGGGATGAGATTAGTTGAGCCTCAATACCGCAGTTTCACGGCTTATTGTGCTTCCTGGGTCCCTACTTCATCTAGTTAAAACCAAACAGGTGGACGAACCTCAGCACTAAGTGCTTTCCAAGAATTTCAGTTAAAGGGCTTTTATCTCCATTCATTCAGAGCACCATATACCCATAGGACGTGAAAAGCGGTTTCATCCTTTACCTAACAGAATCTGCATTTTGGGTCATCCTCATGTAATTCCATTATGTGCAGGTGCTTCTTCATGCCACAGTAGCCAGTTATTAAATGTTTTCAATAGTTTTCCTATCATCTTTTTACTGTGCTTTTGTCCGGCAGTATTTTTCCATGTTATGCAGTGATTTTTGTAAGCCCATTCCTTGATGGTATTTTTTACTGCCGATCTTGTGGCTCCAAGTACAGGCTGTGGGTCTGTGAAGAACTTTTAGGATTTAATCTTTATAATTCTAAAACTTATGATATTTTAGTGACTAAGAGATCTTCTGTAAGCAATTTTTAAAACGGGATTCATCTTAATTTTTTAAATTCAAGCTTTTGCTTCCTAAATAAAGAAGAACTGTAGAACGAGGAAATTCTTCTTTGAATGGACGTAGTTGGTTACCAGCAAGAAGGTAGTTGTCCCACAATATTCAATCTTAAAGTAAAATATTTTATGATCCTCGTAACTGCCGGGAAATATGTTCATGCCTTAATAGCCTCTAACTAAATAAATTTCTTGCCAATTGTGATATATGAAGTTTGGAGTGCCTCAACATTTCAAGTCTTAGGCTTATTGTGTTCCCTGGATCCCTGTTTCATCTATTGGAAGCCAAGAAGCTGATCAAATCTTAGTAACCGGTGAACCAGATTAGAAAAAAAAGTGCTCTACAAAAAATGTCTTATAAAGCAGGATCCACATGACGATTTGGCCCCCAAATAGGAACCTATGTCGAAACTTATGTTAGTAAAATATCGGCTTGATATACAAACACATTTTATATACTTTTCGCGACCAAATTTCCCTTTGACTTTGAGATATAGGAAAAAATGTCCTCCCGTATATGGCTATTTTTCAAAGTTATATATCTCAAAAGCTAATTAAATTTTTTCAATTTTTTGACGCAACCATCAATTTTATGAGAAAATTTTATAGGACATTTTTGGTATAGCACTTTTCTTTCTATAACTTATCTCTATAAAAGTTTTTGATATTTTTCACAGGTTCTAAGTTATTTAAATAAAACAAAAAAAAAAAAATATGTTAAAAATATAATTAAAAAATAATTACTATTAATATTCTTATAAATAAAATTCTAGCATATTCCGCCAAAAAAATTAAAGCAAATCCTCCACTTCTATATTCAACATTAAAACCTGACACTAATTCAGATTCTCCTACAGCAAAATCAAAAGGAGTACGATTAGTTTCCGCTAAGGAAGATGAAAATCAAACTAATATTAATGGAAAACTTAAAAAAATAAATCAAACATTAATCTGAAACTTTTCAAATTCAATGAGATTAAAACTACCAATTAAAAAAATAAAAGATATTAATAATAAAGCTATTCTAACTTCATAAGAAATAGTTTGAGCAACAACTCGTAATCCTCCTAATATTGCATAATTAGAATTTGAAGATCATCCAGCGATTATTACTGTATGAAAATAATAATTTTTGTATTAAAAATATAATAATTCAGGGAATTTTCAGTTTAATGCAAATAACTTAGGACCTGTGAAAAATACCAAAAACTTTTATAGAGATAAGTTATAGGAAAAAAAGTGCTCTACAAAAAATTTCCTATAAAATTTTCTCATAAAATTTATGGTTGCGTCAAAATGTTTAAATTTCTCTTTGGTTCAACTTTGATCTCGAATAACTTTTGAAGGAATAAATATATCAAAAACTTGTACGAGACCTTTTTTGTGGATCGTTCAATTTTCTACAAGAATATATCTTGGTTATTTCGAAATGTTGTCTTTGACGTGAGCTATAAAATTCCAAAGTGCACGAGAATATTGTTGCCATGTTATTTAAATGGAAAATCGAAATTTGCGATGCGGCACCTCTTAATATTAAGAGCTTAAACTTTCACAGGATTGTTTTTGTCATTCCCAACAGTATTTTCGATATAATTAAGAAAAAAAATGCATCATTTTGTTTGAATCAGTCTAATATGCAATTGTACTATGCTGCCGTGCTTTGGGAAAAGACAGTAACGTGCAAAAAGCCAAATTGGAGAAAAATCAAATTTAGACTTCTCATAATTCATAACTAAATTAATGATAGTATTCTTCCGTAATTATGAGTAAATGATAGTAATTATGACTAATGATATTTTACATGATTGTCTAAAAAGTCATTTTTGTGTATTTTCAAATAATAATTAATCGACGGACCTAAAATAACTGACGTACTGTCTTTTATTGGTGTTAGCCAAGAGGCAATAACATAGCATTTACTGCCTTTTTACTCTGTAAAATAAGATTACTGCTTTTTCCCGTTGTTTTTGTTAATTGAAATACAAATTATTTTGTTCACGAAAGCGCAGCAATGCTGAATAAAAAAATAATGTTTTTATTAAATATATATTTTATTTATCGACAAATAAACACAACTAGGTACACAAATTATTTACCTTAAATCACAAAATATAAAATACTGATCATCAGGTAGCAAAGAACACATATTTTTTATAATCGCATCTTTCTTGGCTTTACTTATCCCGATTTTTTTTCCCCACATTGGATCAGGAATTCCTTTTTTGGCAGCTTTAACTTTCAAATAATTATTTAATATTTTAAAATTACCGTTCTATGTCAGTCTTGTATTTTAAATCAGTCGTTCCTCTGTTAACTTCTATTTGTTAAATATATTTTTTCAGTCTTTTTCAGTCTTATCATGATTAAAATTTCTATTTTTTATAGAAGTATGATCAATGAAATAATAAAAGTCACACATATCCATAGCCAAAACGAATTCAGGAAAATCATAAACTTTACTCCCATTTTCTTCAAAGCAAGTTCTATTTGATGGTGAAATGAGTCTGCTGACATAAATGTATGTCCTGGTTCAGCGTAATTAACTTCAATTACTTGAGCTTTTATCAAAGAAAAATTTATAATATATGGATAGATAGAACAAAAAAGCCCAATTCCTATTCTGAGCACAGCAATTATCCAACCATACGATTATTTTTCCCGTAATCTTTATGCTGAAGAAAAAATTGGTGACAGGTTGAAGTTATCTCTTCTTTATTACGCCCTCGTATTCCTTCGTGCCAATATTACAGCAAAATTACTGCAGATCATAATATTATCATATGACACGTAATAAAGAGTAAAAAAGCAGTACTTCTCACTTTCAGAAGATAAAAGCAGTATAGTTTGAATTCTACTGCTTTCATGCTTTGAGAAATAGATTTACTACTTAGAAAATTTAATTAATTCAAAATATTTGTCGAATTTAAAGAATTACTCTTTTGTAATGTAAAATTGAATATTAGATAAATGAAAAAAACATATTGGCACTAACATTTTAAAAAAGCAGTAATATATGACGTATTACAATATTACACATTACAATTGTAATATTCCAGTTCTTTATACAGGTGCTTTGCATCTGGATGCGAAGAATGTACACTGGAAATAAAATAAAACATTAATTTTTGATATTAAGTTAAAAAAGGCAATTACTCATATTTTTAAATTAGAATAGGTGGCATTATTTGATTTGAAAGCGGTTCATATTTGGCGCACTTGGTGATGTTTTGATTGGCACGCGGTGATTGGCCGCGACTGGACATGCGCACGGTGGACTTCCCTTGGATCGGCGCATTAGGTCGGTTCGCAACACATCCTCTAGCCGCTAGCGACTGGAACAACTAAACGAGACACAGTACAGTTCGTCTGGCACTTGGCATTGGCAGTAATCAGTGAACTCTTTGATCTGAAACTTGTGTGTCTTGTGTCTTGTGTGCTTTTTACAACTTGCATCAATCATCATGAGCTGGCAGGATTACGTTGACAAGCAATTATTAGCTTCCCGTTGCGTAACGAAAGCCGCGATAGCCGGTCACGACGGCAATGTTTGGGCAAAATCGGAAGATTTTGACGTAAGTTTCTGCATTTTTTTCTATAAATTTTCACCTATTCCACCATCAGTGTTACGACTTTTGTCGGGAGCGGTGTTCTTTTTTTTATTAATGGCTTCGCCGAAACAATTGGCGATTCGTTGCGAATATCCAACGTACGACGGTCCTTGGGGATTTAAAAAAATCCACGTAGGGGTTGGGTGTTGAATTTCTTTGTTATTTCCGCCGCGGCTGTGACTCATGCGGACCATTTAAAATTCATATTGGCTACAGTAATTCATTAAATTGGTGGGAAATATCCAAAAAATATGTCTTTCACCACTGAAAATCATATAAAATTTTTGAAAAAGTCGCCTTTTGACTTGTTCCGCACGGAAAACAAGATGGCCGCCCTAGCCGGCTTATGGGGGCACGAGCATGCAGTCCGACGTGGTGCGAACACAATTGTGCCAATTTCGCCAAAATCACACGCCACCCTCTCCACCACCCCAATAATACCCACCATCCTTCAATAAATCTCCAACTATAAAAAAAAAAACTCCAAAAATCCCCTTTTCCAATGTGCAAATCAAATGCACACACACACACGCTCACATTCTAGACCAAACTGCCAAATATGTGAATGGACTCATAGCCCCGCCCATTTATTGCCTCAAAACCAGAACAAATGTTGAACAATAGCCCCTAATCAATCAAATCTGCATAAATTCATCAAATAATTCCAATTATTAATGCAATTAATTGACCAAAAACTCCCCATTTTCGGCAAACGCCAGCCATCCGACCGGCCGATCACGTTGGCTCCGAGAAGACATGGCGTTCGCAATATTGCCGACCACATTTTTTTTTCCCCATTTAACCCTCGAAAATACCCTGAAATTTAAATAAATCATCCCTTGGCATGTTTAAACGATTTGATCTCATTTAAATTCTTTCAAAAAAATCGAGTCGCAGTTAATTTTCTGTCAAATGCAAAAACTTGCAAATTTCGTGGTTTATGTTAGCCTTGACACAAACCTTCATTGATTTGTACATAAGGGTTGGAGTCTAGGATATGTAATCTAGTAACTTTTTACCATTAATTTTTAAATCATTACTTGTAAAATTAAACTTGAAGTCACTAAGGCATTTGAGGAAAAACATCATTTCTAAACTATTTCCAAGCATTAATCATAACAATTAAATTCTTTTGGATATTAAACGCCTTACAAACTAATAAATGATTGGCATTCACATTCCAATGATTCCTATAATAATTGGGTAGTAATATATTTTTTTTTTGTAATTTTTACAAAAAAAAAAAATGGATTTATACTTTTCTGAAAAATATTTTCTCCTATATTCGAGTTTGTTTAACTGAGGTAATATTATTAAGGTTGATTTAAAAAAAAAAGAAAAATTTTTGAAATTTTTATTTTTCGTACAAGAAATTTGCAAAATAAACAATTGAATACTGAAATTATTCATTTTGTAATTGTAATTTCATTTTTCTTTGGTGTTACCAGCTTATTTTTTGTTATTTAATCAAAGGAAAACTACCCCCACGGCTTTAAAGTATTTTTTTTTTTTTTTTGGTAAAGAAATATAAAGATAATTATTTTTCTACTCAAAATATTTAGAAAATTAAGAAGTTGTCTTTGAAAATTACTTTTTTTACGCCAAAATTCAATCAAACAATAATATATTTTTATTAGCTCTATTAATTGTTGTGGTAGGATCATAGGGTGCTGTTATTATATAGTATACTACACTAGATAGTATAAAATAGCTACAATATGAGGAGAGCAAATATATTATTATTGGAATGAATTTTTGCATTAAAATGCAATTTTTTAAGGCAAGCATTATGAATCTAGTTGCCTATGAAGCCAAACCAGTGGTTGCTAATGGGTGCGGTTTTGTCTCCTATTGGGTTATGGGGAAACGTTTACCACTGTAAAACTTTAAAATTTCAATACTTTTGGTTTAGTGGATGCAAGAAGTGTTGAGGGGAAGTAATTATTTTGATTTAATTCTCAAGCTTAGGCTCTAAGTCGCCTTAGTTCTTCAGATCCATCCGGATATTGGCTGGGAAGTGTTCATTATTAACCACCGGTTGAAATTCATCTCAGAATCAGGGTTCAATTGTTTGGAACTAGGAAAAGCCCACTATTCTTTTAAGGAGGCTCCTAAAAATTTAAAAAAAATCATAACCTAGTCCTTTAGTTTTTAAAGAGGACCTATGGCACTGGTTCTTAACCTTGTTAAGGTACTGAATTCACGAGACTAACTCACCCTTTGGGGTTCGATCGAACCCCGATTAAAAACCACTGACCTATGAGATGAGTTTAGACCAGTTTTTCTTAAGCTTTTTCATAAAACGACCTCCTAAATCACCAAAAAAATCCAAGACTTTCCGTTCAAAATTTTTAGACTTATTTATTTATGTATGTACCATTAATTAAAAGATAATTCAGGTTGTTTAAGATCGGTTTTTTTATTTAATATTTTTACTATTCAATTAGCTACGTTTCGTTATGTATCGTAACTTCATCAGGCTTCTATAAAAAATTAAAATAATTACAAAAAATGTCAAGCATACATAAATTTCAAAACTATAATGATACACATTAGAGTGATTCAAAAAAATGAATTTTTATTTTCTTAATTATATCGAAAATATTGTTGGGAATGACAAAAAAAACCTGTAATAGTCTAAGTTCTTAATATTAATATTAAGAGGTGCCGCATCGCAAATTTCGATTTTCCATTTAAATCACATGGGAACAATATTCTCGTGCACTTTGGAATTTTATAGCTCACGTTGGTGATAATATTTCGGAATGACCAAGATATATTCTTGTAGAAAATAGCACGATCTACAAAAAAGATCTTGTACAAGTTTTTGATATATTTATTCCTGCAAAAGTTATTCGAGATCAAAGTTGAACCAAAGAGAAATTTAAATATTTTTTCAATTTTTTGACGCAACCATCAATTTTATGAGAACATTTTATAGGACATTTTTTGTAGAGCGTTTTTTTTTCTATAACTTATCTCTATAAAAGTTTTTGGTATTTTTTACAGGTCTTAAGTTATTTGCATTAAACTGAAAATTCTCTGAATTATTATATTTTTAATATAAAAATAATTTTTTTATTTTAATTAAATAACTTAGGACCTGTGAAAAATATCAAAAACTTTTATAGAGATAAAATAAAGAAAGAAAAGTGCTCTACAAAAAGTATCCTATAAAATTTTCTCATAAAATTGATGGTGGCGTCAAAAAATTGAAAAAATATTAAAATTTCTCTTTAGGTCAACTTTGACCTCGAATAACTTTTGAAGGAATAATTATATCAAAAACTTGTACGAGACCTTTTTTGTAGATCGTTCAATTTTCCACAAGAATATACCTTGGCCATTCCGAAATATTGGCACCAACGTGAGTTATAAAATTCCAAATTACCAGAGAATATTGTTGCCATGTTATTTAAATGGAAAATCAAAATTTGCGATGCGGCACCTCTTAATAGTTAATATTAAGAGCTTAAATTTTTACAGGATTTTTTTTGTCATTCCCAACAATATTTTTGATATAATTAAGAAAAAGAAAATTATTTTTTTATAGAATTAATTTTTTATAGCCTGATGAAGTTACCATACGTAACGAAACGTAGCTAATTTGAATATTAAGAAATATTAAAAAAAATCGATCTTAAACAACCTGAATTGTCTTTTTTCTTTAATAAAAGCTGAGATCTAAATCTTTTTATGTATCATTAGTTATTATTATGGATATATTTCGTGGCTCCTTGGCAGAAGCTCCAGCTTCCATTGACTTAGATCAGCCTTTTTTAACTTAGAAAAAAATATAATTCAAAAGGATCAGTAACAAGGAATATTTTTTGTGACGATCATCGTTAATTTATTTAAGGATTCCCCGTTACAAAGATTATTAAAGGCAGATTTTAACTTTTTTTTTGCTGCAGTAGTTCGTCATATCAATATTAGGGTGGGTCAAAAGAATCGATTATTTTTTCGGAAAAATGGGTTGCTGGACACCTTAAAAAAATTCTCACCAAGTATGAGCTTTTAATTTTAGTAGGAAGATCCTCCGCATTGCAGTTTTGTATTTTTTTCTCAGTCCAATAGAAAAAAATTCATACCTCATCATTTATCGATTGTACAGAAAAATGTTCTGAAAGAATTTTTTAGGAAATTTAATGCTCTACAAAAAAGGTGTTTTATATTTTTTTCCGTAAGCCTCACCATTTGAAAGATATTAAGGATTTAATTTTGATTATTTTAAGACAAATTTCATTTTTATTTATGCATTTTATAACTCGACAATAAATGACTTATACAATGCGCAATACAAATTTTTGTTGGAAATGAACTGTTCTACAAAAATGGTCACTTATGTTTTGGTGATTAAATTAACCGTTCAAAAGATATTCATCATCAAACTTTCATGTGTACGGATTTTAAAAGTTTATTGCAATAAGGTATTGCAAGTTGTCAAAGAGCATACAAATTTTTGTTGATGAGAATTTTTTTAACCCTTTTTTTAGTGTCACTTGTAAAAAAAAAATAATCGATTTTTTTGACCCACACTAGTCAATATATTTACGAACCTTTTTCTATTCCTGTTGATTTGATTTTGGTTCCTGAAAAACTCCTATATTGGGTTAGTAAAGAAAATATCATGATAATTTTTAGAGTAGGATTTTTTTAATGGTTAATTGGATCTTCAATTGGAAATTATTTTTAGTTATTTTTCATCGATTATTAAGCTTATTTGGATGATTGATTGAAAGTTTTAAGACATTGTTGTGATGGAGATCGTTGAATGGATGTGACACGTAATTGAGAAAAAATGCATTGATGATTAGATTTATTAAAGGTGAATCAACCACAGTGTATTGACTGAATCATTTTTAATTATTTTCGGTTGGAAGATTTTAGGCAATGCATTTGGAAGAAAAAAAGAGACCCACGAAATCGTTTCTGTTCAGTTAAGGAAATGATCAGCTTGGGTGGTTTTGCATGTGGTTTGTGTGCCTACTAATTGATTGTATGGGGGGGAAAAAAAATATGCAGTTTTTGGTGGAATTATTGTGTGAAAAATGAGTTTTTCGGAGAGCGGTGGCAATGTGAATGTTTGCGTGTATGTAGTTGGATTTCGTAGCCTTCACCTTGCTGAAGATGATGAGGAGCGCAGAACAACGAACCGGGACGCGCACGCGACTCATTGATCTCTCACACAACCGAATCATTCTCGACCACTTGCTTTCTTTCAATTTCTCAATTATTTTCTTTGTACTTTTTCTTTTCACAAATGCAATTATAGTCCAAGATCCCACTGCAGAAAACTGTAGTGATCGAGTTTATATTAAAAACCTAATTTTTACGCATATTTATCATCAGGAGCATACAAATCTACTAGGTTGCCTATCAAAATATGGCCGCTAGTATTTTTAATTAAATTATTTCTAATTGATTTGTTTTTAAAATAAAATATCGTCCACTTTACGGCAATATATATAAAGACTTTGAAAATCCAAGGTTGCCGTTGCGAACTTGACCGCACCTCTTCGCAGCCAGGTGTAAACAGATATGATTTTGGGCCCTTTTTCCGTTCATAACGTACATCTATGATTTATATATCAAATTAAAGCTATTTTTTTTCTCATTATTATGATATACGGTTGCCTGATTAAATCTGGCCGCAAATAAGGGTTACTGGCTGCTAAAGATGGTAAATATTAAAAATAGAGTGACAGAGAGCTAGTGCGTAACATCACCAGTCAGACGAGGACAGCGATTGGCAGCTGTACGACGTTTTAAAGCCATTGCGCATGCGTCGAATGCTCGTGTTTTTTCAACCACTCAAGTACTTCCGGAGTATTTTTCGGAACAAAGTTTTATCAATATCGATTTCCAAATGTTTGTGACAAAGTAGATCCAATTTGATATAAATAATAGAAACCATCAATGATTTCTATGTCGACTTGTCCGGGATTAGCTGGTGGAATTTTGGCTGTCAATTGTTTACTTCGAGTTGACTTGTTCGTCTTCATCATGTCACCTGAGCAGTGAAATAGTGCAGAAGGTAGAGGTGCTAGAGGGAATGACAGACAGTACCCAATGTCAACTTTTTGATTAATAGCAATTACCAACAGACGTCCAAAAATATCTCATTCTATTTTAATTATTGATTTTTTGTCTCCGGTGGTACTATTAAAACTCTTTTAATACAATCTGAAGCGAAGTTATTTATTTTATTGCAACCAGCAACCCTTATTTGCGGCCAGATTTATTTAGGCAATCGTATATCAAAATAATGAGAAAAAAAATAGCTTTAATTTGATATATAAATCATAGATGTACGTTATGAACGTAAAAAGGGCCCAAAATCATACCTGTTTACACCTGGCTGCGCAGAGGTGCGGTCAAGTGCGCAATGGCAAGCTTGACTTTTTAAAGTCTTTATATATATTTCCGTGAAGTGGACCGATATTTTATTTTAAAAACAAATCAATTAAAAATAATTTAATTAAAAATACTAGCGGCCACATTTTGATAGACAACCTAGTAGATATTTATTCTTCTGATGATAAATATGCGTAAAAATTAGGTTTTTGGCATATACTCGATCACTGCATTTTTCTGTAGTGGGGTCCTAGACTATTAGTTGAATGGAATTGAAGAGTACCAATTTCTTGATAGGAAGAGATGAAAGATTGGTTTATTTAGGAGGAAAGTGTTGCACTTGTACCAGAAACCACCTTAACCACCTGTATAACAATGTTTTTTTTTTAGTGAAATGTTTAAAATTATATGAATCATAATTTACTTGCATCAAATATGATTGATTTTATTGACTAATTTCCTAATTAAGTAAGATGCAATTGGAAAAATGATTTGTCCATATAAAGTATTGCATTAAGTTTCCATGTAAGGCAAATTAAATGTAAATAAATGTGGCTATTTTAGGTCGAGAAAAAAATGTGTTATGAAATAATTAAAATTGACGAATTGGCGGTATTTCAATGGTATTTGATTGTTGCACACAAAATGCAATTGGTATAGAAATGCCTGTAAAGAATAGCAAATATTCAATGATAAAATTATTTTTCTAATAGAAATTTTTTCGTTTATTATTCACGATTTGGTGAATAATGCAAATGTTTTGGTTGCTCGATGATTCAATTTCTTTTATAAACATCCGTCATACAAATATTCCAAGAATTGATTCACTTTTAATTGTACAAAAATTTATCTATTAGTAGAAAGAATGTTTTGACTTTTTCTGTTTATATAAACGAAAAAAAATTGTTGCAATGATGATTCAATCGTAGTTTATTTTAGTTTAACCACAGAATTAGATAAGTGAGACAAGGACTTGTAACGTTTTAAATTACCTACATAGGCATAGATATTAAATTCTCAAGAATTTTTTTTTTCTATTGAATCAATCGGAAGACTTGCCCATCGTTGACATAGAAACTGAAAAAAAAAAAACGCGTTTTTCAATCCGAAACTGCTAAAACGAGAAATATTGAGGTCAATGTAATGAAGAAAAAAAAATGTCTATTACAGCCAAATTATTTTGTTCGAACAATTTACTTGAAATATTTATTCAAAAGAAAAATCATAGAAATATTTTACTTTCTTTCCTTGTTAATTAGAGGCGCAACGAGTTGGAAACTCGTTTTGCTTTCTTGAAAATGATGCATTATCATAATATAATAATAAATGCATAATCATTAACATGTAAACATTTAATAAACAAAAATAAAAATGAACTTATAAAAGCAAAAAAAAAAATATGTATAGATGAGTATATTACTACATTTTTATCATGTGATTGTGATGTTTTTCCATTAACAATTATCTGGCTCATTAATTTCATTTTCCAATTATCTTGAAAGGTTATAAATATGTCTATCTATATGTATGAGGGACAGAAAAAAATTGCGATAATTTTTTTTTTTTTTTGTAAATATGTGACAGATATGGACAACCAAAATAAAAGTGCATACGTTTTATGTTGATAACGGTACAAGGCTTTGCTTGGATTAAATTGTATTTTTTTTCTGTTGGTGTTTATTTTCTTGTGGTAATTGAAATGAAATGATAAAATTTAATGAGGGGATTGAAGTAACCAGGGTACTTCAAATAAAGATATCTTACTTATTATGCTTATGGATTTTCCAATAGTCTTTATGGCATAAAATAATACGATTTTTTTAAATGAATTTTTAGTTCTTCAAAATTTGGAATTCCTTGCACTATTTAAACATGATTTGAAATTATTATATTCCAACAGGATTCGCTATATCTCAGAGATGTATGCATTTCAATGCATTTAGTATCAATAATTGGGATTTTTTTGGACGAAGAAATCAAAAATTTAATGGAAACAATCTTATGGACAATCATTTTAGTTATTAATTCATAGTTGTATCAATTTTTTTTCAAAACGATAAAATTTCATTTTGAATTTTTTGCGCCCATGTTTGGGTGTGTTATTATATGACTCGTTTATTTTGAAAGTGACGTAAGTCCATTTCAAGGATTGAAATCCATTTCTTGTAACTAGAACAAAGTATGTTAATTATTTAACTGCTAAGTTTTCAGAAATTACTGATTTTAACAAAAACGCCAATTATTCCCTCCTTCTTAGTATCCTAGGTTCCTATGGTTAAAAATTATACTACTATAGGGGTTGTTCTTGAAATGAACTTAACTCACTTTCAAAATAAACAACGCATATAAGCAAAGCTCAGAATGTGTGCATTTCAATGCATTTAGTATCAATGATTCGGAAATTTTTGGACGAAGAAATCAAAAATTTAGTGGAAACAATCTTATGGGCAATCATTTTGGTTATTGTTTCATAGTTTTATCAATTTTTTGGAAGAGGACAAAATTTCATTTTGAATTTTCCGTGCCCACGTTTGGCTGTATTATTCTATAAGCAAAGCTCACTTGCTTTAGTTATTGAAAAGTCTGTTTGCTATTCTTTTTTTACTTCATTATTTCAAGATGTTTTATCTTTGTTGCACCTGAAACCCTTAATAAATTCCTTAAAGTTTATTAGTAGTAAGCTGTGCCAAGTATAAATTACTCCGCCATGTTCGGTTCATAGCATTTTCCAGTGTAATTCTGCAATTCCAAATTGTTTTGAACCAAAATTCATTACTAATTGTTACACATAAAAGGTTTGAAAATTCGTAAAACAAAACAAAAAACGGATTGTTGCTAGATTGTATCAGGCTAAAAGGAACTTACATCAAAAAACCTTAATAATTTTACTCTACTCATTTTATTAATTTATAGTTGTATCAATTTTTTTTAAGACGATAAAATTTTATTTTGAATTTTTCGCGCCCACGTTTGGTTGTTTTATTGTATAAGCAAAGCTCACTTGCTATGGTTATTGAAAAGTCTGTGTGCTATTCTTTTTTTACTTAATTATTTCAAGATGTTTTATCTTTGTTGCACCTGAAATCCTTACATTCCTTAAAAGTATATCAGTAGTAAGCTGTGCAAAGTATAAATTACTTCGCTATGTTCGATTTATAGAGTTTCCCAGTGTAATTCAGGAATTCCAAATTGTTTTGAACCAAAGTTCATTACTTATTGTTAGACGTAAAAGGTTTAAAAATTTGTAAAAAACCCGAAATCGTATTGTTGCTAAATTGTATCTGGCTAAAGGAACTCTTATAAAAAAAATAATATTTTTACTCTATTGATTCAATGACGAGCTTAGAGTTAGCAACTAGGGAAATAAATTTTTGGTATCTTTCATGGGAAATTGATAAATCCATTAAAATTAGAAGAAGCACAAAATACTTGTAACCATGGTAACAATACTTTTAAAATTTAAACACTGTAGGCGGCTTTGGAATTTGCTTTATACAGTATACAATTTTTTAGCGGCAGTACCAGATTAAAATGTAATGAGAATTAACTTATCAGCGTTTTTTTAAAATTCTTTGACTAAAAATTTATTAATTTGGCTATTCCATTTTGAATTTTTATGTGCCTATTAAACTAGCCCTGTTTTTGAAATCAGAGCCTACTTGTATCAATAATTTTTGGATAGGGGAATTCTCTGTCTTTTTACTTTGTTATCAAATGATTATGTTTTATCTTTGTTGTGCTTGAAAATTTTTGTTAATTGATTGAAATCATGTTATTGGTTAGTTTGGGATCGATTACTATGCTATCTGGTGATAAAATTCGATCAGGTTACTTTTTTGACATAATATTTTTGTGTTACCATGGTAACAACTGATACAATCCAGATTTATTCAAAATATTGCATTTTTTGGGGGTTTAGGCTACAAGTTGCTGTTTAATATTGATTTAATCATCGTTTTCTATATGTTAGTGGGTTTGAAATTCGGAGTATTTTAAATTAATCAAATCTGAAAGCTTTTAAAACTTTGGTAATTATATAAAGCATTGTTTCTTAACCTGTTGTCCGCGGACCCCTGGGGATCGGCAGTCTCATTTGAAAAAGTTTGTTTTTTAATATAATGAAGGAATATTAAAATATTATATTGTCCGAAAATTGAACTTTTTTTTAACTCAGAGGTCCTTGGTATTATGCTTGATTTCCTTGGGGGTCTGCGGCTGAAAAAGGTTAGGAACCGCTGATATAAAGCGATGTTTTTTTAAAACCGTAGTTGGCAAATTATCGATTCGGCTTTAACGATTGAAAGTCTGTTCTTAGCAAATAAATTTTATTAGATAGTAAGTTTATATTATTTAATTCCAATGAAAAATTATTCTTTTTATCTTTGGCTGTTGTGATTAGCAGCCTACATTTACGCTAATATTACAACATTATCGCGTAAATAATAGATAATAATATCGTTTTAGATAAAAATATTACTGCTTCATGTGCCTGAATTTATATTGTTATTTATCTTTACGCTTTTAATGTCTCAATCCATCGTTTCTTGGAATAGTAAAAGTGTGAAATTCCCAAGTTTGCATAGCGTTAAATATTCGACTTACATTACACTGAAGTAAAGTGAATAATATTTAAATTTTTAATGAGTCGAATTGTTCATTCTTTATCTATGTAGGAATAAAAAGTAAAATTTTAAAAATATTTTGATTGATTTATTACAATTGGTTGGTCGATAAATTTTGGCGATATTTTTAGTGATTTTCTTATTGGAGTTGTAAAAATTGTTGTAATAGGGATAGTGAGAGTAATTTTTTTTTGGTGGTGGCATCCAAGGTTTATAAATTACAAAGGTTGCCCTATTAGAAGAAAAATATGACGTCATACGAGGAATTTTGAAATTTGAATCAGTCTGAAGATATGTACGAATTTCTTCTGAATTTTATAAGCTGTGTATTTTATAAACCTTGGGTGGCACCACCTGAATTGGATACATTAAAGTTTGATTTTTAGCAAATATTGAAGCAGTTATTGCTTCATATAGATTACAGGAATAATAGTTGGGATCTTTCATGAATCTTTTCTGTGTATTGTGGAGCAAGTTTGAAAATATGTTGCAGTTGATTGTTGGTCACAATATTTAATATTATGCTGTTGCTATCCGTCTGTGGAAGATGGAAAACCAGTTTCGGAGTTCCGCGATAAAGTGGTTCTCGATAGTACGACCGGCCGGCCGACCGACGACGTTACGACCTTAACCAACTCTTTGGTGTTTTATGTGGAACACCACTCGGACCACTAATCATCATCGGCTTCACATGCTTCATTTTTACTTACGGGAATTTCAAATGTGACCTCAATTTAACACAATAAACACGGATTTATTTGACATTCAAATATCCTCCATCGTTCAGCCCTTTACAATATGTAACGTCTTGGTCCCCCCTTGGGAATATTTTTTTTTTGTTGTTAGACGAAAAGCCACCGGTAAAATCAATTGACTTGTCGAAAGACAGAGAATATAAAAAATGTTTTTTTTGGGTGAAAATTTTGTTAAGGTTTCGAGACGATAGTTTTATGGGTTTTGCTCTAATTGTTTTTAATTAGTTGGTAGTTGAATTTTAATTGGATTTGGTTTAAGTTTAAGTTGTTCCGTTCTTAATTCGGTGAATTAATAATTGTAAATGATTTGGCGAGTTTGGTAGAGAAATTGGTTTTTAAAGTGCAGCCAAACGATTAGTAAAAAATAATCAGAAAAATTGGGAATTTTTCCTCAAGAATGTATCATCTATCTATCTATTATCTAGTATTATAAAGAGGAAAGATTTGATTGTTTGTTTGTTTTGAATAGGCTCCGAAACTACTTGACCGATTTGAAAAATTCTTTCACTGTCAGGAAGCTACACTGTTTTCGGTGAACATAGGCTATATTAAATTTTCCAAAAAAATAGGGATCCATTCTAAAACTCCAATAATGTGTGAGAAAAATTACCAAAATCTTCCTTACATCGCGTGCGCTGGTGATTTAACTAAAGAACGTAACAACCGAATTTCATGAAACTTTATATTAAGATACAACACAATTACCCACACACGTTGGGCTATTTATCATTCCTTAAAAATAATAAGGGAATGTACCCCCTACGTAAAAACTGAGGGATGAAAAAAAAATTTACTTTAGATAGGCGAGTTATGTATCATTGAAAAGGTATTTAAAAGTTAAAAAATGATCTGTATTAATATTTTTAGTTGACCTAATAAAAAGCACAGTAATTTAATGAAAAATACAAAAAATTGCATTTTTGAAATATAAATGTTTTTATTGATAATAATCTGACAGTAAACCTTTTTTTTTACAAAGTTGTTGTAAATAGATCCTTAGGGTTGCTCAGTAAGGAAATATTAACGAAAAAAATATAATAGTAATAATAATAATAGTAATAAAGCTTAAAGTAAATACGATTTTAAAACCGTGTATATATAAAATGGTGTATTTACTCCTCTAACTGATGAAATTTTAATATTCGGTGTATTCCTTATAGGAAGTAGGCATGTGATAAGATTTTTTTTTGAAAATTCCTACCCTAACGGATAAGGGTGGATTCAGGATTTTTTTCTTGGGGGGGGCACAATATCTTTTATTTGCAAGTACGTGAAAGGGATCACGAAAAAAGTTCGCAATTCCAGCCAGAAATTATCATAATGATAAATAATAAATAATCATATCATCATAATGATAAAAGAAATTTAAAATCCTCTTCCAGAGCAAAAAGCATACGCCAAATCGTGTATGGTGAACTCTGGACTATCCAATATGGTTTAATTATATAGTTGAAATTCCGATATTTTAATAATAAGTTTATAGATACATAATGGTTATACATGATTATGGAAGAACTGGGTTTCGTGCAATTGTACAAATTTTAATTTCGCGGTAGTTTTGTACATTGCAATAGTGCAATAGTTTTTGGAAAAAGGTTCATTTGGGAATCGAAAAAGTGAGATGGGGTTATTTTGACGCGCGTATTTTGATAACTTTCGACTTTTTTTAGTCATAATTAAGACCGAATTTGTTGAACTTGGCGATATTTTTTATTTGGTGTATGATGTAGTATGATTATATTTTTCGTAAAAAAGTAAGAAAAATTAAATACGTTACGCAGACGAAGTCGTGGGGATCAGCTAGTTGATTTATAGTTTTGAAGATTCCTAAACTACAATTTGTTTGCTATGATTTGAATCTGAAATACGGCCACCAATGGCTTTAATTGTGTGATTTTTTCACCGTTTAAAACTTGATAATTTCTCACTTAATATTGAAACTGTAAATTGAAATGTTTGAGATTGGATTTTGGCCAATATTGAGAGAGAGAAAGAGAGAGAGAAAAAAAAAACGAAAGCAAATTGTTCAATGTCTCGAAATATACATTTATGACATGAGTGACCGCATTGCTACATACTATCAATTTCAAATATTTAAATTACTTTGAGAGAAAATCAAATACTGTACAATTTATGTTTATTGTTTGTTGCAATGTTTAATTGCAATCGTTTAACAAATCTTGTTTCCAATATGTAATTATACGAAATCGTTAAAGAAAAGTTGTGTGAAAATAATGAAAAATTAAAAAAAAAAATATTTTTGTAAATCAAGGTTACTTTTACTGATAATCTTGATAAATATAACGGTTTTATGTTAGGAAACAAATGTTTAAATAGTAAAATTTACAATCGAAAAAAAAATCAGTTTTTAATAACCAGTTTTATGCCCAATTATTTTGAAGGAATGGTTTCATAGCCTTCTAAAAATACATTAAATTCCACCAGAGGGCCATAACGTTTTTATTTATTTTTTGAGTCGAATTCAATGAAAATTTTCATTCTTCGATACGCTGAAATGAAATCATCACCTGTTTTTGCTGCTATAACGACCATTAATACACCGAGAACCGTGTTATAGGTTTATAAAAAGAATTTTCACTTATTTTTAGATTTGCAATCAGTCCAACTGTTTTTTTAAACGTCACACACGTATGTTAGCAAATAAAAAAAAAATCTTAATAGATTTATAAACTGTCAAGATCTCAATTTTTAAAAGAAAAGAAAAAAAAATCTTTGATTTGAAACAAGTGAAGCAAATATTACTGGAAATGATTGATTTTTTTTTAATTTTATTTATATAACCGGATTGGCTTAAATGGATTAAACTACTTTACTGGTTTGTATTTCAAGTCGTATTCACTGGTTTTAGTGTCTGAAATGGATAAATGATTGTTTGTAATGAGAAGCTTTCAAAAGATCTATTATTAAAGTGTAGAAAAATAAAAATGGGTGGTAATTGAATTTTTATTGTATCGTTTGAAAAATGAGAGTTGTGTTCAATCTGTTGAGTGTTTGTTTGATTGGCACTGATGTATATAGTAATAATCGTTGAAGTTAAGAAGCCGAGAAATGTTCACAACTTCACACATTTGATCTATTTAAAATTTAATTAGGGACAATGGGGGAATGCAACGCCATTAAATCAAGTCAATTTAACGATGAAATGCCTTCGTTGTTTGGCGTTGATGGCGTTTTTTTCTTGGAAATGGACTTTAAAAATATTTTATTTATTTATTGAATTTAAATTGAAAATATTTTATTTTTTGTGAATTAAGAAGCCTGATGAAGTTACCATACGTAACGAAACGTAGCTAATTGAATAATAAAAATATTAAATAACCAAAACCGATCTTAAACAACCTGCATTGTCTTCTTACTTAAAAAAATAAAAGCTGAGATCTAAATTTTATTATCTATTTAAAAATATTTTATTTGGGTAAGAAAAGCATAGTAGGCGTTGTTAAGTTCAGTCTAGATTTGAACCAGCGGTTGGTTAATATAATATTGTATAAGAAGGCTATGGTATTCCAATTTTGCAAGGTATCATGGGAAATGTATCAAATGTGGCGCCTCCATAGGTGTAATTGGAGTATTAATTTAAATTATCTTAGTCACCTTTGCTTTTTATTATATAAAATTGGCATAGAAGTACGTAGTTTTGGTTAAAAGGGGTTCGACCACCTGTTTTTTAAAGCATTTTTTGGGATTTTTTTTTTTGAAGAAGACAGAAATTGGAGCTTTTTTGTTATTTGTTTATATTTATTTTAAGAGTATACATGTAAATTTTTAGCCCAAGAAAATACCTTCTTTTTTTTTTTAAATGTATTTAAACTATTGAGTATTGATATGGTTCAAAATGGATATGATGGGGAAAAAGTTTGGAGAAAAGCCTGTTTAAAGTTTTAAATTCGGTTAAAATTATTACGACTTTAGTATCTTCGTAACGATTTTAAATTTTAAAAAAATCACTTTATCACCGTACTCTAGACTTAGTAAGGTAGCAATTAAATAAGAAGACAATTCAGGTTGTTTAAAATCGTTTTTTTTTTATTTAATATTCAAATTAGCTACGTTTCGTTACGTATCGTAACTTCATCAGGCTTCTTGATCACAAAAAATATATAGTATATTTTTTGTGATCAAGAAGCCTGATGAAGTTACAATACGTAACGAAATGTAGCTAATTTGAATATTATAAACAACCTGAATTGTCTTCTTATTTAATAAAAGCTGAGATTTGGATTTTATCATCTATTGTGGAAAGTAGCAATTAAAGCAAAAAAAAAAATCGAGTTTTTTTTAACCCATTACATGGGGGAACCACCTTAGGATAAAAGTGCCGACTCATTTTTGGGGGGGCCACAAATTTACCACATTTACCGTAGTGCATTGCAAAATTGGCCTTTTTACTATATACAAGTTAGTGTCCTCCTGCGCCTTTTGTTCTTGGCTAAATACTTTAAACTATGGTAGTCTATTTTTTGTTTTAATAAATCTAAGATATTAATTCGTTTTCCTCCTTTTTTCTTGGAATCTTCCAATTCCTCTTCTACAACATCAAATATGAATCCTTTTTTTCTTGTTTTCATTTCTCTATATCTTAGAGAGTAATATGATTGGGTCTTATTTTAGCAAAGTATTTTGGTAATTTAAAAAAAATCATCTATTATCTCTGAAGTTTTCGTTCGTCCAATGGATTGAAAATTGATTTGTGATTTGAAATATTCACACTTCCCCTTAAAATATCCACTAATTTTTGGTACAATGGCATTATTGGATTATTTTTCTTTGGAAATGACCCAGTAGCGCCATTACTATCAATGGCCAACGTTATTGTACCCATGTTCAGTGAATTTTTGTTTCCAAAAATTGAAGAGGATGCCTTGGATAATATTTGGTTTCAACAGAATGGTGGAACTTGCCACAAAACCAATGAAACAATCAATGTTTGGGC
Source organism: Sisyra terminalis (assembly GCA_958496175.1). Taxonomy (NCBI): domain Eukaryota; kingdom Metazoa; phylum Arthropoda; class Insecta; order Neuroptera; family Sisyridae; genus Sisyra; species Sisyra terminalis. Next base: position 51,050,604 of record OY292278.1, on the reverse strand, counting down.
TAAAAAGCTGCGATTTGATTTGGTTTGACTATTTTTTGGCGGGAGCTTTTAGGGTTTAGTGTTAGGTACTTTAAAGCTTAAACTTGAAGTTGCCATTGTGTAGAAGGCAAAACAATTGAAAATCTGTTGAAAAATTTTGTCGATCGAATGGGTAACAGTAAAGCCAGTCGTGGAGCTTTTTTAAATGATAATGATTTTCTTTAATTAATGTAGAGCAGTGGTTCTTAAACTTTTAAGTGAGCCGCACCTATTTAAATTTAGAGATATGTCTCCGTATTTCATTGAAAAGTTTTGCGCAATTTACTATGGAAAATTTAATAATTTATATTGTTAGCGGTTTTCTGGCACCCTCAGAATTTTTTCGTATCTCTAGGGATGCGGGCACCTCTGATTAAGAAACACTGGTGTAAAGGTTTTATTTTTTCAATAGAGTTATAATCAAAATAATTTTTTATTAATAATTTTTTCAAAATAATAAGATTTTTTCGCTGACTTTGAACAGTTATACTGTGTATACAATATATAGAATATATTGCGGTCCAATTTATGGAGTATAACATAAATTGGACCGTAATATATTCTATATATTGTATAGACAGTATAAAATTGCAATTATTCCAAAGATTAACTAGAAATTTTCTTGATAAAATTTGATATACGTTTGCATAATTAAACAACTTTGCCATCATTTTAATACGTATAAGTTTTATAAATATTGCATCACTTGATGAAAATTTAATAAAGATTTTTTCTTTAAATTATTAAGATATTTATACCGAAAAAAAAATAGTGTCACACATCTTTTGATGGCCTAAAAATAAAATGTGTTTTTGACCTGTTTAACAGAAACGTTTTAAATGTTATCTTGTAACATAGTTTTACTGTCTCGAACGTCGATAATGCATGAAAACTCCACATGTTGACGTCATCATGGAATTTTTTTAATGACCAACAAAACTGTTTTTCTTTTCTTGTTCTAAAAATTTCACACATATTTTCGCTGTTATACACAAAAAATATTTTTATAAGTGTTTCAAAATAGTTGTAGAACTAGGTTGCTTTTAAATGTTGACAAAACTTCTTTAAAACATTTCAATTTAAATTTTCCCATATTCATATAATTTTTTTCCTCAACATTTAATTACAAAGGACAAGCATTGAAGCGAAACAAAGTACTCCCATTACTAATTCACACCACATACAACAGATGTACAATTATTATAATAATAAACACATCTCTAATTTAATTTAATTGTAAAACCACTTTTCTTTCATCCAATATCCTATCGCTTTTTTTTTCCTTTCAAATTAGCGTTTACACATTTCAAAAAAAAAAAAAAAAAATCGGAAAATTTAGAAAGTTATGCTATGTCTTTCTCCAAAGGTAATAATGCAAGTAAACGTGGACAATTGTTGGAGATTAGTATTACAATAATTTGCACATCAATCATCGCTTCAATTAACGTTAAACGATATTCACAATCGAGTTAATAGGTAATGGATAAATATATGCATTTAATATTATAGTAAAACGAATATTTCAAGGCTCGGAAGTTCTGAAAGTGATCCTCAACATTGTTTGCCTTGCACAGATATGCATTTCAACGGTTTGCGGTTTTGATCATCATCGTTATTCACCTTCAATCTAGATTATTATAGTATTAGTAGAATTGAAGGTGTTTCATTACATACCAACATAAATTACGGTGCTAATCTTATAATAATATATGCAATCGTTGATAGATAAAATCACCAATAATTCTCAACACATATCTTTACTTAATACTACGAAAAGTTGAAATTTTTTTGGATATTTAAATGGGTTAATGTATTGCATGATTTTTACAGTCAATAACTCCCTCAAAAAAAAAAAATGTGGTCATTTGCAATCCATATTTGACGTGCAAATTGCAAAATGGACCATTTTAAATTTATGATTCCATTTGGCTTTAAAATAAAGATTAATGCTTTTTTTTCAAAATTATAACTCTATTGTTTATACAATATATAGAATATATTGCGGTCCAATTTATGTAGTATAATCTGATATAATAAAACATATAAAATCAATCATAAACATAAATTTGAACAGAAGTTCAAACAAAAATATTTGTGACGTATTGCCCAGACACGTATTTCGATTGCCAAGCAATCTTCCTCAGTAGTCATCAAGTAATTTGGATCATCCCGTAACTGCTTTTTGATAATTCAAATTTATGTTTATGGTATGATTTTTAAGTTATATTACATAAATTGGAACACAATATATTCTATATATTGTATACACTAGACTGATTTTTTTTCTGAATTATATCGAAAATATTGTTGGAAATGACAAAAAAATCCTGTAAAAGTTTAAGCTCTTAATATTAATATTTAGATGTGCCGCATCGCAAAATTCGATTTTCCATGTAAATAACATCGGAACAATATTGTCTTGCACTTTGGAATTTTATTGCTCACGTTGGTGACAATATTTCGGAATGACCAAGGTATATTCTTGTAGAAAATTGAACGATCTACAAAAAAGGTCTGTTACAAGTTTTTGATATATTTATTCTTTCAAAAGTTAGTCGAGGTCAAAGTTGAACTTAAGAGAAATTTTAATATTTTTTCAATTTTTTCAACTTGATTTAAAACAGCCAATTAGAATATGTCCCACTCAAATTTTCTGTGTCTGTTCTAAATTAATTTTTTATAGAAGTCTGATGAAGTTACCATACGTAACGAAACGTAGCTAATTGAATAATAAAAATATTAAATAAAAAAAAACGATCTTAAACAATCTGAATTGTCTTCTTATGTTACTTATAAAAGTTCATAAGGTCATCTAAGAAAAAGATTTGAAAGTTTATGAAAGTTATGCAACCATATTTTAATGTATGGAATATTTTGGTGATTTTTTGTCGTTCAAGAATTCCGAAAGAAAAAATTTCATAACTTGAATATTTTCCCGGATATAGCTTTTTGAAGAAAAGAGCTCGATTTTAGTAATTTTCATAGCTTGTATATTTTCACGAATACAGCCATTTGAAGAAAAAGCTCAAAAATTTTAAAAAAAAATTTTGCGCCATTAATTTATGTATTTTTAACATTCGAAAGTTTCGGAAGGAAAATATCAAAAGCTCGCATGTATTTCCGGGAAACGCTGTTTAAAGAAAAAGCTCTATTTACACTGATATCTAATATAGAGGCTTTAATACTTATGCAATAAAGCGACGAATATTATATATGCGCATGAAGAAATTATTTATTTTAGAACTTTCTAGCATCAAAACAATACTAATTAATGGTGAGAAAAAGTTTTGAAAAATTCAATGTTTGAAAAATGATCTAAATCGAGCTTTTTCTTCAAATGGCTTTTTCTGGGAAAATAACCAAACGATCAAATGTTTTCTTCTAAGACTTTTGAACGATAAAAAACACCAAACAATGGTGCAAAAAAATCGAATTTTCCATGTTTGGAAAAACACTAAAATCGAGCTTTTTCTTTAAATGGTTATATTCGGGAAAATATGAAGGCTATGAAAATTTTTCTTTCGGAATTCCTGAACGACAAAATATCACCAGTTAATGGTTTTAAATAAATAAATTTAATTTCGGAAAAAAAAGCTTGTGAATTATTAGAATCACCTCCCTTATTAATTCGCAGCATCCCTCGCTGTACCAATTATAACTTACCTTTAAGATATACATTTGTCAATTACGTTTAGAAAAAATTTGCTCTACCTCTAAAAATAACAGCACAATCATAACAATGAAGTATTGACAGTTAATGGCTATTGTATTGACCATTGAAAAAGCTATTTTCTTGGGGTCGTAGGTATGTTACTGGTGCAAGAAAAAGATAAAAACAATCATTAAAGTGGATTATATATCGTGACAAAATTTGAGCTAAAACGATGCAAAACTTTTTGAGCTTTTGAAATCTACACAAACACAAATAACAATTCTATATAAGTAGATACAACATAGATTATTCATTGTTTATTTAAATCAGAGATTGTCAGAGGTGGCCAACCCGCAAAATTCATCAGACTTTTATAAAATTTATACATTTTATAGTGACCATAGTGGTGAAAATCAATATATTATAATTGTTTACAGTGTATCTAAATTTAGTATGGAGAATTTGAGATATAACTTCAAAAATGGTCCGTGGAGTTATGATGCATTTCCGAAGTGACCCGCAATACAATTTGGGTTGGCCACCCCTGATTTAAAATATGTTGATTTTTGATATTTTTAAAAAGAACATAGATTTTTAATTAAAAGGTCTAACTTATATCCAATTAATGGGTGTCCATTTATTTATTTTAATCGGCCTTCCTCCAAATGCAGCTTTTATTATTAATTATTAAACGTAAATAGGCAACCTTTTCTTCGGAAGAAAAATTAGTTGAACTTGATTAGAAAGTTTCTGTCAAATCAATAAAGCTCTCTTTAGTGAAATCAGAATAAAATATTGGATCAACTATTTAAATTGGACTTGTTTGTGACCTTTATACCTTCTTTTATTTTGGCGAAACTCTAAGATCTACCTGAAAAAAAAATACTATCGAAATAAATAAACCTGTTCTTCAATCATACGGTAGAATTCAGGTAGAAAGATATTAAGTTCAATATATCAACCTTTGATCCATAATAATGATCAATATTGTGAGCAAAACAATTAAAATTCCAAAATGGTGTGAAATTGAAAAGAATTTTCTACCTGTTCTCAGCGGATAATAACAAATAACATAGTAAAAGCTTAAAGTCCAAAATGTGAGAGCTAATGGTTTCGAAAAAAGGTGTTAATGTATTTATAATTGACAACAAATAATAAATACCTGAAACTGGTTTCAAATTCCTTAAACGACATATTTAAAGCTGCCATTCTCTTATTTTGGCCTTCAAGCTTTTACTATGTTATTTCATATCAACAGCAGAGCATATGCTTGAATTTTTTGTACATATACAATTTAATGTTTTTACAAATTTCAAATTTCAATTCAGGGTTTCATTAAATTCTTTTGCTTATGGTAATAATATTAACTGCGTTTAAAAAATGAAGGATTTTATATATTACTTGCGTTAAAATTGATATGAACATGATTATGTTATATGCAAATATTTTTTTTTTTATTAAATATCAGAGGACCCGGTGAACTTTGTACCACCTAAAATTGAATTACGAAAATTAATTGATATCGATAATATTGCTACATTTTTAATTATTAAATTACTAACAATTAAATTAATATACATAGTATTTTATTTATTTAGAGTTAAGCCTATAAAAACATTAAACATGTTAAAGCTCATATGCATACAAAAAATCCTCAAATTCATGAGCTTAAAGACATTCATAGGTATTTCTAAATATATTTTTATTATTGAATATTTTGTGTCCTTTGAAATTTTATGATTCTTTTGGCCAAATCGATCCAAAGATCACTACTAATCAGGGACTGGAAGCTTACTGGAAATATTCCTGTTTTCTTTAGTACTGTTTTAAAAATAATATTTGTTTTATGCGTTAAATGACGTCATTTGAAGGCAACTGTTATATCTTCGAATATTGGCCAAGAAATTTTTAGAATCATTTCTAAAGTAATTGCTAAATGAAATATAAATATTTTAATGTTACTTAAAAAATGTATAAAATAAATGTTGATGATTAAAGGGGATGAAACATTACTTTAGAAAATAAACTAAGTACGTAAGAGCTGAAAAACTGAATTAAAATAAAGTTAATTTTTCTAATCATTATCTAACATTTTTAAAAATTCGAAAAAATTATATTTAGTAAACTGAGACAAGGGGATGAAGTACAAAAAATTACGTGATGGTACTAACAAATTTTAGCACAAAAAAAAATGTTTAAAAAATCCATTTTTTTTTTTTAACTATTATCTAATATTTTTCAGAATCTGAAAAAATTATATATGGTAGAATGATGATAGAGGATTATATAGAAAAAAAAAACTAAGGTGTACCAAACGATTTTGGCATAAAAAAAATTTTTTTGAAAAAATAAATCGTATTTTTAACAATGATCGATCGATCTGATTAATGAGCGAATTTTTCTCGGAGTACTATTTAGTGATATCTTTAAACTCATAAGCACTTTTTTCGGTATTATCAAACAGTTTCAGAGAATATTGAATTTGATAAAAAATATATTTTATTTTTTACCAAAAAACGCCTCATATTTTAGAGTTGAAATTTGGCCGAGATGTTGTCCATACTGTAAGGTATTTTCAGGAAAAAAATCAGCCCGATTGCAATGGAGGTATTTTAGACCATTTTATCTGGCGAGGGCCTTAACTGAAAAAAATCTACAAAAATTTAAATTTAATAATTGGCAAGCTAAGTGCACATTGGGGAAGGATCTTCTTCTTATCTTCAGGGGTTTTATACAGTTAGAAGGTCCAAAAAAAAAGCGAATTTTCAGAATTTTTTCAGAGATTTTTACAATAAAATTCCAGTGGTGCAATAGAAGGAAAATTAAAGTGTTTTAATGTAAACTTCAAATACATTGCCAATTTTTTCTAACGACTTACAACAGAATTGTATGTAAAATAAAAAGAAAATCTGAAATTTCTCAAATAGAAAATAAAATAAATATTGAATAAAACCGTTGAATTAAAAAGTAATTTTCTTTGGTTCAAGGATCGAAAAATCATAACAGGGATTAAAATTTACCTTTAGGATTAATTCGTATCAACAATGGAAACTTTGATCAAAAAATGTAATGACCAAAAATTTTTTAACTTTAATCTACTTCTTTATAAATGTAATGGAAAATTTACTGCCTAAAAAAAATAAATCTTTTGTCAAGCTCGAAAAAAATACGAATTTTCTTAATTATTTTTCTAATACGATTTTGAAATGGTCGAAAAATCTATCGATATTTCATGGCTAAATTCGAAAACTGGTTAGAAAAATAAATTTTGTTCTAGGACTTGATAAAATGTACATTTTTGTATTAGAACTGATTGACTAATTGACATTGTTGCAATTTTGGTGAACAGCATCCTTGTGGAGGAGAAAAAAAATTTTAGATTCTAATTTCTTTTAAATGTTGCCAACTTACAGGCCAAATATTTTTCTAGAACTCTTGAACCAAAAAACATCAAAATATTTATTTTGTGGGAATTTCAAAAGTAGTGCGCTAACTTGATGGAAAATAATAACAGGGATTAAAATTTACTCTTAAGATTAATCCGTATCAACAATGGAAACTTTGATCGAAAAATGTAATGACCAAAAATTTTGTAACTTTAATCTACTTCCTTATAAATGTAATGGAAAATTTACTGCCTAAAAAAATAAATCTTTTGTCAAGCTCGAAAAAAAATACGAATTTTCTTAATTATTTTTCTAATACGATTTTGAAATGGTCGAAAAATCTATCGATATTTCATGGCCAAATTCGAAAACTGGTTAGAAAAATCAATTTTGTTCCAGGACCTGATAAAAGGTATTTTTTTGTATTAGAACTAATTGACTAATTGACTTTGTTGCCATTTTCGTGAACAGCATCTTTGTGGAGGAGAAAAAAAAATAGAATCTAATTTCTTTTAAACGTTGCCAAACTTACAGGCCAAATATTTTTCTAGAACTCTTGAACCAAAAAACACCAAAATATTTCGTAGGTATTTTGTGGGAATTTCAAAAGTAGTGCGCTAACTTGATGGAAAATAGTAACAGGGATTAAAATGTACTCTTAAGATTAATCCGTATTAACAATGGAAACTTTGATCGAAAAATGTAATGACCAAAAAGTTTTTAACTTTAATCTACTTCCTTATAAATGTAATGGAAAATTTACTGCCTAAAAACATAAATCTTTTTTCAAGCTCGAAATAAATACGAATTTTCCCAATTATTTTTCTAATACGATTTTGAAATGGTCGAAAAATCTATCGATATTTCATGGCTAAATTCGAAAACTGGTTAGAAAAATCAATTTTGTTCCAGGACTTGATAAAAGGTACATTTTTGTATTAGAATTAATTGACTAATTGACATTGTTTGCAATTTTCGTGAACAGCATCCTTGTGGAGGAGAATAAAAAATATTAGATTCTAATTTCTTTTAAATGTTGCCAACTTACAGGCCAAATATTTTTCTAGAACTCTTGAACCAAAAAACACCAAAATATTTCGTAGGTATTTTGTGGGAATTTCAAAAGTAGTGCGCTAACTTGATGGAAAATAATAACAGGGATTAAAATTTACTCTTAAGATTAATCCGTACCAACAATGGAAACTTTGATCGAAAAATGTAATGACCAAAAAGTTTTTAACTTTAATCTACTTCCTTATAAATGTAATGGAAAATTTACTGCCTCAAAAATAAATCTTTTGTCAAGCTCGAAAAAAATACGAATTTTCTTAATTATTTTTCTAATACGATTTTGAAATGGTCGAAAAATCTATCGATATTTCATGGCCAAATTCGAAAACTGGTTAGAAAAATTAATTTTGTCCAGGACCTGATAAAAGGTACAATTTTCGTGACCAGCATCCTTGTGGAGGAGGAAAAAAAATTTGAGAAGAATAAAAAAAAATTAGATTCTAATTTCTTTTAAACGTTGCCAAACTTACAGGCCAAATAATTTTCTAGAACTCTAGAACCAAAAAACATCAAAATATTTATTTTGTGGGAATTTCAAACGTAGTGCTAACTTGATGGACATCTTTAATATGTTATTTGATTCCCATATTGTTACAGATTTTGTGGCTAGAAACCACTTGTTGCCTAAATGAGGGAGATAATTCAAAATTTATATTGTTCTGGAAGTTGAGGTATATTTTTGAGAATCAATGGAATTTATTGGTCCAAAATGTGCGTGTGTTAAAGGAATGTATAAGTATTTGCCTGGCAGTAATATATAAAATGTTTGCTGTAAAAATTCAATATGAAATTTCTCTTAGATTTCTCTGCATTGATAATGAATACAAATTGGAGAAATTTGATGAGCTCATCTTCGAAATATGTGTTCTTGTCTTCTTCGTATTTCAGACTATAACTAGTTTTTAGCATTTAGAAGAGAAAAAAAAATGATTAACTAATTAACCGAAGACGTTGACGATTAATTTGCGTAGATAATATAAGCGAGATGGAATGATACGAATCTCTTTTGCTAATATGAGCGTTTAACGAAGACATCTTAAAAATAGATTAGTAGACCACCATATGGTATGATGTATGTGGTGTTCCACATTTGGCTGAAGAAGTCTCGAGAGCCAGTTTTATTCTCGTACAACACATTTGCCGATATAATTGTGTGATGCTATGGCTAATTTGTAAAGTGATTGTTAAATGGGAAGAGGAACGAATGAATATCAATCGTTTACTATCGAGAGATTTGCCGTCCGGCTGGCCGTCCGGCGTTGTTGGCATAGGTTGAGAGATAAAAAGGCGAAGTGTGAACATGACCCTCACCTAATTCTTTGACAAACAATTCACACAATGCCCTTTTTCTTATCTGAACTTTGTCTAACCTTTTACATTGTTTGTATTTATCTTTAACACTAGCTAATTTCGTTGGCAAACATTGTAAATCTTTTTTTTTTTTTTGGGATCAAATTAATTTTTATGATCGGGTGGTAAACTTTGATTATTTTTTTGGTTGGGAAAATTTTAGAGATAATTATATAGAGGAATTGTGTCTAATTGGGGATATTTTTGTTTGTGGTTGTTGCAGGTATCTAAGGAAGAATTAGCAAAACTCGTTCAAGGTTTCGATAAACAAGACACCCTCACGTCATCGGGAGTGAGACTTGCTGGACAAAGATACATTTACCTGTCTGGAACAGATCGAGTGGTACGCGCTAAATATGGTAAAACTGGAGTCCATTGCATGAAAACGCAACAAAGTAAGTAACTGCATTAGTTTATCTATTTTTTTTTTTGGATAAAATTTTGGTCTAAAATGAAATTTTGTATCTAAGAACCATTTGTTTCTCTTTCAAAACTGGTTCAACAACGAAAAAAAATCAATAATTTAATTTTTCCTTCAACTTTAATTGTGAATAACTGTTGAAAAAGTGATTTTATGTAAAAAAGTTAAGAGACCTTTTTTGTAGAGCATCAAATTCCCTTTAAGAATCCATACTGTTCATTTCTATATATTTATTTGTTCGTTAGTTACAAAATTCCAAAATAAAGAAGATAAATTTAAAAATTATATCAATGTCTGAAGCTTGATTATTCGGAAACGGCATGTCTGGAAAAAATGTTTAAGGGGTTATTCTACTCTAGAAATTTGAAAAAATCAAAATGTTTTTTTTTTCATAATCCGATAGTTTAGATATTCAAAAATATCCTACTAAAAGGATTTTTCAAAATTGAAATTATTTCCGAAGTTATAGCGGTTTTGTATGAAGCTGGGATGGCTGATTAAGAGAATTTAAGTAATACATACTATTCTATCAATTACGCTGCCTGAAACTTCACGTAAAACTTTAAATCCGTTTTTCTCGAAACTGTCTTTTTCAAAACGATACCCACGATTTCTCAGGTTCTACTGAACCGATTTACCTGAAATTTTTACAGTCTTCTTTATAGACTTGTCTATGTCTGGAACTATCCCCATCCCCAAATTTTGATTTTTACTATTTTTAAAAATTTCGAAACAGTCAAAAAAAGTGGTACAAAAATTGTTTTTTTTTCAGGCAGTCGCCATTTCGTGAAAAAATTGTTTTTATACTTTTCCGTAGTTCCAGACATTGCGACATTATTCTAGATTAATAATTTATTTTTTTTGTTGGGGTCAGATTACTAGGAGGGTTGAAATCGTGGGTATGGTCACGTGCCAATTTTTTGAGACCCTCCACTTCATCAGCTGCTAATTTTTGAAATTTTTAACTTTTTTTTTATTTTTTTTCTATATTCTTGAAATGTTAATAAATAACTGATAAAAAAATGTATACTAAAAATATTAATTGGCTATTTTTTATGACACTTTAAAAATTACCTGAAATTCATGCCTCTAGACTAGAATACTCCTTTAAAGAAACGTTTTTTGTAGGGAATTTAATTTTCTATAATTATAAAATATATAAAAATGAACAATATAGTTTCTTGATGGGAATTTAATGCTCTACAAAAAAGGTTTCTTAACGTTTTTACATAAAATCACTCTTTCAAATTTGGTTCAACAACGAAAAAAACAATAATTTAATTTTTTCTTCGACTTTAATTGTGAATAACGTTTGAAAAAGTGATTTCATGTAAAAACGTCAGAAGACCTTTTTTGTAGAGCATTAAATTTCCTTCAACAATCTATATTGTTCATTTCTATATATTTCTTTGATCGTTAGTTACAAAATTCCAAAATAAAGAAGATAAATCTAAAAATTATGTCAATGTTTAAAAATCTAAAAATTATGTCAATGTTTAAAGCTTGATTATTCGGAAACGGCGTGTCTGGCAAAAAATTTCCAAAAGACCTTTTTTGTGGGGACTTTAGTTTTCTATAAAAATATGTGCAGATGATTTTTTTTACCTTGATACTTTGACGGTATTGACGCAAAAATTAAAGCACAAATAAAAAATCGAAATTAAAGATAGACCTCTCAATGTTAATATTAAGGGCTCAAACTTTCCCGATATTTTTTTTTGGTCACCTTGAACAATATTTTCGATATACTTTTCAAAAAAAAAAAATTGTTTGAATTTTTTGACCCAGTCTAATATAGTGGAGTAATTATGAAAATAATTAGGGAATACATCCAGAATTGGACTTATGGATTAAGTTTAGTAGGCTGCAGCCTTCAGGTCCTCGTCAATTTTGCATTCAATAATCATTCCATTGGAATTTAATCAGAAATTTTAGAGTTACACCTTTGAATTGGTTAAATTTATTTCCTCCCCCCACCCTCCTTCACCGCTGGTATTGACCAAGGTTTATAAAATACACAGGTGGCCTCAGGCGCCACGTGACGTATCCAGAAGAAATTCGTACATATCTTCAGACTGATTCAAATTTCAAAATTCTTCGTATGACGTCATTTTTTTTTCTAATGGGGCAATCTGTGTAATTTATAAACCTTGAGTACAGACAGGTTTAGAATAATTGAATCGGTAGTTGGAAAAAGGAAATAACTTCATCAATTCGTTTTGTGGAAAATTGAAAAAAAAGAAGAGAAAAATATAGATTTATACAATATTTTTAAAACAGATGGATAAGTCACTCATTATCGTCATTGTTTTGTGTTATAGGTTGCATAACTATGTTTTGATAAAAATATTTTTTTTCTGCTATGTAGGATATATCTTCTATTTTTTTATAGTTTATCGGTATCTTTTCGGAATAAGCGTTATCGGTTGGTAGTACTCATTGGGTACATTATGGCATTGCAATAAAGTACCCAAATGAGTCACGAATTGCACTAAAATTAACAAAAATAATAAATATTTTTTGTGCGATTTAAGGCCAACCAACGCATTCATGGTTCAAAATGAATGAACTGAACTGAAAATTTTCTGAATTATATATGTTTGCAATTTATAAATTGTGTTGTTAGTAACATCGTGTTGTGATAGGACTACCTGTATTTTTATTCCATGCAGTCTAAGTTGCAGATTGCAACTATTTTATATAAAATCAGATATTAGTCATTGATATGTGCCAGTGCTGAGCATTGAATATTTCACGGGAAGTTACTAGTTTGATTTTATTTCGCCTTCATTTAATGCAGAATTGAGGAGAGAACTTTTCTCCAAAAGATCAGAGAAAAACCAACTTTTGGTCTGGAAAGTTATGAGTCTGTTTTGTTATATTGTTAAGGATAACATTTCGTTATTGTTGTCATAGGTGATGGAATACTTGGCTTAACAAGTAGGGTATTTTACGAGTTAGGGAAGCCAGGGTGCGAGAAAGTATATGAATTATTGGGCAGGGATTTGTGCCTATCTCTGGATAGTAACCATAACTCTAACATTGAGAAAAACCAGTGGTTTCAGGCCAAAATAATTTGGACTCATAACAGGCGCCTCTTGATATATTACCAATCATGACTTAAAATAATATTTGGACTAACTAGAACGCTTTCCTTATCATCTGGCTGTTAATATTTTAAAAAATTTCAATGAGTGAAAAAAATTAAGTCACGTTTTGAACTGAAAAGAAAATACGTAGAAACTTCTTATTTCGATTTCTTCTATGTAAATTGTTTGGGTTATAGATAGTGTTATTAGGTAGAAGACTAATGGAATTAAAGATTTTGCAAGAAACTTGGTCCATGTTTTTTTTTTTTTTTGGTTGAAATAAATATAATTTAATTTTTGGCAATCGTCATTTTGATTGGTTTAATTTAGATTGAGTAAGATAAAAAGAGATTATAATCTTGTTGAGTCGTGACGGTTTTTGACCTATTTTTATTGACCTATATTACCATAGTAATAATAATAATAATAATAATATTTAATGAAGCGCATAATCAATATAATTAATCAATCAATTATTATCTTAAAAGATTGTTTGCAAATTGTTTTCTCTTTGTTTCAGCTGTGGTTGTTTCCCTTTATGAAGATCCAATTCAACCTCAGCAAGCGGCCTCCGTAGTCGAAAAACTAGGAGATTATTTACTTAACTGCGGTTACTAGAGGTAAGTGAATTTTTTTTTTTGCTCTTTTTATAGCGAACAAATTCCCACATGTTTCCAAATGCTATTGATATCCTTTTTGTGAAATCCTTCCAAGTTTTGTGCTCGTTTCCGAGCGTAAGTGACCAACAATAAATTCCTTGTTTACCAAAAGAATTTACCTTTGTAATTTTTGGTGTTTGAACTAAAGTCTACAAAAAAATTTTTATAATATTTTTTTTTCAATTGGTTCTTGTTTATTCAATGCTTTTGAGCGTAGACACATAACTTAGGCAGGCCATTCACGCTCCGGCTTGCAGTCCAACTAGTGGTCCGACTTTCAAAGTTGGATCATTTAGATCAGTGATTCCCAAGCTATTTTGGCTCGTTGACCCATTTTCATAGTCAAAACTTGCCCACGGACCCCCTGGGTGAAAAACTACATAATACCTTATAGAAAAATTAACTTTTATAACTTTATAACTGTTGTTTTAAAATAACCCCCAAAGCTTGATGGGATGTTATTATTATTATTATCCGGGTCTATATGAGTAGCAACCGCAAATTTCCACGAGTATTAATTTCTAGTTGTTTCTTCGCGTTCTACCAAATAGGAATATGGAAAAGCAATCAACAGCTTCTGTACAATAACCCATAATGTTGGGTATAAAATTGGGATCTGTTTTTGTAACCAGAAGTTGTCATATCCTTGTTTAAATATTAGTGGATAATTCAATAAGTTGCTCCTATACTGTACAGTCTGCATTTGTACTCTGAGTTTGATTACTTGCAAAAAGGTTCAACCCCCAATTCGGGAATATTCAAGTGAAGAATATCTTCAAATCTTTGTTTAAGGTCCGAATGAAGCGCCATTTGGTGTTGACAATAAGAAATTGTCATTTCTTTTATGCAATTTTGAAAGATTTGGAAACTTAGAATATTCTCCTCTTCCCAAAATTTATTTGTACAGCATAAGTTTTGCAAGAAACGCAGATATTATCATTGATAAGTATTTTATTTACTTCCGAATCACAATAAATTAATGGATAATAATATATATATGTATATGTAATAATAATGATGACCTGATGATAACAGTCAAAAACTGTCGAAACGCGTCGTAATAAAGTAATTTTTTAATTGAATCTCAAAGACATATATTATCCTTTAAATTTTGATTAAATTTAATGTGTCACCTTTTATTAGGTTGTTCGGAAAGTAATTTCGTTTTTCGTATAGTGAATAAATATTTTATTAAATTAAATATTGGTCATTCTGGTTCAATACCTTTTGCCATTTTCCTGGCTGTAGTATGATTTTTCACTGAAAAATTTTTTGCTCTTTTTTTTTAGCCAAAAATTTTTTTTGGGGAATTTTTGATTTCCTAATTTGAAGTAAAGGTTTTGACCGTCTAAATTTGTTTGCAAAAGTCTAAACCAGCGGTTCCTAACCTTTTTCAGCCGCGGACCCCCAAGGAAATCAAGTATAGTGCCAAGAACCCCTGAGTGAAAAAAGGTGCAATTTTCGGACAACATTATATTTTAGTATTCCTTCATTATATTAAAAAACAAAAAACATATTTTTTCAAATGGGACCGCGGACCACAGGTTAGGAAACAATGGTCAAAACCAATAATAAACCGAAGGTGCCAGATCTGTAGGATATGATGGGTATGGGCATTTTATTCCAATCAAGTTGTATAAGCTTTAGGGGAGTAACAAAAGAAAGTTATGAGGTCCAATTTCTCCTTATAAAAACATAGGGAGCCCATATTTCGAGGTTAATCCTAGGCCTTTCAAGTGGTTCATTAAATTTTATCTTTTACCAATCTCACGTGCTGTTATTCATTAATTTGCATCAACGAATGATTTCATTGAGACTTGATCAGCTTCAACCGGTCTTCCAGACCGTGGTGCATCTTGGACATCAAAATTTTACAAACTAGTTTTGGCACTGGCGTGCTGCCAATACATCTTCTGCATATATATCGGTTAATATTTTCTTGATTGAACAGCATTTTAATAAGTAATATATGAGGAAAATTCTGGGTTTTGCTTTCCATATTTAAAAGGACATGCACCAAAAACTATTGCGTAGAATCACTTGAGCTTTTTCACATACAAGCCTTGCTATATTAACTCTCAAAACATACAATGATTATATGGCTTGATTTTAAAATGAGTGCAAAAAAAAATTAAATCTTTTGTAGGGAAAAAATGAAATTACTTGCCGAATAATCGTTCAAATCTGGCAAATAAATTGGTTATATAAGTGATATGAACAATATTATTGTTACAAACTTTGCGATGACTCCCTGATGATGTTTAAGGACCTCTGAATCAATTTTGATTTTCCATGGACCCCCTGAATGATTCAGGGGACCCCTGGTGGTCCGTACGCAAGATTTATACACAGGTGCCGTATATAGAAGAAATTCGTACATATCTTCAGACTGATTGAAATTTCAAAATTCCTCGTATGACGTCATTTTTTTCTAATGGGGCAACCTATGTAATTTATTAACCTTGGGGGCAACCACTGATTGAGAGGGACAACTAAAAGATTCAAGTAGTAGTCCGACTAGTCGGACTGCAAGTCGGAGCGTAAATGGTCTGTTTTAGACCAAAAATTTTAATGTTTTATTGGCCTTTAAATTTTTTTTATAATCAATTTGCTATACGGAAGAAATTTTTTAAGTGTTATGCTTCACATTTTTTACAAGTGGTCAAGCTGAAGAAAATTGAAGAAAACGTTTTGACACCAACTTAAAAAACTATATTTTCGGTTGGTGTCAAGTAAGTGTAAGTTTTAAATCCTTATTGTCTTTTCCAATGATTCATATCCTATAACAATTCCATTAGAATTAAATTTAGTCGATTTAGTTGCAGAATCATTAGCAAGATTTTCTCTTGTTTTTTTGCAGGTAGTGTTCCTCGCTGCCACTCCAACATGGCGGCGCGTTTTTACACAAAACAATTGTATTTATAAAGTTGTATTTTTTTTTTTTGAACGACGCAACCAACAAAATGTGTATATTATATAATATCAAAAGTGTCATCATCAGTATATAAATAAATAAATATTAATAATAATATTAAATAATATAAAATTTGAGGTCAATGTCACGTCACACACAAACTATACATGTTATATACATACACATAAACACAACACACACACACACACGTATCGTATAATTTATATCAGATAAAAAGAAATGTGAGAAAACACCTGAAATATATGGAAATATATATTTGTAAAGTGAGAAAACCGTTGTTTTGTGTCAGTGTCTAACATTGATTTTATAATTTTGTATGGGAAAAATATATACATAATTGATTTTTTTTTAAATTGTAAGTTAAAGCGTGATAATTATGGGTCTCTTTCTTTTTTTTTTTTTTTGTTAGTAAAAGAAAAAAATTAAAGCAATATTAGCTCAGTTTTTGGTTTAGAAAATTTCAAAAATTTTTGTTCAAAAAAATCAATTTTGTATATGTTTTTTTTTTTTGAATGTATATGATGGTTGTGTCAGTGTCTTAAAAAAAAACATTGATTTATCAGTTTTTAATCATAAGAATAAAAAAAAAATATATATACATAATTGATTTTTATTTGCGAATTTAGAGAGAAAATTAAAAGGGAAACCTAAAGATTATATTTATGGGTGGAATACCTGTGGATTAAAAAAAATTAGGTTTTTTTTTTTAAAAAATAAATGTTTGCGATTTGGCTTTCTGGAATTTCCAGTTTTATTAAATCTTTTGCCTTTTTTTTTTCTTTTTCTTCTATAAACACTTGTTGGATATAAAAGCGCGCACACATAGTGAAGCTCTGTGTTGAGAGCTTTTAAGTTTTTGATTTTGACAATGGTCATATTTTCCCTGTGCTTTTCCAGAAGGCGAAAATCGTCACTTATCGTACTATTTCTATAATGTAATAAGGGAATTATGTTGCAGATTAAGCATTTTGTGTAAGCTTATCTCTTACAATAATCGCTCTATTAATACTAAAAGTAAAAAGAAAAAAAAATTAAAATTAAAAAAAAAAAATATTTGATACTGACAAAATGTACTACCAACTAATTTACCTACAGTTAGGGTTTTTTAAAACACACGATTTAAATCTCTAGTCCCCCAAGTTTTTTGTTCTTTTTTTTTTTTTTAGGTTCGTATCTGTACTTTGCTAATTGGAGGAAATGTATTGCTTTTGGGTTTATAATATTTTTAGATATGTAAATTGCAAGTGAGATGCATTTTTTTCAAGTGGCCAAATTTTTTTTTTGTGTAAAAAAAATAGTGTTGTGATGAACATGACGTCATTCCTCAAAAGTATTTTTTTTTTTTGTTCGTGGTTTCTCAGTTTTCGCTTATTTTTTTTTAAAGAAGAAAAAAAATCGCGCTTCTTATTTCAATTTGTTTTTTTTTTTTGTTCCATTGATGTAACGCCACATTTTCCATATGAATTAATATGATTGATTGATTGATGTGGTTTAATTAATATTTAATAATAATAATAACAATGATGATGATGATGATGATAATAATGATAATGGTATAATATGATTATATGTATTTGTAACAATTTTACTATTAAATTATTATTATTAAAGTATAAAAAAAAAAATAAATAAAGAAAGTAATTTAATTTTTATGATCCGTGTGTATTTTACGCTGGTGTGAATAAGATAAAAAAAAATTAAGAAAAAAATTAATGACTGTGGCGTAAGCAAAAAAACATTATTAAGTAAGCGGCAAATGCTCATTGTCGAAGACAATTTATTAAAATATTATTATAATTATTTTTAATTGACCTCTCTTAATTTAAAATTGATAAAAAAAAAAATGTTTAATAATATTTGAGTAGCTTTGTAAATTTTTCCGATCATTCGCAAGGGAACCTGTGTCTATCTAAATAAATCATAATAAATTTGTATTATAAAAGAAACTGTTTTTTTTTTTTGCGAAAAACCCTCTGTGGAAAAACCTGGAAAGTTGAGAAGTATCAAAGTAAGCTTTGGGAGATCGGTGATTTTTTTATTTAATATTTTTACTATTCAATTAGCCATGGGAGGCTTGATCAATGTTAATTTTGTGTTCCTCCAAATGGCTATCTTACTGAGGGCGCTAGTGTAGCATAGCCGGTAATAACGATAACTATTTTTAACCAATTTTAGAATTTCATGCGCCAAATTCAAATCATAATTTATTCCTGAAATATTTAAAATATACTAACGAAAATTTGATTGAAAATTAAATTTTATTTACTAAAATTGAAATACAAAATATTACATTATTTCACATTGTAAAATTTGATTAAACTTAATTACAGGCATGCTAAAGTATATTTACTTAATTGCGTCAAATTGAATCCTGGAAATTGTCCTTTTCTATCGCTATGAATTGTGACTGCCTAGAAAAATCGTCGAATCCTTGCTGAAAAAAATTTATTTTACTTAAAAAAATAGATTCAACGTTTGAATTTAAATCATATTTTTGCCCCATAAAAATGTGGGTATTAACTAGTAAATAAATACATACCTTCGTAATGAATTTGGGCAGTCGAAAAGTGTATTTGATGTTGATCTTTTGACAAAATGCACACAACACTGCCATTAAATGTGAGAAACGCTATCCATGATGGATATTGAAAAGAAGACCGCGATTCCAAGTTTTATTTTAAAGTTAGTCAAAAAACTTTCACCCCCGTAATTTCTTAACTACCAACTTTACACTTTACCCTAGCTAAAAGTCCCTTAAAACTTGAAATATTGCTTACCGCGCCATCTGTATTTGACGCCCCAACTATTAATTTTTGGGAACCAAGTCGGCCATAAGAGCTTGATGAGAATCAAGTAGCTACGTTTCGTTACGTATCGTAACTTCACCAGGCTTCTTGATTCACAAAAATAAAATATTTTCAATTTAAATTCAATAAATAATTTTATTTATGAATCAAGAAGCCTGATGAAGTTACGATACGTAACGAAACGTAGCTAATTGAATAATAAAAATATTAAATAAAAAAACCGATCTGAAACAACCTGAATTGTCTTCTTATTTAACAAAAATACTTCTTAACTTGATCTTATCACTATTAAAATCGTTTTCCTGTATTTTCCTTTAAGAAAAAAAAATATTCAAAATTTTTCAGGAAAAGTTTTATTCAACGAGTTATACGAAAAAATGTAAGTATATATATTATTATTTTTTTTTATATATTAACCAGGGCTGTTCATTAGGGTCATCCTTAATATAGTCTACTTTCCAACTTAAGTTTCTTATGGAAATAATGTGGGGAAAATTAAATTTTTTCTTAGGAATTTCATAACTCAGCGATTAATAAATCGAAAGTATCTTATCTCGTCATGATTATTATGAATTTAACCCTCTACAAAAAAGAGCTCTTATGATTTTTCGCTAAATCTATTGGCTTAAGAGTTATTGGCTTCAGAATGCTGCACTAAAGTTCAATGCAAAAATAATGCATTTTTAAAATATTTAACCTGATGACAATGAACATGTACAAAAAATGAAGGACCACAAGAACAATATTGTATAAATTTTGCATAAGAAATTTGATATATTTTGTAAAAATAAGTATTAACTTAATAATTGTAGTTGATAATGTTAATAATTATATAATAATTATACTTTGAGCTCGAATAACTCTTAAGCCAATAGATTTAGCGAAAAATCATAAGAGCTTTTTTTTGTAGAGCGTTAAATTTACAATAAACTTTAAGCAATTTGTTTACTTTCGATTTTTTTGTCGCTAAGTTATGGAATTGTAAAGAAAAAATTAAATTTTTCCCACATTACTTCCATTAGAAACTTAAGTTGGAAAGTGGACTATCTTAAAGTTAATATTAAGAGCTCAAATTTTCAGGGAAATGTTTTTATCAATTTGAAAGAATTTGAGCCTCTGGGAGCAAAGAAATTCAAAAACACCCCTTTTAAGTACCACCCTAGTACATATATTTATAGACATAGTAAAAGTATCTATGGCTAATTGGAAAATCCTGTTTTTTTTTTTCACTAATGGTCAATGAAAATATAATGCATTTGTTAACTGAGGAATAGAAAGATGGTAGAGTTGGTTACATAGCTAATATTAATTCTGATGACAATTTGAGCCACTGGGAGCAAAAAATACTGTTGATGTTCAATTTGATATCGATTATGATCCCAAAATTGGTCTAAAATTAACAATTTATAAATTGAGCTTTTGGCCATTCAAAGTTGGGCAAATCCTAAACTTAAAGAAATATAGTAAAGCTTGATTTTAACTATTTTTTTTTTAATTTTTAAAAGCTTCTATCGATTTGCTTGAATATTAAGGATTTTAGATTATAAACGAAATTTCCGTGTTGAAATTGTTAAACAAAATTTTTTCGGAAAGATATAAGGAAACAATTTGGTTTGAAGGCAAAATTGGAAGATGTTGAATCGATTAATGATTAATTTTTCTCCTTTGATACTAGTTGCACCTTTTCTAGAATAAATTTAGTTGGCGCCCATGTTTAGTTGTACGAAAATTTATACTTCAAAGCTTTCAAGAACATAAAGTTCTTATTTTTTTTTTAAGAAAAGCCCAATTTTTCATGGTTTTGATTGAAACTTTATGCAAAAAAATTTTTGTTCGGAAATTAAAGGGTGTAAAACGATCACGGAAATTGATATTATTGGATTAAAACAGGGTTTCCCAAACTTTTTTTCGTGTGGCACCTCGACGAAAGTTTTTATGAAACCGTTGCATACCTAAAGCTGTTATTAAATAGATTAGTAGTAGTAGAAATAATCTTTTACGCTAAATTATTAGAAATGTACAATAACTTATCACTTTGAAAATAAATATATTATGAACAATACTTACAAAAATAATATAATATATTATGGAAGATTAATATTTTTTAATGGAACTACTTGCCGCCCGGCGCGCTGTGATGTAAATAAATTCATATTGTTTAAACTAATCGCAAGCAGTGAAATTTTCTTCCGGAATCTTAAGCTTAGATAAATAACGCATGTGACTAATAAAAAAAAAACTTCAAATTTTGACCGAGAAATCAATGAAATTTTAATTTCTTAACTTAAAAGTTAATTAACAATATGATCAAAAACAAATAATTTTTAGTTATTAATGTTTTCTTAAAATGTATATATTTGACAGTAAATCCTGAAAACTTCATTAATTTATCATTAACGGTTGATTTAAAATCGAATTTTTAATTAAGAGTACCTACAATTTTCATTGTAAAAAAACTGTTGTTAAAATAAAAATTTTTCATACTAACTACTTATGAAAAAAAAACATGGACCTAATTTTTATGATCAAGTGGAAAATGGGGGGTCCACTTGACGTGATCTTACTCATTTTCATCAAACAACGACATGATGAAAATTCTTAAGCCATTGGAGAACAAACAAATTATAACGAAAAATAAAACTGGAATATATAAAATTAAATGTGGTTCCTGTGAAAAATTATACATTGGCCAAACTGATAGATCTTCCAGAACAAAATATAAGGAATATATAACCAAAGAATCATGTCATTGGTTAAAATCTAGGAAGTTTTTGTAACAAACTCTCTGATTGGTCTAATATAAGATTGAGCTTTTCGCGGCGCGCTATGATTGGCTCATGGATTCTGCGCCATAACTACAGTGCCTTGATTTGTACAAAGTAAGCTTAGGATTTCTCGTTTAAAGTGACTTTTGAGTACTGAACATTTGGAACGGTATTTCTTTCGATTTATAATTCATATATCGCAAAGAAAATGATTGTTATTTAAATATTTTTTCTATATGACTTTTAATTATAATCCGGAATTAATATTTTTCAATTTAAAATTAACTTTTAACGGTGACGATCGTTGATTTTGTAAGGGTTATTTTTCTTTACACAATTAAGACCTTCGGTCTTAATAAAAACACAGGCACACAAAAAAAAAGAAAGTGCTCTGTACTTTTGACCGGATAAATCTACGTATTTTGACCCCCTGAACACGAATCCGGGGTCGGTTTGACCCGTACACCCTCAAAAATTCGAGAAAACTTTAAAAAATCGAAAAAAATGGTTAAAATCGGCAATTTTGGTGACATAAAAATTTTTTTGAACTAAACCGAGCATGATTTTCATGTTTTTCGATCCGCTGAATACAAATTCGAAGTTCATTTAGATCATAAGCTGTTTTAATTGTTAGAAAATTACAAAAAATCTTTGAAAATTGCAAGAAATTGCAGTAATTGTGTACAAAAATTCTGAGGAGCTAGATTAATCGTGATTTTCATGTTTTCGAATCCGCATAACATAAATCTTGAAGGTATTCGGTCCAGCCATTCTTAGAAATCCATGTAAATAGCAAAAAACCCTGAAAATTTCAGAAAAATCAAAGTTCTTCTGATAAATATCGGATTCAACTTGGCTGGATTGCAACTTCTCCGGGATTTGGTTACGATTTTGCTTAGCCATTCCTTTTCTCTTCCCCCTACTCACCTTCTTAGACTTTCACCTGTTACCAAACTAGAAGAAATTTCAGAATAAGATTTTTTCGCTGACTTTGAACAATTATACTGTGTATACAATATATAGGATATATTGCGGTCCAATTTATGTAGTATAATTTAATATAATAATATATAAAATTCATACCATAAACATAAATTTAAACAGAAGTTCAAACAAAAATATTCGTGATGTATTGCCCAGATACGTATATCGATTGCCAAGCAATCTTCCTCAGGGGTCATCAAGTAGTTTGGATCACTCCGTAACGGCTTTGTGATGATTCATCGTAAATCAAGTACGGCAATCGAAATACGTAAATGGGCAATACATCACAAATATTTTTGTTTGAACTTCTGTTCAAATTTATGTTTATGGTAAGATTTTTATATATTATTATATTAAATTATACTACATAAATTGGACCGCAATATATCCTATATATTGTACACACTGTGATTGTTTTGTTTTATTTAAACAAAAAAAATGGAAAATTTTTATTGAAATTTTATTATTAATAGTTAATTAAAACAACTAATTATATGTTGCTAATTACCTTTTTGTTGTTTTATGTTAATGTGTTTTGTATGAGATTGTTAAAAGTTCATTAACAATTAATTAAAATAATATTGCAATTAAGTTTTTGAATTTCTTATCGGAGAATTTTTAATCAAAACAATATTTTTCCATTTTTAAATTAATTTCTAGTTCAAACTTTTCGATTAGCTCTTTTTTCAACTTTTGATTTCAGTGGTTCTCAAACTTTTAATAGAAAAACAACAGGTCCTCGAAACACCTGTTAAAACGGTTAAATATCGATTTGTAAAGTTTAAAAGTGATTTTTTTTTCTCTTGAATCCAATTGATATAATCTTTTGCAAAAACTTAAATTGATTTTTCCTTTTAAATAAATATACCTACCAATGAATGCATTTACAAATAACCTTGCATTATTTTCTACGGAAAATGGTTCGACTAATTGGCAATTCTTGAAAAAAAAATATTACTATTTCATGATAACTTTTCTAGGTCAGGGAAAATTGTTTTTGTTGCTCTAAGAAAGATCCTGCGATTTTGCTAGAAAAAAAAAATGGAAAAGGGAAAAAAAGTTTTACAATTTTTTATGATGGAAAGCATTTTAATTAATTTTTTTTTATATATATTTACAATGTGATTGTGGAACATGCAGTGGTTTACAAATGTTAAATGTATAATATTTCTTGTAACATGTTAAGTAGTTAACAGGTTGTATTTGCTCACAATTGGCAAAATTTGTATTGTAAAGTTATGCATTGTTATGGCTGTACATTATACGTAGTAGTGAAATATCGATAAAATTTGCCATTTTTTTTTTTATCTAATTCTACTAATTTTTTTTTTAAATACAAAATTGATTAGTGATTTTTAGTTTTAGCTGCGTTTAGAGGACCACGCCATGTTTATTATTAACTAATAACTATTTTAGCTTTTTTTTTTTTCTTTAGTCTATGGTACATTGATATTTTGGGTTTGGGGAATATTTAGTGCTTATCAATTGGGAGGGCTGTTTTTTTTTTTTGGGATTTTCTTAGTTTATTTATTTATTTTTTTAATAAAATACATTGCTAATTAGTATGTTTATATGATAACAATGAGCCAATGGCGGTTTATATAAGCCAGAAGATTATAAAAATAAATTGGTTTTTTCCAACAAACATAGCTTTCAGTGTTGTTTGGATAAAGCAGTGATTATTTTTACTGCGCTTTTTCAAAGCGGATTTTTTCAGGTAAAAATTTAATTTTTGAAGTGAAACTTCTATGGGTGCAATAGAGAAAACCGACTGCTATAACAGATATCAGAAAATTATGTTTATTAGAATTTATTTGATTTTTTTCAAGGGTAATTGAAATTATAATTATTTTAAATTTAAAAATAATTGCAACAATTGATTCGTTTAAGATTCGGATTCACGAAGTTTGCCGAACATGGTGTAAATTAGGTGTAAGAAAAAAATAAAAGATTAACTCTGTAAGTGTACATGGGTGTAGAAAAGTGTAATCTATCAAACCAGTGTGCTATGTACTAGAAAATGGCTGCTAAGTGATATGAAAATTGCATTTCAAAGAAAGAAATAAACCCGAAAAATGCACAAAAAATCATTTAAAAAACGAAAAGGTGATAAACTAATGTTATTTTTTAAACTAATTCCATTTATTTTCAGATTTTACTGTAAATTACAAAAGTGTATTAGAAAAGTTACGGCTTTGCCACGTGGTATGGTCATTTTGATAAATCGAAACTTTAAGCACTGCAATTAAGCCCATTTCTCTTTTGAAAAATGTTGCCTTATGAATTTTACAGTAAACTTGATAAAATTTGCTTTAAAATAAACTTTTTTAAGTAAGTATTAAGTTGATTTTATCACTTAACCTCCATAACCTACAAAAAACTGTTTTCCCATAAAACTTTAAGAGTAAGCTATGACCTTTGATTTTAAATAGCTTGCTACTTCTTGAGATTGTACCTAGAGGCAGCACTGAGGTTGAAATTAGTGCTCTCTAGTATTAAATTATACACTATTGCAGATTTAGTTTGAAATAATTTGAGGTATTTTTGGCTAAAGTGTTTTATCTATGTATTTAAAATTTTAGCTGAAACCTGTCTTCTTGGGCGACTGAAGTTCTACGGTAGAAAGTTTCACTTTCCGATTTATGCAACTTATTGCATTCAAGCTATGATTGAAGCAAGACTTGAAAAATTTTCTTCTGGCTTATTAAATACATGTATGATTGGGTTGAGGGATGGAAAATTGATGAAATGAACACATTATTACAACATAGGCGCTTAGTTTTTCTTTATTGTGGAAACAGACAGTACACAAATACTTAATTCAAGAATCTGGTCAACATTTTGGTAGTATTATTATTTCTTACTAATTGGAAAAAAATACCCTTAATTCTTCCAAATTTTTTTTTAGTATACAATCGTAGAATTAAGTCATTATATTACTATGGTTTGAATTCTACGTGGAAAATCTAAACGTGACCAGGTACGTGGTACATTAGGACAAATATTGCACTATACTAGCGATTGGTAAAGTTTTCAATCGAAGCAGGATTTCAGTGAACATGATGGCTTTTCCGGATGGTCCAAGCCTTGCCAAATTACCAACCGCTGCACTATTCATATACAACAACGTTTAACAAACATATCTCTTTTATCTTTTTTTCTCATTCAAATAATTCTAATTTGTTACAATTTTTTTCAAGTTTTTTTTTGTTTTTTAATTTTAGGTTTTTATTATGAAATTGATATTGAATTGAAATTAGTATGTAATTAGCGTAGTTGGTGATTTTACACATTGAAAGTACGTTAAAATTCGGATTAGATTCGCATTAGTGCGAAAAAAAAACTATCAGAAGAAATACATGGCAGCTAAATTTCACTTTTAGTTGAGTAATTTTTTTTTTTTTTTTTAATTTGAACTTATTTTCTTACAAAAATTTCAAAATATTAGTTAAATGATAGATTTATTTTTAAATATATATTAATTTCTTACTTAAAACATCACCCAAAATATTTAA
Organism: Sisyra terminalis; assembly: GCA_958496175.1. NCBI lineage: Eukaryota > Metazoa > Arthropoda > Insecta > Neuroptera > Sisyridae > Sisyra > Sisyra terminalis. The sequence goes on along the minus strand of OY292278.1, from coordinate 51,023,952 downwards.
AACAAAAAATTAAAATCTTAGAAATAATTTTTTAAATTTAACATATTTGTCTAGCTCTAACTTTTTATTGACACAGATTTGTAGAATAACAAATTGCCTTTTTGTGATTGGAGTTGGAGGTAATTTTAAAATTATTTTTCGCAGTTGTGGTAATTAATTTTTTTGAAAAAAAAAATTGACTAGAAGAAATTTATTGATTTTTGTCAAAAGTCCTTGGAAAATAACGTTTTCCATCAATTATCATTTTCTGTAATCATTTGTAAATTTTAATTTCTTTAATTAGAAATCAATTTTTTCATAGTAGGCAAGAACTTTTTTGAGCTTTTTTCTCAGTTTTATATTTCTATTATCAAAGGCTACAACATTAATTTTTCCACCCTGGATTCTATCTACGATTTTACCATCCCCTAATAACATTTAACTTTAAGACTTTACCCTCCTATTTGATAAATAGAATTAATACTTAAATGCCCCGTTTTAAGATTTTAAAGTTATACCAAATGTTGGCAAGTATATCGCAAATGTTATAAGTCGAATTTTATTAGTTTTTCTAAACTTATGGGTTTTCGATAGTTAAAAACAAATTATATGTTATGGCAATATATAAGTGTAGCAATTCATAAAATCGATTTGTATTTAGCATTAAAATTTCCTCCAACTTTTGGCAATCTTATTCTATTATCGTTATAACAATTAAAAAAAATGTACAATAAATTAATTTACTAAAATACTTAAAAACAAATATAAAAATTGCAATGCTCAAGGTATTAGTAATTAGTATAAATTGTTGTACAATTATTTCGAAAACTATTCAAAAAAATATTTTCAAAGCATACAATTTATTTCATAGTAAAGTAATTACTAATTAAATATATAAGATGACTTTGATAGTATCAAAATTAAGTCGTTTTTTCTGACGAAAAAAGATTTTCAAAAAGTTTCAAAATTTTATTGTAGGAAGTTGATGGAAATGGCTGGTTTTTATTATAAATTCTTATTAAACTTTTTCTTGTAAATATAATATATATATAAGTAGTAATATAGTGTTCGTTTAATAGAAAAGGTAATAATCCAAAAATTGTTTTTCTTACTGTTCCAGTGAATAATGTCTTGAACGTTTCCAGAAACTTTTGAAGAAACCTTTTTTCTTTGGACCTTCTTCACCTGAAAAAAAAAAAAAAAAAATTAGTATAAATTTCAATATCATTAATATTTTGTGGCAAAATTATTAAAGCACTTTTTCGTTTCAGGCAAATCTAAGAAAAAAATTAAATCCAACTTGACCAAAATTAAGAGAAGAAATCAATAGGTCAATTGTACTGTTGAATACCTACTTGTTGATTAATTGATTTTTATTGGATTTAAAAAAAAAAAACCTTAATGAAGAAGTACTTCAACATGTTCATATGAAACATTCAATGTTAGAAAAAAGTTTGCTAATTAAAAACACAAATCAGATCTTGTTTGCTATTAGAATATTTGATTAATTGAATGTTTTAAATCCTTGAAATTTGTCAATTTATACTTGAGAAAAGAATTTCCTATGTGGAAATAGGTCACATGAAAAATTTAATAACCGATTCTTTAATTCCTATAATTGATTTAATTTAAAACTATTACAAACCGGAGATGTTTTAAAATCAGAATCAATTCCTTGGTGCTTGACAACAAAATTTTTAAAGACATAGAAAAGTTTTTTCTTCATTAAAACATAATTGTAGAGAATAAATCAATCAAAAATTGTCTTCAAAATTAATGTAACAAACTTGTTTCCGTTATGTCTTCGTTACATTTTGATAGGCATAAATTATATGGTTTAATTTGATTGATAATAATCGATACACAAATTTGATTAGTTTTCAGAAATATTTATAGCCTCAGACCTAGTTACGTTGGTCGGAAGACAAAATTTCCTGATTGCGTTACGAAGAGAAGAGAAAAAAAAATGTTGACACAACAAACGGAAGCTGGAAGGTATCTCTAAATCAAGTCTAATGGGTAATTGAAGAGGAAAATTTGTATTTATTTTCGATATTTGTTTCGTTGAAAGTATCATATAAAGAATGTTTGATGTTTCCGTTGAATGAAATCGATGGAGAAGTTGGGAAGAAGGTTTGAGTGAAAGATGTTTCCGATTAAATGATTCAAGTTTGCTGTCTCGTAGAAAATGGATTACTGTTACAGTGATTGTAAGGTACTTAAGGTCAACTTAAACATCTCCTAATTGGAACTAAAATTTGTATTTATTTTTAAGGAAACGAAGAAAAAGAAGAACTAGTTTTTTTTTACTTAAATATTTTATCTTAAGCACCGTTTTCCAATTCAAATGATCCAATTCAATGCAAATTTTGTCAATAAGTCACGCAAACTTTGTAATCAGCCGTAAAATCCAGACGTTCCTGAGGGAACGCGAAGCGTTCACTGCCCTATTTCTGTAATCGGGCATATAATAAAGGCATCTCCAACAAAAATACAGCTCCCATATGGAATAATATGAGAAAAGAAAACACCTATGGGCAAAATTGGGTGCGTCTCTTTGAAAACCACCTTCCCATCCAGACATATTGGATAACTCATCCTTTTCACTCCCGCTTCAAGTTTAATGTATGAAAACAGCCCGTTTGTTATGCGTGTTTATGTACATGTCAAAGGAGAGATTGGTTTCAAAAGAAACCTACAACAGTCCAATCGATATCTATTGCCAGACAAAATGTTTTACAGGAAATATTCATATCAATGGCTTTCCAGAGACGGGAATGGTCTAATCTAAATATCGATTTCCAGGAATGTTTAAAAATATATTTAGAAAGCTTTTTCGACTAACCCAGGTATTATGTAACATTTAAGTAGAAGCTATCTGTATAAACACAACTGCTTTATATAACTATTTTCTTTTAGAACCAAAAAGTATGTCGATAATATTCATGGCATAAGAACCTGACGTCTTTTAAATTGATATTCGAATAATAACTTTGAAAAATTTACCTCAATCCCAAATCAAAATACACAAAAGCGTAAGGAGAAATACTCAAAAAAATTATCACAATAAATATAAATTTGTTGCTTGTAGACTTGGAAAATATTAATGCATCTCTAACTGCAAGTTTTTTACATTTGTAAATTACATCTGGATTGTTTGGTAATGACCTTGCTACCACGTTTTCTGTGAGACTAATAATTTTTACAAAAAAAAAAAAAAAAAAATTGCCAAGAACGTGAATTTAACGCCTCTGGAACGTCTGGAACGTTTTCATAAACTACTAACATTAAAGCCCAAAGTATGAAAGCTCGAGCTTCCCTGTATATGGTTAGGAAAAATCAATGCTATGCGTATGTAATAAAAGAGAAAATATCAGAGGATTCCTTTTTCCTGCTGTAACAATGATACGTTCATTGAACCAACTATACATTTTATACCTATTATATAACGCAACAGAAAAATTGTTAACAGCATAATATTTTCTTGTTATTCATACCATTTAATCGATACATTTATTTATGTGTTACTCAAATAATTTTATCGTCTTTTGGTTTTTAAAAAAATATGTTTATTAAAAGATTAGCTATGTATTTTTTTAAAAAAAATATTTATCAATTGATTAAATATCATTTCTATATAATGTACTAATACCAGATAACGCTTTGAGATCAAAAGACGATGCAGTTTTTAATTTCATTGCTCATTACTGAATAGTGATTATTTTTTATCGGAATGGACTTTGAAATTTTGTCAAAGTATTAAACGAAATTAGACCAAAGTCAACACTTTATGTTATAAGTAAAATTTGTTGAAATAGTCAATATATTATGCTTATTTTTTTGTAGCGGAAGTGGTCAAATTTTTGTGCCGAAAGAAAAGGAGGATTATCTGGGTATCACAAATATTGAAGATTTAAGAGCTTTAAATGTATTGAAGATGTTAAATCAAAGAGACTGAGAATAAGCAAAATCTTTTCGCTAGAATTATACAGATCGCTCATCAAGTTAATTAGCTAAATCCTAGCAACTCGTAGATTTCATCCACTACATAGATATCCGGTTGGCATTATAGAGATTTTCTTAAGTCCTATCAACCATTTTCTAACGAAAGTAAATAAGAAGGACCTTGATCATAAAAGATAAATACTCCAGAAGTACAGAAATCGTAATATACCCAAAAAAATCAGAATTCAGATGTCCACAGAACCACATTTTGCAACAATTAATGATTTGGAATAATCGGGAAAGGTAAACACCCCAATTTATACATTAATTTAATTCTAGAAATTAACAATTCAATAAAGATAACAAATTTATACATTTAGGTGGCCCTAGGCTGCAATGCAGAAGTTGGAAAGGCTCAATAGAAGTGGTTCGTTTCATATCTTACGACTAAAGGTCATCCACCAAATTTCACATTCGTAATCGTCCCAACAAATTCATCGTCTAATATTGGTTTCCCCTCCTGGGCACTTGGGCTGAAAAATGGAAAATCACTATCAACAAGTCCAAATCAGTCCAAGTGACCTTCACTCTCAGAAAAGGAACGGACCCCCCCCCGGTCAATCTGGACTCAACTGAGATCCCATCGTCCGACACCGTCAAATACCTTGGTGTACATCTGGACAGGAGGCTGACCTGGAAATCTCACATCATCCAAAAACGAAAATACATCAACAAGAGGTTCAAACTGTTATACTGGCTGTTGGGTAGGGGCTCTAAACTTCCTCTTGAGGATAAACTTCTTATATACAAAGCAGTAATAGTGCCAATCTGGTCTGTGGGGCTCTGCCAGCAAGTCAAGCATTAAATTAATCGAGGCCATCCAATCAAAGATCCTGAAACAATTTGGCAGATGCTCCATGGTATGTCACAAATTCGGAGACTCTCCGAAGAGACTTACACATCTCATCAGTCACCGACTCCATTACCGTACGTACCACCAATCATTTTGGAAAGTTGAGTCACACTGAAATCCTCTGATTCCGCCACTTTTGGAGCACCAAAACGAAAGAAGACTAAAAAGAAAAGTGCCTAGTGATCAAGTGGAGGCATAGGGAGATTCCTCCACTGGGAGTGATCTCCATCACGACAGCCCTGGCCACCAAATCGGATAATAGGATCTAGATCCTGATGGCCAATTTATATATATTTATAAAAAAAAATATTGGTTTCCAAATCAATTTATAAGGCATAGACTTTTAAAGATGGAAGCAAGGAATGTTTCCCCGAAAACATAGTTTTTGGTATGGCAATTAATCAAACGTGGTTTAAATGCAAGGTTTATAAAATACACAGGTGGTCTCATGTGCCACGTGACGTATCCAGAAGAAATTTGTACATATTTTCAGACTGATTCAAATTTCAAAATTCTTCGTGTGACGTCATTTTTTTTTTCTAATGAGACAACCTGTGTAATTTATAAACCTTGGTTTAAATGGAGATTCCGAGCTTAAATTAACCAGAATTCAAATAACGTCTTGAGATCTAAGAGTTGGATCTTTTTTTCTTGGAATTGGTCGAAACCAAAATGAATTACTTCTATTTTCAGGAGGAAAGATGCGACAATATGTAAGAATTTTGAATTAACTCAAATTTTCGAAACTGACCCAAATTTAAACTATTTTTTTAGAGTTTATAGTTTTAACAACAATTTTGTATCAATTGATCTGTAAATTTCGAAACCAAGATCTAGCATATTCGAAATGCAAGTTAATGATTTAAATCATAAAACGTAAACATAAATCTCTAACAAATTGAATTTAACAAGTAAATGCTTTAGTTTGATATTTATTCATTAACATTTTTATGTACATATTATGTCTTTAAATTTTTTTTAGGTTCTAAATTATTTTTTAAATTTTCAAATTGATCAACGACAAGTCGTTGAAACTGCATTTAATCAAAGTGAAAAAAAGCCGGAGTTAAGCGATAGAAAAATTAGGTAATTTGAATTTCCGGGCTCCAATTTTCGACCTTTGCGCATGTACAAATAAGTCATTTGGCAATTAATTGCAGAAAGATTTTTCTCAAAATTTTTTTCGGAAAATATCTACGTAATTCATTATAATCATTCATTAAAACTATGAAAAAACTATTGAATTGTGTAAAATGTGTGGTGTAAAACTTGGGCAAGTTATTATTTTAATTCAGGTAAGCAAAATTTTATGTTAATTATGTAATTAAATGTGGGCCTCTTATCCCATGTGGCTTGCATATAGTTGCACCCAATTAATATCAATTTAATGGAAAAAAGTTAAGAAAAACTGGCTTAAAGATTTATTGATTGATGCTTTATTGATTGAAAGAAAGTTTTTTGGGTTTTATGGAAAATTTGAAACTTTTTGTGTATCACATGTATAGGTTACGTGCCCCCCAACCCCCACCGGAGCTTCGCTCCTGGACCACTTGTTTATGTTTTTTTTTTGCACAAACAATTGATGGAGCTACGGTTGTAAACGTTTACCTTTTTTTTCATGAAGTTCTTCAAAATTCCGTTTAAAAAAAGCGAAAAAGATCAAATTAATTTTTCCATTTTTATGGGTTGATATTTCGTAAACTAAGCGAGATATTTATAAAACTAGCGAAAATTTTTATTCTTCATTTTCGTTTTTTTTCGTCGAGATCTATAAGAATCCGTCAAAATATCGTGGCGCCGGAAGAATCGTATTATCCCCTGGATCTTTAATTTGTTGTTTTCCATTAGGTTGAGATTTTTTTCTTCTTTTATTTTACTTTTATTTTGATATTTTTATCATTTTTTAGATGGTGATTGTGTGAGTGCAAATTTGGATTAATGGATTAGCTGCAGTGGAGGAGATATGGAGTTGTATGCTGGTAGCGGTTTGAAGGCATCAGTCAAGGTAGGAAGAATTTTCTTTCTGGGATCTTTTTTCACCACTGCCTGCAAAAAATCTTTGTCATCCATTTTCTTTGGTCTTTGAAGTTTTGAATATTAAGTAGGACTTAAGAATAATATAAATTGATACCTACAATGAAACAATTTGTTTTGGAATTTTGACGAAATTTGCCCCGTTTGAAAAGGATTCAATTGCGGAACAAAAATGTTATGGTTTATGGTAAAAATTTTATACAATTGGAACTCATTCTAAATTAGGTTTAGATATAATTTAAAAGCAAAGTAGCCAATGTAAATTTTTTGAGACATTTCAATGATTTGTCCCAGATTTTAAAGTTTTTCAAAGAAATTTCAAAAGTTAAACATTTAAATTGGTAGAAGAAAAGTTTAAACTTTGGTAGTTAATACCAATGCTTGTGTAGATCCAATTTTTCCAAATTTATTTAATTTAAGCAGATACAATAATTTGTCCCCTTCTTGATTATCAAATTATCCTCTCGTGGAATGTAGTTCGTAGGGAAATATATTATTTGGGGTCTTCCACATATTACATCATCAAATTTTGCTGATTTTTGATTTATTTTCTTTTCCTTTTACCAGCAATAGCCAGAAAAATATAACATGCTTTACTAAATTTAAAAATCATAGTTTCTAGAAGTTTTTTGGACAATGGTTCTTAAGTTTGTTGGGGAGGTATTGACCCTCACCAGTTGCATACGTATACATTCATCAAACACTTCTTAATGGGAAAAGGAAAATATATTTTTTTTTTCAAATTCAAAACAAAGGGATATACTTATTAATAGATAAGTGCAGAAAATAAAATTTCAACTGTTAACTACACTACCGAATTTGTAGAACAAACATTTTATTTTTAGGCAGTTAAAATTATTAGAAATTGTGCTGTAAATAAAAATATCCATCTGAATGATCTATAAATGCATTTAATACATTTTTGCACTTAACACATCTGTGAACTAGGCCATCAATATGGAAAAACATTTTTTTTTTTTTTTAAACTGTTTGTTTATGCAATTTCTTTTTGTATAGTTTGGTGAAAATTCATTTTCTAAACCTTAATGGTGATGTTATTGTAGAGTTTCAGATCCTCGATGATGATAAATTGGTAAAAATATTCAGAGGACTAGGATCAAATAATAATCAGTTTGAATAGTCCTCTGAATATTTTTAACCAACTTAATGGTGATTTTTAAATTATGGGTGCAATTCTCTAAATGGGGATGCAAGAAAATTAGATACAATCTTTTCAAAGGATATTTAAAATTTAAAAATTTGGGAATCGAAATTCGTTTTCCGTATTTATCCTGTGATGTGGTCTGTATTATTTTTTGAAGCAGCAACTGCATAAAAGTCAATGCATCATCCAATACGTTGTTATCATAAGATAGGGGGAGGCAATGGGGGTTGCAAATATTTAAAGTTTGAATGCCACTGTCTTATAGTCTTGAACAGTATGGTGATATATAGGGAAAGTAGATCTATGCAAAGTATATTTTATGTTTCACATCAGTCGGTTCTTTACTGTTTTTCATTTGCATTTTCTTTTGAATTTGCATTTTTCTTATATGATGCAATGAGGAATGTTGAAATAATTCCAAATATTTTTCTTTTTTCAAATTTTATTTCGATGCATTTTTCTTTCATTTTCTTTCTTTCATTTCATATCAGGTATGAGTCAGAGAAAATTATAGAATAATAAAAATAAAACTTTCGTACAAAAGTCCACGTTTTTGACGATAAGTTATTGTTTTTTCAAGAATGAGCATTTGATGACAAATCCAAAAGTTTTTAAAAAAAAATTTTCTTTGTCATATGTATATAAATTAAAAATAGTTAGTATAAAGTTAGACATTGTTGTTAATGGAGCCTAGTTTGTATTTATATAGTTGTAAGAAATAGTTGGGAATTGTTTCAAGGTCAAACTTACAGTTATTATGCATTTTTTTTTCTGGAAATTTCTCAATTTTTAATGTTTTGAATTTAGGGTAGTTGAATTTTAATGTTTGTGTATTGGACTGATTCAAAAAAAAATTGTTAATTTTTTTTCCTTAATTATATTGAAAATATTGTTGGGAATGACAAACAAATTTTGTGAAAGTTTAAGCTCTTAATATTAAGAGGTGCCGCATCGCAAATTTCGATTTTCCATTTAAATAACATGGGAACAATATTCTCTTGCACTTTGGAATTTTATAGCTCACGTTGGTGACAATTTTTCGGAATGATTAAGGTTTATTCTTGTAGAAAATTAAATGCTCTACAAAAAAGGTCTTATACAAGTTTTTGATATATTTATTCGTTCAAAAGTTATTCGAGGTCAAAGTTGAACTAAAGAGAAATTTTAATATTTTTTCAATTTTTTGACGCAACCATTTATTTTATGAGAAAATTTTATAGGATACGACATTTTTTGTAGAACACTTTTTTTTCTATAACTCATCTCTATAAAAGTTTTTGATATTTTTCACAGGTCTTAAGTTTTTGAAATTTTAATTTAAGTAAATGTTTAAATTAAAATTATATAACTTAGGACCTGTGAAAAATATAAAAAACTTTTATAAAGATAAGTTATAAAAAAAGTGCTCTACAAAAAATGTTCGATAAAATTTTCTTATAAAATTGATGGTTGCGTCAAAAAATTGAAAAAAATATTAACATTTCTGTTTAGTTCAACTTAGACCTCGAATAATTATTGAAGGAATAAATATATCAAAAACTTGTAAGAGATATTTTTTGTAGATCGTTTAATTTTCTACAAGAATATACCTGAGTCATTCCGAAATATTATCACCAACGTGAGCTATAAAATTTCAAAGTGCAACAGAATATTGTTCCCATGTTATTTAAATGGAAAATCGAAATTAATATTAAGAGCATTAATTTTTACATGATTTTTTTTTGTCATTCCCAACAATATTTTCGATATATTTAAGAAAAAAAAATCATAATTTTTTTTTAATCAGTCTATTGTGTATACTTTGAATTTATAGAAATACTAGAAGATGTTTTAGATTTTCGAAGTATATTTCGATGAATTGATTTCAAAAAGAAAAACTTATGATACTTGAAGACTTTTAAACCAACTTTTACTAGAACTATACATTAATATTTCACGAGGGATATCAGTCATATAATTAAGGGTAGTTAGTGGAATAATTTGTCATTTAGTCGAAATAGAAAAGAAGTTTATTTTTTTTTTCTTGAATTTTCTTTGGATGTAATCAAGTTTTATTGCCCTCTGCCAATAAAATTTTCGAAGAAATTTAATGAGATTGAACGATTAAATAGTTGGAAAAATTGATTTTTTTTTCTTTGTTGAGAGTATGAGAAAATGGAGGAAGATAATACACAAGTAGGATGTTGAATTGTTCAATGATGCATAGCTGAAGATAAAGTGTTTCAATGGAATAGAATTGAAAAGAGGCGTTAGTGGTTCAGAGAAAATCTATTTCGTATCTAAATCAAATTGTTTCGAACAATTGATATTAATTTATAAATCGATATTTGAAAGAATAATTTCTTTTTGTTGGCATTAAGAATGTGTTTTTGCGTAAAAAATAATCATTGATAATGGATTGAAAAGTTTTAGTTTCGGGATTTAAAGGAAGATAACAATTATAATAATTTTTTTAAATAAGAATAAAATTCAGGTTGTTTCAGATTGTTTTTTTTTTATTTAATATTTTTATTGTTCAATTAGCTACGTTTCGTTACTAATCGTAACTTCCTCAGGCTTCTTGATTCACAAAATTAAAAATCTTAAAATTAAAAATCTTTAAAGAACTTAAATAACCTGAATTTTCTTCGTATTTAAAAAAATATAAAAGCTGAGATCTGAATTTTATCATCAATTATAATAATAATATAACAAGAATATTTTTTTTTTTGAAAATTTTCTATAAGCATTTTAGCCGAATTGGTTAAAAAGTTTTTATGAATTGCAAATTACGCAAAAATCAGGTTTTTTATTATAACAATTTCGTGTAGCAATGCAAATGTTAACGTGAAATTTTTAAAAGTATTTTTTAATTACAAAGCGATAATGACTTAAGTATTGTTGCTCTAATTGAACTACTTTACTGTTTCTGACGTCATTTGAGACATTTAATGACGACATATTAATGACATATAAATTAAAATTCCTCTCTTCTCCAAAACAATTGCTGAACAAAAAATTAATTATCCTAATTTTATTTAGTTTTGAATTATATCATAGAGTTAAAGAATTTTTGGTAATGATTTTTTTTTTGGAAATTTGTTTTGAAAGCTCGAAAAACAAAATTTCATCTGATAACTACATTTTTCTTTGTGAAAATTGGTTTAATAATATTTTAACTTTTTTTTTGAAAGGACTGAAAGATTGTAAAATTCATTGGGTTTGTGTCATTCCAATCGGGCTGGTTTTTTTTCTGAAAATACCTTACAGTATGGACAACATCTCAGCCAAGTTTCAACTCAAAAATATGACGCGTTGTTGTGTAAAAAATAAAAATATTTTTTTTTTCAAATTCAATATTCTCTGAAACTGTTTGATAATACCGAAAAAGTGCTTATGAGTTTCAAGATATCACTAAGTAGTACTCCGAGAAAAATTCGCTCATTAATCAGATCGATCGATCATTATTAAAAATACGATTTATTTTTTCAAAAATTGTTGTAAACTGAGACAAAGGGATGATGTAAAAAAAATACGTGATGGTACTAAAAGATTTTAGCACACAAAAGAAAGATTAAAGAATACATCACTTTTAACTATTGTTTAATACTTTTAAAAATCTGAAAAAAATATATATTGTAGAATGATGATAGAGGATTAAGTAGAAAAAAATACTAAGGTGTACCAAAAGATTTTGGCATAAAAAAAAATTTTTTTGAAAAAATAAATCGTATTTTTAACAATGATCGATCGATCTGATTCATGAACGAATTTTTCTCGGAGTACTACTTAGTGGTATCTTGAAACTCATAAGCACTTTTTTCGGTATTATCAAACAGTTTCAGAGAATATTGAATTTGAAAAAGAAAATATTTTTATTTTTTACACAACGCGTCATATTTTAGAGTTGAAACTTGGCTGAGATGTTGTCCATACTATAAGGTATTTCCAGAAAAAAAAATCAGCCCGATTGCAATGGAGGTGTTTTAGACCATCTTATCTGGCGAGGGCCTTAACTGAAAAAAATCTACATAAATTTAAATATAATAATTGGCAAGCTAAGTGCACATTGGGGAAGGATTTTCTTCTTATCTTCAAGGGTTATATACAGTTAGAAGGCCCAAAAAAAAGCGAATTTTCAGATTTTTTTCTGAGATTTTTGTAATCAAATTCCAGTGGTGTAACAGAAGGAAAATTAAAGTGTTTCAATGTAGCCTCAAATTCATTACCAATTTTTTCTAACGACTTACAACAAAATTCTATGTAAAATAAAGAGAAAATCTGAAATTTCTCAAATAGAAAATAAAATAAAAATTGGATAAAACCGTTGATTTAAAAAGTAATTTTCTTTGGCTCAAGGATCGAAAAATAATAACAGGGATTAAAATTTACCCTTAGGTTTAATCCGTATCAACAATGGAAATTTTGATCGAAAAATGTAATGCCTAAAAGTTTTTAAATTTAATCTACTTCCTTATAAATGTAATGGAAAATTTACTGCTTAAAAAAATAAATCTTTTGTCAAGCTCGAAAAAATTACGAATTTTCCCAATTATTTTTCTAATACGATTTTGACTCGCCAATATTATTTTTCTTTCCCCTGGAAAATTTAAGATTTTCCTCGATTTTCAAATCATGCATTCTTTACATTATTCCAAATTTGTGGTACAACAAAGAATTTCTCCTTAACTTAAGGCCGTGGAATTTTTCGTGTTTAGTAGGTAAATATTACGTGTACTAGAAGGTAATTTCGTTTTTTGATAAATAAAATTTTGGTACAACTTTTGATTGTAAAGCAATGATATAACCAGCCTTAGTAGTATCAACGTTTTGGTATCTAGTATGCAAATTTTTAATACCGAATTAGTAAAATTTAATTGATTGCTAAGGAAAATATCAAACAAATTACATTTTACATCACTTAAACTTTTAATTTTGTAACCATTTAGTAAATGTTGTAACAATTGAAATATAAAGAAATCTGATGAAATAACTTTGGACGATTGTAATGGGTACAACAATATCACCTATTATTATTTATATTATTTATTATCAGCTATTACTGAATTTGAAATATTTTTACTGTTGTACAATGAAAATGAAATGTAATTTTGCCTATAGCCAAGTTTTGTTTGGCAACGTTTAAAAGAAAGTAGCATCTAAATTTTTTTTAATCTTCTCAAGTCCTTTTTTCTCTTTCACAAGGATGCTGTTCACAATGTCAATTAACAAACTAGGTCCAATAGAAAAATAAACGTTACATCAAGTCCCTGGAACTAAATCAATTTTTCTAGCCAGTTTTCGAATTTAGCCAGGAAATATCGATCGGTTTTCCAACACTTTCAGTGTCGTATTAGAAAAATGATTAGGAAAATTGTAATTCTTTCGAGCTTGATAAAAAGTTTATAAAATTTTTGGTCATAACATTTTTTGATCGTTGATACAAATTAATCCAAAATGTAAACTTTAATCTTCGCTATTAATTTTTGATCCTCGAGCCTAAGAAAATTACTCTTTAAATCAACGGCTTTTTTCCAATATTTTTTTTTCTGTTAAAATGCTTGGAAAATTCAGATTTTCTTTTCATTTTAGATAAAATTTTGTCGTAATTTTTTAGAAAAAATTGACAATGTATCTGAAGCAAGCTAAAATAATTTAGGAATTTGATTGCAAATGTTTAATGCACAAAAGTCAATTTTCTTCGTATTACAGAGATACATAGTACTCGAAAAAAAATTTCCAAATAAATTTGAATTTTAGAAAAACTGCAATTATTTATACCGAAAAATTACGAAAGCTTTTCAAGGGATTAAGCTTAAACTTTGATTTAGATTGGCTTTCGAAATGGTTTCACAAATTTTATTTTATTATATTTGGCCAAAAAATATCTGTAGTCAAGAAAATTATCCAAAAATTTATACGTAAAGTGCCACAATCAAACATCTACATAAATTTTATGCTTAATGACTAATTATGTCATTAAGATTCTTTAAATTGTATTAAAAAATTGATCATAAAACTCTGTATTTAGGCAATGATATTTAAAGAGACCAAATTGAAATCGAAAATCATCATATTAACATATACGAGTATTGTTTATGGTAGATATTAAGTGGTTGTGGATTGGTTTTTTTTTTGGACATTTAAGAAAATCACTGTTATTATTTGAGATTTACTTAACAGTAGTAATTTTCTGTGGCTACTTTTTTCTACACTTATGGGATAGCTAATGAGTCATTTTTTTTTCTTCAAACTTATACCGATGGTTTAAGCATTACGAACATGTCGCTCTAACGAAGCCAAGGTTGTGTTCGTGACAATTGCAATTCAATCCTTAATAGACTTTCGTTTTTTATATTTCTATTTTAACGGAAAGTGAAAATGAAATCGATTTTCAACGATAAACATACTACAAATATCGCACACATGGTGTACCAACAAGCACGGAAAAATGGACAAGTGGAATTCATTTTTATTTAATTATTATTAGAAATTTTTTAATTTTTGTGATATTTTCTCTCATGAAATTCAATTACTGTTGTTGAAGTTCAGTAATTACTTTCATTGTTTGGAGTGGTACTACACAAGTTTGTGTTTCGTGACTTGATTGATAATTTGATTTGGAGAAAAATATTTCTTTTGCTATTTAAATATTGAAATTGTTTCAAGTAAATTGATGATCGATTTTGAATTTAATTTTTTTTTTTTGAAAAATGATTGTAACCATTGACCTCTATAGTGCAGTTAAGTTAATCCCAGCATGAAGTGGTTTTCAACTGATGATTAATACGTTGAGAGCATGTAATGCATATAACGAAGAAAAATTATTCTCCCTTATCAAGTTAATCAAGTCAATGTTAGAGTACTTTCAACCCCAAATAACCAACTTGTGATATTTATCATTTTCTTGTAGACAGACCCTTGAAGAATCTGCCTACTTAATATTCCTTTTTTGAAGAGATGCTTTTAATCAGTTAAAATGTTTGGAAAAAATCTTTCCACCATATAGGAAAATTCTAAATGAAACTCTGAATAAAAACGATAGCATTTTATGGAAAATGGCTTTTTTCAAAAAGAGCCCCTATTGTAAAAGTTGATGACATAACTGTGTTGCAAGTGTCTAATTATTATGCAATTGGGAGACCTGAAGAAGAATATTGCGGGAACGAAAGTGCACGCGTGGTATATATGTATGTAGGGTAGGTACTTGTTACGACAATACTTTGGTCTACTTGGCCAATAC
Organism: Sisyra terminalis; assembly: GCA_958496175.1. Lineage (NCBI taxonomy): Eukaryota > Metazoa > Arthropoda > Insecta > Neuroptera > Sisyridae > Sisyra > Sisyra terminalis. The sequence continues at coordinate 51,008,694 of OY292278.1, read as the reverse complement.
GGCATTAAACCACCCTACAGACATTGAGGGTGGTTTAGCACGAGCACAACAGCCCCAAGCGTGTCCATACGATCAATAAAGCCTACATTCGTGAGAAGATAATCAAAATGCCTTTGTTACATATTTCAAAACCGTAATATTGTAAAAATTTAGACTTTCATAACATTTTTTTTTAAATAAGAAGAAAATTCAGCTTATTTAAGATCTTTTTTTTTATTTAATATTTTTATTATTCAATTAACTACGTTTCGTTACGTATGGTAACTTCATCAGGCTTCTTGATTCACAAAAATAAAATGTTTTATTGAATTTAAATTGAAAATATTTTATTTTTGTGGATCAAGAAGCCTGATGAAGTTATTATACGTAACGAAACGTAGCTAATTGAATAATAAAAATATTAAATTAAAAAAAAAAACCAATTTAAACAACCTGAATTGTCTTCTTATTTAAAAAAAATAAAAGCTGAGATCTGAATTTTATCATGTATTTCTTTGTAATTATTGATTTTTTTTTTAAATTAACTTTTTATTATTAAAAAAAACATCTTTTATGGACCGGGAAAACCATTTTTATAAATCTCAGTAAAGAAACTATTTGATTTGGAAAGACTGTTTGAAAGAAAATGTTCGTTGGTCGTTTCGTATGTTATCTTTTGCGGAGCTTTAAAAGCTCTAGTTTAATATTGTAGACATGCGCTTAATTATATAAACTCAATTGTTTTCAAAGCCAGACAACGGTAATGAATTGTAGTTGGAAATTGTATAGCACGTCGTATGGTGTAGGAAACGCCCGGTGAAGAACGGGGCAGTCGGGGGTTATAGAATTATTCCCATAACGTAAAAGTTGGATATTTCACTTATGAAACTTCTTGTTGATGTGTCTCTGGGCTGGATATCTCGAAAGAATTTGCAATCAATTTCACGAGTAATTAGATTTGGGGCCAAATTCTTGAAGAAGTTTATCAAGAAAAAATAATGGAAAATGCAAGCTTTGGAAAGAAAATACCTAAATAGTTTAAACCATATAGTTAGAAAAGCTCTCAGGGATCAGCTGTAAAAGATGTGAGCTTTTGTCAGATTTTTCTAGTTGTTCAATATTGGCATACTTTGAGATCTCCCCCTCATTCTTATGAATTTCTAAAGTTCTCGAAAAAAACATTTTCAGTTGCTTTGTGATAACTAAAATATGGCACAATTATAAAAACAATTTGTTTTTAATTAAAATACATAATAGGACCAAGAATATTAAAGTTGTAAACACATTCATGTGAATGGAATACAAATATAATAATTATTGGCTCAAATTTGAACTATTATGTCATTAGTTTCAACTGTCATTTCGATTTTATTCAGATGCTAATTTAAGTCAATTGTCAGTTGTGTCTATGTTGAGCTGTGATTTCACGGAAAGTTACTGGTTTTCAAATTAAAGATTAAATTGACTATTTAATCATAGATTCTGTTTGTATGCACATTTGGCTAATTATTCAAAATTCAATTACATTTTCAATGAATTAATCGTTTATCAATATATCGTAGGTCATAAGTTTAAAAAATATTTATCGAAAACATTTACTATATAGAAGTAGATTGTTGCCATAAAATATCATGTATAAATATGTATTAACGATCTTAAATAGCAATTAATGCAATAGTAATTGTATATTTTAAAATTTAAAGTAATATAATGTATTAATCGACTGTCTAACATAAATTTAAATTATGCATTGAATACTTTTAAAAAATAACTTTTTTTAAGGTTGTTTGGAAGATAATTACAAGTAATGAGTAAAAAAAATGAAATTAGTACTGTAGATAGTCAACTTTTTGCTCCATGTCTTTGTAAAATTTCAATTCGATTTGGGGCTAAGTAACGGAGTAAAAAAATCTTAAAGTTGGGTAATTTTGAACCGCTAAATTCAGAGTAAATGGAATAATTATGTAGGATCGCAATCAATTCGTGATAGCTCTTTTTATAGAAATGAACTTTTTTTTAAAAAATATAGCTATGCAATCAAAATAATATTTTTTCGCTGACTATGAACAGTTATACTGTGTATACAATATATAGAATATATTGCGGTCCAATTTATAAAGTATAATTTAATATAATAATACATAAAAATCATACCTCCAACATAAATTTGAACAGAAGTTCAAACAAAAACATTTGTGACGTATTGCCAAGATACGTATTTCGATTGCCAAGCAATCTTCCTCAGTGGTCATCAAGTAGTTTGGATCACTCCAAAACTGCAGGTCAATCCGTGATTTTTTTGTGAATCATCACTTAAGCAGTTACGGAGTGATCCAAACTACTTGATGACCACTGAGGAAGATTGCTTGGCAATCGAAATACGTATATGGGCAATACGTCACGAATATTTTTGTTTGAACTTCTGTTCATGGTATGATTTGTATATATTATTATATTAAATTATACTACATAAATTGGACCGCAATATATTCTATATATTGTATACACAGTATAGCGATGCACTCTTTGAAATATTCCGCGTCGATCCGTATCAAAAGTTCATCTAAGTTTGGGGGTTTTTAAGCAAAATATCTCATCGCAAAAATAGAAAATCGTGGCAAAATTCAATCTGAATGTATAAAAGCTTGATAGAAATATCTACAATGTTTACTTATACCATATAAAAATCCACCTTTTTGTCATAACTCCTCATCGCACTTATAAACAATCTTAAATGTATTTTAATTACCATAATAACAATAGGCAAACGTAAGTAATATGTATGCACATGTCGGCAAAAACAGAGAACAAATATTGTAAACACTTACGTGTAAGTGAAATACAATCATTGTCTCAAATTTAAACTTAATGATTTTCGCTATGGTTTTCATTAAATCAATTGCTAATTTTTACTATTTGCCAGTTGTCAGTACCTAGTAGGTGGTGGTGAATATTTCACGGGAAATTACTAGTTATATTTTTCTCATAACGCCATTAAAGAAGTATAATTTCTAAAAGACATTGTAAGTCAAAAAGATAGAAAAATTTGAACTTGAATTAAAATTCTTTTCTTTCTACTTGGACGGAAAATGGACGTTTGGTTTTCAAAAATTTTCATGTTGCCTTCAATGTTCCACTATGTCATATTTTCGGAACCTTTTTCTCCCTTTTCATGGCATTTGTCTTGCAATATAATTCATTTAGTGTAGTTGTAATTACGTTGAGGTTTTGTTTTTTTTAAAGTGGTATAAGTGCATTTTATATTGTATGGAACTATTTAAGGACGAAAGTTTATAGCTAGTACAATAACAATTTTTTTACAGTATATGGTAGATTTCCCAGCATTTGAAAATCAACATCTAGAAATCGATATTATATATCGTTTGATTTTTGTATAGTAGTGGTCTTATTTTTTGATTTATAAATTAAAAAAAAAATGGGAATAAATTTTTATTTTGGGTGAAAGTGAAACGAATGAAAATGTGGTCGATCGATATTTTAAAGAAAATTAAAGGAAAATGACTACGAGATATCTGCTCTGCAAAGGAGAGCTTAGCGTTAATGTTATTTTTTTTTTGTAGCTTTACCGGGTGGAATGTTTATAGCTTTTACGTGAGCTATAACAAACATTAATAACGAGATTCGTTTAAATGTAGAGGTATAATGCGATAGAGGTGGAAAACTGGGAAATGTAAGATATTAAAATATTGAAATTCGTGTGGCTCAAACAAGTAGGTATTACAGTGCCTAGTGCAGCTAAAGACTTGGGTGTTTTATGAGATGATAGTGATAACGATTTGTTACGTCATCGGTATTGGGTTCAACGTTCGATCGTTGGAGGGATCCCGTTTCATTCCCGTACCTTTCACTATTGTCGAAAGGAAGGCTTTCGTTTGTTGCCGGCAAATGTGTGGAATTTATTGTTGAACATTGGTGGTCGAATTTGTGTTTGGAGAGTGACATTTTTGGACTTGTGGCGCTTGGCGATGATAAGGGAATGGGCTGATGAACCATGTGGGAATGACAGACGGGTGTATGGGGCAGCAAGGGGCAGGCAGGGGATTGGGGTTTTGTCGCGTCGCGCCGCCAAACCCCACGTGACGGGTGACAAAAACTGGGAGAGCAGACGCGCGTAGTGAAACGCTTAGGTCATAGACTCCCGCATAGCATCGCGAAAAAATTTATCTCAATGCACATTGAGATCAGATCTGCAATCTTACATATATGAATATGTGACTCATGTATGATTTCTTTTCGTCAGTATGAATTTTATGCTCGGCAATTGTTGGGAAAAGTCATCCGAAATTGATTACTTACTACGTAAAATTATTGAACTTGAAAAGCTCCTATCATTTTCTTTGTTAATGTGGGATTTTTCCAAAAAAAAAATACCTGTTTATACAATTTCAAGCTTCACTTGAAGACAACTTACGAAGGGAATGGATTCGTTTGTAGTAAAATTTTTGATCTTTGAAATATTGTATTGATATTTTTAAAGGAGGTGAAATTTTCTTTAGATAAAGCTGATTAGATGGATCAGAAATAGTTAAAATTCGAAGGAATGTTGTTTGTTGATCGATCATAAAGGGTGAAATAAGATTTCCCCATTTGAATTTTCAAGTAACTTTCCTAAGTAGTTTTCGAGGAGTTTCGCAGTAAAGAGTTTGGAATTGTTAAGTAGTATTGTTACTAAATACACTGGGTAGAATCATTGAAAAACAAGTTACTATAGCAGTCGGGGGTTATGGAATTATTCTCATAACGTAAAATTTGGATGTCTTGTTGGTGAATTTCTGGGCTGGATATCGAATGAATTTGCAATCAATTTCATGAGTAATTAGATTTGAGGCCAGAAAAATTGAAGAAGTTTACCAGGAAAATTTAACGGAAAATGGAAATGCAAGTTTTGGAAAGAAAATACCTAAATAGCTAAAACCATATAGTTAAGTAATTTGTTGGAAAAGCCCTTAGGAATCATTTGTAAAAGATGTGAACTTTTATCAAATTTTGACCTCCCCCGATTATTTTGCTAGTTTGTTAATATTGGCATACTTTGAGCAAGGTTTATAAATTACACAGGTTGCCCCATTAGAAAACAAAAATATGACGTCATACGAAGAATTTTGAAATTTCAATCAGTCTGAAGATATGTACGAATTTCTTCTGAATACACCACTTAGCGCATGAGGCCACCTGTGTATTTTATAAACCTTGTACTTTGAGACCTACCCCTCACTCTTATGAATTTCTCGAAGTTCTCGAAAAAAACATTTTCAGATATTAGTGGTTTGTGATAACCAAAATATGACACAAATTTTAAACACAATTTGTTTTTAATATCAAAATACATAGTAAGAAAACGTATGTTTTGCGGCAAAATGGAATACAAATATAATAATTATTGGCTCAAATTTGAACTATCATGTCACTAGTTTCAACTGTCATTTCGATTTTATTCAGTTGCTAATTTAAGTCAATTGTCAGTTGTGTCTATGTTGAGCTGTGATTTCACGGAAAGTTACTGGTTTTCTTCTTGCAACTAGAACAAAGTATGTTAATTATTTAACTGCTAAGTTTTCACAATTTACTGATTTCATTTTAGTTGATAACAAAAACGCCAATTATTCCCTCCCCCTTAGTATCTCATGTTCCTATGATTAAAAATGATAATACTATAGGGACTGTTCTTGAAATGGACTTAACTCACTTTCAAAATAAACGGTTCATATAATGAGCTAAATTTTGCTACTTAAACGATTTGTTGGATAGCTGATTTGGTCCATTATGCTTCTCGATGCATCTGCAGAGCTAGGAATCTTATCTTTTCGAGTTTATTCAAAATTTTTTTTGAATTGAGTTCATGAAGTTGTCCGGCATTATCTGAAGGATTGGTATGGACCTAATCTCCTGGAGTTTTGATCTTTCTTATGCTCGGTGACTTTGCAATAGAAATTTCGTTTAAAAAAAAGTTGTTAATTATTTTTTTCGATGTTACTGCCTAAACGTAAAAGCTGCATTCAAGTACGATCTGAAGTGAAAAATTTCAACTTTTTCTTGATCCAAAGTGTTCAACATTATCTTTAAACCGTGAATATCTAAATCATTTAAGGGTTTCGATTGAATTGGTAATAATTTAAAGCAGAAAATTTCATAATCATAGTTTGGGAAACACTGTAATTGTGATCGCAAGGGACAATCAACTACGCTTATCTTAGTGGTACACCAACTTGAGGGAAATCCTAATTTTTATTGTACTTTTTAAATAATTTAAGTGGAAAAAAATTAAGAATTTCTAAATTAAAATAACTTTAATTGTCTTATAAGTAGAGGAAAAAGTATAGGACAAATTGAAAAAAAATCGAAGTCAAGTCGTTAAATCTTTTTTTTTTTATTCTTTTTGTAATAAACGAAAATAAAAGAGACTTTACACAAAAGTAAAACGTTTTTATGGCTTTAATATTTGTTGAAAATTCGGAAATTTTATTTCATCCATTCTCTGATAAAAGGACATTTTTTAAAAGGTTCTTTATCCTATTGTGTCCTTTGATTTTCTCTGAAATTTTTCCTCTTTGAAAGAATATGATTTTTGGTTGATTGCATATTTTTCTATTTATTTTAAAGAAAAAAAAATAATTAAATACTGTTTACTATTGTAAATTTATCAGAGTATTACGAAACATAAACTTTCATTTCGAATTTATTACATTCTTATCTTATCAATGTGTAACAAGGCAGGAAATCTTTTTTTTTTTTTTTTTTTTTTTAATAAAACAGGACATTAGCCACGACACAGCAAAAATTAAACCGCACAAAACGTTAAATTTCAATATTTTAGAGCAAATTTAAGACATTGACACTTGTTGATTCAGGGTCGGATTTAAGAATTTGAAGTTTAGTTGAAGATTAAAAAAAATTTTGCTGGTGACATTTAATTTTTGAAGTCCCAATTTAATTCATTGTCTATAAATTTAGAAGATTCTTTATTGACAATTTAAAATTGAAGATTTACTGGGCTTTATCAATCTTTATTGCTAAATCTTATTAAAGAACGTAATAGAAAAAAATTAGTAAAATTTTTTGAGGCCTACAGTGGTTCCTTTGATTTTCCCAAAAAATCCCCTTTGGTTGTATTCCTGAAAGGATTTTTTAGTTCTTAAAATGTTTGAGATTATTCTCAAATTCTGGAGCAATTAAAATGTTTTAAACTTTTGCTATAAACTATAAAGTTTTCTTAAAATTTATGATCAATCTTTTGGCTAAAGATGCAGTTGCATATTGCATATTTTGTTTTAAGCTTTCCATAGTGGGAGTTGTGCAACGAAATATGAATGTTTCCTATTATAAAAAAAATGGTTGGTAGAATGTTTTCGATGCATAATAAATCAAAAATCCGTAGGTAGATACTTAGTGCGTTATTGTTGGCGATATGACTGAAAGATTGAAGATTATATTTATAAAAATTAAAAATCAATTAGATTCTGTCAATAAATTATGCAGTCGAAAGCATTCGGCTTGACTTACGACCATAGTCAATATAATTTTAAACTTATAAAATACAAGAAAATTGCTCACCATTTACTGAGTGCCCGGAAGGAGATAAGACATCACGATCTTTTTTCGATTCCTTGTTATTTCCTGCAACAAGTAAAAAAAAATTCCCAATTACAATCAAAAATTATTTCACTAAATTTTTTCCTCATCAAATTTAATTTTTTGATATTCTTTTTATAAAATAAATCATACAGGTAGTTGTGATATGATACCAGTAATATCAATTAAAAATTCGTTTTGTCTGACATTTTTTTTTTCTTTTTAGTTTGTCCATTTTATTTTATGGTAGTACGTGATTTATTTTTATATTAAGCAAATTATATTTGAAGACAAAACGAGTTTTAATATTGTTATGTTTCGTCTTAATCAAAATTCATAAAATTTACACAAAGAAAATTACCACCGGAAATTATTTTGGTATAAATGAAATTACAAGGTGTTTGAAAGGAGTGAAATGATTAACGAATTTGCTAGAGAAATTAGTCCATTGATTTAATAGTTTAAAAGTTTTTTATCTTGGGATTTGGAATTTATAAATGAAAATGTCAAATTATAAAAATTGCAACGTTTCGCAGATTTTATTTCTGCTTCTTCAGGCAGTTATTCAGTTGTTATTTAGCTGTACTTTTCCTTGTAAATTTTAAGACATCCATACATTTACAAAGAAGAGTACAACTGAATAACTACTGAATAACTGCCTGAAGAAGCAAAAATAAAATCTGCGAAACGTTGCAATTTTTATAATTTCACATTTTCATTTATAAAGTCCAAATCCCAAGATAAAAAACTTTTAAATTATTAAATCAATGGACCAATTTCTCTAGCAAATTCGTTAATCATTTCACTTTATATCAGTCTTGCTTTATATCAGTGGTCGCGGAACCGCGGTTTTTTACCCCAAATGGGGTAAGAATGAACGTTTTTGGGTAATAGTCCCAATTTTGAAGTAATTATATCAAATATGAAGCAACGTAATTTTTCCAAAACATATACTACAAATATGTAAATGTAAATTTAATAAATGATGTTTATTTAAAATTTACATTGATTGTTTTCTTTTCAGAATGGAGGGGGGGGAATAATTTTTGGTAGTAAATTTTGGGGTAACGGTTAAAAAAGTTTCCCAACCGCTGCTTTATATGTTAGCTTTAGATTTGTTGATTGCCTCTTGTTGAAGATGCTTGGTTCTTTTTGGTTCTTTAGGACCACTGGGTTTGAAATACGAATGATTATAGAAGGGATTTCAGTAAGAATATGACATTGAGGAGAAATTAAATCGATTTTTTTCTTTGCACTAATAATCGATTTAAAAAAATCGATTTTTGGTTGGAAAAAATAATCGGAAATAGGAAAATCGATTTTTTGTCTATTATTTGAAATTGTCTACGTTTTTTTCTTCTGTATATGTTGTGGAAGGTGTGATGTTTTGAAAATTATTAGGCTGTTCGGAAAGTAATTTTCGTATAGTGCATAAATATTTTATTAAATTATATATTGGCCATTCTGGTTCAATACCTTTTGCCACTTTTCTGGTTGTAGTATGATTTTTCAGGGAAAAAATGTTTGCCCCTTTTTTTAGCCAAAAACTGTTTTTGTGGGATTTTTGACTACCTCATTTGAGGTAAAGGTTTTGACCGTCAAAAAAATTTTACAGTGGTCAAAACCAATAATAAACCGAAGGTGCCAGATCTGTAGAATATGATGGGTAGACTGATTCAAAAAAAATGATGATTTTTTTTTCTTAATTGTATCGAAAATATTGTTGGGAATGACAAAATAAAAATCCTGTGAAAGTTGAAGCTCTTAATATTAAGAGGGCCGCATCGCAAATTTCGATTTTCCATTTAAATAACATGGGAACAATATTCTCTTGCACTTTGGAATTTTATAGCTCACGTTGGTGACAATATTTCGGAATGACCACGGTATATTCTTGTAGAAAATTGAACGATCTACAAAAAAGGTCTCGCACAAGTTTTTGATATATTTATTCCTTCAAAAGTTATTCGAGGTCAAAGTTGAACTAAAGAGAAATTGTAATATTTTTTCAATTTTTTGATGCAACCATCAATTTTATGAGAAAATTTTTCTAGGACATTTTTTGTAGAGCACTTTTTTTTTCTATAACTTATCTCTATAAAAGTTTTTGATATTTTTCACAGGTCCTAAGTTATTTGCATTAAACTGAAAATTCCCTGAATTATTATATTTTTAACATAATTTTTTTTTTTTTTTTTTTATTAAATAACTTAGGACCTGTGAAAAATATCAAAAACTTTTATAAAGATAAGTTATAGAAAAAAGTACTCCACAAAAAATGTCTCATAAAATTTTCTCATAAAATTGATGGTTGCGTCAAAAAATTGAAAAAAAATATTAAAATTTCTCTTTAGTTCAACTTTAACCTCGAATAACTTTTGATGAAATAAATATATCAAAAATTTGTACAAAACTTTTTTTGTAGATAGTTTAATTTTCTACAAGAATATATCTTGGTTATTCCGAAATATTCTCACCAATGTTAGCTATAAAATTCCGAAGTGCAAAAGAATATTGTTCCCATGTTATTTAAATGGAAAATCGAAATTTGCGATGCAGCACCTCTTAGTATTAATATTAGAAGCTTAAACTTTCACAGGATGTTTTTTTTGTCATTGCCAAAAATATTTTCGATATAATTAAGAAAAAAAAAATCATAATTTTTTTTTGAATCAGTCTAATGATGGGTATGGCATTTTATTCCATTCCAAGTTGTTAAAGATTTAGGGGAGTAACAAAAGTTATATGAGGTCAAATTTCTTCCCATAAAAACATAGGGAACTCGTATTGTATGTTTATGGTATGATTTTTATATATTATTATTATATCAGATTATACTACATAAATTGGACCGCAATATATTCTATTCATTGTATACACAATATAAATGTTCAAAGTCAGCGAAAAAAATCTTATTTTGATTAAATGAATGGCATTTGAATAGGTTCAAAAATGAAATTACTTTCCGGTACCTACATCTAATAAATTGAACATACAAGTACCCAAAATTTAAGAAATTTAAAAATATTTTTAAAGTCTAAGCTTCGAATTTTTCAGTGTCGAAACTTGAGGCACTTGGCGTTAAAATTTTTCTGTTAAACCAACGATGATTACTCAAAAAAGCAAACTTTGACTTAATCCAATATTAAATGCCAAAAACCAAAGTTTGTACCAATAAAAAATTATTCAATTCTTAAAATTTCAAAACACAAACGAAGAGGACAACAAAATTAATTATTCAAATCTCATTAATTATCCTTTCATCAATTAATTCCTTTCTTGTAAATTAATTCTTTTTCTCCAAACTTTTTCAATTTCTCCTGATTCTTCTTTCCCACTTTAGTCTAATCGGACAATTACTTTCATTTCTGAAACTTTGTGTTTTTGTGTTTCTTCCTCAACATCTTCTTCCCGGTATATCTCTCTCTGCATCATTGTTGTTTATATTCCACTTTATTGAGAGGATAACGATATTGTTGTCCCTCTGATAATAAAAGGGACATTAAATGTGAAATGTTTTCCGCCTTTTCTGTTCTTCAATATATATGTATATATATAATCCTTAATAAATGGTTCGTTTATTGTTGTCGAAACCGAAATCAATTGTGCTGATTTCAGATGAAAAAGAAAATGGCCTTGAACTTTTACACTGTGATAAAAATCTCACCAGGAATTTCATCCAGACTTTATCTAAAGTCTTAATTTAATAGTATTCCTCTAACTCGATGTAATTTTTGGAAAATCTCGATACAATATCGTTAATGTGAAGATAGAAATTAAGTTTTCGATGGAAGGGAAATTAAAACGACAAATGTGTCATTGTCGAGAACTGATATTTGAAATCGATTTCAGATGATATGTATAAGGCAATAATAGCTTTTATCTCTATTTCCGTATCATTTTCATCCAAATCCGGATTGGCGATGAAATTCGTTGCTCAAAACAGGTCTCTGTTCATTCATATATTAAATTACCTATACAGACGTACATTAAATTTTTGTTCCACATACATTTACAAATATTTATGTATTACAAATATTACTTGTAGATCGCCCACCTAAATTGCCATAACTCCGTAAAACTTCAGTCAATTCCAATTAGGAAAGCGATACGCTACGATTAATATTATTTATTATCTCACGAAATTTTAAAGGTCAATAACGTATATAAGCAAAATGCGCCTTTAATTATTAACTTCTTCAACGTTTCCATTCTTTTTTCTGTCAATAGCATACCAAATCAAAAAAATATTATTCCGAGACTTAATTTAATTTATTGCTGGTAAATTGAGTCAAGTTTTTTGCAATGCAATCATTGTAAATATGTAAATAGAATATCTAATCTCTTTAGACATAATTTGATAAGTTATTGGTCTTTGTATTTGATTATTTCAATAATAATTTTCATATATATGAGACTTTTAATGAAGTGTTTTCTAATCTTCCACACCTACAAATCAATACTTTCGAATGCAATCTAAACACGAATATTTAATATTCAATAAAATTTTTGTTGAATTTAAATTGAAAATATTATATTTTTGTGATTCGAGAAGCCTGAAGAAGTTACAATACGTAACAAAACGTAGCTAATTAGAATATAAAATATTCAATAAAATTTTTGTTGAATTTAAAATGAAAATATTATATTTTTGTGATTCAAGAAGCCTGAAGAAGTTACAATACGTAATGAAACGTAGCTCACTAATATTAAATCTATCTATTATTATAAAAAAGGAAAGATTTGATTGTTTGTTTGTTTTGAATAGGCTCCGAAACTACTTGACCGATTTGAAAAATTCTTTCACTGTTGGCAAGCTACACTATTTCTGGTGAACATAGGCCATATTAAATTTTCAAAAAAAATAAGGATCCATACTAAAACTCCAATAATGTAACCCAAGGTCTGAAAAAAATTACCAAAAAACATTATTTTATCGCGTGCGCTGCGAAAACTATTGGTTATAGAACGAAATAATGTAGTACGATTTTGCAGAACATATCATTATCTACAAAAAATAGACCGACATCATATGTCTAACTATTATAGTTATGTCACAATAAGTGTTTTTTCATTTTAAAAAATATATATAAATGCCACCGTTATAAAAGCTCTGTTATTTATACTTTGGGATTAATCCTTATCAAAATAAATTACTTCATTTTTAAGTTGACTTCAATACCATTATATAACTTTTTGAGTTATTCAATTTGAACATTCCATTCGAAAGATATCACAAGTTTAAAAATTTAAGTTATTTGAAAAATGTCGCATGGTCACCGCATTTTACTTATAATTAAGACCAACTTTACTGAACTTGGCGATATTTTTTATTTATGTATAGATGCTGATTGACTTACGGATTATTACCTATCGTAGGTATACGCAATAGACATACTCTTTTTAGATAGTTATGAATATTTTTTGAAAATTAATTGATTATTACATAGAACAATTTTATTCTTTGCCACATTTTATTAAATGTGTCTTTTTAAAGTGGACAAAATAGTGTTTTTAAGTGTGATTATGTTTTTCGTAAAAGAAATAAGAAAAATACAAATTTTCATATACCACTACAAATGGCAAATTTGAAAAAAGAAAAACATAATCTACACCTACGTTACGCAGACGAAGTTGCGGGGATCAGCTAGTATTCAATAAATTTTTTATTCAATTTAAATTGAAAATGTTATATTTTTGTGAGTCAAGAAGCCTAAAGAAGTTACAATACGTAACGAAACGTAGCTAACACTAATATAAATTTTCAATAAAAATTTTGTTGAATTTAAATTGAAAATATTATATTTTTGTGATTCAAGAAGCCTAAAGAAAGTACAATACGTAACAAAATGTAGCCAGAACTAATATTAAATGTTCAATAAAATTTTTATTGAATTTAAATTGAAAATATTATATTTTTGTAATTCAAGAAGCCTGAAGAAGTTACAATACGTAACGAAACGTAGCTAATTTGAATATTAAATAATTCAATAAAATTTTTATTGAATTTAAATTGAAAATTTTATATTTTTATGATTCAAGAAGCCTAAAGAAGTTACAATACGTAACGAAACGTAGCTAATTTGAATATTAAATAATTCAATAAATTTTTTATTGAATTTAAATTGAAAATTTTATATTTTTATGATTCAAGAAGCCTAAAGAAGTTACAATACGTAACGAAACGTAGCTAATTGAATATTAAAAATATTAAATAAAAAAACCGATCTTAAACAACTTGAATTGTCTTCTTATTTAAAAACAATTTGAATTATGTAAGAATTTCATTCACAAATGACGTAACTTCAAACGATTATAAAAACATTTCGGATTGTTTTTCCAAGACGAAATCTTTAAATTTTCTTGTAATTAATTATCAATTTCCAGTTCCTTCCCAAAGTGATTTCTAAATTTCCCGTCTTTGAATCGTTCAGATAGATCTTAGTTGTTATTTCCATTGCAATTGTGGGAATCTGGGCTATGGACTCACAGGCTTTGTGGCACCAATTATCTCAAACGATCTAACAAAAATCAATCAAAGATCTCATGTAATGAGATTAGAAAGCAACCATCCTACTCGTTACACCAACGAAACCGGTGACCTAACCTTGTCGCTCTACACTGACGAAAAGTTCCCCATCTAAAATTGCAAAATTTTCACCGTTTTAATACACAATAAAACACGGTCAGTCAGGCAGTACGCCATTTTGATTATTAGTAGGCAATATGTATTAAATATGTGAGAAGACGTCGATAGTGGTCGATGAAGTCATTCAATGGCGAGAAACGTTTCAAGGTCCGTGTGGTGATTTTTTTTTCGGTCAATATGTTGTGGCCTTTCTTAGTTCTCCATTCGGTCGGTGAAGATCATTTTATGAATCACACACACCCTACGATTTATATTTGTACGACCAGCATTAGTAGTACATGATATTTGATCTATGGCTTGCCAACATATATTACTAAATCCAACTGTTCTGAAGGCAATGTGTTACTCATCAACAACTGTAGTTTCGTAATATGAGCCAATTTTGTTCGCAAAGAAAATCACTAAATAAGAGAGAAAATATTCGGCATGATTGCCAATTAGGAGCTTTTAAAGATAAATTAGGATATTACTCGCAAAGAAATGAAAACAATCCTTAAAAAATAGATGAGAAAATTCAGATCTCAGTTTTTATTAAATAAGAAGACAATTTAAATTGTGTAAGTTCGGTTTGTTAAATTTAAATTGAAAATATTATATTTTTTGTGATTCAAAAATCCTGAGGAAGTTACCATACGTAACGAAACGTAGCTAATTTGAATATTAAAAAATATTAAATAAAAAAACCGATCTTCTGCTTACAATCCTTAAATTTTGATCATAGCAACATAATACTTTAATGAAACAATGGAATTAATTTTGATTAAGTTTGATAGTTTGGCACCGTCTCAATAAAAATATTTTTTTGTTGGTTCCTTTTTTCATCAGTATTTTTGTTAAAAAAGTTTAATTATTATTACTTGTTTTATTTTGGAAAAAATCGGGAAAAAATTGACTTAATTGATAGAGCTTTAGGCACATATTGTACACCTGCTAGGATTCGTCCTAAAGTACAAATTTATAAAAGTGTGAATTTTGGAATTAAATATTAGATTTGGCTCTTTGAATAATGAACCTCGGTTTTAGAGTGAAATTTCGACGCCAAGTCCTGCATAAAGTTTCGACGATGAAAAATTCAAAATTTTGAATTAATTTTAAAGCCCAATATTCTTCAAAAGTTTGCATGTCTCATTTATAATTATCTTAAGACTTTGAACTCGGAGGTGGGAAATCAATGTTTAATTGCTTTTTAGTCCAAAAAGAATACTTTTTATAGTAACTAGCGCAATTAACAAAATCAAAGTTAAATGAAAATAAAATTGAAAATGTTTCATCTGTTTAATCTTTTTGAGGGTCAACATTGATTCCAAAGTTGAATTAAGATATAAGTAAGAAATAAATTAAACTGTAGAGGAAAACATTTATTTTTTCAAGTTAAGTAAAGTCATTTATATTTTGTTCCATTGGAATTTGGCTTTAAAAGTTCTGGAACTAATTTGATTCCTTGTTGCTCTATGGTCGAAATCATTATATCCCTTTTTTCGCTTTAACTATAATATTTCGGAAATGTAGGCAAAAAAAGTTAAATTTATTTGATATATTTTAATAACTCAATGTTAATTGTGAATCCCAAATTTGAAAGTAGATTAGATTGATTCAAAAAAAAACGATGATTTTTTTTTAATTATATCGAAAATATTGTTGGGAGTGACAAAAAAAAATCCTGTGAAAGTTAAAGTTCTTAACATTAATATTAAGAGATGCCGCATCGCAAATTTCGATTTTCCATTGAAATAACATGGAAACAATATTCTCTTGCACTTTGAAATTTTGTAGCTCACGTTGGTGACAATATTTCGGAATGACCAAGATATTTTATTCTTGTAGAAAATTGAACGATCTACAAAAAAGGTCTCGAACAAGTTTTTGATATATTTATTTCTTCAAAAGTTATTCGAGGTCAAAGTTGAACTAAAGAGAAATTTTAATATTTTTCCAATTTTTTGACGGAACCATCAATTTTATGAGAAAATTTTATAGGACATTTTTTGTGGAGCATTTTTTTCCTATAACTTATCTCTATAAAAGTTTTTGATATTTTTCACAGGTCCTAAGTTATTTAATTAAAATAAAAACAATAATTTTTATATTAAAAATATAATAATTCAGGAAATTTCCAGTTTAATGCAAATAACTTAGGACCTGTGAAAAATATCAAAAATTTTTATAGAGATAAGTTATAGGAAAAAAAAGTGCTCTACAAAAAATGTTCTATAAAAATTTCTCATAAAATTTATGGTTGCGTCAAAAAATTGAAAAAATATTAAAATTTCTCTTTAGTTCAACTTTGACCTCGCATAACTTTTGAAGGATTAAATTAATCAAAAACTTGTCCGAGA
Organism: Sisyra terminalis; assembly: GCA_958496175.1. Lineage (NCBI taxonomy): Eukaryota > Metazoa > Arthropoda > Insecta > Neuroptera > Sisyridae > Sisyra > Sisyra terminalis. The sequence goes on along the minus strand of OY292278.1, from coordinate 50,992,140 downwards.
CTTTTTTTGTAGATCGTTCAATATTCTACAAGAATATACGTTGGTCATTCCGAAATATTCTCACCATCGTGAGCTATAAGAGCTTAAACTTTGACAGGATTTTTTTTTGTCGTTCCCAACAATATTTTCGAAATAATTAAGAAAAAAAAAAGTCATAATTTTTTTTTGAATCAGTCTAATGTAGATGGTATCAATAATTAGCGCTATTTTAGTGTGGAACCATGAAATAGCCTAATAGAGCCATGAAGACATAGGATTCATATATAAGAGAGTAAAATATGTCAACCTTTGAGAAATATATAAGTTTTCTTCTCCGGAAATTAATATTGTTATCTTTATTTTTGGGTAGAATCAGTGTTTGGAAAAAACGTAAGACTGGATTTATTAATCTATTTATAATTAGAAATTTTGAGTAGAAAATTTATGCTTTCTTCGCCCATAATGAAATTATTGGAATCTAATTACAATTATGTTTTAGAAATTATTTTTTTTTTAATGGAGAAATTAAAAAATCTTTGACCAATGCAATTTCATAATGAAATTATTAGAGAAAATTTACTTTTAATCGACCTAGTGTGATAAAAATTCTATTATTAGAAAAAGGCGAATAACATTAATATCAAATTGAATTTTTTTTGCTGTAAAACTCCGATAAAGTATCACTAGTTTGATTCATATGTGTATGTTCAGTGATTTTCTAATAGAAAAGCGGATTCAAATTTTCCTTGCCAGATGTGGATCAGTGATTTTTCTCGAGACAAACATAAAAACTTAATGTTTCCAGTTTTGCAACATTAATTTATTTAATTCACTAAAGTGACACAAACAATCAACCAAGCCCTACTTGAACTCATCTAACAAAGAATTTTCCATTATTGCACTATTCGTTAAGTAGCACTCTCTTGTGTAATACTGACTTACTAAATTTCCAAATTTCGGTTTGGAAAAAAGAAAATGGGGGTCTTTGACTTTGTGATGAACAATGGATATTAAGAAGTCATTAATCAAAATTTCTATTAGTAAATTGAGTCTTAAATTAAATAGTGAAATTTTGTGTTTATTTTTAGGATGGTAAGGTGATGTAAGAGATGATTGAAAATATAGAGAAAAGTAATTATTAAAATTGAAAGTTTGAAAAAGGGAATTTTAGGTCAAATTGTGAGCTTTTTATTGAACCTAAAAAAATATATTAATTAAGTTACTATCAATGACTTTCATTTTAAAAGAGCTTTAATCGAAATAGAGGAAATTTATTACGGAAGTAAAAAGCCTATCTTTTATTTCACTAAAAACGAAAAGGGTTCATTCTAAATCAACTGGTAATGCTTGAAAACCATTTAAGCCTCACAGTAATTTTATTTTAGGTGAAGAAAACATAAATTTCACCTTTTGGGAATTTCAAGAAAATGTTCTCCACCGTTATTCCCAACAGATTAAATTTATACAAATGAAAATAACATTTTCAACAAGAAATTTATAATTAACTAGCTGATCCCCGCGACTTTGTCTGCGTAACGTAGGTGTAGATTATATTTTCTTTTTAAATTTGCTATTTGTAGTGGCATATGAAAATTATCATTTTTCTTATTTCTTTTACGAAAAACATAATCATACCTGAAAACACTATTTTGTCAACTTTAAAAAGACACATTTAATAAACTGTAACTTAGAATAAAATAGTTGTATATAATGATCAATTAATTTTCAAAAAATATTTATAAATATCTAAAAAGAGTATGTTCAATTGCGTATACCTACGGTAGGTATACCTACCGTGAACCAATTAATCCGTAAATCAATCACCATCTATACATAAATACAAACTATCGTTAAGTTCAATAAAGTCAGTCAGAATTATGACTTAAAACAGTCAAAAGTTATCAAAAGACTCGTCTAGATATTTAGAATATTAGTAGAAATCCCATTTCATTGTCTCAACTTTTACACTACTGAAATGTACAAAACTACGCCGAAATTAAAATTTGTTCAAATGCACGAAACCTAGTTCCTCCATAATCAAGTATAACCATTGTGTATCTATGCAGTCATTATTAAAATATCTGAATTTCAACTATATAATTAAACCATTTTCTTTCAATTCGCTGAATTTCTCGCTATTTGATATTCGCTCATTAATGTATTTATTTGTGATTATGTATATCGGAATTTCAGGTTTACAATATGTGAAAGCCAAAAAAACGTAATGCTCACTTATGAACTTAAACTTTTTTAGATTTATATATTAGAGTTTAAATTTTTAAGGAGATCCTACGTTTTTGTTTCTAATAATAAACCAACATTGTTTTATTTTAAGCGATAAAACGTTTCGTCTATAACGAACATACCTTGATAATTAAATTTGAAATTTCGATTGTTTATTAGACGTTATGCCGTACAAACTTTGCTACCATTTTTCACTCTTTTAGGGGAGAAATTTTCAAAAACCCTTTCTTATATATCTGCATCGTATAAGAAAAACACTTTCCAAATTTCATCGACACAAATATGCATTTATATTGGAAAATGCAATGTCAAACGAAAAAAATTATGACCTTCTTTATTTTGATTATCATTCCTAAAAAGCAATTCGATATCGCACATTTTGACGTTGTACATACAAAATCGTTGGAAACAGATAGAGGTGGAAGGAAATTCGAATATTTTATTTATTTTCAATACCAATAATTGATTTTCACATTTTTCTAAATTCTAAATACCGAAGAAAAGTTGTTTTGGAATATTTTATTTTTTGATTGATAATGAAATATATGACAAAAATTGCTCCCTTAATGTTAAATAATTGCTCCGGATCACAATTATTGGTTCATAAAAATTAGATTTTAAAAAAGTTTGAGTGTTGAAAAACAAAAAAAATTAAAACTACCTCTTTGGTATTTAATATAAGTACCTACTACCTAAATTTTCATACTAATTAAGTGAAATGACGTTATTTAAAATGCTGTAGTAAAAATTATAAAACAAAAACAGAAACTTATTATTAATTAATTATTTATTTATTAATTACACTTATTAAATTCAAATTTCGATTGTTGATTAACTCTACATTTTCTCATACAAACTTAGACACCCCTTTTACTCTTTAAGGGTAGGAATTAAAAAAAAAATCTTATCAGATGTGTACTTCTTAAAAGGAATACATCGAATATTAAAATTTCATCAATTAGAGAGGATATATAAATACAGGATTTTATGTATGCACGGTTTTAAAAACGTATTTACTTAAAGTTTTATTACTATTATTATTATTACTACTACTACTATTACTTTTTTTCGTTAATATTTCCTTATTGCGCAATTGTAAGGGTCTATTGGCAAGAATTTTGTAAAAAAAAGAAATAAAAAATTTACTGTAAGATTCGAACCCACGTCTTTATAATTAGGAGCATCAGAATGTTAGATACGTACGCCATTACGCTATTAACATCAACTATGTGTTGTAAATATATAAAAGTTTATATTTCAAAGAGGCAATTTTTTAAAATTTAAATTGAATTAACTGTGCTTTCTGTCAGTTCAACTAAAAATATTTTTACAGATGATTTTCTAACTTTAAATTACCTTTCCAATGATATATAACTCGCCTGTCTAAAGTAAAAATTTCTATTTTCATCATTAGGGAATACCTGCCCTTATTATTTTTTTGGAATGATAAGTAGCCTATAGTATGTGGGAAATTGTGTTGTATCATAATACCAAATTTCATTAAATTCGGTTCTTCCGTTCTTTAGTTAAATCGGGACACACAGACAGACAGACAGACAAAAATTTTAAAAATGTTAAATTTGGAATAAGGGCCTCTTGAAACAAATATTTACCCTAAAATTGGGTTCAAAATCGAAATGTACAGACAGACGTAAGAATTTTATATATTAGTATAGATTTTTGGTTTGCTACCATAACTTGATCATAATGAAATATCAAGACCGATTCATGGTTTGGTTTAGGAAATTTCCAAAAATTTTCCAATCTTAAACATGGGACAAGATTGTGATGCAATCGGTCTTTTTGTTTGGCATATATTGACCAGTTTAGCCAATTGGCGAATGTTGGACTTATTGCAGTTGATACCGGTTTGCAGGTATGGAAGACTTGGAGAGAATGTGGCGTGTAACAGCTACAGCTAGAGGCTACAGGTATTTCACATCTCTTCTCTGCCTTCTCCTTTTCATTGAGTTTGTGATTCCGTTTCTCTTTTCCTCTTGAAAACCTCTTCGGCCTCTTACCACTCTTAGTGTCATGTCACTGACTTGCTGCTCTAGTAGGTCTTAATGAGCGAATTATTATCGCCGATATCTTCTATAATTGTCTTTATAGATATTCTACCTATCTGTAACATACCACTGCATCTATTCCTACGTACACATATGAAGAAATTTCGCGAAAACATTTTCTCCATGCCAACTCGTCGCTAATAAAACTCGCAATGTTTTTACCGATCTTTAATTGACTTGATTGGTTTGTAAGTTGAGGAATCTTAATGGCTAAATGTTAAAGGGAAAAAATATTTGTAGAGGTCAATTTTTTTGATAAAAACTTTTTACTGTTTTCACTTACGGTGATGATTTGGCGAAAATGTCAAAAGAAAAATATTGTTTGTTCATTTTCTTTTGACTTATTGATGCTGGAGATGTTGTGCTTTGAGGAAAAGAAATTGGAATATATTGATTTTGGTTTGGTAATACTTTATCTTGGTGAAATTTCAAAAGAAATTTGGTTTTGAGAAATGAATAGTAAAAGTATATCAGCCAAAAAAATCGATATTTTGTTAAAGCTCTAAAATTTTCCTACTTTTTTTTTTTGCTCAAATAATTGAATTGATTTTTCTTTTTTACCTAGTCCCTTCAACCAGGATGTGATTCATAGAAATGCACAGACAATTTTATTTCTAAAGTTGAATAAAAGGTATAGGGCTGGTTTGTATGGTAAAAGTGCCCACGGCGGTTTTTTCGATTCAAAGTCAGGATATTGTTTTGATACTAAATAAATTTAGCCAAATTTTCTGCTTTTTATCGTAAGTGGTTTTTGACTATTTCGAAAAAAACACATTTTTCGATTTTATTTTTTTTTTAGTAGTAAAATTTAAAATTAATAACCTACGATTTTTTTTCTCATTCTCAGGAGTAAAAGGCATGAAAAAATATTTTTTCTATTATTTTCAGATGGAATGTCGATTTTTAAGGACCAAAACAATATTAAAATAATTTAAAAATAATTTAAAAATTTAAAATAATCTGCACTGCTAAATTTTCTGAAAGAACGTCTTTAGTACTCCTCTATAATCAGTATTTTTTTCCAATATTTTGATTTGGTGGAACATTATGAAAAAAAATAAAAACTATTTTTTTCCTATATCTCATGCTAAAGCATACTTATTCATTTTTTTGGTAAAGTAATATGAAGATAATTATTTTTCAATTCAAAATATATATATATTAGACTGATTCAAAAAAAAAAATAAAGAATTTTTTTTTCTTAATTATATTGAAAATGTTGTTGGGAATGACAAAAAAAAATCTTGTGAAAGTTTAAACCCTTAATATTAATATTAAGAGGTGCCGCATCGCAAATTTCGATTTTCCATTTAAATAACATGGGAACAATATTCTCTTGCAATTTGGAATTTTAAAGCTCACATTGGTGACAATATTTCGGAATGACCAAGGTATATTCTTGTAGAAAATTGAACGATCTACAAAAAAAGTCTCGTACAAGTTTTTGATATATTTCTTCCTTCAAAAGTTATTCGAGGTCAAAGTTGAACTAAAGAGAAATTTTAATATTTTTTCTATTTTTTCACACAACCATCAATTTTATGAGAAAATTTTATAGGACATTTTTTGTAGAGCTTTTTTTTCTATAACTTATCTCTATAAAAGTTTTTGATATGTTTCACACGTCCTAAGTTATTTAATTAAAATAATAAAAAGTAATTCTTAAGTTAAAAATATAATAAATCAGGGAATATTATTAATTTAGACAGTTTTAAATAATAGACAAAAAATCGATTTTCCTATTTTTGATTATTTTTTCCAACCAAAAATCGATTTTTTCAAATCGATTATTATTGAAAAGAAAAGAATCGATTTTATAGGAAATTTTATGAAAATTTTATAGTACATTTTTTGTAGAACACTTTTTTTTCTATAACTTATCTTTATAAAAGTTTTCACAGGTCCTAAGTCATTTAATTAAAATAAAAAAAATAATTTTTATGTTAAAAATATAATAATTCAGGGAATATTATTAATTTAAAACAATAAAATTACGAATATTTTCAGTTTAATGCAAATAACTTAGGACCTGTGAAAAATATCAAAAACTTTTATAGAGATTAGTTATAGGAAAAAATGCTCTACAAAAAGTATTCTATAAATTTTTCTTATAAAATTGATGGTTGTGTCAAAAAATTGAAAAAAATTTAAAATTTCTATTTAGTTCAACTTTGACCTCGAATACCTTTTGAAGGAATAAATATATCAAAAACTTGATTAGAGACCTTTTTTGTAGATTATTAAAGATGTACAATTATTAGAGCTAATAAAAATATATTATTATGTATTTCAAAGAATTATTGAATAAAAAATCATTTTTAATGACAAGTTCTTCATTTTCTAAATTGTTTAATGAAATGTATATATATTTTGAGTTAAAAAATAATTATCCTCATACTACTTTACCCAAAAAAAAATATATGAATAAGTGTGCTTTAGCATGAAATAAAGGAAAACATCAGATTTTATTTTTTTTTCATAATGTTCCACCAAATCAAAATATTTGAAAAAATTACTGAATATAGAGGCGTATGAAAGACGTTATTTGAGATAATTTCGCGGTGGACACTTGTCAAAAAATTAAAATTTTATTTTGGTCCTTAAAAATCGACATTCCATCCGAAAATAATAGAAAAAATATTTCTTCATGCCTTTTACTTCTAAAAATGAGAAAAAAAAATCGTAGGATAATAATTTTAAATTTTACTACTAAAAATAAAATAAATTAGAAAAATGGGGTTTTTTCGAAATAATCGAAAAGCTGAAAATTTGGCTAAAATTTTTGTGTTTAGTATCAAAACAATTCCCTGACTTTGAATCGAAAAATCCGTGGGGGCACTATTACCATACAAACCAGTCTATACCCTTTGGTTCTAATTAACGAATAGTAAAAGTATACCAACTAAAAATTCGATATTTTCTTAAAGCTCCAAACCTTTCTTATTTTTTTTTCGGCTCAAATAATAGAAATTGATTATTCTTCTCTACCTATTCTCTTTAAACAGGATGTGATTCATAGAAATGCACAGACAATTTTATTTTTCAAGCTAAATAAATTTGTGAAAATCAATTTGAAATGGTCGAATCTTATCTCCACCGATAAAATAATGGGTGCGTCATATTTAAAACCAAAAAAAAGATAAGGCTCAGATTACATTGAAAATTTTCCATTTTTTTCCCCATGCTTAAAAATAATGAATAGGGGAGACATTATTGCGAAACTTTAATGATTTAAAAGAGACCTTATTTAGGTGGGTACCTACTCGTATGTAGGCCGCATCGCATTGCGTGAGGAAATTAAAAAAACGCTTCTGAATGAGTGTGTGACTAATTAAACTTTTGGAATCTTTTTTTTTTTTTTTTCTCTCTCCGCGATGTGTAGGGGAATACAAAGGCTACGATTATGCTACGGTTAAATGGTCTTAATATAAAATTATTATTGATAATGATGATGATGATGCCGGGGATTGCGAGCAACGGTGGTGACAAATACTCGTAAATAACAACGACGGTTACTGCTGCTGTAGTCAAGGTGACCAAGGTCGATGTATCCGATGTATCAGACATTCGCGGTCACGTGATCAATGGAAATGAGCTCCAGAAGCTATGCGAAATTTTGAATTTAAACGTTACGTATATCGCGAAAATAGCAGCACTTGTCTTGGAAAGTTTCACTTTCAAATCATAGCGATCGTATAGTGAACGGTCATCTAGTGGCTTGAAATGGAAGTGCGTATATGTTTGGTTCTGGTCTTTGCTAAAACAAGATAGGCAACTTATCTTACCTTTTCGTATTAGTAGGCTGGTCACCCGTCGCAGCGCTTCGCGTGGTGATCTTTGGTAGAATTTCGGTGTTAGATTGGGTGGTAGAGTTAGTGGTTTCTTGGAGTTGTCCCATGGGTTTATGTGGCCCGGAGCCAATCGGTCGAGGTGTTCGATGGATGCTGGACGTGGATGGCGGTGGCGAGGATACCATCCTCGTCCAGGACCGCCAGCTAAGCGGAGTAATTCGGCACCGACCATCGCCTGTTCTAGACCGGAACTGGAAATTCCGCGTCTGTATGCGGTGTTTGTCGTAGAGTTGGTCGTTCCTAGGGGTGTGATTGAATTCATTGTGTTGCTTTGTCGAGGTGCCGTGCGACTTCCTACTCCTGGCACGTCGGGAGCTCGTCGATGCGGTGTTCGCGGAATGTCACAACCACGTGCAAAAATTGGAGTTTCCGGTAGGGAGCACGACGTTTGCATGTGGTGGTGATGGTGGTGGTGTTCTTCGCGTGGACTTTGTGAAGATCGTTTGAGGAAGGTGCGGCGCCGCGTGCCCGGCAATTCGGTGGGCAAGGTGCGTCGTTCGGCCGAACTTTGGCGTCCGGAATAGTTGATGTGGCGATGGCCACGTGTGAATTCCGCGTCGACCGATCGCGTTTTCAGGCTGTTGGTGACGGGGTCACGATGCGGTGGTATTGCTGGTGGGTCGGAGCTTGACGGAAGTGTGTCGGCTCGCGTTTTCTGTGCCGGATGTAGAATTTCCTGGTACTCGTCCTCGTCTTCTTCGACGGGCGATGGAGGCAACGGGGGAAATTCGTGCTGAAGCACCTCGACACGAACGGGAAAATCAACCGAATTGGAATTGGGTAAAGGCCAGCTTTCACCCGTTTCCGGATGGTGGACGAGTAGCATTTCTTTGGCACTCTCGGATTTTTGAATTCCGTTCCGTTTTGGTTTGGCCGGAATTTCTCCGGTTCGCTTGCGTTCTTCGTATTTGATTTGACGATAGTACTCGTCCGACTTGCGAATTTCGACGTTGCTGTTGGATTTTTGAATTTCATTATATTTGGGAATGTAGTTATAATGAATGTGGCTGCTGTTTTGGTCGTCGGAATTGATACTGATTCGAACTCCGGTGTTTCGATGTTTGAGTTTGTCTTCCTCGAGTTGCAATCGGGAAACATCAATGTCGGCCCGTTCTATTATGTTGCTGATGTTCTTTTCGATTTGCCGTAGCGGAGACATGTTTGCGCTGTTTTGTCGTGGACTTTCTATGTCCTCTTCTTCTTCCACCGTAACGGCCAGTTCACGTCGTGGAGTATACTCTTCGGCTGATAAAGTGGGAAGAGATACAACCCGCACGAGATTCGGGGAGTTTTGTTCATTGTAGATGCTCGTTGAGTTTGTTATAGTCTCTACAGTGGGAGGACTATAGTTTTCCACGGCCCCTTCTTTGATTAATGATTTGAAATTGTCGAAGGTGGTGCTATGTTTTTTGATTTCGTTATATCGATTCGGAGTTATGGATCGCGAGTGGTTTGGTTCGCTGCTGCGACGTGAACTGCTGGAGTGGTTCAAGTCGAGACTGTACCGAGATTTCGGAGAGTTTAGTTCACTGGGAATACTCAGGTCTATACTGACACGAGAACTAGGCGTTTGTAGTTCTCGACTGATGTACGAATTGTTCCAATCTCCACCGCTAAAGCGGCTGTGTGGTATACTCAAATCTGAGCTTAGTCGAGAATTCAACGAAAGATTCGAATTGGGCGACATACTGACATTCTGGAGTGGTCTTCGATCTTTGCGTCCTCGACGTATTACATAAGTGCCACTGTTACTCAAGTCGGACGATTGAATTTCGTCGGGAAGGATGACAGGATCGTCCGAGTCGGAAAACGGTGATACGATTTCGTCTTCGGTGCTGCACGGTGGTGGATCGGGCCAGTCGTCCAGCTCTCGCAGCCGGTTTGGAATGGAGCTGGTGCTCGATTGTGATTGGTCCCCGGATTTTCGACGTCGACGTCGAACGACTTTCGTACTGCCAGGAGTCAGGAGCGGATCTTCATCGCCGATTGAAACCTCCCAGGCGATACTACTACGTTTTGAACACGATGGTGGTGGCGGCGGCGGTAATACTTCCTCCAGTGAATCGTCCGAAAAATGTTCATCGTCCGCCAGCTCGCTGAGTGGTCGCAACGGATTTTCCTCGTCGTTTGCTAAATTTTCTTCACTTCCCATCCGGCGACGACAAACTTCCCGATGCCGATCGGCGGCGCCGGGAATCGTCCGCGGCGGTACCCAAGTCGGTTGCGGTGCATTTCGACTGTCGTATGGCAAGCTGGCGTAACGATTTCCCATTTGAATTCCTTGCGGATGCAGATGAAAGCCCGGCTCGTTTTTTTCCCATCCGTATGGACGTTGATGGCGTGTTTTTGGCTACAAATAACAGTGAAATTAGTTGGGATTTTTTTCGTAAATCGTTAAGTCCTTACCAAAGTTGTTTGCGTCGTTGCTGTGATTGAATCGCCATTGACCACATATCCCAATTTAGCCAAACTATCACTTGACAAATTTTCAATTTCGATCCGCGTTTTATTAGCTGGATGCTGTGGCTTATTGTTTTTTCTACGTCCAACACTTCTCTTTGTCGAATTTCCAGGCGAAACTCTGCAAATTAATCGTAAATTAGTTATGACATTCTAGGTCGAAAACTTGTTTTAATTGTGATGAGGAAATTGGTTTTATTAGGGTTTGTTGGTAAGATGTGGTTGGATTGTGTTTTTAGTTGTTTTCTATAAACAATATCGATGATGTCTGGCTGCTAAGGATATAAAATCCAGAAGCATCGTAAACTTGAAAATTTATGTCTAATATCGATCGTATTTATATTACCAAAGTTTGAACTTGGCTATGTATGTATAAGGATAGTATTGTACTATACAACAAAAGTTGTGTTTTGAAATTGATAATTTATGACAAAATTTCGCCGTCGAGTAATAAAAGTGATCCGCAGTAATTTGTAAAATTTGAAACGGTTTTATGAGGCCAATTCGGGTGGATTAGTCTAGACCAGAGGGATGGGATCACGCAAAATAGTTGGAATTGAAATAAATATAAAATGGTGATAGATCATATTGTAAAATTTTATGGGGTAGCAATAAAAAAGGATTTGCCTAATGGAATTCAAGCGAAAAACGATACTACATATTTTTTAAGTTTTATTTCCTGTTTTCTATTGTGCGTGAAATCATGTTATTGCTCTAATGATAAACGAGGATTTTTGCAGAATTTTTTTTTTGAAAAAAAATTGGAAAATTTTTTCAAGGGTTTTTGGCCAAATGCAAAAAGCTCATTAGATGAACCGTTTATTTTGAAAGTGAGCTAAACCCAAGGTTTATAAAATACACAGGTGGCTACGTGATGGATACGTGACGTATCCAGAAGAAATTCGTACATATCTTCAGACTGATTCAAATTTCAAAATTCTTCTGTGAAAATTCTGTGTAATTTACAAACCTTGAGTTAAACCAACTAAAAACAATTAATTTATTAACATTTCTCGTTTGGGTACCTAAATTTTCCCATTGCCATTTGTAGTGATAAATTTTAATTTTGACCCTACAGAATTAAACAGTTTTTTTCTTGGGGGGAGATAAGTTGGAAAATTTAAAGGAAAACTATTAAAAAATAACCAAAGAAAAATCCTTTTTTCTATTAATTTTGAAAACATAATTTAGAACAGATCAATGTGCAAGAAATTTGGTGGTTTAAAAATTATAGTTGCACCGTATTTTGGTTGCACCTGGTGCAACAAGTGGTTCAGGTAATAGTCATACAAAAAAATGAAAATTTTGCAAAGATTGCAATCATAAACAATTTCGACTGGGAATTTTAATTGAAAACTTTGTTTCTTACATTTAAAATTGGTGGTGAAATTATTAGATATAAATTTATTATTTGTAATTCCCCTGTCCTACGAATTGTATGCGAAATACTTAAAGCAATTGGTCATTTGTAGGTGACCACTTGACCACTGTTATCATTTTTAACCATAGGAACTATGGAAGATACTAAGGAGGAGGGAATAATTGGCGTTTTTGTTAAAATCAGTAATTTCTCAAAACTTAGCAGTTAAATAATTAACATACTTTGTTCTTTAAGTCCTTGTCTTTTTAAATATAATAATTGAATTTTGGGCAATAAGGACGAAGCTTCTTGTGGAATATTAGTTATTTTATCGCCAACGTTTCGTCAATTATTCCTGACTTCTTCAGGGCTCAAAATTAAAAATTACTCCACAAATGTCATAAAAATAAACTGTAAAATAACCCAACTGGTAGAACAACAAATCAAGAATACAATTTGGTCATTTTACAGCTTATTTTTATGACATTTGTGGAGTAATTTTTAAATTTTGAGCTCTGAAGAAGTTAGGAATGACTGACGAAACGTTGGCGATAAAATAAATAATATTCCACAAGAAGTTCCACATTCATCCTACACAAATCACTATTTTTACGTGAAAATATGCATATTTTTTCTATTCTCCGGATAAAATTTTAACTAAGAGATATATGTCACTATCTAGATGTGAAAATATTGGGTCTAAGTAATTTTTTTAAAGAAAGAGAATATTGATACTTTAGAATTTTCTTACTATTAGTCGTCTGAGCAGAGAAGTAGAAATCATCTCTTTCAAATAATTATAATTTTTCTAAGTCAAGTTTTTATGTATTTTCATAATTTATCCAAATTGCAGTGAAATTAGTTTCCTCATTGTTGAGAAAAAAATTATTTTTTGGTTTATAGTTTTTCTTGATTTATCCGAAAATAAAAGGGCATAGAAAGCTGAAACTTAGACGGTGAACGTATCTTTTTTGTACTAACTTATTCCCAAAGAAAATATTGGAAAATTGTTTTCTAAACTTTTCTCCAATTTTCAGATATAATGCGATTGCTTGCGAAAGTAGTTTTCCTTAAAAATATATTAAAAATCATATTTAATTTTTTTAAAATATTTAGAAAATTATTCACTGGATCTTGTTTTAAATTACAATTATAGTTTAATTGTTAGGAAAATAAATTTTCCCTTACTTGTATTAAAAGATTTCCTATTGAAATGATTCATGAAAATGAAATGAAAATTGTTTTGGTGGATTTCCAAGATATTAGATGGTAGAATATATTTAGTGAATCGTAATACCGCTAGATGGCAGCACCAATAACAAGTTGAAGCTTTTGAAATAACATACTAATAATACTATAATAGTTTTGGTTTGAAGACTTTATCCATTACTAATATTAATTTCGGAATTATTTTAATCAAAAGCAATGATTGATAAATATTTAACACAAATGAGCGAAATTACAGAGAAATTTGGCTGAAAATGGTATAAGAGTTTAATTTATTTCAGAGTTGTGATTTATTGAATATACGAAAAACATTAGGTTGAACAAAGCTTATATTTTCTTTCCCTATGATTACTTGTGAAATTAATTTTTTTTTTTAGGCCAATCAGAAAGTAATTTTTTAAAATAGTTTTCTTAAGGATGGAAAATGTAAAAGCTAAAGCTCATGTTTATAAAGAACAAATTACAAATAAAAAGTCATTAGAAAATAAAAAAAATATAGTGCATTGAGGAAAAGAACTACCACAGCGAAGACATGTTGATGTATCAATTTTTTATCGAGGGAAACTCTATCGTCTTTAAACTCTCCAAAGGGCAGTTGAAAATATCTCTCGTTTGTGCTTACGGAAAAGCATGAGAAATATAAATTATACGTTGCCCCCGAGGAGCTTTAAAAATTTCTTCTTGTCTTGTAATACGAGAAACGCGCCAGCTCTTCTTTGCCAAAGAGCAACAGATGTATAAAATTAGTATTTATTTTTATTTTCAAAATAAGTCTACCACTGAATTTTTTACGATTACGACTAGAGGTACCCACTTCCAGACTAATATATAAGTCTCTGTAGGAAATAGATCGAACATGGGACAAATAAAAGTTCAACAACTTTGAAAATTTGTAACTAATCTGTCCATTTGGACTATAAAAAGTTGGAGATCGAATTAGAGACAATTGTTGAGTATTTATAGAGATACTAGCTGATCCCCGCGACTTCGTCTGCGTAACGTATTTTATTTTTCTTATTCTTTTACGAAAAATTTAATCATACTACATCATACATCAAATAAAAAATATCGCCAAGTTCAAGAAATTCGGTCTTAATTATGACTAAAAAAAGTCGAAAGTTGTCAAAATACTCGCGTCAAAATAACCCCATCTTTTCCATCCTTTTTCCAAAAAAACTATTACACTATTGCACTGTACAACACAACCGCGAAATTGAAATTTGTACAATTGCACGAAACCCAGTTCTTCCATAATCATGTACAACCATTATGTATCTTTAAACTTATTATTAAAATATTTGAATTTCAACTATATAATTAAACCATATTGGATAGTCAAGAGTTCACCATACACAATTTGACGTATGCCTTTTGCTCTGGAAGAGGATTTTAAATTTCTTTTATCATTATGATGATTTGATTATTTATTATTTATCATTATGATGATTTCTGGCTGGAATTGCAAATTTTTTTCGTGATCCCTTTCACGCACTTGCAAATAAAAGACATTGTGCTCCCCCCCAAGAAAAAAATTCTGAATCCGCTCTTGTCTGTTAGGGTAGGAATTTTCAAAAAAAAAAATATTATCACATGCCTACTTCCTATAAGGAATACACCGAATATTAAAATTTCATCAGTCAGAGGAGGTATATAAATACACGATTTTATATAAGCACGGTTTTAAAAACGTATTTTCTTTAAGCTTTATTACTATTATTATTATTATTAGTATTACTATTACATTTTTTTCGTTAATATTTCCTTACAGAGCAACCTTAAGGATCTATTTACAACTTTGTAAAAAAAAAGTTTACTGTCAGATTATTATCTATAAAAACATTTATATTTCAAAAAGGCAATTTTTTGTACTTTAAATTAAACTACTGTGATTTTTAATAGTTCAACTAAAAATATTAAAACAAATCATTTTTTAACTTTTAAATACCTTTTCAATGATATATAACTCGCCTATTTAAAGTATTTTTTTTTCATCCCTCAGTTTTTACGTTAGGAGTAGATTCCCTTATTATTTTTAAGGAATGATAAATAGCCTAACGTGTGTGGGTAATTGTGTTGTATCTTAATATAAAGTTTCATTGAATTCGGTTGTTCCGTTCTTTAGTTAAATCACCAACGCACGCGATGTAAGAAAGTTTTTTGGTAATTTTTTCACACATTATTGGAGTTTTAGTATGGATCTCTAATTTTTTTGAAAATTTATTATAGCCTATGTTCACCGGAAACAGTGTAGCTTCCCAACAGTGAAAGAATTTTTCAAATCGGTCAAGTAGTTTCGGAGCCTATTCAAAGCAAACAAACAATCAAATCTTTCCTCTTTATAGTAATAGATAGAAAAGAGGAGCTTATATTTTAATCGATGTCTTTAAAAGTTAATTTTGGTTTCGGGAAATCGATTTTTCTTAATTTATTGCAGCAAAGATATTGAGGGTTACAATAATTTGTAAAAGATGTAAAAAACGCTGGAATTTCCCAACGTTTTAAATTCAATTATTCCATCTGCAACTTGTGAGAGATGTTTTCAATTTTTTCGATTTCCGTCAGTTCCATTGCGCGCCTGGAAATTATTTTTGAGAAACGTGCGTTAAATTTTCAATCGCCCAATCGAGTGTGAACGCAATATTCCATCTAAATCGATAAAATATCTCTAGTCTCTGAAATTCTTCTCAATGTTTCGGAAATTTCCCCAACAACCAATTGATTTACAAGCATCATTTTTTTCATCTCCTCTCATCTGTTGGAAAATTTTAATAATTTTCATTTCATTTTGTGTTTTATTTATTTGTATTTGTGTTCTCATTTCACATTTAATGTTCCCATCTCTCGACACAATGGGAAATTATTATTATATTTGAATAAATGAGGGAAAAGCGGAAATGAAAAAGTTTGAATAAATATTTCAGTCAATCAAAATATTTAAATGAGAAAATTGATAAAAAAATAATATTTCATTTGGATAAGTTGAAATTATTAAAAAAAAATATCATCCTCATGCTTTGATTTTATAATAAAATCAGAAGCTTTACAACATCAAAGGTATAAAGATATTTTAATTTTTGAAATATTGGTGGAATTAATTTCTACCTTGTTCCGTTTTCCCTCTTTTTCCACCATCAAAAAGTCTCATAATTAGCAAAATCGTTATAAAGGTATTTTTTGCTGGAACGGCTATTTTGAGCTTTTTCTTGAATAAATAAGTGATCAATTTTGAACTTTACAGTCACAAAGCTGTTGTGTTTTAAAAAATAAAAGTTAAAATTGATTTTTCTGATGTTTCCTATAAGAAAATGTTAGAAGTGATTAACCGAAAAAGCTCCACTAAAATTGTGTGATTTTTATAGAAGTTTGACGCAAGTTGAAGTTAATTGGTTAAGATATAGTTCCATAGTTAAAAGCTAAACGAACTCAATAAAGTAGTTATATTTATATTGTTTTATGTTTAACTTACGTTTTTATTATGCTGATATATTAAAAAGGGATGCAAGCATCTTAAGAGACTTCTGAAAAGATAGCTCATCGATTTTTGATTTTTCAAATTTTTTTTTGGTCTTTCGTTTGTTCGTTCTTAGATTTTTATTAAAATAATAAACAAATTTGATGGATAAAAAACCTACAGTACACCCCTCATTTATAAATACGGTGTTTTTTTCCTTGTAGTTGTGTATTTTTATGGATCTTTGCTTGTACGAGTAAGATCTACGTTTGTTCATCCTTGAATTGTATCACTACATAGTATAAAACCAAGTCGCTTTTTCTGTCCCTATATCCCTTTGTATGCTTAAATCTTTAAAACTACGCAACGGATTTCGACGCAGTTTTTTTTAATAGATAGAGTGATTAAAGAGGAAAGTTTATATGCATAATAACATCCATTAAATAGTGGAGAAATACTGTTAATAGACAATTTTAAAGATACCAAAAAATATGACATTTTGAAAAATAATAAATTCCGAAACTATTTTTTCCACGTTTCTACGAAAAGTGCTACTGCCTTTACTAAAGTTTATTAGTTATTGCACGTTTGTAAAATCAGTTTGTTAACTTTGATAAGTATTTTATTTATTTCTGAGTTACAATTAATAAATTAATGGATAATAGTATAGGTCCTATGACTCAAACTCTTCTTTATTACAATACGTTTCAACAGTTTTGGCCTGTCATCATCAGATAAAGATTATTTTGTCAGTTGTAAACCAATTTCTTCATATAGGTTGTTTGTTTTATATAATTTATCGTTAAGGATGTTATTTGGGCAAATTTGTGGGCTGTGTATATTTCATATACTTCCAGGGTGTTCATATGTGATCCTTTCTGGCAACTAGTGGCTTAAATTTTTTTTCGAAATTTAAGCATTGATGATTTTCGCCATAATGATGTTTTCTTTCTATAATTTGAAGTTGTTGTAGAAGAGATTATACTGAAACTCACTTAAGAGGAGTAAAATATTGAAATTAAAATTGATGGAAAGCGATTTTTCAACCTTTGATTTGTAGACGATACAATCATAAATGCGAACAGTAAAAAAGAGTTATTGCACTTTATTCGAAGACTTCAAATCGTAAGTCAAAATTTCGCTTTAAAAATAATAAGACCAATGATCGTTGATCACGATAATTATCCAAATTAGAATAAGAAAATTAGTTGCCCAAATATGGTAAGAAGTCTTAATTATGCGAAGAAAAATAACCCTTACAAAATCAACGATCTTCACCGTCAAAAGTAAATTTTAAATTGAAAAATATTAATTCCGGATTATAATTAAGGGTTATAGAGAAAAATTATTTAAATAACAATAATTTTCTTTGCGATATATGAATTGTAAATCGAAAGAAATACCGTTCCAAATGTTCTGCACTCAAAAGTTACTTTAAACGAGAAATACTAAGCTTACTTTGTACAAATCAAGGCACTGTAGTTATGGCGCAGGATGCATGGGCCAATCATAGCGCACCGCGGAAAGCTCAATCTTATATTAGACCAATTAGAGAACTTGTTACTGAAACTTTATAGATGTTAACTAATGACATGATTTTTGTCTGTTTTTTCCTTATATCTTGGTCTAAAAGATCTAAATTTTATTATTTTTTTTTTTATTTTGATTTTTAAATTGGTGGAAAAATTGCAAATCTAAACAATTCTAATAACTTATTATAATATTTATTTAGTTTTGAATATTAATATTTAATTTAATTAAATTTAAATGATGTTGTTTGGTGAATTGGCGAATATTTGGTAGCAGGTTTTAATTCTTTTAATTAAATCACTTTCATTGATTTTGCTTTACTTTTATTTAAACTACAAACTTAAACTTTAATTCAATACAAAAA
Organism: Sisyra terminalis; assembly: GCA_958496175.1. Classification (NCBI taxonomy): domain Eukaryota; kingdom Metazoa; phylum Arthropoda; class Insecta; order Neuroptera; family Sisyridae; genus Sisyra; species Sisyra terminalis. Next base: position 50,973,605 of record OY292278.1, on the reverse strand, counting down.
TTAACAAAAAAAGGTAAGAAGTTGACTGAAGTTGCGGAATTATCTACCAAAGCGGTTTTCTCAAAAATGCGCTTCACTAAAGTTTTCTAGAGCGGTTTTCTCGTTGATTATCAAACTTGTAATGAATGTTTTTTCCAAAATGCGGTTCGTTAAGAGACGGAGTATGTTTTGCTAACTTTTATGGATAAATTTGGTTTTTTTGGAAAACCAAACAGATGTTAAATAACCATTGCTGCCATTTTTGTTCAATTTAATATTTTCCTGTACGTATATTATAAAAGGACTGTTTCCTTTTATTATCTGGCGTTAAAACAAATTTTTTTTGTTGTTGTGATTTTCACCTTTTTCGGCATATTTTTAAGTGCATCCAAATATTAATGTCTAGGATCCAACAAACGAACTAATGTGAATTTTCATGTAAGTTATTTCTTTATATTGTTGGCTTTTTCTGAAACAACTCAATTCAAAGCCGAACAAACGAAAATCCATAGAAATACATCAAATCTAAGGGAAAAAAACGTATTTAAAATTGAGGGGTTAACTTTAGATTTCTATTTTTTTCAAATTTGTTTAGTTTTCTATACAACATTTTTTTTTTTTGAAAAAATAAAGGGAGCTTTTTATCAGTTTAGTTGACTTAATTTTAAATCAGGAGTTCCTAATTTTAAATGTGCTGTAAAATTCAATTTCATTGTTCTATCAAATTGAAGAATGTGCTTTTAAGTTCATTGAAGAAAGTTAAATTAGGTGTTGGAAGAAATAAAGAAGGTGGTATATAATTGTAGTTCTAAAAGCTCTATTTTTGTAGGCTTAAATGCTTTGACGATTGATGTAATATTATTGATATGTAAAGTTTTGGTTTTGGGATCGAGGTGAAAAGTTGAAAGGATATTATGTTGCCACAAATTCTCTACATACAGAAACATGTATCGTAAATTTTTGTGTAAGAAACGGAGGGGAGGAAATGTGACGTACCTTGGGAGAAGCGTAGCGATGAGCCTCTCGGCTTCTTCGGGCGGCGGCGGGAAGTCTACGTCGCCGGCGGCTTTTCCCTGATGCCCTGTGATAGTGGCCACGGGGGGCGGTGGCACGGCGGAGTTTTGTCCCAACGGGGGTGGAATATCGGGCGGCGGTATGATCACCTCGTTGACGGTATTAAAGCTCAGCGCAAATTTGGCTTTTCGGCCATTCATGCTCATGTAGCCGTCGTCCTCCGACTGGTGGCCGCCCAGCGATGGACTGTCGTCGTCGGGCGTCGACGACGACCCTGTGTTTCCAGGGCCGGCTGTGCCAATTGTCGTCCCATTGACGACGACCGCGACGTCCGCTTTCTTCTTATTCTTCGCCTCGGATGCCTCGTGGCCGTCGCCGCCGCGACCACTGTCATTTGTCGTCGTAGCACTGCTCCCTAACTGTTGTTGTTGTTGTTGCACTTGATTTGCATTTTCTATGTCGTCAAACTCCGACAAAACTCTGTCGAGAAGTTCCAGTGAGCGTTGCACATCGTCGCCACCCCTGCAAGCACAATTTATTACGAAAATTAGTTTCTTTTTTTCTTTTTCAAACAAAAACTTTTCACGGCTATTTATTTGTTTCTTGGGAAATGGAAAACTTTTTTCTTGCGATTTGTATTCGTTTTTTTCTTTCTGCATAAATGCGACAAGTTTAAAACAAGTTTAAACTTTAGTTAATAAAGACAGATTTTATTCTAAATTAACTTAAAAGTTTCAACATTATTTCTTCCGTCTTGATTCACAAAGAAAATGCTCTAATTCAAAATTTTAGTAAGCAATTAGGAAGTCAGTAGTAATTAATATTTAAATAGTTTACTAGGACATGTTGGTATAAGGGGTTATATACAGTTAGAAGGCCGAAAAATAGCGAATTTTCCAGAATTTTTTCAGAGAAAACTTTTTAATTTATTGATCTAAAAATTTGTACACATATTATGGTATATTTTAACTGTATTTTAAGACTTAGTATTAGTAAAAATATTTATTTGGAAAGCAGCTACAGCTGATTTCCGGGAGCTCCTCTCAAAAAAGACGTTTTACGGTGACCACTATATCTCTGAACTGGATCCTCTGAATTTAAAAAACCAAACAGATTTCGTTAAAGTAATGTTAATTCTAGTAATTAATCGACGGAATAAGCAAAATATTTTTTTTGACAAAATGGCGGTTTCTCAAAAAAAATAATCGATTTTTGACCAAAATTTCGACCCTAAATTGTATATAAAAAAAATAGTTATCGGTAAGAAAAAATCTTCGATTAATTACTAAAAAGTATAATTCAGAAGCTCGTGTTAAAATCTGAGACTAATCGGTTTAACCGTTTTGGAGTAATGTTGGTCACCGACTTTGAAAACACCATTTTGAGAAAAACGCGTTTAAAGTTTGAAAATCACTTTACATAGGATAAAAAAGCCTTTTTAAATTTGCGTGAAACTTCGAAAATATTCACCGAAACCATATGAAATTTTCTGTATGTATTCTTAAATATATGTACATTAAGAAAAGAAAATAAAAAAAAAACGATTTTTTGAAAATTCTAACTGTATATAACCCCATAAAGGTAATAGTGAGTTTAGGGTAGAAAAAGTAAAGCTCCTTCGTGAAAAATCCAATTTATGGAGGTTAAGCATCTCTCAAATTAAAATCATGGTCCATTACTGTATAGGAGGTAATAAAGAAGTGAATTAGTTATAGGAATAAAGAAGTGGCTTAAACCACTGATCAAATAAGATCTCAAAAAAAAATATTCCCAAAGCAAGAATATTTTCAAGGGAAATATAAGGAGGAAATTCCTGGTTGCTCTCATCCATGGTATGGCAAATAATTAATAATGTTCCTGGGAACTTGAGTTCAAATAATAAGACGATATTTTTCAAATTATCTCAACGTTTCGTTGGTATTTATTTGCAACTTCTTCAGGAGAACTAAAACATAATAACAATGTATTTTTATCTTAGTTTTATACTGCTCAGCGAAAATTAATTTGTGTAATTTGACTTTGAACAACCTGCATTGTTATTATGTTTTAGTTCTTCTGAAGAAGTTGGAAATAAATACCAACGAAACGTTGAGATGATTTGAAAATTTAATGTCTTATTATTTGAGCCCAAGTTCCCAAGAACATTATTAATTGTAAGGAGGAAACATAAGGAAATATTTCGTAACTTAGGATGGATGGAAGGAAATTAAAGTCTCATACTAAGGTATTGTATTTTGAGGAAGCTTTTTCACCTATGCCTTCCTCTATAGAGTAAACGAAGGTACCTCATTTTTTTCGCCTTAAATCGTTTTTATTGAGCTTTATTTCTGCAAAAGTTTTTTATTTGGGAGCTTTGTTACTTTTGAAAGCATAGAAATGAAGACAAAGCATAGAATTCTTCAACATGGAATTTTCTTGTTGTTTTGAAAAAATTAAAAGATTAGAATTAAAAAATAAGAAGGTTTATGGGGGTTTATTGGAAAGTTATTCAAAATCAAAGTTCAATTCTATAAAAATTTGATCGAATTTTGTACATTTTACCAAAACTGTTGGTTTCAATGTTAAAATAGAGGTCAAATTTTTTATCAAACATGACTTTGATTTGTGAGAGATGTCAACAAATGATTTTTTTTTTAATTTTTATGAATAATTTTTTTTATCAAATTTTTAAAGAATTGAACTTTGATCTTGAATAACTTTTGAACACATGGACTAATGAAAAAATGATATCAGTCCTTTTTTGTAGAGCGTTTAATTCTCTGTAAAGATCATAGAAGAGATTTATTATTTAAATATTCGTTTCAACGGTATAAAAATCAGAAAAAGTAAAAATAACTTTTCCCATGGCAAATAAAAAAATGCGATGAGGACAACCTTAATATTAATATTAAGAGCTGAAATTTTAACTGATGTTTTTTTACGTCAAAACAAAAATTTTCAACCTGTTTGTAAGAAAAAATTTTTTTTTTATTTTTTTGAATCACCCTATTGTCACATACTTAAATAAAAAATAACAATCCGTACAGAAAGGGATGGAAAAAAATGTTTCACCTTATTTAACTTTGCGATAGAATGGAAAATCTATCTCTTTTCAACTGATGCAAGAGTTAAAAAATATGCAATTGTTGAACAGCTTTAGATTTTCGTTTGAAATTAACGTTTTTATCTAAGTTAACTTTGGTTGATTTGGTTAACTTAGTCACCCAATGCTGCACTGAACTCTATCGAATAGTACTACAGATAGTTTTAATGATAGAATGAAAGAATGGAATAGTTTAGAAGAAGGCTCTGAGAAAAAAATAATTTTCATTGTTCATAGTTCAGTGATCCTCACACTGTGGAAGTCTATACCGAGGCAAGCGTCTGTAGAAATGGCAGTAAGGGTAGGGAAACCACTAATATGTTTTATGATACATCCAAAGGGATTTAATTGGATGTCTGCTAAGATTTATCTTAGAAGAAGGTCTAATCAACTGGCACTAGAAATATTCTACGATGCAATGCGGAAGAAGTCCACAAAAATTGGAAAAAACGCTTTCCGCAAAAGAGAAAGAAAACAATTGTATGTATTCTTAGCTCAAAGATGTTGATTTATTACGATACCTTCATTATTTTGTAAGAACTTATTAAATTAATCATAAACTTTCTGATTATAACTTAATAAGTGCGTGTTTTTCGAGCATTTCTTACATTAATAATAATAATTTTTCCATCCACACCTGTTGGAACTAATCAAGCGTTTTTCCCAAGTCGAAAAAGTTTTTTAATACCTGCCGCTCCCGCGGTACGGCGTGGCCAATTTTCTCATATCATAAAACTCGAAATTAATCAAAGTTAAATGGGGGGCGTTAAAGCCCACGTCAATTATCCTGTTATTTCCACTATGACACTTTTCGCTTAGTCAAACTCCCTCTCCGCCACGGAAAACTTTTATCCAGTTCCCTCTTTTAAAGAGATGCTGGTTGATTTTCAACTTGTATACATATTATAATTGTATTTTTATCTGCGGACAATTTCGGAAGAAAAATTTTGTCATTTTGTTGTGTGATTTATTCGATGAAAAATGCATGTCGCGTATTAAATCAAGTTGAGATGTTGGCCGAGCGATAACGGCTTAGATAAAGCTATTTATATGCATACGAGGACATAGAAATGATAATTGAAAGGATCTGAAATTGAATTTCGAACCCTTAATTCTTCGCCAACAAGACATCGAGGGACAATAAATAAGTTTTACAAATGTAATCTCATAAAAATAATTTCCTCATTAGTTTGATTACTTTGAACAAGTTCGTTCGACTTATACATTTTCAAAATGAGCTTGGAGTAAATTTCACTGTGCTTTTTTCTTCCAGTCTTTGCTAAATTGAGCGGAGAACGATTTTTCACTTTTGAAGAGTTTCAAAAGTTAAATTAACTTTTCCTGGAAAATTGTCGAGACATGGCTTAGTTATATATATATTTATTAGATTGATTCAAAAAAAATTATGACTTTTTTTTCTTATTTATATCGAAAATATTGTTGGGGATGACAAAAAAAATCATGTGAAAGTTTAAGCTCTTAATATTAATATTAAGAGGTGCCACATCGCAAATTTCAATTTTCCATTTAAATAACATGGAAACAATATTCTCTTGCACTTTGAAATTTTGTAGCTCACGTTGGTGACAATATTACGGAATGACCAAGAAATATTCTTGTAGAAAATTGAACGATCTACAAAAAAGGTGGTCTTACAAGTTTTTGATATATTTATTTCTTCGAAAGTTATTCGAGATCAAAGTTGAACTAAAGAGACACTTTAATATTTTTTCAAATTTTTGACGCAACCATCAATTTTATGAGAAAATTTTACAAGATATTTTTTGTAGAGCACTTTTTTTCCTATAACTAATCTCTATAAAAGTTTTTGATATTTTTCACAGGTCCTAAGTTATTTACTAAAAATAAAAAAAAAATTATGTTAAAAATATAATAATTCAGGGAATCTTCAGTTTAATGCAAATAACTTAGGACCTGTGAAAAATATCAAAAACTTTTATATAGATAAGTTATAGGAAAAATGTGCTCTACAAAAAATGTTCTATAAAATTTTCTCATAAAATTGATGGTTGCGTTAAAAAATTGAAAAAATATTAAATTTTCTCTTTAGTTCAACTTTGACCTCGAATAAATTTTGAAGGAATAAATTTATCAAAAACTTGTACGGAGACCTTTTTTGTAGATCGTTCAATTTTCTACAAGAATATACTTTGGTAATTCCGAAATATTGTTACCAACGTGAGCTATAAAATTTCAAAGTGCAAGAGAATATTGTTGCCATGTTATTTAAATGGAAAATCGAAATTTGCGATGCGGCACCTCTTAATATTAAGAGCTTAAACTTTCACAGGATTTTGTTTTGTCATTCCCAACAATATTTTCGATATAATTAAGAAAAAAAAATTCATCATTTTTTTTTGAATCAGTCTAATATTTATAAATTAAATATTTTGGTTTGCAGCGATTAAATATTAAAAAAATTGATTAGATTTATCTGTAAGTAAATTACTTGAGCAAGTCAAGCGAATATTTCCTCAGGGGTAAATAACCTTTTTCCCTTATCGTTATCCCTTCGGTTAGGCAGTCGTTGTTTGTCGTGTAGAATGATAACGACATGACATCACTTGAGCTATAAATCAATCGAGAAAATACGATGATTTCAATCAATCTTCAATTATGGATTTCGTTAACGGGGGGGAAATTTTTCCCCAATTTATTAAACATTGAAATTGTAATAATTTGAAATAAATTGAAACATTACTGATGTTGAAATATTTAATTTTTTTTCGTGCGAGTGAAACATTTTATTTGGGAAACTTTTCCATTTGGAAATCTCAAACTTTTTCATTAGAAAAATTAATTGAATTGAACAAATTAGCAAAGCATTAGAGCGGGGGAGCTTTGGCGAGCTTTTAACCTTGTTTTCACAACTAGTTTCACACAAACTTGAAAATCCTTCGTCAAATCGAATAAACAAACACAGAGAGAGAGAGAGAGAGAGAGAGAGAGAGAGAGTGGGTGCTTAGTGAAACGTAGGTAAAGATATACAATTATACGAAATATTTACACAATCGTTAAACTTTTGCGTTCATTTGGAAAAAAGACAGATTTCGAATGGGAAATTTTCTCGTGTCACTGACATGGAGCATGGCATGGCAGACCATTAATGATTAAATTAATTTAAACATTTTCGAATATTTTCCAAACGTAAATATGAAAACACACTAGCACGTGAATTTATTTAATTAAATCTTTCGTTTAGGTTTTTTTTTCTTTTCGGTCGGTTCAGTGTTTAATGAAGAGCTTTGAGCTTTTGGTTTTGAAAAGGTTATGTAAACAAAAAGTATTTGGGAATGAAAAATGAAATTTTGTTTAACATTTAAGAGAGGAAAAATGTTGTGTTTCAATTAACATTTTCTTTAACGTTTAAATGTTACGACCGACCGCGACATTTACAAAAAAAAAAAAAAAAAAAAAAAAATGAAAGGTTTATGTTAAGTATCAGTTTGAACGATTTTTAATTATTAGGTTGGTATTAAAGAAAAAAGAAAAAGGTTAATTACACTTGGAGAAAAAAAAGTTTTGCATGGAAATTATTTTCCTTAATTGATATTACTGTTTTGATTTTTTTTATTGAAAAAAATGAAAAGTTCATATCGAATTTCCCAAATTAACAAATTTATAATCGGTAGAGATTTTTTTTTGTTATAAGATAAAGGACATAGGACGATAAGTATAGTGAATCGACCACAGAAGGTTATTTGGTTGATAATTTCAGAATATGTTGGTACTATTGTATTAAGATGCATTATTAGGCAAATTTCAGATCTCTATGTATTATCGTTTCTTCAAAAATCGAAAAATGCTGGAAATCAGAAAAAAATTTTTTTTCCTCCGAAACTTGTAAATCGATTTATTTGAATTTTGGTTATGTTTTAGGGGATGATGGTAGCTTCTACAAAAAAAAATAAGAACTTTATCGGTTGATAAGTTCCTTGAAAAAAGAGAGCTTTTTCTTTTAATTTGAATTTTTAACCATGATACAATTTTAGTTCAATTACGAAACTATTTTTTTCGAATTCCCCATTCAATTTCCTTTGATTTTTCCGATTTTCGCGTAAAAAAAAGGTTTTTAATTTTTTTCAATTTGGCTTTGTTGTAACGGAAATTCAAGATGAACTTCGATACAGAACTTTGTGATACAGAATTGTCAACTGGCTTGACTGAGCGCCTTATATACCCACAACCCAATATTCTAGAATATTCCAATGTTCGCGGACGTTCCACCACCTACTAGATGTTTCAAGAACAATCTATATGTACATTCACATTGGCGGGAGAGAGATAGAAGTCACTCAGTCAATCGCGTGCCGACATGGCACTAAAAGCTGTCTTTAAATTGGAACCATAAGAGAAATTAGAAAAAAATATTGGTACATCTATTTAAATTGGACTTGTTTCTGACCTTTATAGCTTCTTTCATTTTGGCGAAACTCTACGATCTATCTGAAAACTAATTACTATCGAAATCGATAAATCTGTTCTTGAATTGTTTGAAAGAATGCAGGTAGAAAGATCATTAAGTTCAATTTATCAACCTTTGATCCATACTAATGATCAATATTGTGAGCGAAGCAGGTAAAATTCCGAAATGGTGTTAATTTGAAAGAATTTTCTACCTGCACTCAACTGTTGATATGAAATTACATTGCTAAAGCTTGAAGGTCAAAATGTGAATGAGAGAATGGCGCAGCTTTAAATATGTCGTTTAAGGAATTTGAAACCAGTTTGGGGTATTTATTATTTGTTGTCAATTATAAATACATTAACAGCTTTTTTTGAAACCATTAGCTCTCACATTTTGGACTTTAAGCTTTTACTATGTTATTTTTTATTATCAGTTGAGAGCAGGTAGAAAATTCTTTACAATTTCACACCATTTTGGAATTTTAATTGTTTTTCTCACAATATTGATCATTATGGATCAAAGGTTGATATATTGAATTTAATATCTTTCTACCTGAATTCTACCGTATGATTGAAGAACAGGTTTATTGATTTCGATAGTATTTTGTTTTCAGGTAGATCTTAGAGTTTCGCCAAAATAAAAGAAGGTATAAAGGTCACAAACAAGTCTTATCTAACTAGCTTTGCCAGTATTTTATTATCATTTTACTTATGGATCCAATTTATAGATAGCGTTACTGATTTGATTGAAACTTTGTAATCAAGTTCAACTAATTTTGCGTCGGAAGAAAAGATTGCCTATTTACGTTTAATTTTTAAAAATAAAAGTTGCATTTAGAAGAAGCCTGATTAAAATTATCAAATGGACATTCATTAATTGGACTCTTTAATTAAATATCTATGTTCTTTTTTAAGATATCAAAAAATCAGCATTTTTGAAATCAGGGGTGGCCTACCCAAATGATATTGAGGGCCACTTTTGAAGTTATGTCTCAAATTCTCCATACTAAATATAGATACACTGTTAATATATTGGTTTTCAATACTTTGGTCATTATAAAACAAATTGTCAAGGGTGCTTTTTGCAGTCCGCGGGTTGGCCACCTTTGGCAACCTCCGATTTAAATAAAAAATTAATAATTTATTTTTTACCTACAGATGTTGAAAAAATTGTTATATTGGTTTGTGTAAATTTCAAAAGCTCAAAAAGTTCTGTATTGATTAAGCTCAAATTTTGTCACTATATACAATCCGATTCAAAGATTATTTTTATTTTTTTCTTGCACCAGTACCATACCTGCGACCGCAAAAAATTGCATTTTCTTCGGTTAATACAATAGCCGCTAACTATCAATACTTAATACTTATGATCGGGCAATAATTTTTAGAGGTAGAGCATATTTTATAAAACGTAATTGATAAATGTAAATCTTGAAGGTAAGTTATATAATTGGTACAGCGAGGGATGCTGCGGATTGATAAAAGATATAATTATAATAATTCACAAGCTTTTTTTTCCTAAATTCAATTCAGGGCAATGTCCGCCGGGTTCAGCTAGCGTTAGATAAATAAAACCACAAAATATTTCAGCTTGGTCAAAAGTGAGGCTTTTGGTTTTCAGAAGGTTTTTTGGCTAACAAAGAAATATTATTTTTCAAGTAATACGCCATTTGCGTGAAGTAATAGAAAGAATACGTCTGAATAAGTGGGAAAAATAATTCATAGTTTTTGCATCACGATAATGCATTTGATTATACATCCTTGTAGATTTGTGATTTTTTAGTCAAGAATATCGCAATTGTGATGCGGTGTCTACCGTATTTATCGAACTTGGTTCTTCGCAACTATTCTCTATTTCCTGAACGGAAAATTTCATTGAAAAGATTGATTTTTGCCACGATTGAAAAAATAAAGATCGTACCGCGAAAAAAGGCTAAATCTCTACTAAAAAATGCAGCTTAGAAGTACTTTGAGAGTTTGAAAAAAACGTTAGCAAAGCTTTAATTTGAAGAGATTAATAAAAGATTGAACAGATTAATAAACACTAGACTGATTCAAAAAAAATGATGATTTCTTTTTCTTAATTATATCGAAAATATTGTTGGGAATGACAAAAAAAATTCCTGTGAAAGTTTAAGCTCTTAATGTTAACATTAAGAGATGCCGCATCGCAAATTTCGATTTTCCATTTAAATAACATGGCAACAATATTCTCTTGCACTTTGGAATTTTATAGCTCTCGTTGGTGACAATATTTCGGAATGACCAAGATATATTCTTGTAGAAAATTGAACGATCTACAAAAAAGGTCTCGTACAACTGTTTGATATATTTATTCCTTCAAAAGTTATTCAAGGTCAAAGTTGAACTAAATAGAAATTTTAATATTTTTTCAATTTTTTGGCGCAACCATAAATTTTATGAGAAAAATGTATAGGACATTTTTTGCAAGGCACTTGTTTTTCTATAACTTATCTAATCTATATAAAAGTTTTTGATATTTTTCACAGGTCCTAAGTTATTTGCATTACTGAAAATTCCCTGAATTATTAATTTTTAACATGAAAAATATCACATTTTATTTTTTTTTTCAAGGTGTTGCACCAACTATTTTTCTACGCAATTTTTATGAGTTATAGTGCTCATATAGAAGCATAAAATATTTTTTTTTCGTGATTGTCATTTTCAGAGAACACAATGAAAAAAATTATTTCATTTGTTTTTTGAATTTTTTTTGATTTTTTTTTTTTTTCTAAAAATTTCCAAAAAATATATGATATACTCTGTAAAGTATCTAAAGCCTCGCGTTGATTTCACTTTTCCAGCTTAATTAGTTTTTGTGATATATACCTTAGAAAAATAGTCATGCGGGGGGACATTTTTGCCCATATCTCAAGGTCAAAGAGGAATTTGGTCGCGAAAAGTATATAAAATGTGTTTGTATATCAAGCCGATATTTTACTAACATAAGTTTCGACATAGGTTCCTATTTGGGGGCCAACTCGCCATGTGGATCCTGTTAGAAAGGACCCTTTGTAATAATGTACTCATTGTATGTATAAAAAAATCAAAAAATTATCAGTTAGTTTAGTTTATTAAAAGCTTTCTTCGATCTTTCATTAGTTTTTCCCAAAAAATCCCATTTTCTTGTACACCTAAGACTTATCTCAAATAAATTATAAAATAAATTTTTACATTTTAAGATAATAATTTACATATTTTTTTATTTTTAATATCACCAAACATTTATATAATGAGAAAAGTCGAGAAACCTTTTGCCAACTGGAAAACTACACCACAATATTTTCTTCAAGAAAATCATTTGAAGAGTTCCCTTTTTATGATAAGACTTTGAATCAATCTCATTTTCTCTTCCTCTTTAATTAAAATACGATATATACCTACAACATTTTATACTCAACAATTTTAAAAATCGTTTCTTTTGCCTTGCAAAAGAAAATCTTCATTATTTTTAATTAAGAACGATAAAAACTGTTTCTTTTCACTCAAACGATTTTTCAATTCTCCCATCATCATTTTCCATTTTCGCAAAAGATTTTGCGTGAATAAGCAAAAAAGAAAAAAAAAAGCTTTTTTTTTTTCTTCAAATAATTCAATACGCGTAAAACTGTCCTCTTTTCCTATTCGGCTCGATGTAAAATAAAATAAAATTATATTCATAAATATTATGGCATGAAGAGAGTGTGGGATTTTTATACAGAGAATAAAACTTTCCTTCCTACTCTTCCACAATATGGCTACAATTTTCCTTCAGTGCAGGCATGAAGTTCATAGGGAAAGGTCATTAGACGGAAAATTAAAGGGAAAAGCCATAAAGATTTTTAATAACTAATAAAAACGACCCTACACGATATGTTTTACCCACAAATTTTTTTCAAACCCCTAACAGATATAATTTTAATTTTAATTAACAGAAAAGCTTCACTTTTATTTAACTTTATAAGCAAATTCTGGTTAAACTTGAATCGAATCAAATTGAATTTCATCGTTCCATATTTATCAAAACATTTTCAATATTATGTTACAAGAATTTCCTGCAATTTGAACCGAGAAACGGTTGATGATAAAACGGTAGTAGAAAAAAGGGGGGAGGAGAGAGAGAGAGATGATTATGGCAGATGGAAACTAAGGTCTGTGCTCCTGTAATTATAAGATGTCTTTTCAAATGCATATCTTAAAGTTCCATCTCAGTGCCACATCACAAAAAGCCCATTTGTGATATGTGGATATAAGTATAAGACTACATATTTACGATGAAACGCTAATGGAAAGGATCGACAGTTGGAGAAAGATCGAATAATTAGAAAAGGCAAAAGCTCTGTGTGTGTGTGTTTTTTCTTCGTATGCTTACCGGGGTAAAGCTTTCTTCTATGCAAATGCGTAAAAAGCTTCCTATTTATTTCTTGCGTTTTAGCTTTAATAACACGAAAAACGTTTTTATGTTTGCCTCTTTGTGAAAATCAAAACGAATTTGTTCTATTTTATGTCAGTAACTAGTAAATTGTTTATTAAAAATTGCTCTAAGAAAATGTGTTTTTCAATAGAATTAATGTTGAAAATGGTTGCTCTATGCAAGAGTTGCATACATTTTTTAACATGCACTATTCGCGTTCATTAGGAACTAAATCTTTGCTTTGAATTATTTAATGATTTCTTCTGGGATTTAATTGTACGGCATTGGGGACAAAAGTTTCATTAACGTACATTTTTTTCTACATACTTTAATATTTCAAAGTAATTTGGTCGTAAGTTCTACGAACAAAAATCCAAGCTATCTAAAATTCAAAAAAAAAAATACAAATTAAGGTTTGTCAAGTAAAATTTAACACGGTGTTTAAAAATAAAATGCCTTTTTTATCGAATAGTGTTTATTAGACTGATTCAAAGAAAATTATGAATTTTTTTTCTTACTTATATCAAAAATATTTTTGGGAATGACAAAAAAAATCCTGTGAAAGTTTAAGCTCTTAATATTAAGAGGTGCCGCATCGCAAATTTCGATTTTCTATTTAAATAACATGGGAACAATATTTTCTTCCACTTTGGAATTTTATAGCTCACCTTGGTGACAATATTTCGGAATGACTAAGGTATATTCTTGTAGAAAATTGAACGATCTACAAAAAAGGTCTCGTACAAATTTTTCATATATTCATTTCTTCAAAAGTTATTCGAGGTCAAAGTTGAACTAAAGAGAAATTTTAATATTTTTTCAATTTTTTGACGCAACCATCAATTTAATGAGAAAATTGTATAGGACATTTTTTGTAGAGCACTTTTTTCCTATAACTTATCTCTATAAAAGTTTTTGATATTTTTCACAGGTTCTAAGTTATTTAATTAAAATAAAAAATTATGTTAAAAATATAATAATTCAGAGTTTTTAATTTAATGTAAATAACTTAGGACCTGTGAAAAATATCAAAAACTTTTACAAAGATAAGTTATAGAAAAAAAGTGCTCTACAAAAAATGTTCTATAAAATTTTCTCATAAAATTGATGGTTGCGGCAAAAAGTTGAAAAAATATTAAAATTTTTCTTTAGTTCAACTTTGACCTTGATTAACTTTTGAAGGAATAAATGTATCAAAAACTTGTACAAGACCTTTTTTGTAGATCGTTCAATTTTCTACAAGAACATACCTTGGTCATTCCGAAATATTGTTACCAACGTGAGCTATGAAATTCCAAAGTACAAGAGAATATTGTTCCTATGTTATTTAAATGGAAAATCGAAATTTGCAATGCGGCACCTCTTAATATTAATATTAAGAGCATAAACTATAAAAACTTAAAATTAATATTAAGGGCTCAAACTTTCAGAGAATTTTTTTTTTGGTATTTCCAACAAAATTTCACGATGGGACCAAAAAAAGTCAAAAAAAAAATCACTCTAATACAGATGAAAATGGTTAAGTTTATAATTGAGCATAAAGTTTTTGGCTTTCACATATTGTAAACCTGAAAATCCGAAATATGTATTCACAAATAAATACATTATTGAGCGAATATCAAGTAGAAAGAAATTCAGCGAACTAGAACAAAATGGTTTATATATATAATAGAAATTCAGATGTTTTAATAATAAGTGCATAGATACACAATGGTTATACTTGATTATGGAGGAACTGGGTTTCGTGCATTTGAACAAATTTTAATTTCGCCGTAGTTTTGTACATTTCAGTAGTGTAAAAGTTAAGACAATGAAATGGGATTACTACTAACATTCTAAATATCTAGGCGACTATTTTGATAACTTTGGACTGTTTTAAGTTATAATTATGACTGACTTTATTGTACTTAACAATAGTTTTTATTTATGTATAGATGGTAATTTACGGATTAATTGGTTCACGGTAGGTATACCTACCGTAGGTATACGCAATTGACATACTCTTTTTAGATATTCATAAATATTTTTTGAAAATTAATTGATCATTATATACAACTATTTTATTCTAAGCAACAGTTTATTAAATGTATCTTCTTAAAGTCGAAAAATTAGTAAATTTAAGTATGATTATGTTTTTCGTAAAAGAAATAAGAAAAATAGGAAATTTTCGTATACCACTACAAATAGCAAGTTTAATAAGAAAATATAATCTAGACCTACGTTACGCAGACGAAGTCGCGGGGATCAGCTAGTCACCCTACTAAAAGTACAATAATATAATTTTTATATTTTATGAGCGAATTATTCGTTTTATTGCACGAGGTGTGCGGTCCAATTCCTTTTATCTGGCCTCACATATTTTTGATGAAATCAAGGCGTGTCCTTATATACATAGGTACTTGAATACTTATAAACCGATATACGAGTAAGTCTTCAAGTAAAGACTCTTTGTATAGGAACACTTTAGCCGAAGAGATTTTCTCTCGTTTTTTACGATTTTTTCTCAACTCACGATTTAAAAATAAACTCAATATATTCAACAATGTCACTGTGGCCTTTTACGGCACATAAGGCTATCCATCCATCCATCCATCCTCGACTACAATTCAAACAATTTACTCTCTTACACCCAAGAAAAAAATTTACTCAATTTACGTAATAAAACAAGTTTCATATATGTGTAACACATTTCAAACAAAGAATTACAATTTCACTCTTAAATTTTTTTTTTTTTGGAACAATACATTCCTTTAGGTACTCTGACAATAATTTTCGTATTTTCAAACTAAAGCCTACAGTGAAAAGCGTTGGCAACAGGAGGAAAGGGGTTCGCGTTAAATACAAACGGAAGTTGAACGAAAACTTTTCGTATTAAAACAAGCACACATTTCGTCGAGTTTCGCTCCACTCTCGACTAAGTGACCTGGAAAAATGGGGAAATAACTTTCTCCAGTAGCTTTTTACATTTTCAAATTTCCAAAAAAAAAAAAGTTTTAAATTAATTTCCAACTTCAACGTTTGAACCTCGACACTGGCAAGAGAAAAATACGCACAAAACGTTTCGACTTTCCAGAAAAATGATTGAGCACAAAATTCTACGAATTTCCACACGAAAATACCAACTCATTTAGTCGAATAGGAAATAGGACCCAATATTTTAAAAATTATACAAGGCAAATGAAAATATCAACAGTTTTAAAAACACTGGAATTGTTAGACCAAATATGTATCATAGAAAAAATACTATTTGACTTAAATCTTTACTACTATATTTAAAAATAATAATATAACTAAAGATGCGATCGGAGGATTTCCAGTATAAGTTATAAAAATTCAAAAATGTTTATATCATTTTCTTTATAAACTAAAGAATTTATTGTACGTTTTATTTAAAGTATTGTCCAGCGACTCATAGCTAGTGAATCCAAGCTGATCTTACGAAGAAAAAAATACAATAGAAAAAAAATTATCGCCAAAGTTGCCATGAAATATCGTAATTTTTCAGGACCTTAAACAATATTTCGTAATTTTTATAATGTTGCATTGTAAATTTTATAAAATACAGACTACAACTTGTATTGTTCTCTCTTTTACTTGTATACGATATATGTGAATCCATTTACACATACAAAAAAAAATCCAATGTAACATTTAATTTTTATAGTATTAATTACAAAAAACTATCGTTATAACTACGATGTTATAATGCAAAAGTTCAAATTTATATAAAATTTTTTTTAGAACAGATGTTTTGCTAAGATAATGAAAGTCTAGTTCTAAGTTACGGTGTTATATCGTAATTTTTACTATAATTTTTTTTCCGTGGAAGTTTTTTATAAATGGTCGGCTTTTCTGCCGAGGTTAAAATATTTTTACAATATTTGTACAAATTATTTTCCAGTCCATTCCAAAATTTTACAAAATTTCGACATCGTTATATCCCTTCCACAATTTTCGAAATGTTGAGAACCTCTCATCAAAAAAAAAAAAACTAATCTGCAAGAAACCGCCAATTATTGATATTACAATCAAGGAGACTAAAACTTTAAAAACAATGTTTTTATGTCAACTTTTTCGGAATTCGTTGTGGTAACCATTTTGTACTATCAATAGAAAAAGAAAGCAAGAAAAGAAAGATAGAGAAACGTGTTATCCAATAATACTATTGCAAAGAAAATCTTAGAAAAATTGTGCGAAAAATAGCCTCCTGAAAATTACAAAGACTGCAAAAATAAGATATTTTATTACAGCCGTGGAAAATTAGCAAATAAGCCACAAAATTGAGTTTAGAAACAATAAAAATAATTTTTTCAATTATTTTTATAAAGATTTACAACAAATCATTAATTTTTAATCAATTTTCAACGCTGGAAACTTTAAAAAATAAATTTCTTCAAACAATTCATTATAAATATTACAAAACTCTTCTGTGTTCTTGTTGCACTAAAATTTTAGATGCTTACGATTAAGAACTGTTCAATTTTCAACAATAGTTCAAGTGGTCACCTCCAAATGATCAATTGCTTTAAGTAGTTCGCATACAATTCGTAGGACAGGGGAATTACTAATGATAAATTTATATCTAATAATTTCACCACCAATTTTAAATGCAAGAAACAAAGTTTTCAATGAAAATTCCCAGTCGAATTTTTTATGATTGCAATCTTTGCAAAATTTTCAGTTTTTTGAATGACTATTATCTGAACCACTTGTTGCATCAGGTGCAACCAAAATGTGGTTCCACTATAATTTTTAAACCACCAAACTTCTTGCACTTCTTATGGGTATTACATATCCTACTATATGATTAACATTGATCTGTTCTAAATTATGTTTTCAAAATTAGTCGAGAGAAGGATTTTTCTTTGGTTACTTTTTATAGTATTCCTTTAAATTTTCCAATTTATCCCCCTCCAAAAAAAAAAAAAAAAACTTTTTTATTCTGTAGGGTCAAAATTAAAATTTAGCACTACAAATGGCAATGGGAAAATCTAGATACCCAAACGACAAATGTTAATAAATTAATTGTTTTTAGCTGGTTTAACTCACTTTCAAAATAGACGGTTCATCTAATGAGCTTTTCTAATAATCTAATAATTTCACCACTAATTTTAAATGTAAAAAACAAAGTTTTCAATGAAAATTTCCTGACGAAATTTTTTATAATTGCAATCTTTGCACAATTAAGAATTGAATAATAATTACCAATTATAATTGAATACCTTCCCTTATTATTTTTAGGGAATGATAAGTAGCCTAACATGTGTGAGAAATTATGTTGTATCTTAATACCAAATTTAATTAAATTCGGTTATTATTCTTGAGTTAAATCGGGACACACAGAGACAAAAAATTTAAAAATGTTAAATTCGGAATAAGAGCCTCTTGAAACAAATATTTAATACAGGATTTGATGTATGCACGGTTTTAAAAACGTATTTACTTTAAGTTTTGTTATTATTATTATTACTACTACTACTATTACTTTTTTTCGTTAATATTTCCTTATTGGGCAATTGTAAGGGTCTATTTACAACAATTTTGTAAACAATAAAACAAAAAAAAAAGTTTACTGTAAGATTCGAACCCACGTCTTTATAATTAGGAGCATCAGAATGTTATATACGTAAACCATTACGCTATTAACATCAACTATGTGTTTTATATATATAAATATAAAGGTTTATATTTCAAAGAGGCAATTTTTTAGACTTTAAATTGAATTTACTGATCTTTTAATCAGTTCAACTAAAAATATTCTTACAGATTAATTTAATTAATCTTTTAATTACCTTTCCAATGATATATAACTCGCCTGTCTAAAGTAAATTTTTTTTGTTTCACCCCTAAGGAATACCTTCCCTTATTATTTTTAAGGAATTATAAGTAGCCTAATGTGAGTGAGAAATTGTGTAGTATCTTAATACCAAATTTCATAAAATTCGGTTGTTACGTTCTTTATTTAAATCAGGACACACAGACAGACAGACAGACAAAAATTTTAAATATGTGAAATTTAGAATAAGGGCCTCTTGAAACAAATATTTACCCTAAAATTGGGTTCTAAAATCGAAATGTACATACAGATTTAAGAGTTTTATATGTTAGTATAGATTTTAAGTTGGAGATTTCAACGATGGGGCATATCAGGGGAATTACATAATAGTCTTACATATATGGTTTATCTAGAAATAGATTGATTAAGGTTTAATATTTTCTTTTTTTGTTTCAGGTAGGTGTTAAACAACAATTGCTACTCGACAGCCATCCACTACAAATGTTCCATAAAGTACGTTTTTGCAATCATTTTCGTTTGATTTAGGAAGATAATTTTTTTAAGGATTTTAGAATTGAAAGATTATGAGGCATATTTTACTCATATTTTGTAGAATTAATAATTCTTTTTTTCGTTAAACATTTTTATTGATTGTTCCGTCAGAGACAAAATTAAGTCTTTCAGTAACGACAAACGTTTCCGCATCCTCTACCCCGCTTTATTTTCCCATTTATAGTGTGTGTGGGGAAATTTTTTTTTCTTCTTTCTATCCAATCAATCAAAATCATTTTGCTACACCACCACCGTATTTCTTTGTGATTTGAAAATGATTGATATTTACATACTTTATATAAAGGCGAAAGCGATTTGCTTCGCGCTCTTTCAATGCCACACGACACAAAGTTTCAAAGGAAATGGGGAGGAAAAAATTTGGCGATAATAAAAATAAATTGGCCAAAAAGAGAACACACAAAAAGAATAAAGTCTATTTGAATTATAGTGAAGTTATAAAAGGGAAAAGGAAAAAGGAAAACGGAAAAGGCCTCGATTTTCGGATGATGATGATAATATAAGTGTCGTCACAAAGGGGACAGCCAATGTTGCATCACCGTTAAGGGCTGCAATGTCTATAAAACAGGTGGCTTACATGTCGATGGGCGATTTTTATTTATTTTCGTGGAAATTTATTAGCTCGAGATGCGTTTTGTTCCAAGTTTTCTCCGGGTAGACGCTTCTAATTAAATGATTTTTGTTGGCAGACAAAACGCAATGTATTTGGAGGGATGAAGGGGATATTTTTTTTTCCGTTTGGGGAATTAAATCGGGAATAAAAGGCGTTCAGCTTGGATTATTATGAGCGGAAATATTAAATCGGTTCTTAATGATATATTTTTAGAGGCTATTTGGTGGAAAGATCTTTTTTTATTGGACTATGAAAGTCGTTGGCCGTTTTTGCTTGAGAAAAGCTCATTTAAAGCTCGTTTTTTTATACTGTGTGAAATTTCAAATGAAGATGATATTTTTGTTAGAAATTTGAGTAATCAAATTCAAATTGTAAGGAATACTTATATATGAACCATTTATTTTGAAAGTCAGTTAAGTCCATTTCAAGAACAATTTTAAGGTTGTTTGGAAGACAATCACAAGTAATGAGAAAAAATTGAAATTAGTCCTGTAGATAGTCAACTGTTTGATCTATGTTTCTGTAAAATTTCAATTCGATTTGGGGCTAAATTACGGAGTAAAAAATCGTTAAGTTGTGTACTTTTGAACCACTAAATTCAGAGTAAATGGAAAAATTATATAGAATCGCAATCAATTCGTGATACCTTTTTTTTTTTAAAAAATATAGTGATGCAATCAAAATAAGATTTTTTCGCTGACTTTGAACAATTATACTATGTATACAATAGGGTGATTTTTTTTTTTGACTTTTTTTGGTCCCATCGTGAAATTTTGTTGGAAATACCAAAAAAAAAAAATTCTCTGAAAGTTTGAGCCCTTAATATTAATTTTAAGTCCTCGACCAAGACGTGTAAAGATTTCCCATTGAAAATACACGGAAACTCTGATTTTTTATTTTTAAATTTCTATATCTCAGCGGCATTTCATGGGATCGCTTTTACCGAAGATGGTTATGACTCAGAATTAAACGCTCCACAAAAGTGTCCATTGCGACAAAGTCGTAACTCACACCGGTGAGGTAGTACGGGCCACTGAACCTGATTTTTCCATAAAATTCGGGTTTTTTTTGCATTTTTCTCGTAAATAACGAGAGCTACGGAAAAATTATAAATAAAAAACTTGTAGAGAAATTGATTTCCTACAAAAAAGTTCCTGTAAACCAAATCGCGAAAATCAATATTAAACGAGATATTAAACCTTGAATTTTATAGAAAAATCAGGTTCAATGGCCCGTACTACCCCACCGGTGTGAGTTACGACTTTGTCGCAATGGGCACTTTTGTAGAGCATTTAATTCTGAGAAAAAACCATCTTCGGTAAAAGCGATCCCATGAAATGCCGCTGAGATATAGAAATTTAAAAATAAAAAATCAGAGTTTCCCTGTATTTTCAATGGGAAATCTTTACACGTCTTGGTCGAGGACTTAAAATTAATATTAAGGGCTCAAACTTTCAGAGAATTTTTTTTTTTTGGTATTTCCAACAAAATTTCACGATGGGACCAAAAAAAGTCAAAAAAAAAATCACCCTAGTATATAATATATAGAATATATTGCGGTCCAATTTATAAAGTATAATTTAAAAATCATACCATAACCAAAAATTTGAACAGAAGTTCAAACAAAAATTTTCGTGACGTATTGCCTAGATACGTATTTCGATTGCCGAGCAATCATCCTCAATCTCCTTTGGCAATCGAAATACGTATCTGGGCAATACGTCACGAAAATTTTTGTTTGAACTTCTGTTCAAATTTATGGTTATGGTATGATTTTTAAATTATACTTTATAAATTGGATCGCAATATATTCTATATATTGCATACACAATTCCTATAGTGTTATCATTTTTAACCATAGGAACGATAAGATACTAAGGAGGAGGGAAATAATTGGCGTTTTAGTTAAAATCAGTAATTTCTGAAAACTTAGCAGTTAAATAATTGACATACTTTATTCTAGTTACAAGAAGAAGAATCACCATAAAGACCGTTCTTGAAATGGACCTATGCCACTTTCAAAATTAACGAGTCATATATCGAAAGAATATTTCAAGTTAGGGATTAGAGAAGATGCAATAATTTATAAAATACTTTGACAACAGCCAGCATTTAATTTAATGCAAATTTTTAAAATAGTAGATGATTTTCAAAATAATTGTATTTTATATATACTGGAGCAGTGTTTCCAAACTTTGGGCATCTTTGTATGTCATACATTAAAATTTTATTCAGGCGGTAGAGAAAATTTGCGTTTTTTCACCAAAGCATAATGTGTATACAATATATAGAATATATTACGGTCCAATTTATGTAGTATAATTTAATATAATAGTATATAAAACTATACTTGATGATCACTGAGGAAGATTGCTTGGCAATCGAAATACATATCTGGGCAATATGTCACAAATATTTTTGTATGAACTTCTGTTCAAATTTATGTTTATGGTATGATTTTTATATATTTTTATATTAAATTATACTCTACATAAATTGGACCTCAATATATTCCATATATTGTATACATATTATGCTTTGATGAAAAAACGCAAAATTTCTGAATAAAATTTTAATGTATGAGATACAAAGATGTCCAAAGTTTGGAAACACTGCTCTTGTATATACAAAATACAATTATTATGAAAAGTATTTACTATTTTGAAAATTTGTACTAAAACAAATGCTGGCTATTGTCAAAGTATCTTATAAATTATTGCATCTTCCCTAATCCCTAACTTGATATATTTTTTCGATATATGACTCGTTTATTTTGAAAGTAGTGTAAGTCCATTTCACAGACGGTCTATATGGTGATTCTTCTTGTTTAACTATTATATTTTCACAAACTATTATGTGGTAACTACATAAATTGGACCGCAATATATTCTATATATTGTATACACAGTATAACTATTCTAAGTCAGCGAAAATATCTTATTTTGATTACACCAAAGCATAAATTTTATTTATTAAATCTTTAGAATATGGTTTTTCTATCCATGGGTGAAAAATTCATTTTTTTGTGTAACTTGTCAAAAAAAAATTAACAATATGTTAAAAAATTCAATTAATTGATTTAGAATATACTTGAAATTATTTTCTTCCAAACCATAACATTACAAATCTTTAATGATTCAGAGCCAAACGTAACAGGCGATGATTAAACGATGATTCATATCATTAAAATGCAACATTATAAAGATTGTTTTTTTTTTTTTGTTCTTAGTATTACAAAATATTGCAGCATACGTTTGTTTGAGCAAAGGCCAGCGAATATGCATTCAATTAATTAATTCTCACTCACTTACAATGTGTATATGTCATTCTTAATTAAGGAACAACTCGACCTGAATTAATTTCAATAAGCACATTTTTCTCTGCAACGTTTTTTTTTATTGTTAAGATAAATGATAATTTGGCGCATTGTAAACTCCAGCAAGTGTTAATTGGTAAGTTGGCGACAGCCTCAGTAAATTGATGTTAATGATGTAAACATGCAAAAAAATTGGTTTGAATTTTTCCACTTATTTCAGGCATTAATTTTTTGGTTGATTTGTGCCAGATCTATCTTTGAATCAGGAAAAATGGACTTTATATAAGGCGTTTACTTTTGAAATTCTTTAGAAGTTTAAACATTAGTTTCCGTTTCAATAAGTATTTTTATATTTTTCACAGGTCCTAAGTTATTTGCATTAAACTGAAAATTCCCTGAATTTTTATATTTTTAACATATAATTTTTTTTTATAACTTAGAATCGGTAAAAAATATCAAAAACTTTTATAAAGATAAGTTATAGGAAAAAAAGTGCTCTACAAAAAATGTCCTACAAAATTTCCTCATAAAATTGATGGTTGCGTCAAAAAATGGAAAAAATATTAAAATTTCTCTTTAGTTCAACTTTGACCTCGAATAACTTTTGAAGGAATTAATATATCAAAAACTTGTAAGAGACCTTTTTTGTAGATCGTTCAATTTTCTACAAGAATATACCTTGATCATTCCGAAATATTGTCACCAACGTGAGCTATAAAATTCCAAAGTGCAAGAGAATATTGTTCCCAAGTTATTCAAATGGAAAATCGAAAGTTGCGATGCGGTACCTCTTAATATTAATATTAAGAGCTTAAACTTTCACAGGATTATTTTTTTGTCATTTCCAACAATATAATAAAGAAAAAAAAATCATCATTTTTTTTTGAATCAGTCTAATGTATACAATATATAGAATACATTGTGGTCCAATTTATGTAGTTTAAATTAATATAAAAATATATAAAAATCATACTTTACTACATAAATTGGACCGCAATATATTCAATATATTGTATACACAGTATAACTGTTTAAAGTCAGCGAAAAAATCTTATTTCGACTAAAGGGATGAATTTTCAAACTTTGACATTTTTTTAAAATTTTTCTAATAGTCCACAGTTTAATCCCAATCTTCAAATTTTAATTTTTTTTTCATCCCTTATTTAGTATCTTGAAAGGGTGAATTTTACCAAGCCATAAGGATTTCTTAAGCAAAATTTTAGCTACATTAAGCCGTACGTTGTCCAATAGTTTGTATAAAGAATTTCATGAAATCTACGAAAATGTATGATTTTTTTTTTTAAAAATATTATCGTAATTTTCCTTTAAAAATAAAACCTAAATAATAATCACAAATTTTCATATTTCAATCTTCAAAAAATGAGAATATATATTATCATGTTCATCCCCTATTTTTTTTTACTGAAGGAAATATTTTTAAGTGTTCAATTATGTTTTATTAGAGACTTCTTTTGAGCAAAATTTAATATTTCTTTACTTATTGGATTAAACTGTAGGTTGTGCAATAGTTTGTGTCAAGACTTTGATTAAATATAAGAAAATATTAGTGTTTTTAAGGGATGCATTTTCAATACCACTACAGTTTTAAGTAGATTTATTCTATAAATCTACTCTATAATTTTAAAAATCTAAGTTTCAATTCTGATAGCTTAATCTTCAAAAATGATAAATTATCGTAAACATTTTCATTCATCTTTTGTTTCATCCCCTTTTAAGGGAAGAAATAAAAAAAATCATTAGTGTTCAGCTATATTTTATAAGGTTAAATGCATATTTCAATGAGGCTAGAACAATTAAAAGAATTTCATTAAGATAAATAAATAAATCGAAATAATTGATAAATTTGTCATTAAAATTCAAATTATTTTCTTAAAAATCACAAAAAAGAAAGAATCATAATTCATATCGATTGAAATTTCGCGCTTTGGATTTGTTTTCATACATTCGATAAATTTTTAGTGACTTTTATTTGTCACTATTTATTGCCAATCGATTTTTGCATGATTAGAGACAAAAAAACAATTGATGAACAGTAGTGAAATTAATCGCAAATGCGATGAGCTGTGTCAAATTTTGCGTAGAAAATTCGCGAAAATTTGTAAAAAATCGATCGATTTAAACTTTTTTGCAATGTGAAAAACCTTATTGATAGTATTGGCTTTCTTTTAACAAAGTTTTCCGTGTAATTTTCCGAGTTTTCATGATAAATTCATCAAATGCCGAAATTGTATGTCAGGCATGAAGGTCATTTCCGTACGCATTGCCATTACCTTGTGTTTGTGAAAAATAAGTGCAATCACTTTGCCAATTATGTTGATTTCGATCAATTTTTTCGCTGTTTTTGAGTCATAGAAATTAAAAGTGTTGTGAATATTTGTTGATGAAAAAAAAATCGAATCGGAAAAACAAGTTCTATCAGTGATGCAACTCGATGCATTTTCGTGTGTCTATATGATTGACTTGTAATACAATTTTATTTACCTTATACGTTTGAAAAATAAGTTTTAACATTTATAGTTAATTGGTAATTGGCCATGAAGGTCATTATAAGTTCGATGTTTTCGTTTCGTATAATTAATTAAAAAATGCAACTTTTACGGTAGTTATATTTGTCTAAAAAAACTTTAAGAAAAATGTGTGGAAACCAATTTTGAAGTGGAAATTTGTTGGAGTAATTGGAATATTTGCTAGTGACCAAGATTCATCTAAAAGTAAGTGGTTTGGATTCATGAAATTATTTTTAATTAAAACTAGAAGATCTGGTGAATTTCGGACTATCTAAAATTGAACTGCAAGAATTAATTGATGTTGGTGTTATTGCCACATTTGTAATTATTAATACGGATATAATTAAATATATTTACTTGTTTCATTAAATTAAGTGCATTTTTTAAATGCACATTTTATTTTACATATTAAGATTCATACATACGAACATTAAACATATTATACCCAAATGCATACAAAAATTCATTAAATTTCACTTATTCATGAGCTTTAGGTAAAAAAATATTTTTAACAATTTTTGTCCCTCAAAATTGTATCGTTTTTATGGCCAATTGGCTCCTAAGATTGCTATTAATCAGGCTTTCTTCAGTACTTTTCTAATCATAACTTTGGCTATAAAAGTTTTTGATATTTTTCACAGGTCCAAAGTTATTTGCATTAAACTGAAAATTCCCTGAACTATTATGTTTTTAACATAATTTTTTATTTTAATTAAATAACTTAGGACCTGTGAAAAATATCAAAAACTTTTATGTAGATAAGTTATAGGAAAAAATGTGCTCTACAAAAAATGTTCTATAAAATTTTCTCATAAAATTGATGGTTGCGTTAAAAAATTGAAAAATATTAAATTTTCTCTTCAGTTCAACTTTGACCTCGAATAACTTTTGAAGGAATAAATATATGAAAATCTTGTACAAGACCTTTTTTGTAGATCGTTCAACTTTCTACAAGAATATACCTTGGTCATTCCGAAATATTGTCACCAACGTGAGTTATAAAATTCCAAAGTGCAAGAGATTATTGTTGCCATGTTATTTAAATGGAAAATCGAAATTTTCGATACGGCCCCTTTTAATATTCATATTAAGAGCTTAAACTTTCACAGGATTTTTTTTTTGTCATTTCCAACAATATTTTCGATATAATTAAGAAAAAAATTTAATCATTTTTTTTGAATCAGGGTAATTAATATACATCTTTGGTCGTAAGATAGCTTATATAGAAACTATATAAGTAAATATAAATATATATAAATCTTGATAAAATAAAATGAAAAGAAAGAATTTTTTTTTGGATATATCGTTTTGCTTACTAGAAATCGATATTTAAAAAAAAAAATCCCCTTTTTTAGATGGAATTCTTTAGATTTAAAAAAAAAAGGTAATTTTTTATAACCGCGATTCTATCTATTTTATTTGTGCTATAAAATTATGTACAAGGAGGTCCAGGGAAAACAACCCCGGTGAGGATTGGGGAGCGATGCTCCCCAATCTCAAATAAAATATTTTAAATGTTTATGTAATTATGGTCCGATTTATTTGCGAATTAAATTGAAAAACAGTTGAAATTGCGTAAAAAAAGTGATTTTTAATCGCTTATGGATTCCTTGTGTATTTTTTTAACACAAAACCATAGGTGGAACCGTTTGTAAAAAAATCATTTTTCAAAAAAAGTAAATGAAATTTTTTAAATTTTTAGGTATCGATGTTTCATAAATTAAGCATGATATCGAAAAAAAAAAACTTTCTTTTCGTTTTATATCATAAAGATCTAATAGAATCCGTCTTCATATCGTGACTCCGGAAAAATCGTAGTCTTGCCTTTAAATTGGATTGTTGAGTTCCTATTTGAATTATTTGATTTGTGAATCACAATTTTTTTTTCATATTTTTTTTTTTTAATAAATTATAAATCGTATCAGAGAAATCATCTGAAATCTCCTTAAACTACATATTAAATCTCTTCAGTCTACTAGACATAACAAAATGTATTGAAATTTTTGTATTTTTTTGTATAAATTTTGTATAGAGCGAAATCTACACAATGTAGATCCTTAGTTGGCCAATTGTTGCTAATACTGGTGACATTTGTTTTTATAAAGGAATATTAAAGGAATACACTCGAATGATATTATCTCCGAATTGAAAAATCAGTTTTAAAATTCACATAAAATTGTGGAAAAGTAAAGATTTCAATAAATCCAAGTGGAAATAAAAAAAATCTAATTATTTTATTTTAAGAGTTTTGTATCAAACTTATCAAATGTAAACCCTGCTACATTAGAAAGAAGTGAGAAAATGTTATCCACTTTGACTTCCTACGCAATTTTTTTTCTTACTTCTAAGAACTACAAAAATAAATTCATAAAAATCATTACAAACAATGTAATCTTCTTAAGTCTATCCAATTTTACATGTGTTACTCATCAACCACTTCTTTCGCAAACTTCCACCAATCCCTCCACGTCTTCCACTTGCCTTTTACCTTGATTATGTAAACGTAAATAATAATTTGTTCCATTTTTGGAATTTCGATAAAGTTTTACTTTTCCAAACAATTATAAAAAATCATTTCGTTATATACCACCAAGTTTTTTCTTTCTTTCTCCAATAAATTGTCATAAATCATCTCTCGTTAATTTACGATCGTTTTAAATGGCTAGGAATTTTAAATTAAGGCTTGGTATTTACCATTTAATCGATTCATT
Organism: Sisyra terminalis; assembly: GCA_958496175.1. Classification (NCBI taxonomy): domain Eukaryota; kingdom Metazoa; phylum Arthropoda; class Insecta; order Neuroptera; family Sisyridae; genus Sisyra; species Sisyra terminalis. The sequence continues at coordinate 50,945,174 of OY292278.1, read as the reverse complement.
ATGCATGAAGGCCACATATATGGAGAGTTATCTCTCCAATTTGATACAAATGTTTGACGAATTTCAATCGTAGATATAATTGCGTTTTGTGCTTTTATTTCAGCCAATTTGCCATGGAAATTGGAAAATTTATGAATCATAAAATTAAATTCAAATAACATTTTTAAGAACGACACAACAACGAAAAAAAATGGTTCTATTCATATCCTCCTCTCGTCATATCTTGATTCTATTTCTCAAACATAAATCATATTTGTACAAATTGCTGTTTGGGGAAAAATGACATAAAAATGTAGCATTAAACTCTTTGGCCTTGAAAGGAAAATGGGGATGAAAACACTTTGTTCAGTCTTCGTTTTTTTTTTTTTTTTTTTTTTTTTTGCTTCGACAATTGCCAAAAATCGTGGTATAACAAACAAACACATTTCGACTAGTCGAAAAGGAAAGAGAGAGGACAAAAAAAGCTAATAACTAAATAAATCTTTGGTGAGAGAATTATGGGAGTTGAGAAATTATGTTGTCCAACTATATATATAGTAAGTTAAGTATAAGTACGTAAAAGCCAGAGTTTAATAACATTTCGCGTGAAATTGGTTTAAAACTCTGGAATGGTGAAGAGACGACATTGGCGAAAAGTTTCACGTTGCCAAATTCATGTAATAAATGGAGAAATTTGCATTTTTTTTCCTTTTCGTTTGCATATAAACACAAAATGAGATTGAGATGAGAAGACAATGAGGAAATGAGATTATTTGCAAGAGAAAAAAAAATAATTTCTGGAAAAAATAGTAATCTTAAAAAAAAAGATTAATTATTTTCAAATCAAATTGTACCCATTAAAAAAAATGCATTTGTACTCAAAAATCAAACTTTTCCATTAAATGCTTTAATGTTAAATATGGAAAAATTGATTTTATTTAAAAACGTTAAGAGACTTTTTTTGTAGAGCATTAAATTTCCTTTAAGAATCTATATTGTTCATTTCTATATATTTATTTGTTCGTTAGTTACAAAATTCCAAAATAAGAAGAGATAAATCTAAAAATTATATCAATATCTGAAGCTTGATTATTCGGAAACGGCGTGTCTGGCAAAAATTTTCAACGAGACCTTTTTTGTAGCGAGTTAATTTTCTATAATTATAAAATATATAGAAATGAACCATATAGTTTCTTAAAGGGAGAGTTTAATACTCTACAAAAAAGGTATCTTAATGTTTTTACATAAAATCACTCTTTCAAAATTGGACGAAAAAAACAATACTTTAATTTTTCTTTCAACTTTAAATGTGAATTACTTTTGAAAAAGTGATTTTATGTAAAAACGTTGGGAGACCTTTTTTGTAGAGCATTAAATTTCCTTCAAGAATCTATATTGTTCATTTCTATATAATCAAAATAAGATTTTTTCGCTTACTTTGAACAGTTATACTGTGTATACAATATATAATATATTGTAGTCCAATTTATGTAGTATAATTTAATATAATAATACATAAAAATCATACCACAAACATAAATTTGAACAGAAGTTCAAACAAAAATATTCATGACGTATTGCCCAGATACGTATTTCGATTGCCAAGCAATCTTCCTCAGTGGTCATCAAGTAGTTTGGATCACTCCGTAACTGCAGGCCAATCCGTGATTATTTTGTAAATCATCACAAAGCAGTTACGGAGTGATCCAAACTACTTGATGACCACTGAGGAAGATTGCTTGGCAATCGAAATACGTATCTGGGCAATACGTCACGAATATTTTTGTTCAAATTTATGTTTGTGGTATGATTTTTATATATTATTATATCAGATTATACTACATAAATTGGACTGCAGTATATCTTATATATTGTATACACATTTCTATATAGTTATTTTTTCGTTAGTTATAAAATTCCAAAATAAAGAAGATAAATATGTTTACAGCTTGATTATTTGCAAACGACGTGTCTGGCAAAATTTTTCCCAATAACCTTTTTTGTAGGGAATTTAATTTTCTACATGTGTAGATGAGTATTTTTACTTTGATAGTTTGACAACATTGACGCAAAAATGAAAGCACAAATAAAAAATCGAAATTTAAGATGATAGACCTCTTAATATTAATATTATGGGCTCAAACCTTCCCGACAATTTTTTTTTGACACCTTGAACAATATTTTCGATATACTTTTCAAAAAAAAATAAAATAATCGATTTTTTTGGTCCAGTCAATTGTATATACTTCAATTATAGTCTGCAATGGGCAGTTATTAGATCCGTTACCACTTTGATTTGTTTTCTTGTGAGATTTAACAATTTAACATTTTAGTAGCCAAGTTCAGGGATTGTTTTTCTATCATTCTTTTGCTGTGCTTTTGCCCGGTAGTGTTCTTTCATATTGAGCAATGATTTTTAAAAACTCATTTTTTATTGAAATATATCATATATATTGCCATATCTGATCCATGAATATCATAATGAGGTGTTTACTAAAAATTTTTTTTTTCTATCTTCTTTATGGGAGTCTTTAAGACGAAGTCGGTAGGTTATTCTTATTTTTCTTTTATGTCCGAAAGTTTAATTCGTCTTCCTTTTTTCTTGGGACCTTCTAATTTTATTTCTGCAGTATGAAAAAAAATACTTTTCCCCTCAGAATTAAATGCGCCCCTGAATGGATGGAAACAAGGAACAAATGTTAACACAAGAGATTTTTTTAAGACTAACATAGATATTCTTGTTGGAACATTTCAAAAAGTTATAAACACTGCTAACAGTTTTAGGCTCCAAGTACTACTACAGCAGTACTACATTAGCCACCTGTTCTGTTCTGTTCTGTTTGTAAGTTTCAAACTTGTCGCTACTCTTCTTTAATCTCTTGTTGAAATTTAAGCTCGAAAATAGAGATGGGAATGTTACCCACCGCCCCCACCGCCCCATGTCCCCCCAATCTTACATTTCTAGCAGATAATATTCCCTGTTTTTGCCAAAAAGGTAGTACAAAATGAAAACGTGAGTATGGATACGATATGTGGGTGAGTGACGTAACATACAAGACAAGAAGGGAGAGCAAAAAGTGTAAAGCCCTTTTGTCTCGAACCCGTATTGCCGCCATCGAAAACATATTATGTTTTGTGAACATTGAAAACATATTGTGCATATATGGTAGTAGATATATCTGTGTAGGTACCTTTAGCATAAAATTGAGAAAAGTTGGAAAGAATATTTTCACGTGGAAGAAGGCAATAAGAAGAAGATGTAGTTCGTTTGGTGAGCGAAATATCGAATTGGAAATAATGTCGATAAATAGTTGAATTTTTGATGTGCATGTAAAACGAGCTTTTTCATAAACTTTTCAAAAGTTCAATATATTGAAATGTATTGAACGATAGGGTTGATTCTTTTTTCTTTTTTTTTTTTGGTTTACGTTCATCTGTTTTGTGTTATCGTGGGGTAGTTTATTCAGTGTTTTTTTATTTTTATTGTACTTTCATGTTAATGTCATCAACAGAACAATATTTGAGCTGGTTTTATACTGTTTTTTTAAAGGTTGTCAATGTTTTTTCTTTTTATTTTTCGATTCGATAAAATAGTTTCTCTCTTTTTTAGATTTTTTTTTATTGGTTTTTGTTTTTCATATTTTATTTACTTATTGATGACAAGGAAAATAAAAAAACAGTCGAGGAAAACAATGTGGCACCCAAGATGTGGTGGTAGTTGGTTTCTGAGAAATTGTTTGGATGGGGGAAAAAAATAAAAAAATTGTAAGGATTTTGAAAAGTCAAAGAAGTACAGGATAATTATTTCATAAATTTTGGCTTTCAATGGAAAAAAAATATTAAAATAATCATAAATCATAGCTGAAATAGCTAGAAATCTTAACTTAATATTTTAAGTTAAGTTATTTATAAAAGGGAATTAGAATGTTCAATTTATATAGTTAATAAGTGTACAAAGCGTTGCAAAGGTTGCACATGCAACTACCAATTGTATTAACCTCCCCTATAGTGAATTAAAATCGAAAAATTATACTCTGTTTATGGATTCATTTCCACCTCGTCTGTCACTATTTACTAATCTCACCTCTATGGTTTTTATAGTTTGTTTGCAGTTGCAATTCATTTATAAATTGCAACTGCAATATAAATATTTAGGGAGCTTTATAATTCAGTTCTTTCAATTAAACCGAAGTACAAAGTTTGAGCTTTTATGTGTTTCCATGATAACACATAAGATTTGATTTCCAGATGCTTTACAATTACTTGAATCTACTTAAATTTACTTCCATTTAAAAGTATAAGCAGATTTAGAATACAAAATTTGAACTTAGATTGACGAAGATAAAAATTATTACATTCTTTTTAATATGCTGCTTAGGGTGGTCCTTAGTAGGGCTGTTTTTGAATTTCTTTGCTCCCAGAAGCTCAAATGCTTCTAAATTGATAAAAAAAAAATTCCCTGAAAATTTGAGCTCTTAATATTAACTTTAAGATAGTCCACTTTCCAACTTAAGTTTCTTGTGGAAATAACGTGGGAAAAATAATTTGTTCTTTAGAATTCTATAACTCTGCGACAAATAATTTGAAAGTAACAAATCGCGTCATGATTATTGTAAATTTAATGCTCTACAAAAAAGATCTCTTATAATTTTTCGCTAAATCTATTGGCTTAAGAGTTATTCGAGCTCAAAGTTTAATTATTAGATAATTATTAATATTATCAACTACAATTATTAAGTGAACACTTATTTTTATGAAATATATCAAATTTCTTATGCCAAATTTGTATTTATGATCAAAAAGAAGCAAATACAATATTATTGTTGTGATTCTTCATTTTTTGTACTTGTTCATTGTCATCAGATTCAATATTTTAAAAATGCATTACATGTGCATTGCACTTTAGTGCAGCATTCTTAGCCAATAGATTTAGCGAAAAATCATAAGAGCTCTTTTTTGTAGAGCATTAAATTTACTATAATCATGACGCGATTAGTTATTTTCGATCGATTTATCGCTGAGTTATCGAATTCTAAGGAAAAAATTTAATTTCTCCACGTTATTTCCATAAGAAACTTAAGTTAGAAAGTGCACTATCTTAAAGTTATTATTAAGAGCTCAAATTTTCAGGGATTCTTTTTTTATCAATTTGGAAGCCTTTGAGGCCCTGAGACCAAAAAAAAACAAAAACACTCCTATTAAGGACCACCCTAATGTCTTTAGTAAAATTTTTCAAAAGTATGACCAGGAAATAGTTTCAATTTCACCCTTAAAGTCTGCAGGAAGATTAAAATTTAAAATGGTAAAATTTTGTGAAAGAAATCTATAGACTTTAACCACTGTATTGGTCGAAATTTGAAAAATTTCAGAGATAGTTATTTTTATTTCAAAAATTTTTTGGAAGATGTATGGGGATATAAGGTACTTTACTGCATATGGTTATGCAAAAATATTTGTAAATGATATAAGATCCAAAGGATCTAGCCGACTATTAATTTAAAAACTGCACTTATGTCTAGTGAAGGGATTATACCTTGTTTTTGTTGTTTTTCATCTAAGATAGCAATACCCTTAAACTCTATAAAATAGGAATAAGGGGGGTGAGAACTCTTAAGGAAAATATTTTTTTTCTCAGTAGCTATTGAAGATACCTTCATGAAATTTTTTTTTTCATATTTTAATAAAAATTGAACACTAGTTGCTTTTTTTTTTTTTCTTTGGGATCAATTATTTTGATCTGGAAAGTAATCGTCTTAAGAGTTAATATAGAAAAAAAAACTAATAATTTTTTTTTATGTTTCCTTAGACTTACAATTATGAAAATAATATATGTTTTGCTCCTATATGTGGCTTATTTTTTATTGAAGTTTTGTGAAAAAAAAGTTGGTGAAACACTTCGAAAAAAAATAAAACCATGATATACTATTAGACGTAAATCACATTTAATTTTTTTCAAGGTGTTGCACCAACTATTTTTTCACGAAATTTTTAAGAGTTATAGTGCTCATGTAGAAGCATAAAATATATTTTTTTCGTGATTGTCATTTTCAGAGAACAAATAAAAAAAATTATTTCATTTGTTTTTTGGATTTTTTTTTTTATAATTTTTTTTTTCTAAAAATTTCAAAAAAATATACGATATACTCTGTAAAATAATCTAAAACCTCGCGTTGGTTTCACTTTTCTAGCTTAAGTAGTTTTTAGGGTATATAACTTTGAAAAATAGCTATGAGGGAGGACATTTTTGCCCATATCTCTTAGGTCAAAGAGGAATTTGGTCGCGAAAAGTATATAAAATGTGTTTGTATATAAAGCCGATATTTTGACATAAGTTTTGGCATAGGTTCTTATTTGGGGGCCAATTCGCCATGTGGATCCTGCTAGACCCTTTTCAGGGATTTTTTTTTTAATTTGGAAGAATTTAAGCCCCTGGGAGCAAAGAAATTCAAAAACACCCCAATTAAAGACCATCCTAATGCTGCTGTATTACAATGCAAAGCATAGAGTTTGAAGGAATTTGCCCGATTTAAGCTAAAAATTTATTTAATTGTATAAAAATATTTTTTTTTTCGTTTTCTGTTGGATGGCAAGCTCAGCTTTCCGTATGGTTAAGGATTATATTCTTTTCTTCAAGCTTCTGTACAGATTCTTCAAGTCGGAATATAATGTTTTAATATTTACGATTTTAGTCTTCGTTCTCCAATACATCTAAGGTTCTTCCAGGTTCTCTCAAAATGATCCATTGGTATTTTGATTATTGCATAAATATTTGATGTTATTTTAACATTGAAATTGGACAAAAAACAGTAAGGGAACATATTTACATTTGTGGTAGGTCCTTAAAGAATACTAACCTTTTACTGTCTTTTGAACTTTGTAAGAGTATAATTGACCTTTGAAAATGTTCTCATTGTAGCTGAGATTTTTAATGGGATTGCTGAAGATAATCTTGGGGATGAGAATTTTATTTTTCTGTTTCATTTTCTAAGTATTTTTAAAGAGATGTTGAAACATTAAGTTTTGAGAAATAATGATCATTTTTTTTTTCTTTTAACTGTAACAATTTATGTTGACCTTTCAAACATTTTCTTTGAGCTTTAATAACGAGATTTTTAATGACATAGCTGACGATAATGATTTCTGTCATTTTTGAAGTTTTTTTTTTTTTAAAAAATTTAGTAGTTCATTGCAAAAATATTTGCTATATAATTCTTTATTTTTGCTCTAAATTACAAATATATTACTTTTTTGTATGCAATTTAAAACAGAAAAGAAGCTTTTTAGAAAAAAAAAATGTAATGAGGCAATTAGATGTAATGAGGAAAACTTCAAGTGGTTGTCTAATTAAAATTTGGTACTTTAATTCTACCGTGGAAATTTTGTGGATGAAAAGTTTTATGGTTTCAAATCTAAAAATATTCAATTATTTTACGTGTCTTCCGATATTTATTGATAAATTCCAATTAATTCTAATATTTCTTATGACTTCTTAAATTCCAAATATTTTTTACTAGATTTTCTGTAAAAAATTATCTTTTTCATAAAGTTTTTTTTTTCCAATTTTTTGACTATCTCAATCTCCTTCGATACCGAAAATATGATTTTAGATTAGCAAAATTAATAAGAAGAAAATGAAAAATATCTCAGAGATAAACTTTTGAAAAATGTTATTTTCTTCGAGGATATCACGAGTTTTTTTTTTGTTTTTCGTGCAACAATAAAAGTGAATCTCTAAATCCCATTTTTCTCTGCTAATATTTCTATTTTCTCAAAGGATATTTGCTACAAAATGTGGAGTGTGGCGTTTGGTTTCGTTTATCTTCTCGACAGAGAAAAGTTTTCCAATATCACACACTGTAAAAGATTCAATGGGGATGGTGGAAGATTTAAGGAGATATAATGGAAGATTGGAATTATGCTTTTGTATTTATCAAATTTTTTTCCAACTATTAATAAACATTGGTTGATAGGGAATTGTCGAGAGCAACAGGTATTATGTTTATGCAATTGTGGTCTAGTTTTACAGAAAAGTTTTCTAGGGTAATATTTAGTTGCAATTAGTTTTATGTTTCGATATTGATGCAATAAAAAAATGCATTGAAGCTCATTGATTTTTTTTTTCTGTATGAAGTTTTAATGCAATTTGTTCTGACATTATTATGTTTTTCTGAGGAAAATGTTTTTTCTTTGTGTTTCCGTTGCAATATAAAGTTTGCGTTGAGTACAACTTTAATCACAATTGATTTTTCAAGTGGATGACGTAAAGTTTTCAATTTATTTTCTCTTGCAAGATATTCGCTGTATTTATCAAGTGATTTGATTTATAATAATTTTTAATGGAGTGAATTATTTTGTAGTCATTTTTTAATGGAAAAACTATTGAAAATTTTGTAATAGTATTAACGTTTTTTGTATTACTGAAAATTCTAAAATTTTCGTTAATTATTGTTACGGTTTAATGTGGGTTTTCCTATTGGAATTATTGACCAAATAGAAATAGAAAGTATGCACTTTGTTTAAAATACAATTTAAATTATATAGTTAGGGAGTATTTTGTGGAAAAAATGCGAAAGACTTGGCCCTAGTTCAATTAAAAATCGTGGAATTTTGCATTTTCCTCCGACCAAACTGTGAATATGTATATGTATATTTGCAATTTATAGATAGCAATTTGTGTATACGTTTGCTCGTATACGTGAAAGGCCATTATTTTGATAGGTTTATTATCTGCTTTTAGCTTTATGGCATTAAATGCCTCGTAATTTAGCCATATTAATGTACGTATGGATAAACGGTGGTCGCCACTAGAACCAAACACGAACTTTGAAAATTTTAATGCCAACTAAACAACAATGTAAACTACATGTGTATTATGTGTAATAGAAAATTATGCAAATTTAATTATTTGGTATGAATATAAGAAGAATTTTCAGCGAAAGTCTCAAGAAGGGAATGAAATTTCACGATTTTGCCAGAAGATATTTATTTCAAGGATTTTAATCTGGGTCGCAAGTTGTGGCTAAAAATATTTAAAAATTCAAGTGTAATATTGTATTCATCAAATAGGAGTTACGGGGAGATTCAATACTACGTGATAATTGGGATTTTGAAAAAAAAATTATTGATTTTTTTCATGTATTTAAAAACTTTATTATCAATAATATTGATATTTAACGCAAAAAACATAAAAAAAAAATTTTTTCAATTAATTATAAACGATTAAAAATTGATAAAATTTAAAAAAAAATCACGTGACTATAAACGCGCCATGAGTGGTCACCATAGTTGTGACGCCGTAATGTTATAGCTATTTAATAATAGTATAGCGTTTACAGCTATTACACGTGACTAGACAATAATATTGAAAATTTATTGCTAAAAAACGAGTCGTTAGTAATTTATTTATAAATATTATAAATTTATTTCGACGTTTGCCATTTTGGGGAACATTTAAAAACATTTTGTTAGAAGTTGTTTTTGTAGTATTCGTACATAATGGTACAAAACAAGAACGATAACTTTTAAGGTTCGACATTTTCAATATAAATTTCAATATTTAACTAACACAACAGAATTAAATCAATCAAAACACTGTACTTATTATTTCTGTATCAACTGCAATGAGTGACAACTATCATTATGACGTCACACGCGCTCGGGTTTGTTCGGGAGCTGTCGGCGTGTCTTCGGTACTAGATTCAAAAAATTCAAAAATTAATTTTTGTTTTGAAATAACTTTTAAATTATTGCGAAAAAAAAAACAAAAAATAGTTTTGCTATAAAACTTATATATGATCTTTTCATTTATCACAAAAAAAAAAATCACAAACCCAATTACTGATGAACTGACGTATCTGGGTAATAAATCAAAAAAAAAAAATAATTTGAATTTTTATTCAAAGCCCCTCGCCAGATAAGATGGTCTAAAATTTCCCATTGCAATCGGGCTAATTTTTTTTCTGAAAATACCTTACAGTATGGACAACATCTCAGCCAAATTTCAACTCTAAAATATGACCCGTTTTTGTGTAAAAAATAAAAATATTTTTTTTTTCAAATTCAATATTCTCTGAAACTGTTTGATAATACCGAAAAAAGTGCTTATGAGTTTTAAGATATCACTAAGTAGTATTCCGAGAAAAATTCGCTCATTAATCAGATCGATCGATCATTACAAAAACAGAAACTTATTATTAATTAATTATTTATTTATTAATTATAGATGATATTATATTCAAAATTTCGATTGTTGATTAACTCTACATTTTCTCGTACAAACTTAGTCACCCCTTTTACTCTTTTAGAGTAGGAATTAAAAAAAAAAAAATCTTATCCGATGTCTACTTCTCACTAGGAATACTTACTAAAATACTAATATTAAAATTTCAGCAGTCAGAGGGGATATATAAATACGTGATTTTATGTATGTACGGTTTTCAAAACGTATTTACTTTAAGTTTTATTACTATTATTATTATTAATACTACTACTCTTACTTTTTTTCGTTAATATTTCCTTATTAAGCAACTCTAAGGGTCTATTTACAACAATTTTGTAAAAAAAAAGTTTATTGTAATAATTTATATCACTTTTTTTTTAATTAGGAGCATCAGAATGTCAGATACTTAAGCCATTACGCTATTAACATCAACTATGTGCTTTATATATATAAAGGTTTATATTTCAAAGAGGCAATTTTTTAAACTTTAAATTAAATTTTATTGTGCCTTCTCTCAATTTAACTAAAATATTTTTACAGATTATTTTCTTACTTTAAATTACCTTTCCAATGATATATAACTCACCTATCTAGTGTAAAAATTTCCGTTTTCATCCCTAGGGAATACCTTCCCTTATTATTTTTTTGGAATGATAAGTAGCTTATAGTATGTGGGAAATTATGTTGTATCTTAATACCAAATTTCATTAAATTCGGTTGTACCGTTCTTTAGTTAAATCGGGACACACAGACAGACAAAAATTTAAAAAATATCAAATTTGGAATAAGGGTCTCTTGAAACAAATATTTACCCTAAAATTGGGTTCAAAATCGAAATGTACAGACAGACGTAAGAATTTTATATATTAGTATAGATTAGACTGTTTATTCTCTGGAAGCCAATAATGAAATTATTTACGTATTTTAGATTTTTTTATCTAGGCTTATTGTTTTAAAAATGAGAAAAAAAATCAATTAAAACTCTGTAAAACTGATGGTTTTTTAGTTGGTTATCATTGGAAAATATTCGTTTGGTTTTACGCGTGAAATGATTCGATAATTTATTGAACGGTTTTTGTGATCAGAAATGATTTTAAGCGGGCCGAGTTTGGGGGCATGGCGCGGCATTGTTGGGTCGCGCGGCGTATGGCAAGAGGTTAATTATTATAATCGTTCAAAAGACCATAATTCATTTTAAAATCGTAAAACATTTCCAAATGGTTTTAATAAGTGTCAAATAAAACGTGTCATGTATGTCTCTCATGCCATGCAACTGGCCGACGCGGCTTTTCTATTGTTGTCAAGTTTTAGTGTTGTTTTTTTTTTTTTTTTTTTTTTTTTTTGGAATTACATTTGCCAATTTGAAATGGTTGCAAAAATGCAAGTTGGTTTTCTTTGAAGTCGCTTTCATTGTACCATGGAAATAAGTAAAGAATTTCATTCAATAGTTTTTCATTGGTTTGAGTAATTTTTTCTTTGAAAAAAAAGAAAATTGTTTTGATCATTACAAAAAAGCATTGCTAATTGGTTTGAAATAATTCAAACAAACTCTTTATAAGTTAAGATTATTTATGGGTAAATGATAAAATTCAGATCTCAGCTTTTATTAAATAAGATGAAAACTAACAATTTGTCGACTAAGTTATCAAAAATATTAACAAAGAATTTGTACATAATACATTTCATCAAAAATGATTATAGAAACGATGAAAAACCCAAAATGTATTGATTTAAATTGAAAATACTTTCAATGTCTGTCTATTGGTCCAGATTTAAATTTTCAAAAGTCAATTATTGCAACTTTGAAAAAACTCATAAATAATGAGAAGACAATTCAGGTGGTTTAAGATCCGTTTTTTTTTTGTTTAATATTTTTTAATATTCAAATTAGCTACGTTTCGTTACGTATTGTCACTTCATCACGTTTTTTAATTTAAATTAATTGAATTTAAATTAAAAATATTATATTTTTTGTGATTCAAGAAGTCTGAAGATGTTGCCATACGAAACGAAACGTAGCTAATTGAATAGTAAAAATATTAAATAAAAAAAAAACGGATCTTAAACAACCTGAATTGTTTTCTTATTATTTATGTGATTTTTCAAAGCTGCAATAATTGATTTCTGAAAATTTTGATCTGGATTAGTTAATAGGGAAACGTTGAAAGCATTTTCGATTTAAATCATTAAATTTTGGTTTTTCATCGTTTTTTATAATAATTTTTTGATGTAATATATTTTGGTTTTGGTTTAATGCTGAAATTATTTTTTCATATTATCGGTTTACTTAGTCGAAACATTGTTAGTTTTTCAGCAATGTAATGCAAGCAGTAGTTACAAGAGTTGATAGTTAAAAACCTAATAACTTATTGCAATAATTAATTTAATTGTTGGGAAGCAAACTTGAAAATATTATAAGTAATAGCCTTACGGATTTTGCATTAAAACTCCAATCATTAGTTATTCCTTTATTTGGTAATAAATAGAAATAAACAATATAGATTCTTGGAGGGAATTTAATGTTCTACAAAAAAGATCTCTTAACATTTTTACATAAAATCACTTTTTTTAAAGTTATTTACAATTAAAGTTGATGGAAAAATTAAATTTCTGTTTTTTTTTTCGTTGTTGAACCAATTTTAAAAGAGTGATTTAATGTAAAAATGTTAAGTGACCTTTTTTGTAGAGTATTAAATTCCCTTCAAGAAACAATATTGTTCATTTCTATATATTTTATAATTATAGAAAATTAAATTAAATTAAAAAAAATAAAAATAAATAATCAACTTTAAACATTGATATAATTTTTAGATTTATCTTCTTTATTTTGTAATTTTGTAACTAACGGACAAATATATATATATTTATATATATTTATATATATATACATATAATATATAATATATATATATATATATATATATTATACACCCCAACATTATTTGATGTTAAGTTTTGCAGAAATAAATATTTTATACGTAGTACCTATATTGTAGCCCAAAAATGTTTTTTTTTTAGAAGAATCAGGCGTAAATTATGTAGTATAAATTATATATATATATATACATGTAAAATATAGATTCTTGAAAAGAATTTAATGCTCTACAAAAAAGGTCACTTAACGTTTTTACATATAATCAACTTATTCAAAAGTTATTCACATTTAAAGTTGAAGGGAAAATGAAATTATTGTTTTTTTCGTTGTTGAACCAATTTTTAAAGAGTCAATTTATGTATAAACGTTAAGAGACCTTTTTTGTAGAACATTGAATTCCCTTCAAGAATATATATTGTTTATTTCTATATATTTATTGGTTTGTTAGTAACAAAATTTCAAAATAAAGAAGATAAATCTAAAAATTATATCAATGTCTGAAGCTTGATTATTCGAAAACGGCCTGTCTGGCGAAAATTTTCAAAGAAACGTTTTTTGTAGGGAATTTAATTTTCTATAAATATATGTGCAGATGATTTCTTTTACTTTGATAGTTTGGCAGCATTGACGCAAAAATTAAAGCACAAATAAATTGAAATTAAAGATGATAGACCTCTTAATATTAATATTAAGGGCTCAAACTTTCCCGATATTTTTTTTTTTTTGGTCACTTTGAACAATATTTTCGATATCCTTTTCAAAAAAAAAAAAGTCGATTTTTTGAGCCCAGTCTAGTGTATATATAATTTTTTTTTGTAATTTGGGATGAAATAGGTAACTAGATACCAGTAGGTTTTTAAATTTTAAAAAAAAAGCGGATCTTAAACAATCTGAATTGTCTTCTAATTATTTATGAGTTTTTTCAAAGTTGCAATAATTGATTTCTGAAAATTTTGATCTGGACTAGTTAATAGAGAAATGTTGCAAGCATTTTCGATTTAAATCAATAAATTTTGGTTATTCATCGTTTTTCCACGTTTTTATAATAATTTTTTGATGAAATATATTTTGGTTTTGGTTTAATACTGAAATTCTTCTTTAATATTATTGATAACTTAGTCGAAAAATTGTTAGTTTTTCAGCAATGTAATGCAAGCAGTAGTTGATAGTTAAAAACTTAATACTTTATTGCAATAATTAATTTAATTTTTTTGGAAGTAAACTTGGAAATATGATAAGTAATAGCCTTACGGATTTTGCATTAAAACTCCAATCATTAGTTATTCCTTTATTTGGTAATTCACCAAAAAATTCACTTCATAACTCATCCACAACTTTCGGTACATTTTTCTTCACTTTTGTTGCAACTATTTCACCAACAAACTTTGCTTGTTACAATAACATGGCACAACAATTGCATTCCTTTTTTTGGCTGATTTATCACTTAAAATAATAAACGAATCTTTAACTTGAAAATACTTGAAAAATTTTCAATTTTCACTCTCGAATTCAATACCTTGGCATTGTTAAAACGAAAAGATTGCATCATAGTATGCACAGTGTATATTTACGGCGTAAATATGACTAAGAAATGAGAGAATAGGAATTGAAACGGTTTTTCTCCGCCGTGTCTCGAAATCTGAATGATTGTAAGTCGTGAGTTGGACTGAAGAGATGGAAAGTTGAAAACTCTCAACTCAACTCAACTCTTTGACTTTGTCTTCTTCTTCTTCTTCGTCTTCGTCTTTTTCTTCTTGTTCCTCCCACGAGAAGACAATCACATACCTCTCTACCATCTCCCAGTGCTGGTGTTGGTCATATCATTATCTCCACATAGAATGAAAGACATCCGTGAGCAAATGTTTGTTTATTTTCTTTCATTTCGGAATTTCTTAAGCAATAATTGATGCCAGATTCTATTTTTTTTTCCCGTTGTTCACGCTTTACTTCCTTATTAACAAGACAATTTCAACTTTTTTTTTGCTGCACTAAAGTGTTAATCTTAACGATCTATTTTCACATCATAAAATTATTTTATATTATATATTTTGTGAATGAATCATTGCACAAATATGAGTTAATAAATGTGCAACAACTGTTGTATTTCAACCGTTAATATTTTTGATGAAGTAATTCCAGTGAATTGCTCTATATAAACCTTAATACTATAAGTATTAAGTGGAAACAACGTAGAATTATTCGTAAATATTGTACGTTCAATAGTATAGATTCATTTTTTTTCTTAAATCAAGGCTTCAAATAAAAAAAAACTAAAAATATGAGAAGTTTATAAAACCTTAATTTGAGAAAATTAAGGGTAAAATTATTTCGATGTACAAAGTAAAAACGAGTTGTTAATGCAGGGGAAAAGTTGCTATTTTTTTTTCGGTTGGTTTTATAGGCGCAATTTATGTGCAATAAAACAAGGACGACATGTATTTATTGAATTAAACGATAGTAAAGAATTTTTTCAGTGCTGATCATATGTGTTAAACTTGTAATTTATTCGTCTCCTTTGTATAAATGCGAAGCCAATGTTTCAAAAGTTACCTCTGTACTATTTATTTTAGTTTTATGTTTCCATACAAACAGGTTTAAGAGTTACATACTTATATATTGTGTATATTAGACTGGGCCAAAAAAATCACTAATTTTTTTATTGAAAAGTATATCGAATATTGTTCAAGGTGACAATAAAAAAATATTGGGAAAGTTTGAGCCCTTTATATTTATATTAAAAGGTTTTTTATTTGTGCTTTAATTTTTGCGTCAATGCTGTCAAACTATCAAGGCAAAAAAATTCATCTCCATATATATTAATAGAAAATTAAATTCCCTACAAAAAACGTTTCTTTGAAAATTTTTGCCAGATACGCCGTTTCCGAATAATCAAGCTTCAGAAATTGATATACTTTTTAGATTTTTCTTCTTTATTTTAGAATTTTATAACTAACGAACAAATAAATATATAGAAATGAACAGTATGGATTCTTGAAGGAAATTTAATGCTCTACAAAAAAGGTTTCTATTGGTTTTTACATAAAATCACTTTTTCAAAAGTTATTCAGAATTAAAGTTGAAGGAAAAATTAAATTATTGTTTTTTTCGTTGTTCAACCAATTTTGAAAGAGTGATTTTATGTAAAAACCAATAGAAACCTTTTTTGTAGAGCGTTAAATTACCTTCAAGAATCTATATTGTTCATTTATATATATTTTATAATTATAGAAAATTAAATTCCCTACAAAACAGGTCTCTTTGAAAATTTTTGCCAGACACGCCGTTTCCGAATAACCAAGCTTTAGAATTGATATAATTTTTGGATTTATTTTCTTTATTTTGGAATTTTGTAACTAACGAACAAATAAATGTATAGAAATAAACAGTATAGATTCTTGAAGGGAATTTAATGCTCTACAAAAAAGGTATCTTAATGTTTTTACATAAAATCCCTTTTTCAAAAATTAGTCACTTTTAAAGTTGAAAGAAAAATTAAATTATTGTTTTTTTCGTTGTTCAACCAATTTTGAAAGTGTGATTTTATGTAAAAAACTGAAGAAACCTTTTTTGTAGAGCATTAAATTCCCTTGAAGAAACTATATTGTTTATTTCTATATATTTTATAATTATTGAAAATAAAATTCGCTACAAAAAGGTCTATTTGAAAATTTTTGTCACACACGGCGTTTCCGAATAATTAAGTTTCAGACATTGATATAATTTTTAGATTTATAACCTTTTTTTTGGAATTTTGTAACTAACGAACAAATAAATAAATAGAAATAAATGTTATAGATTCTTAAAAGAAATTTAATGTTCCATAAAAAAAGTCTCTTAACATTTTTACATGAAATCACTTTTTCAAAACTTATTCACAAATAAAGTTGAAGGAAAAATTAAATTTTTATTATTTCGTTGTTGAACCAATTTTGACAGGGTGATTTTATGTAAAAACGTTAAAAGACCTGTGTATACAATATATAAAATATATTGCGGTCCAATTTATGTAGTATAATTTAATATAATAATATATAAAAAAGATACCATAAACATAAATTTGAACAGAAGTTCAAACAAAAATATTCGTGACGTATTGCCCAGATACGTATTTCGATTGCCAAGCAATCTTCTTCAGTGGTCATTTAGTAGTTTGGATCACTCTGTAACTGCTTTGTGATGATGTTCAAAGTCAGCGAAAAAATCTTATTTTGGTTAAAAGACCTTTTTTGTAGAACATTAAATTCCTTTTAAAAATCTATATTGTTTATTTCTATAGATTTATTTGTTCGTTAGTTTCAAAATTCCAGAATAACGAAGATAAATTTAAAGATTAAATCAATGTCTGAAGCTTGATTTTTCGGAAACGGCCTGTCTGGCGAAAATTTTCATAGAGACTATTTTTGTAGGGAATTTAATTTTCTATAATTATATGTGCATGTGATTTTTTTACCTTGATAGTTTGGCAACATTGACGCTAAAATGAAAGCACAAATAATAAATTGAAATAAAAAATGATAGACCTCTTAATATAATATTAAGGGCTTAAACTTTCCCGATATTTTTTTTTTGGTCACCTTGAACAATATTTTCGATATCCTCTTCAAAAAAAAAAGTCGTTTTTTTGAGCCCAGTCGTGTAAATATATTTTTTTTTTGTAATTTGGGATGAAATAGGGAACTAGATACCAGTAGGCTTTTAAATTTTTACCAGAGTAGTAATGCAATAATTGCGATTAAAAAATTTGAGATGATTATTTAAAGATATTAGACGATTGTAAATGATGTTAAAAATGGTTTTTCAAGTTTAGATCCAATAATTTTGGGGAAATCGAAAAGATTAATAACATGGTAAGGGCAGAAGTGGAAGGAAATTCATATTAAATAATTCGAGGAATGGTGAAAAACTTAACAAATTTTGGACGACCGTCCAAGAACATTTGCAGCAGTGGATAGGGAAAATAAATAGAACAGCATTTGGGTACTTCATAGTCTAACTGATGACAAAAATGCCAAACTTGCAATATACTGAATATACAAAAAATCCGAACGGTATAGTCTTTTTCACAATATTAAAATATATAGCCAAAGCTTTATGTTATCATTATAATAATTTTAGCTCTATTTTCATAAAACATTTAGCTTATTTATTTAACATTTAATTGATTTTTAAGTTCCATAGTGATCTTAAATAATTTCCATATATTTATGTAACAGTTTTTTGATCTTAAAAAAATCATTATCCATTTACTACATGATTTATTGTAAGCCTTTTTTTTCAATCGTAAACGTTAAGTCACTTGTTATTGCTTTTATATGTTATCTGTTCTTAAAATGAAAAAAATCATTCGGATCTTGGACCACCAGTAACGACGACCAATTGAATTTTTTACTCAGATTGATTCGATAATTGCTATTAAAAGCAAAAATATCTTTATTGCTATTGTTATTTTTATAATTACTACTAAACCCATGAAGATGGGAAATTTATAAAAGATTCTTAACAATTTTATAGTATCTAATCTATATTCCTTCAATTTTTGTTTCTTTGATATCAAAAAATGATCTTATTTTTAGATTAAAGTGGGAACAGTGGAAATTATATTTCTCTTAAAAAAAAACTTTTGTTTAATCAAAGATTCAAATTAATTCTTTAGTATGAATACCTCTGATTAAAACATAACTTTTCAAATTAAATTTTAAATCTCTCATTTAATTTTATAGTGAAATTGACGAAAAAAAAATATCGTTCAACGTTAAAAAGTTTCTCCAAATCCAATTATTCGCCCACACCAAACCATTCCTACATATATATTTTTATAATTAAAAAATTGGAAATTCTTGGTTTAGATTTCAAGTCGAAACGTTTTTTTCTTCTCTAATGAAATAGAGAGAAAAGTTAATCCATTGCAATTTAAACCGAAAGATTATTTCTATCAAACAATTACGATAATGTCACTGGCCATTTACAACATTGTAACTTATAAGTTTTATGATAAATTGTTGGAAATTTATCGACTTTCTTTCTAATTATTTTTGTAAGAGACTATTTTCTAATGATTAATTTGAAAAACTTTTCAAACATTGCGAGTTACCAGTGTAATAGGAGAGAGCTTTTTATTAAAAGTAATGCAGTCGAGAGACAATTTGATATCTTTGTCATTCCAGCATGCTAACCTGAACTTTTATCTTCAACAAAAAATTAATGACTTTGCTAAATGAATGCTTTTCATTTTCCTCCCCCTATGCGATAATTATAATTTACAAGTGTTATTCAATTTATGTTTTTAATAAGAAAACTCTTGAAAAATTTAACTTTTCCTCATTAACGTAATTAATATATTTTACAAGTGGAATATCAAGAAATATTTATATTTTGTGTTATAGAATTTAATGCGCGCATATGTTTTTATGTTGGACGAAACAAAAAAAAAATGATTTGCAATCTAATTTTGCACAGGAATTCAGGTCAGGTCACTCAAATGAGTTATCGTTGATTTTGTGTCTAAAAACGTTGTTGTTGTTGTTTCATTTAATGTGGGAAATTAGCAGTGCAATAAATTTGATTTTAATCTTTCATTAGAGGATTGAGAGAGAGTAAAAAACTGCGATGATAACGGATGGAGAAAATTGCATGAAATTGATCCACTGGAAAATTTTATGGATATGGAAGTGTAAAGGTGGACAAAAAACTTATCTATTTACTGCTAACTTTTTTTTGGTGTATTATTGGGGTCAAAAGTTGCAGAACTGCTAATATTTTTTTATCTTAATGAGAGGGCAATTAATTCTAACAATGTTATTTAATATTTCTTATTTTCCTGATTTTTTTTCTATAGTTTCTTCTGGCAGTCTTTTTTAAAAGGAAAAATCAATTGCAAAGCTATTTTTAAAAATATCAGAAAAATTCAAAAACCAATGTCTTCAGCATATAATAAACTTTAAGTAGAGGTACTTTTAATTTTCCTATCATAAAAGAAAATCAGGAAATTTCGAAAAAATCTTACAATTGTAACTTTTTAAAGCCATAAAATATTATGCAGGAATACTATACAATATAGTCACTAATACTTTGTAGTTTCTGTGTTGAATACTTGAAAAAAATAAATAACAATCTTATAGTATAAGTTTTAATTTGAAGAATACACTCTTTTTTTTTGTCTACAGCCCCTGGCCATATTAATAGATGCATTATAAATTTTGTACAAAATATGAAGTAATAGTTATTTTATTTTGTATTCAAATATTTGATTAGATATAACTTTCCTATAAAAATTTAATTTATTACACTTAAGCATTAAATTCCCTTCAAGGATCTATATTGTCCATTTCTCTATATTTCTTTGTTCGTTAGTTAATAAATTTCAAAATAAAGAAGATAAATCTCAAAATTATATCAATGTTTAATGCTTGATTATTCGGAAACGGCGTGCCTGGTAAAAATTTTTAAAGAAACGTTTATTATGCGGAATTTAATTTTCTATAATTATATAATATATAGAAATGAACAAAATAGATTCTTGAAGGGAACTTAATGATCTACAAAAAAGATCTTTTAACGTTTTTACATAAAATCACACTTTCAAAATTGGTTCAACAACGAAAACAACAGTAATTTAATTTTTCCTTCAACTTTAATTGTGAGTAACTTTTGAAAAAGTGATTTTATGTAAAAACGTTAACAGACCTTTTTTGTAGAGCATTAAATTCCCTTCAACAATCTATATTGTTCATTTCTATATATTTATTTGTTCATTAGTTACAAAATTCCAAAATTAAGAAGAGAAATCTAAAAATTATGTCAATGTCTGAAGCTTGATTCGGAAACGGCGTGCCTGGCAAAAATTTTCAAAGGAACATTTTTTGTAGGGAATTAAATTTTCTTTAAATATATGTGGAAATGATTTTTTTACCATGATAGTTTGACAGCATTGACGCAAAAATTAAAGCACCAATAAAAAACCTTTTAATAGTTGTATACTGCTATATATTCTATATATCGATACACAATGCCCTTATAAGGAAAAATCACCCCTCGAAAACGACCAATTTATTATATAAAATGCTCATTGATTAATGTACTTTTATGATTATATTTTTCACAGGTCCTAAGTTATTTAATTAAAATAAAAAAAAAATTATTATGTTAAAAATATAATAATTCAGGGAATTTTCAGTTTAATGCAAATAACTTAGGACCTGTGAAAAATATCAAAAACTTTTAAAGAGATAAGTTATAGAAAAAAAAAGTGCTCTACAAAAAATGATTTATAATATTTTCTCATTAAATTGATGGTTGCGTCAAAAAATTGAAAAAATATTGAAATTTCTCTTAATGGTAGTTCAACTTTGACCTCGAATAAATTTTGAAGGAATAAATATATCAAAAACTTGTTCGAGTCCTTTTTTGTAGATCGTTCAATTTTCTAGAAGAATATACCTTGGTCATTCCAAAATATTGTCACCAACGTGAGTTATAAAATTTCAAAATGCCAGAGTATATTGTTCCCAAGTTATTTAAATGGAAAATCAAAATTTGCGATGCGGCACCTCTTAATATTAATAATAAGAGCTTAAACTTTCAAGGATATTTTTTTGGTCATTCCCAACAATATTTTCAATATACTAATTAAGAAAAAAAATCATCATTTTTTTTGAATCAGTCTAATAAAAATGTATGAAGCAAATTTGTATATTTAAATTTATTAAAACAATTTTCAAACTGTATTTTTCTGATTTCTAAGTACAGGTGCTATATACCTCTTTAGATTATTACCAGAAGTAAAATAAAAAAAAAATTAATATATCAAATATTGGTGCAGAAACTTCAGGAATTATAGTTCTTGGACCCTCAAATGTTCCAAGGAACTAAAAATTTAATATTTGTCATCAGCGTCTCCAAAAACTCCCCGTATTATTTGTATGGAATAAAAAGCTTGTTAATTTTTTTTTTTGGTTGAACTTTTGACCTTTTTTGTACTGGATTTCCAAGTCCATTAGTTCATTGTTAAATATCAAGGTAATTTTCCAATTTAGTTATCAAAGACATTTTTTGTTCATTGGATTCAAATGTAAACTATTAACATACAATAATAATTATTGATTTAACATGGTTGCATCATTTCGAAGACGAAGAAGAAAAAAAAACTCCCATCTTTTCTGTAATATAATAAAAAGTAAACATGGGCGTCATTATCAATTATAAAACTATTCATCTGAATCCAATTTAGAGAGAATCCAATGTATCTCGTATTTTAAATCAATAATTACTCTTTTAAATTTAAATTATTATCATACAATATAAATATATAAATCGATGGTTCGGTTCGTTTCAATTACAAAGAAATTATAGTGTCTCCCACACATTGTGTATGGGTACGGGAGGATTGAGGAGGGGTGGGAGGGGTTTTTGTAGTTTAAAGTTTTCTCTTATATATTTTTGCTTTATCCAAAAGTCGTGAATATGTTCCATTCACAAGAAGCCAGCACAATTGATGATTCCAATTGGTTTCTCATTGTTGATCTCTCCAGAGATTTGAGACAATATATGATACGTTGCAAGGTATATTGGATATTATCCATTCTTAGAGACTGTGGGATTGCGAGGTGCGGAAAGTATTGGCGCAATAAGCGAGAAAAGACTGATTTTGTGCTGACTAGGATTTTTTTTGTCGTTGTTATTAAATTTTCGATAGCAAATTGGAAATTGTAGGAATTTCTTGAATTGAAAAAATCAATGATTTTTTTTTGATTTTAAGAAATTTCATCCAGGAAAATTTATCCATAGAATATTTAAACTGATTTTTCTTTATTTTGTTTCAGGTAAGTGTTTTACTGCAATACGAGCCACCATTGTTAATCATTTCCACAACATATGTTCGACAAACGGAGCATTGCACAACTATCACAACTTTTCGCAGGTTTTTAGAAAAACTTTTCGCTTTAAATAGTTGAAAAACTCACGTTTTTCCACGTAAAACTTTTCCACACAAAACATTCCAAACTTACACTTTGGGAAAAATATTTCTTACCTTGCGGAAAACCTCAACCCTAAATATTTCCAACTATTTGCCTCGAAAGAAACCAAATTTTAATTGCAAGTAGTAAGCGATGCATAAGTGGTGCAAGCAGGTGTGTGTGCATTTTTTACATTTGTGGTGCAATTTTTATTCTTTTTTTTCTTTATAAACAGTTTTGAATAAATTGTGTCGTTGAGTTTACAAAAGTCGCTCGACTATCAACAAAAGTAACCTTCACCTATCCACCCACACAATTGTGAGAAACACCCACCCACGCGTCAATTGCAAGTGCATCTCGTGCACCGAACAAATCTTATGATGTGGATTTTCAAGTTAACTTATTTTTAAACTTGCATCATTGAGAAAAAGTAAACACACTTCGCCTCTGTACAGTTTATTATTTTGTTCCAGATAACTTGCATTTCCCACTTGAATGCACCCAAAGTGCAATTGATTTTTAAATGCAATTATTTATCCAAACGGAAAATTCACTAAGCCAACCACCATCTTGACATGATTCCAACAAACGGTTTTTAGTTAAGAATTTTTTTTCAGAAAATTTAAATGTGATTTGAACCAATTTTCCAGTGGGAAAATCTTTGGGGTTCTGTATTCGGAAATAAATCACATTTGCAACCACCTGTTTCACGGGCCTAATTCATTTAAATTTTAAATTAATCTAATCGAATTCATGGCAATTTATCATTCGCGCAAATATAATTATTGCGAGACGCAAAAAATAATAATGTCACGTTTAGGGGCTGTACAAAAGAATGATTTATAAGTCCGTTATCATTCGCATTGTAAAAATTTGATTAAAAATTTTTAATTGTTGCAATTAATTTTATCTCACCAAAAAAAATTGATAATTTTCTTTTCATAAAAAGGTTTTGTAAAAGTTTCTACTTTGATTTATTCGATAAAAATGTTAAGTAATTTTTTTTTTGTCCAAAGAAAATATTTGTAATTGAGAATTCAGGAAGAATCTGACCAACGACTAAAAATTATTTGATTTAATAAATTAATCATACAATTAAATATAAAATCATACCTCAAAATAATTGGTTACAAAGTCCTTAATTATATAGATCCTTAACTATAGCATTTATAACAACCAAACAATTTGGTAACCACCGTTTATCACTTTCTCAGGATACTCCCTGTTTACAGATTTAATTGCAAATTTAAAAAGTGCAACAAAGTTAGATTTACTATGATTTTTTTAAGACTTTAGTGTTTCGGTGGGATTTATTTTTCTATTGGAAACAATGGACTAGAGTCTCTTCAACTTATGGATCATGTTTTCAGAAGGTTGCAAAAATTATCTTTCAATTAAATGCACTAAAGCGCATAGAAAATATTCTTGAATTTTGTCTTAAGTATTTTTTTTTGAAATGTTCATGCCTTTCGTAGAAAACGTCTACCTGGAAAAATTAATTTTAATCCTAGATTTTAACTTTTTTTCAACCCTTCGCTTCATTCTCACCCTCCTAATAATAAATAAATACACTAAATTCTTTTTACTAATTTATTTATGTGCCCATTACTCTTCCCTCTATTTAATTCTTCTACATTGTTCTTGTCTTCTCTTGGACAAAAAAATGGGGAACTTTTATCGGCAGAAAATCTCCAGAAAGAGTAAATGCACTGAATGCACTTAAGTGCATTGATTTTCTTTGTATACTTCTTCTTGTTTTGGTGCCTCTTTAACATTGAAAATTGACGATTATTATGTCCTTTTTGGATTTTTGATGTAAAAGCTTGGAAAAGTCCTGTAATACTTTTGGAGTACCCACAAAGGAAAGGTTGGCTAGCCTGAATGTTCTTCGTCTTTCTAAAGCTCTTTTTCCATAAATCTAACCCTGAATGATGAGCTGGAGTAGGTAACAGTTATTTCACCGTTGTGATTTTCATTTTTGTAATTTATCATATGACAGTTATGGAGAGATTCAATATTACTTGAGCTTGCTTGGCAATCAAAATACGTACTCGGGACAAAACGTTAAAAAAACACATTTTGTTTGAAATATTATGAAATTTATGTTTAAAGTCTACGTTTGTTGATTATTTTTCTTACATTAGACTTAATAAATGAATATTTACGCTGTATGACTCAATTTCTTTATCTCTTCATTACATTGCGTAAAAAAATTGAATCACATGATATAAATATTAATTCATTAATATTGCAGTGTAATGTATGAAAAATAATCAACAAAAGTAGACTTTAAACATAAATTAGATAAAACTAGAAATAAATTTTTTAAAGTATTGCCTTTGGTATGTATTTTGATTGCCAAGCAAGCTTTATAAGAGATCATCAAGTAAAATTTGATGTCTCCTAAACTATCATATGTTAAATTTCAAAAAATGAAAGTGGCAATGTTAAAATAATTCCACGATAGTGGGCTGCCAATGATTCCTATTATGTGTTTGCTAAAAACTGCAATGAATTTCCCTAGAGAAATATTTTTGAGCCTACTAATGGCCGAGTGGTCATGGTGGCCACTCCAAAACTAGCAGGTGTTGTATTAATCATATATCTCTGAAACTCCTTGAAATTTAAATTCCTCTTAGTGGTTTACTTTATAAATTTGTAACTTTTACATTAAACAGTGGTAGAAAATGGATTGAAATATTACGAGATCAATGATCTAAAGTGTAGACAGCAAATTTTCTTGATTGATCTTTTATATCTAGTATGTTCTACAAAGGGTAAGCAATTATGGAGTTCAAATATCGGAAAAGTTCTCCAATTTATTTGATGAAATTTAGATGCAAGATCTTTCGTAAGTACGGGAGATTTACCGAATATAAAAGAAGAAGGTTGCTTTTACGATTGTAATCTTTATCGCCGGCACGCGATTGGCTGAGTGACTTCTATCTCTCTCCTACCAACGTGGAATGTTCTCGAACATTGGAGATCATTCTGGAATGTTGGGTTGCCGGTATATAAGGCGCTCAGTTCAAAATAGTAGAGAGTTCTGTATGGAAATTCAATTGTGAATTTCCGTTAGACCAAAGCGATTATTACTGTGATTTGAATTAAAAACTTTTTATTACACAATCATACTTGTCAAAACAATCACTTAAATGACAATAATCACTTTACATTCAAATCACACTAATAATCGCTTTGGTCTAACGGAAATTCACAATTGAATTTCTATACAGAATTCTTTACTGTTTTGAACTGAGCGCCTTATATACCGGCAACCCAACATTCCAGAATGATCTCCAATGTTCGAGAACATTCTACGTTGGTAGGAGAGAGATAGAAGTCACTCAGCCAATCGCGTGCCGGCATGGCACAGAGAGAGAGGCAGACTTTGTCCTTTTCTGTTACAATATTTTTTATTTCCTAGTCATTGGTGCTTCTAAGGATATATTCTATGAAAGTATAACAATTTATTATTCGAACTCCATTTAATTGTTCTTCAATTTTACAGTATCGGACTTAATTTAAATTTTATGCACCAATTGAATCTCATCTTTTATTCCAATTATTTTTTCGTCTTAGCTTCCATGAAGTTTATTTCTGTCCCCCTCGGCTACTTGGGAAGTTATAAATGCAAGACGAGTTTTCGGTTAACATTTTTATGAGAGAAGATTTTGGATGAAACCAAAGATTACATTAGTAGTAGAGGTTTATTTTTTTTTTTCGGAAAGTATAAGAAAATTTGGTACCAAAAAATAAACCAATAATATTACTAAGTTCGTCATCTTCTCAAAATGTTTCTATTTGTCCGGATACTTTAGAGTTTGGCAACAAACTTGTGCAATTCACTCGTAATAAAATAAACAAGACAAAACTATGATAAATGGAATGATCAATTTGCTGATATCAAAGTTGGAATTCCTCAAGGAACTATCCCCGGAAACTTGCCCCCCCCCACGATCCCACCCCCCGAAAAATGCCAGTCCGACAGTAAAGGTTAGCGAACTCAATGGAAGAAAGAGTGAGAGAAAGAAGTGAGTGTTGTGTACTGGTGAAAACTTATTTTACGACAACAACGGATTAGGCTAACAATACGTACAGGATTACATTATACGTTTTCCTTTTCTATTTTTTTTTTTAGCTTTTTGCCTCTTTGTCAGATGAGAAAATGAGAGAATATTTAACTTTTGGTCGACCATTTTTTTATTTTATTGCCTGATCTGAAATGCATGTCGTAATAATGTTAAACGTTTTCTTCATTACCGTTCTCTATTTTCCTTTTACTCTTTTTATTATTATTTTTGTCATTTCGTTTTTATTTAAGATGGTCCATTAAAGGAATTACGCGAAAACAAGAAATAAAATATAGTAATTAAAACTTTATATATATCTCCGACAAATAAATGCAAGTTTGACGGGGATGCTGGGTTGGTTGGTAGGTGGTTGCGGGGGTGGAATGGGAAATCTTTAATTGTTTTTCCCGAACATTTATCTTGGCAAGACGGAAAGAGATGTTCGCTTTATTTTAGACGAAGGAATTTGATTTTAAAAACGAGAACAGGGATAATTGAATAAATTATTGTTGTAGATTAAATGTTGTCGTTATTGCTGCATGAATCTGTTTTTATTTTCGTGTGAGAGAAAAAAAAGGGGAAAAGGATAGGAAAAGTGGAAAAAAAGTTTGAGGGAAAAGTTGGCAACGGAAATTTTTTTTCCTCAAAGTCGAAACTTGAGGTGATCTATCATTTGTATTGAAAACATAAATTTATCAACTGTCAAAACAATTTCGGAAAAGCTTGATATGGGACACACATACACACATACGCACTTTAATTTGTAACGTTTTATGTTATAGAGAGTGATTTAAAAGTAATTGAGTACAAAATTTTTTGATGGTAAATAATTAGAATGGTTTAAAATTATTTTTTTCAAGTTTCGAATCTCAATTTTGGGAACAATATTTAATGTTTAGAAAATGTAAAATATTTTGATTGAATTGTTGCACTCTGGAAAAATAAAGCTTAAAAAAATCATGAAAATTAAATTTATCAATTTGACTTGATTAAAGTTTATAAAAGTTTCATTCCATTGAGGTTTTTTTTTTGGAATTTGAAGAAGTTTCTCCGTAGAATATTTTCATATTGAAAATTTGGATAAAAGTATCACTTTTAAGATGAAATTATAACAAAAATTGGTTTTAAATATTACAAACTTTTCATGTTGAAGCAATAAAGTTTACGAAAATGGAATGGTAATGAAATTTTATAAAAAGCATTGCCAATTTAAGAATATTTTAATTAAAACAGGGAAGCTGGCTAAAATTCATTTAGACTCTGATCTCAACTCTGCAATTAATTCCTTAAAGACTGTGGTGCATGCATTCGATTTTCTTTTAATTGTTGCACCTTATCAGAACATTTTTGTTAGTCATTTGTTGGTCATAGTTGCATTGAAATTTGTCTTAATGTATAAAAATTAAAAAAATAAAATATATTCTTTAAATTAGTGATTTTTACTCTTCTTGGTGGTATTGAGCCCCACCAATTTAATATGCACTTTCATCGAATCTTTCTTAATGGAGAAAAAAAAACATTTTTTTCAAATTCACATAACAAATATATGACTCGTTTATTTTGAAAGTGGCGTAAGTCTATTTCAAGGACAGTCGTCTATAAGGTGATTCTTTTTCTTGTAACTAAAACAAAGTATTTTTATTATTTAATTTTCAGAAATTACTTATTCCATTTGAGTTGTGTACAATATATAGAATATGGCGGTCCAATTTATGTAGTATAATTTAATATAATGATATATAAAAATCATAGCATAAACATAAATTTGAACAGAAGTTCGAACAAAAATATTCGTGACGTATTGCCCAGATACGTATTTCGATTACCAAGCAATCTTTCAAGAATCATCACCAAGCAGTTACGGAGTGATCCAAACTACTTGATGACCACTGAGGAAGATTGCTTGGCAATCGAAATACGTATCTGCGAAATACGTCACGTCGAAATACGAATATCGAATATCGAAATACGTCGGCAATCGAAATACGTCGCGGATATTTTTGTTTGAACTTCTGTTCAAATTTATGTTTACGGTATGATTTTTATATATTATTATATCAGATTATACTACATAAATTGGACCGCAATATATCCTATATATTGTATACACAGTATAACTGTTCAAAGTCAGCGAAAAAATGTTTTTTTGATTCATTTTAGTTGTTAACAAAAATACCAATTATTCCCTCCTCCTTAGTATCTTCCATAGTTCCTATGATTAAAAAGATAACACTATACGAATTGTTCTTGAAATGAACTTAACTCACTTTCAAAATAAACACTTCATATGTTTAAAGATTAGTCATAAAAGTCAAGGGTGATTCTTGACCTTCACGGAACCCATAGGGTTCGATTAAACCCCCATGAAGAACCACTGCTCAACATGTTTACTAAATTGCATTGGATTACATTGTTGGAAATTGAAGCAAGTATACGTTTTGTCAGCTCCAACTTGAATTTTGATTTTTTCAAAATATTTTCACCTCCATTATGTTACAACGAAACTTTGAAAAAGTTTAAAGAATAATCGCGTTTCGATGAAAAAAAGACCAATTTTCGATTCAAACAGAGTTTGAACCAACTATTATGATGGATGAAGTTAGAGCCACTATTAACACTTTAAAAGAAGAAAAGGCTTCGGGAATGTATTCAGAACTTATGATTCCATTCAATTCTGGAATTGTATAAGTATATTCAATAATATCTTTAATATTGGGAACATTTCAAAAAAAAAGGAAATATCTCAGGATTTACAGTACTTTTTAGAAACAGAAGAGTCAAAGGAAGTTAAACTAATTTCATAAAATTTCACAAATTTTTTGGATTTATCTGAAGATGCAAGGAATGCTTGTAAGCATGTAAATACTGCTGGAATATGAATTGAAAGATAATTAAATAAGGTGTTTGATGAAATACAGTATGAAAATACGATGGAAGTTGTGAAAATGTTAAAAATTTCAGAAGTATTAGGAACCTTTACCATTAGAGTCAGGCAGCCTATATAAAAATCAGTATGGGGCAGGAAATTCTACTTGTCAACATTCTTCTCTACTAAAGTAAATTGAATATCTTATACTTTTGTGACTGTATTTCTAGGACATCTTGTATAATATTTATTTTTTTCTATACTTTACTAACATCAAAAACCGATTATATAATACTTTGGGGAAAATTTTTTTTGAAGATTTTTTTTCATAATGATATGCTGAATTTTTTTTCAATTTTTTGATGGCATACCAGTCTATTGAAACTTATTGTAATGGTTATCGTTATCAATAAGTTAGAAATTGTTATCTCTGGTAAGATTATTGCCACTTTAGAGACATATGCGGACGTAAAGGAAAAGAGCACATCCTCGCAGACTAATATCCGGTTTGTTGCCGTTTCCGGCATTCAAATGTGTGACTCTATTGCACATTTATTCATCCTCTCCAAATTCAAGTCCGCAATGCATTATGAATACTGATGGGCGAATATCTAATATTTCGATTTCAAATTGCCGAAAATGAAATTGGGATAAGAACATATCTATATCTATAGAGCGTTACAACTTTTAAAATCAATTATTGCTTTTAGCGAAAATTTCGGTAAACGCCAATTTTATCTATGCAGTTTCACAGATTTAAATCTTTTAATTAACTTTGACGCTGTATAAAATCGCAGAGATCGAAAACCTATAAAATTACTCAATTTAGTAAAATAATTCTTTTTAAGTCGAGAATCAATTTAAAATAAATTAAATTTGAAATTGGAATTGGGAACGTTAAAGATTCAACGACCATTTCATATATGTTATAGAGCCATTATCACGTCTGGATATTTAAGGATATTAACCTTAACTTTCGTCTCCTAAATGAATATAATATGTAGTTATAGCGCCAAAAGCCACATTCGCTTTTATATATCTATAACTAACGAATTTCGTCTCCAGACGAAATTTTCGATAAACTTAAGAGAATTAAGTTGAGAAATTTACTTTATGTGTTACAACAAACATTCGTTTACTAGCGCCACAATCGCTAACACTCTCTCGTTTGAGATTAATTATCAATTATATAATGTAGGGAGGAGGAGAAAACTTGCATTCTGCCCCCCCATAGAGAGATGATAAGTTTTTGGGAGGCTGGCAACGCTTAAAGCGTTGCATATTGCACTGTGACTATTTAATTATTTGAAAAAGAGTTGAGCTAAGAAGTGCATGAAAACCACCGCTAATTAAAACGGAAACGTTGGTTGGAGCGATTTATACGATTTGTGTACTATATAAGTATACCTGGTAGGTTTATGTAGTTGGGAAAATCTTGTTTTGCAACCTAATTAAAACGGAATTACCGAATGGATAGAGGCGGAGAGGGGATGAAGAAATGGGGTAGAAAAGCAGTTTGTGTTTCTCTAAATCTGGTGTTAATTTGACTTTATTTTGTATAGAAAATATTAAATGATAGGGAAATTTCAAAGATTTCATTGTATAAACAGTGGATGTAGAAAGTTGCATTGAAAAAGTTATAGTTATGTGTGCAATTTGAATTTGTAATTTATAAGCTCAAAATTTTATTTATCATATGGTTAAAGAAAGCTTCAACGGAGAGCTTTTAATCAAATTTGGAGAAAGAAAATAACACTTGCCAAACATTGGAAGCTGTGGTTTATGAAGCAATGTTTGAAAATATTTTTCTCTTTTCACTAAAACTACAAATTTTCGAGGAAATATTTATATTTTTATGTTTTATAGATCAATCATCTAATTTTAAGCCATGTAAGACTTTTGTTATTTTACTTTATAGATCTAGTAAAAGTTTTATAGATCTTCATAGATTTATGTCGATCTACCCAAGTTAGGTTTTTTTTATTGAAAACCAAAATATTAATCATTGAAAGATTTTAGAAAATGTTTATGATTTATCATAAATTTTCGTAATTTTATTTTAAAAATTTTAAAAACTAAAGTCAATTGTTTTCGGATCCACGTTGATCAAATGTTTTTTTTTTTTTGTTGAAAATCTTCAGCGAGTTGCAGAAAATACCATAGAGTTCCGAAGATTTTTGATAAAAAAATTTGTAAAATTCGATTTTAAGATTTATTTAAATGTAAATGTTCTTAGCTATAGAAGGTCAACGGGATGTAAAAAGATTAACATGAATTTAGCTAAACAATGTAGATCTACAAAAAATTTTTTTTCTTACGATCAACAGTCTAGATCAATGAAAAAGTGTCCAGATTTAAAAATTTATTTCCGCAGAGGGCCAAAAAAATATCTATTAGTATAACTATTAGACTGATTCAAAAAAAATGATGATTTTTTTTCTTAATTATATCGAAAATATTGTTGGGAATGATAATAAAAAAATCCTCTGAAAGTTTAAGCTTTTAATATTGATATATTAAGAGATGCCGCATCGCAAATTTCGATTTTCCATTTAAATAACATGGGAACAATATTCTCTTGTACTTTGGAATTTTATAGTTCACGTTAGTGACAATATTTCGGAATGACCAATGTATATTCTTGTAGAAAATTGAACGATCTACAAAAAGGTCTTTGTACAAGTTTTTGATATATTTCTTCCTTCAAAAGTTATTCGAGGTCAAAGTTGAACTAAATAGAAATTTTAATATTTTTTCAATTTTTTGACGCAACCATTCCCATTTTAATGAGAAAATTTTAAAGGACATTTTTTGTACAGTACTTTTTTTCTATAACTTATCCCTATAAAAGTTTTTGATATTTTTCACAGGTCCTAAGTTATTTGCATTAAACTGAATTTTCTCATAAAATTTTGATGGTTGCATCAAAAATTTGAAAAAATTTTAAAATTTCTCTTTCGTTTAACTTTGACCTCAAATAACTTTTGAAGGAATAAATATATCAAAAACTTGTTGTAAACCTTTTTTGTAGATCGTTCAATTGTCTATAAGAATATACCTTGGTCATTCCGAAATATTGTCACCAACGTGAGCTATAAAGTTCTAAAGTGCAAGAGAATATTGTTCCCATGTTATTTAAATGGAAAATCGAAATTTGCGATGCGGCACCTTTTAATATTTAATATTAAGAGCTCAAACTTTCACAGGATTTTTTTTTGTCATCCCCAACAATTATTTCGATATAATTAAGAAAAAAAAACTTCATCATTTTTTTGAATCAGTCTACTAAACAGTATCCATATAATTAAGGAACTTACAACGTGAATAGTTTTAAAATTGAATATTTTTTTGTTCAGGTGCGTAGATCAAATATTGTACAAAATTCTTGGAAGATTAATTTTCCGTAAGTGTTTGCATTTTCATGTTGATTTTTTGGTTAGTTGATAAGATTTTTTTTTGTGGAACACTAACTTAAAATTTACCGTTAGTGACTTTAAATTTTAAAAATTTTTGAGCAAAGAAAACTTTTATTGATACTACATATTCATTACTAGAAGTTTTCGAGGGGACTAAGTCCAGGGGAATTACATATGCATAAGAGCCAATTTTTATTTATTTATTTGAAAATTATTTAATTTTGTTTAGTACAAGTGGTTGCGTTGCAATTCTCATCATACATAATTATCCGTTTTTTTCAGTACTCAACACTAGTAATTTTTACGGGATTACATCCAGGGGAATTACCGATGTATGACAATTTTTATATTTATTGAATATTTTTTTTTTTTTAATTTTTTTCCAACAAGTTAACTACTGAATAATTACCATGTGATTTTATCCTTCTAATATGCCACAATTGCGTCAATTGTTGCCAAATTTATTAATTCCAATTTTTATCGTAGTTTTGGTGCTAAAATTTAGTTTTTTTTCTTATTTCCAACAATATTTTTGATATAATTAAGAAAAAAAAATAATCATTTTTTTTTGAATCAGTCTAATGCACACTTGTTGATGCCAAGATTAAAGTTATATTTATACAGAAATGTGGGCAATTTTTAGTTGCAAGAATTTTGGAAGATTGAAACCAATTTTCGAAAAACAAATTTCAGAGATTTGGTAAATTTTGATCATTTTATAACATTTTATAAGGAAAAGAACAAAATTTGTTATATGTTTGTTCAAGTTATTTGAAGAAAGTATAAATTTTCTCTGTTTATCTAAACTCTCAACCTTTCATTAAGCTAAAAGCAATTTCTGTTGAACAAATAATCCCTGTTGGATGCCACAATAACTATTTGCTTAATACCTAATAAATTAATCGTCTTCATACTATATATATATATATATATATATATATATATATATATATATATATATATATATATTTATATATATAGAAGAAGAAGGGTTCGCACAAATCAAAATTTATTCAAATTAAAATAATAATTACGAAATAATGAAATTAAAAAAATTATTTGGAACAAATAGGACAGGTGGAAAAGCTGTCGTATTTTTTCTAAATTAACAGTCTGTGCTTAATGAAAGCTAACGCAAAACGCAACTGCTGAATTGTAACTTGTTTTTTTTTTGTGGCTCTAAATAAGGATATGAAATAAAAAAGTTAAAAAAGGCGAGAAGAAAAACAAAATGTAATGGACATGGTACGTTTAATTTAGCATGTCGGTGAGTCTAAATTACAACCAATTAGGGGGTGGGGGTGGCGGGTAGCAAGTTTTTCCTAGTACAGGTGGATGAGGGGAGTGCGGGGTGAGACACGTTTGTGTGGTGATGATACGCAGGCATATATACCAACGAGGCGAGCTTTGGCGGAGAGCTTTTTAGCACGTGCGTATTTCAGCATTTACTCAAATAGGTATGGTGGCAAAATAAATAAGCTCTCCTCGACCTCTATGTTCTCTCATCAGCTCTCATCCTCTTCACTTGCATCATTATCCATCGTCTATGCTAGTTATTTCATCTATCTTTGTCTCTCTTGAAAATAATGAATCTGTTAAGGAGGTGTTCTAGTCTAGAAATTCGAAAAAATCGAAAAATTTTTTTTTTCATTATTCGATAGTTTAGATATTCAAAAATGTCTCCCAAAAAGGATTTTTTCAAATTCGAATTATTTTCGTATTTATAGCCGTTTTAGTGACGTATGAATTATAGTAAATTCATACTTGTCAAAACAATCATTTAAATGACAATAATCACTTATTGTCATAGTTTAGAATAGAAGGTGGAATTCTATTGGTGCATAAAATTTAAATTAAGTCCAATACTGTAAAATTGGAGAACAATTAAATGGAGTTCGAATAATAAATTGTTATACTTTCATAGAATATATCCCTAGCAGCACCAATGACTAGGAAATAAAAAATATTGTAACAGAAAAGGACAAAGTCTCTCTCTCTCTCTCTGTGCCATGCCGGCACGCGATTGGCTGAGTGACTTCTATCTCTCTCCTACCCACGTGGAATGTTCTCGAACATTGGAGATCATTCTGGAATGTTGGGTTGCCGGTATATAAGGCGCTCAGTTTAAAACACTAGAGACTTTTGTATGGAAATTCAATTGTGAATTTCCGTTAGACCAAAGCGATTATTAGTGTGATTTGAATTAAAAGTGATAAAGAATATATTAAATATATTATTTAATAGAGCTGGCGGTAAGAATATATCGAGTTCTAATAACCCGATTTACTTGAAATTTAGAGAAGATGTTCTTTATACATCTCTTCATCGTGTGGTCCTTGCCCAAAAATATAACTTCTCATTTAGTATTTTTAAAAAATTCGCAACAAAAAATTTTTTTTTCAAGCTGCCGCCATTTTGTAAAAAAGTTTTTTTTCTTAACTTATCCAAGAGTGAAACGATAGCGACATCTATAATAATTAAGAATCCGTCTGGTTTTTGTTTTTCAGATCATCAGGAGGGTTGGTAGGATGCACGCCAGGACACCCTCTTTGTTATTTAGACCCCCCACTTTGACTGCTTGTAACTTTGTTAATTTTAATTTTTTTTTTTATTTTTTTATGTGTGAACAAAAAATCAATAAACAAATGATAAAAAAATTGATTGTAAAAATATTTTTTGTTTGCTTTATACAGCGCTTCAAAAATCGGGCGAAATTCATGTCTCTACACTAGAATACCCCCTTAACATTACTACATATAGTCAAAGGATATGAAAATGTATGAGAATAGTGATTTTTGCTGGGATTACTATAGAAGTTGGGGAATTTTTATTTTATTAATGAAAAAAAAAAATACTTGCACGTAATACGATAGTAGAATTGAATTGAATCGAGAAGAACGTTTTAATATCGCAATGCACATTGGTCGCTTTTTTTTTTTTTCGATTTGTTCCGATTGGAACAGATGGCTTATAATATGCTTTAACACCGCCAACATATCCGATAAATACCTCAATTTCCACTTGCACGAATAGACAGACATTATATTATCGCAGATACAGAGAGAGAGATGCTGGTTGGTTTCATCTTTTCGAGACGAATATAAACTGATAACAATAGTGTACCATACAAAACGTTATAGAAATGGGCGATAAAAACTTTACGTTTTCAAGTACCACCGACTTACACTTCTTGTTCGTGGGTGAAGAAATGCACTTTGGGAACAAGGTGCAAAGATCGCGGCAGCATCGCATCAATAGCGGAAAAGCAAAACGGAAAATGGGAAAATGGAAAGTTGGAGAGCACATTCGTGAAATTGCACTGAACCCAAAATAAAAGCAAAATAGTTGCACAGAGGGATATCTTGATTTTCCTTCATTTCCCGTTAACTATCATAGACACTTTTATCACGTTTTCGTTTCACTAAACGACGACACCGTTTTTCTTTTTTTTCGTTCAAATATCGTATTTACTTCAAATTGAATACCTAGAGATTCCAATTAAAATTGAGAGGATGACAAAATAATGAATTTTGTACTACAAAACCTTACGATAGAAATCATTGAGTGTATTTTCGCTTTGAATTTCATGAAAAGCTTTCGAATTTCCGATTTTTGTTCCTCAAAATTGTTATTTCTTTACCTGATAAGTTATTCAGAAAAAATAAGTCAAAGTTGAGGTCAGTACTTGAATTTTTGGATCAAAGAGATTTAGAGGCGAAGTCAAAGCTTAAATATTTATAATAAGGAATCGGAACCATAAATTCCTTAATTTATATCAAACTAGCTGATCCCCGCAACTTCGTCTGCGTAACGCAGGTGTAGATTGTATTTTCTTTTTAGATTTGCTATTTAAAAATTTTATTTTTCTTATTTCTTTTATGAAAAACGTAATCACTTGAAAACAATATTTTGTCACCTTTAAAAAGGACACATTTAATAAATTTTTGCTTAGAATAAAATATTTGCATGTAATGATCAAATAATTTTCAAAAAAAAATTCTTATTAGATGTCTATTTCTTAAAAGGAATACATCGAATATTAAAATTTCATCAGTCAGAGAGGATATATAAATACAGGATTTTATGTATGCACGGTCTTAAAAACATATTTACTTTAAGTTTTATTGCTATTATTATTATTGCTACTACTACTATTACTTTTTTTCGTTAATATTTCCTTATTGAACAACTCTAAGGGTCTATTTACAACAATTTTGTAAAAAAAAAAAATAAAAAAAAAAGTTAACTGTAAAGTTCGAACCCACGTCTTTATAATTAGAAGCATCAGAATGTTAGATTAAGCCATTGCACTAATAACATCAACTGTGTTATATATATAAAGGTTTATCTTTCAAAGAGGCAATTTTTTAAACTTTAAATTGAATTAACTGTGCTTTCTGTCAGTTCAACTAAAAATATTTTTACAGATTATTTTCTAACTTTAAATTACCTTTCCAATAATATATAACTCACCTGTCTAAAGTAAAGTTTCTATTTTCATCCCTAGGGAATACCTTCCCTTATTATTTTTTTTGGAATGATAAGTAGCCTATAGTCTGTGGGAAATTAAGTTGTATCCTAATACCATATTTCATTAAATTCGGTTGTTCCGTTTTTTAGTTAAATCGGGACACACACACAGACAGACAGACAAAAATTTTAAAAATGTTAAATTTGAAATAAGGGCCTCTTGAAACAAATATTTACCCTAAAGTTGGGTTCAAAATCGAAATGTACAGACAGACGTAAGAATTTTATATATTAGTATAGATATAACAAATACACACATCTTTTGTAAAATAAAAAAATAAGGCGGCATATTGACATTGATAATTTCATAAAGAAAATTACTTTAAGAAAAGCACAAAAAGTTAAGTTATTTAAAGTTAATTTTAATTTTTACCAATTTTCTTGACTAATAGCAAATTTGGGGGCGGCAAATTTCAGACAGGCCTCGAGTGGCAAAATCAGGTGCTACGCCACTGCTTGAATTGCTGGTTTTTCTCAATTTGGAATTAGCTGGTTACTACAGTATATGAACTCTATGGTTCTAGCAAACTGATCAGAGATAGTCTTGGATCGCTACTGAACAATAACCACAGCCTCCCATAGTCCGAACCAAGTTTTCGGGAAATATATTTTTATTATTTGGCTTTGATTTTTAAATAAATAAATAGATTTCAAAAAAAATAAAAAAATATGGAATACTAGGACGAATTTTTGTTGCTTTACCAACCAAAAAGCTTTGAGACGCTATGTTTGTAGTAGGGGTTGGAATTCGGGGTTGTAATTTAATCTATTTCATGTTTAAGGCGTTAATTTTATTTTTAAATATTTTTAACACTTTAAAACTCTTTTCCCTTCTTTGTATCCTGATAAAAGAGGTCTTTGCTAAATACCAATTCCAAATTGATCTGTTAGGTATGAGTTCTTCGACGATTTCGATGTAGTATCAGAAAAATTATTGAATAAATCTTTTTTTTAATGACATAATTCCTTTTCAATATAACAAGAATTAAATTTTTTGTAGATGCAAATTTTCAACGAGGTGAATGCTTTACCTGTATAAGTTGTTTTTTTGATGCAAGAATTTGGGGATATAACATTTTATTACTTGTAAGAATTTTCATTTTTTTTTGTAGAAAAAAACACCAATTATCATAGAATCTTTAACTTTAACTTCAATGTGCTTTTTTTTTTGCAAAAAAAAATTTTTTTTACTTTTCTATATGAACATTTTGTAAAATGGTTAGGAGTATCTATACAAGTTTGATATAAATTTGGTAAAATAGCACAATTTTTACATAATTAAAATGCAAGAAATTATAATCAGGTTAGCGATGAAAGCATGTGCAACTGCATTACATTAAGAAATTGAGAAAAAATCTTTTAATAATTACGTAGAATTTGAAAAGATCTCTTAAATCAATTCCTATTTGAATTCTTTTCAGTAAACAAAATATCACAGAATTGGCCTTATAAATGTTGTTTTAATTTAGGAAAGTAATTAACTTTCACCGAAAAAAAACCATATATAAATATGAATAATAAAATGAATTCAATCTTTTTGATTGCATGTTCAACGTTCATATTTGTACAAATATTTATCAAAAAAATTCTCATGTCCCATTCATTTCTCTGCGCTGTTATATTTCACAAATTAATGAGAGATATATAACACACAAATGCAGCGATTTCTTGGAATTGAATTAAAAAATACATAGATACAATATTTGGAAAGTATTTGATAATAATTTTATTTCAAACAGAAAAAAAGAACAAACAAAAACATTGAGAGGGAAAGAGAGAGAATCTCTTCAAAGCTACTGATACTTGTTGGGAATTAAAATTTTAATTAACGTCGAAATCAATGCACAAACAAATTGTTGTATTGACTGAAATAATATCTACGTAAATGTAAAGCACACGTTTTCATGTATCTCTTCTCAGGTTGCCTGGTTATTATGGTGGATGATGTAATATTGATTGTTGCAGTGATTGTTTGTGCAAATAAAAATTTGACTCAATTTGTAGGGGTAGATACATATTATGTAGGCGTTTGAAATTAAAAAAAAAAAAAAACATTGCAAATGCATTGTAAATTCAATGTTCATTTTGGCAGTTGCATCGTGATATCGTGATTTGTTTGATGCGGAAATTACATATTAAAACACTGCGCTAAAAAACCAATTTTGCAGATTTATTAGTGATTTTAAAATAGTCGAACTTAATGCTATAAAACTCGCAAAAATAGGAAAGATTTTTTGAGGTCATCATCAGTACTTTGATTTTTTTAAACAGAATAAGACTAACGGAAGTTCATTAAGATCCAAATATTAAAAGTAGTCCTTTGCATTAAAAAAAAAATATTTTTTTATGTTTTACCTGTTATGAATTTTCTGAAAAACATTAGATTAAGAAGTATATGCTGTAGACTGATTAAAAAAAAATGATGATCTTTTTTTCTTAATTATATCGAAAATATTGATGGAAATGACAAAAAAAAATCCGGTGAAAGTTTAAGCTCTTAATAATAAGTATTAAGAGGAGTCACATCGCAAATTTTGATTTTCCATTTAAATAACATGGAAACAATATTCTCTTGCACTTTGGAATTTTATAGCTCACGTTGGTGACAATATTATAATACTATTATTATAATACTATTATTGTATTAACTATCACTACAGCTTTAAGTAGATTTAATCTATAAATAGCTAAGCTTCAATTTTGGTATTTTAATCTTCAAAAATGATAAATTATGGTGACAATTTTCATTCATCTTTTGTTTCACCCCCCCTTTTAAGGGAAGAAATACAAAAAATATTTCATTAGTGTTCAGCTGTTTTAAAAGGCTTAATGCATACTTCAATGAGGCTTAAACTATTAGAAGAATTTCATTAGATAAATAAATAAATCGAAATAATTGATAAATTTGTCATTAAGAATCAAATTATTTTCTTAAAAATCACAAAAAAAAAACAAATCATAATTCAAATTGATTGAAATTTCGCGCTTTGGAATTTTCGTAGATTCGATAAATTTTTAGTGACTTTTATTTGTCACTATTTATTGCCAATTGATTTCTTCATGATTGGAGAAAAAAAACAGCTGATGAACAGTAGTGAAATTAATCGCAAATGCGATGAGCTGTGTCAAATTTTGCGTAGAAAATTCGCGAAAATTTGTAAAAAATCGATCGATTTTAACTTTTTTGTAACGTGGAAAACATTATTGATAATATTAACTTTCACTTTACATAGTTTTCCGTGCAATTTTCCGAGTTTTCATGAAAAATTCATCAAATGCCGAAATCGTATGTCAGACATGAAGGTCATTTCCGTATGAATTGCCATTATGTTTTGTTTGTGAAAAAAAGTGCAATCATTTTGCCAATTATGTTGATTTCGATCAATTTTTTCGCTGTTTTTGAGTCATAGAAATTAAAAGTGTAGTGAATATTTGTTGATGAAAAAAAAATCGAATCGGAAAAACAAGTTTTATCAGTGATGCAACTCGATGCATTTTTCGTGTGTCTATATGATTGACTTGTAATACAATTTTATTTACCTTATACGTTTGAAAAATAAGTTTTAACATTTATAGCTAATTGGTAATTGGCCATGAAGGTCATTATGAGTTCGATGTTTTCGTTTCGTATAATTAGTTGAAAAAATGCAACTTTTACGGTAGTTATATTTGTCTAAAAAAACTTTAAGAAAAATGTGTGGAAACCAATTTTGAAGTGGAAGTTTGTTGGAGTAATTGGAATATTTGCAGTCTTAGTGACCAAGATTCATCTAAAAGTAAGTGGTTTGGATTCATGGAAACATTTTTAATTAAAACTAGAGGATCTGGTGAACTTCGTACTCTCAAATTGAACTGCCAAAATTAATTGATGTTGGTATTATTGCCTCATTTTTAATTTTTAATACAGATATAATTAAATACATTTACTTATGCTTCATTAAATTAAGTGCGTTTTTTAAA
The DNA here is from genome assembly GCA_958496175.1 of Sisyra terminalis. Taxonomy (NCBI): domain Eukaryota; kingdom Metazoa; phylum Arthropoda; class Insecta; order Neuroptera; family Sisyridae; genus Sisyra; species Sisyra terminalis. The sequence continues at coordinate 50,903,303 of OY292278.1, read as the reverse complement.
TGCACATTTTATTTTACATATTAAGATTCATACCTATAAGAACATCGAACATATTAAAACCCAAATGCATACAAAAATTCATAAAATTTCACTTATTCATGAGTTGTAGGTAAAAAAAATATTTATAAAAAAAAAATTTTTTTTAACTATTTTTGTCCCTCAAAATTTTATGGTTTTTATGGCCAATTGGCTCCTAAGATTACTATTAATCAGAGATTGGATGTTTACTGGGATTGTTCCTGCTTTTTTCAGTACTTTTCTAATCATAACTTTATTTTGTTTTTTATCATTTAATCCTGCATTACTCAGGTGGTTCACCTTTCTGCATTAGTACTATAAGGTCATTTCCGTACGCATTGCCATTATGTTTTGTTTGTGAAAAATAAATGCAATCATTTTGCCAATTATGTTGATTTCGATCGATTTTTTCGCAATTTTTGAGTCATAGAAATTAAAAGTGCTGTGAAAAAATGTTGATGAAAAAAAATCGAATCGAAAAAACAAGTTATCATCGATGGTGCAATTTGATGCAATAATTTTCGCCAAAAAAAATGGCCAGAAAAGTTCAGTGAAAATCGATTAAATGTTAGATTTTTTTTCGACGAATTTTAGTATTTTTTTTTCTTTGAAATTTCGGGTTAAATATTTTTCAAATATTGAATGCATTGCGACCCAATTTATGTAGTATAATTTAATATAATATTATATAAAAATCATACCATAAACATAAATTTGAACAGTAGTATGAATTATCACAAAGCAGTTACGGAGTGATCTAAGCTACTTGATGACCACTAATGAAGATTGCTTGGCAATCGAAATACGTATCTGGGCAATACGTCACGAATATTTTTGTTTGAACGTCCGTTCAAATTTGTGTTTATGGTATGATTTTTACATATTATTATATTAAATTATACTACATAAATTGGACCGCAATATATTCTATATATTGTACCATATACACTGTATAACTGTTCAAAGTCAGCGAAAAAATTTTATTTTGAAAGACTTAAGTGTTATTGTGTAAAATTTAATCACTTCAGAGACCCTAGTGGCGAAAAATCAGCTAATTGTAAGTGGTGAAAATATTTTTCATATTACAATTTACAACCCTCTTATTTCATACGTAGTTATATTTTTCTTACTTGTAATTTTCTCATATTTGCATTCCATAAACTCTCTAATTATGACAACGTTTGTGCTAAAAAATCAGAGATTAGAAACATTAGAAATGCAATTGCACTGGGTGGTAGTAAAAAAATTGTCGTAAGCAATAAAAAAGTTAAACGAAAGTCGTTTCATTCGGCCGTTTATGAATAATTCGTCGCCTCTCCTCTCATCTCAACCAAATCGCATTCATTACAATTGCATTCGCATCGTCCGGAAATGGAATGAGATATATTCAGTTCCGTTTTTATGTGCCTACACATTTATTATTATCCATTGTTGTCATTCCACCGGTGAATATTAACCACATTTGCACAGCACGAGATGCGCGCGGGGGGAGGGGGGACTAGTAACGTAGTTGTAACGAATATTTCATCATTGCCTTTATATTTCTACCGCTGCAAATATGCGATGATTTACTCGATTGTAATGCCCGTGTTGTTTTGCCCCGATTTACCCTACACGGTGTTGTTGTTCCATATAGACACTTGAGTTTTTTATGTTTGTTAGAGCTATTTTTCATCCCCCTCATCCCCCTGTTAATATTTTAATGACGTTGAAAACAAAAGCATATTTTACGTGCGTGTTTAGTATTTACAAGTGAGCTTTCGGGGAGCTTTATTTGGGAATTGGGTGAACATATCGAGTGTGTGTAAACATGTTCATTAATGCGCCTAATGTAGCGGCTTGGCGATTAAATGCCCCAATTCAGTGGTCGGTCAATAATTTAATTGCCAACGATTGGTTTTGTAGTGGTGTCAATCGGCATGGGGTGGGAAAGGATAAACATATTTGAGGTTCGATATTGTGGGGGGATGCTCCAGTGAGTTATTGTTTTTCGTCATAAATGACTTGCCATTAAGGCGCCAGTGTAGTGGTTGGAATTTTAGCTGAAAAAAAAGCCGATTCATTCGAGATGCAATTAGGACCCTTGTAATTGGTGATTTCAAATGAACATTACGAATTAAAGCGGGGAAATTGTTTGATTTTTATTGATTGAATTGAAAGAAGGGGAGAAATGTCAGTAGATTGGCCAATTAGTTGTTCAAAAAATCTTTGTTTAAGCTTTGAAAAGACTACCTGTTTGGATCTAATAATCAATAAGTCAATTTGGGTGAAGTGATTTATTTGCATAAGAGTTGTCGATTTTTCTGGTTAGTTTACTATTTTGAGATTTTGAATCAAGTTAAAATTTAAATCTGATGGATTTTCTGTGAAAAGTTCGTGCATATTTTTGGTCGAATTTGGCTTTGGAAAGTCATTGAAAATGCTTTGAGTTGTTATTGAAATATTAGCGAAAACACGAGACGAGACAAAAGCAATAAATACCTATACAGTAAAATATACAAACAAACAAGACAAATATATTATATTATGTGCTTTTATACAATTTGAATTTTGGGGAAAAAAAAGGTAAATAAAAATATTTAGGGACCAAAAATAATTCATTTTTTAAAAATGTGAATTTAATGATAAAGAATGGTTGTTGTGACGGCTGTGTTGTAAGGGGGGGGAGAGGGTGGAAAATACATTCAAAGCGTATTGAATGATAAATTAAATGTTGCTTACTCGTATAGACCCTGAATTGGTTCAGTCATTTTTGTCTTTCTTTAGATTTTCCCCTCGTTTAAAGATTGCGCAGCAGTTGAGAAGATGGTCGAAGTTGCAAGTAGAAACTTACCTGGAAAAAAAAAAAAAAACAATGTTAATATGTATCGATAAAATTTAAGCTTTTAGGTATTATTTTTGAAAAAGTAAAATGGTTAAAGAAGCCCTAATATTCCTCAGATAAGTTAGGAAAATTAGGATTGCTAAGAAAAATAGCATTGCTTATTTATATCTCTTAGTAATTGACATTTAAATTTCTTGTATCAATATTAGACTGATTCAAAAAAAATGATGATTTTTTTTCTTAATTAAATCGAAAATATTGTTGGGTATGACAAAAAAATTCCTGTAAAATTTTAAGCACTTAATATTAATATTAAGAGGTGCAAATTTCGATTTTTCATTTAAATAACATGACAACAATATTCTTTTGCACTTTGGAATATTATAGTTCACGTTGGTGACAATATTTCGGAATGACCAAGATATATTCTTGTAGAAAATTGAACGATCTACAAAATAGGTTCCGAACAAGTTTTTGATATATTTATTCCTTCAAAAGTTATTCGAGGACAAAGTTGAACTAAAGAGAAATTTTAATATTTTTTCAATTTTTTGACGCAACCATAAATTTTATGAGAAAACTTTAAAGGACAATTTTTGTACAGCACTTTTTTTTCCTATAACTTATCTCTATAAAAGTTTTTGATATTTTTCACAGGTCGTAAGTTATTTAATTAAAATGAAAAAAAATGTTTTTATGTTACAAATATAATTATTCAGGGAATTTTCAGTTAAATGCAAATAACTTTGGACCTGTGAAAAATATCAAAAACTTTTATAAAGATAAGTTATAGGAAAAAAGTACTCTACAAAAAATATCCTATAAAATTTTCTCATAAAATTGATAGTTGCGTCAAAAAATTGAAAAATATTATAATTTCTCTTTAGTTCAACTTTGACCTCGAATAAATTTTGAAGGAATAAATATATCAAAAACTTGGCAGAGACCTTCTTTGTAGATCGCTTAATTTTCTACAAGAATATACCTTGGTCATTAGAGTGGGTCAAAAAAATCGATTATTTTTTTTTACAAGTGACACGAAAAAATGGGTTGCTAGACACCTTAAAAAAATTCTCACCAAGTATGAGCTTTTAATTTAAATAGGAAGATCCTCCGCATCACAGTTTTGTATTTTTTTCTCAGTCCAATAGAAAAAAATTCATACCTCATCATTTATCGATTGTACAGAAAAATGTTCTGGAATTTTTTTTTAGGAAATTTAATGCTCTACAAAAAAGGTATCTTATATTTTTTCCGTAAGCCTCACCATTTGAAAGATATTAAGGTTTTAGTTTTGATTATTTTAAGACAAATTTCGTTTTTGTTTTATGAATTTTATAACTCGACAATAAATGACTCTTTTACAATGCGCAATAGAAATTTTTGTTGGAAAGTAACTGTTCTATGAAAATGGTTTCTTATGTTTTGGCGATTAAATCAACCCTTCAAAAGATTTTTCAAAAAATTGTTTTTCTCTAATACTGAAATAAATCATAATATATGTATATTGAAAACTTTACTTTTTTTATTAATAAATATTTAACTAAGCGATAAATAATGTACAATTTTTTTTTTTTAAATGGTGACAAATATACTTAAGCATAAAAAAAAAAAACTTGAAAAATATTTTGAAGTTTCTCACAGTTGATAAAAACTAAAATTCGTGTAAATTTTCTCAAAAATTATAAATTAAATTGAAATTTTTCGAATATCTCATCAAAAACTTTTAAAATTCGTACACATGAAAGTTTGATGATGAATATCTTTTGAACGGTTAATTTAATCGCCAAAACATAAGAAACCATTTTTATAGAGCAGTTAATTTCCAAAAAAAAAATTGTATTGCGCATTGTATAAGAGTCATTTATTGTCGAGTTATAAAATTCATAAACAAAAATGAAATTTGTCTTAAAATAATCAAAATTAAATCCTTAATATCTTTCAAATGGTGAGGCTTACGGAAAAAATATAAGATACCTTTTTTGTAGAGCATTAAATTTCCTAAAAAATTCTTTCCGAACATTTTTCTGTACAATCGATAAATGATGAGATATGAATTTTTTTCTATTGGACTGAGAAAAAAATACAAAAACTGCGATGCGGAGGATCTTCCTATTAAAATTAAGAGCTCATACTTGCTGAGAATTTTTTTAAGGTGTCTAGCACCCCATTTTTTCGCGTCACTAGTAAAAAAAAAAATAATTGATTTTTTTGACCCACCCTATTGGTCATTCCGAAATATTGTCTAGCTTTAAAATTCCGAAGTGCAAGAGAATATTGTTCCCGTGTTGTTTAAATGGAAAATCGGAAAATATTAATATTAAGAGCTAAAACTTTCACAGAATTTTTTTTTGTGATTTCCCGCAAATTTTTCGATATAATTAAGGAAAAAAAATTCAACATTTTTTTTGAATCAGTCTAATATATAATTTGAAGTATATATTATCTGTTATTAGAGTTAATATTGTTGAATCAAATGTTAAATAAAATTTAAAAATTTATGGTTTTAAAATTGGAATTCTTTACCAAATAATTTTTTAACACATATGAATGCATAGCAAAAAATCGTAGGTTTGTTAAATTGAAAATGTTTGAAATTTGCACTGGTAATAATTAATTTAATTAAACTCATTACCAACTTATTTGCATGTTATATAATCACAACACTTTAGTTTCTAAAGCCAGAGATATAAGTCTTTACTTATTCATTCCACCACAGTCGAATTCAAAATTTCCCTCCTCCCTAACTACAGTCTCCCAATGTTTGTATTCTCGTTTCTGAAAATTTACTTTCATAAACATAGCTCTAGACCAATATTTATAGTGATGAACGAATGAATAGCAATATTTCAGTAATTTACATGTAAAAATTACACACCCTTACTTTTTTATACATAAAAGAAATTCACCCTTTTATATGTAGCACTTCCTTATTTGCATTGGTATGTGTAGTTACATATGCAATGATGTTCTTTCCACATTATTTTTTTTTTGTTGTTGTTGTCGACTTTTATTTAATACAAAATGTAACGCTTTCAATAATTTACAGTTAAATGAAGTGTCTTGAAAAGTGTGTTTTTCTTTTTCTTCATATTGCACAGAGTTGTATCAGAAAAACTCTTTTCTCTCCTTTGCTCTCGCCATTGAAAAGGATGAGAGATTTCAATAGAAGGACGAAGTGTATAATTGATTTTTTCTTGTTTTGTAAAGGAAAGTTTTTTTCTCGTCCAAATTGCTTTTCACACTGTAATGAGAGAGATGGGGGGAAGGTTTTGCAATAGAAAAATATTAGCAATTGAAAAATCAACACAGTGGTTGTTTTGTACTTGAAAATTTTTTCGATTAAAAATTAAGAAAATTTGTTTTGTTTGTACGAGAGAGCAGAAGAGTTGGGGGATGAAATTAAAGTTTTGTTTAATTTAAAGTTTGTGTTTTTATTTTCAATGGAGTCAAACTTTTCAATTAAAGTCCACAAAGACGTGGAGAGAATATGGGATTAATTTCTGGGTTGACAATTGGGGTCAAGTTTTCGTTTTTTGTATAATTTCAATGGTTTATCATAATTTTGCATTGTTGTGATTTGAAAAGTTAAATTTAAATGTTTAAGTTGCGTCCATTTAAATTTTTAATGTATCAAATAAATTAAACTTTTGTAATCTCCATTATATTATATATATATATAAAACACACGAAACAAAATTAAATACACCAAAATATGAATATTCATTTCACCCCTGTTGAAAAAGCTTCAAACATTTGGTTTTCAACAATAATAATTTTCGTTTGAGAATTTAACCAAAAATATTTGGTTTCTCTTTACAGTCTTCTACGAGCCAAGTAAATGCCTGAAACTAATCCTCGATTTATGTTTTGATATCTCCTTATTTAAAACACTATATATATGGTAGAAAGATGGTATAAATTTTTTAAAACACCAACGGTTATTTTGCTCACGCAAACAGATAATAAATTTTCATTATCAGCCCGGAGAAAGACCGATAAAAAGCCTCGAGTTTCGATTTTAATAATTCCCGCATAAATTATGTATTATTTTAGTGAGTGTATTGTTTTGAACTTTCGATTGATTATTTATGAAGTTTTACGTTAACGTCTTGGGGATGTTTGATGAGGGTGAAAAACGAGGATGGAAAAAAATCCCAACGGGTGAACGAATACATTTCATTACGAAACAGAAACATTTCTTAAATAACACACAAAATATAACAATACATAAGTTTATAATATCTCTATATAGAAATGTGAATTTTTTTTCTCCTTTTTCTTTGAATAATTCATGAAGTTTTGTTTCTTTTCTCTCACCAATGTGTTTGAAAGTCGAAAAGAAAAAAAAATTATGATTGATGGCGTAAATATAAATTTTGAAAAAGAGTCTATCAAGAGTTTAGGAAAGTTTCCATATGTTTCTTAAGTTTGACGAAAATTAATTCGGTTTTTATTTTGAAAGAATTTTTTTCTTTTGAGGATAATAACAACTTGTTAACGTTATATTATACTCTATAAGCTTTTAGAGTATTGCATGAGTTGCAATTATGCACTCAAAAAAAAAAATCATCTTTTGAAATGTTAACCAAATGAACTAACTAATTTCCTCGATCGATCAAGACCACAAAAAATCGTCAAAGTGGAAGAAAAAAATACGTAAGAATCCCTTTTGGGGTATGAGACATATAAACTTATAAACCAACCCTTATTGAATATTTTACTCTGAAAAATTAAAATTCGATTAAAACGTGTGAATTCCAATTTTTTTTTATTTCTTATAGAAAAATATTGAACACAAACATTACTTTTTTGATACCCAAGTTTCCTCTCAAATTTCCGGCAGAAATATTTTCTATTTATATCAATTTCATTCTTTGCAAATATTTGAGGACTCTAAAAAAAAAAACTATTTTTTTTTGTTCTTTTGGAGTTGGAAAAGAGAGTATTTGACTTTATGAAACTAACCTACGGATGTCAAACGATATACATAAAATTTCAAAAGTATAAAGTCAATTATTAGTTAATGATTGATTTTTGAGCTTTTCAACCACTTGTGGCCTTCAAACTAACAGGTGGATACATTTGACCTCCGTCAAGTTAGCACTAAACTTTTGGAATATGGAGAAAATAACAACGGAATACTATGGTAAATTTTTATCACTGGAGATTTTTGAAAGAACATTTTTTTTTCGCTTGTATATTTTCCCGGAAAGAGCTATTTGAAGAAATAGTTCAATTTGGGGAATTTTCCAAATTTTTGAAAATTCTTTTGCATATAGTAAAATTTTGATTTCTTTTTTACGTCATTAATTGGTGTTTTTTGTCGTTTGAGCTTTTTATAAGACAAACAAAATATCACTGGAATATTCTTCCGGATAATGCTTTTTAAACAAAAAGCTCTTCTATAACATTTTGTTAATATAGAAATTTCATTATATTAATTGGTAATTTTTGATCAAATGAGAAAACATCAAAGCTTGCATTTTTTCTACGGCAACCCTGTTCATAGGAAAAGCTCAATTTGAGACATTTTTTAGGATTTCATAATGCAGTTTCTGAAACTTTTTCTCACTATTAATTGATGTTATTTTGTTACTAAAAAAATTCTACAAGAAATAACTATATCGTTGTTGGTTGTGTTTGGTCACCAGGAGCGGGATATAAATTACTTGGAAAATTAAAACAAAAAAAGGCGATAATGTAATTAAATTTTGAAATTTGTAAAATAATTGTAGGTTTAAAAATAATGGTTAGGCCTCGGATAGTTTGGTTTGAGAATTTTAAATGTTTATCCGAGAAAAGACGTCTTCAAAGTGAGACAGTATATGGACAGCATGGGGAGGGATTGGGTCAAAATTTTTTTTGAATCGTATCAAGTTTATTGTGTTTCCTGGGTACTTTTTCCGGCCTGTTGTAGACTGAGAAGTCGAACGATTTTTTTTTTTAAAAAAGTAAGGTGAGGGAAATTTTAAAAAAAATATCCAGGAGGAAGGGTAGTGTCAGATTCGTAACGAGGACTCACCGACCAAAAATTCCACCTTTCAGGTTGTTATTAATCATTACGGTTCAAGAACCAGTGAACCTTGAAATTATGAATCAAATACTCTTTTGGGGCCAATTCACTATACTTATTGTCCTATATGTTTTGTAAAACTTTTGAGGTTGATTTTTTTGTAATAAGGCCCATACTATTCTCAATGATTATCAAAATAGTATAAATACTCTATACCTCAGTAAAAAATTCATTTCGAATACAAAAATATATGTTATATCTTAATCATATGGTTCCATTTTTGTACTTCATTTTCAGTTTTATTATTCTATGAATTTTTGTACGATACAAAATTTTTTTTACAAAAAAATAATTCGTAATTTGTGTTACATATCTGCAAAACAGTAGACCAAAGTTTTTGTATAATATTTTCGTTTGTAAATAATGCATAATGCAAGTCAACGACTCACACTGCACTTATGTTGACATAAATTTAACGAGTGGAAACGCAAAGCGTTTGAAGAATGAAAATTATTATTAACAATTCTTCTTCATCATTTTACTATTTGCATTGCATTATAGGCGAGGGCAGAGGGGAAAATGGGAGTAATGTGCCAGCAAAAGTGGAAGTTTCCAACCACTTGGCATAAACTACATATTTAGTAAGATCGCTATAATTTACTTTAGCGCTTAGTTTATTGTTTAACATATACATACATACATAATATTGCAAACTACAATTGTTTTTCCTCTCATTTCCTTCCCCATATCACTTTGAAATTAGGAAACTCACATTTAACGTTCCACATTATATTTACGATTGTTTAAGTTTTAAATGCTACAAAACTAAATTGTCGACATTTTAGAGTAGTTCATGTTTTAATTGTTCTATATGTTGAATGTTAAATATAAATTTTTAAAAATTGTTTCAAGAAATTATGAACTTCATTTAATTTCATGTCAAATTTTATTCAATTTGTGTAAAGCTCACAATGACTGACATTTGATCGGAAAAAAAAGGTTTGAAATGGAAAAAGTTCGCGATAGTTGAAATGCTTGTAAAGCACATATTATTATATGGTAGAAAAGCTCAACTTGATGGCTGAATAGTTGTCAAGTGGTTGGCAACGGCCGGCCACGCGGTCGCTTTGATCCATTCCGCGTTTATTATTGCTCTATGTTTATGGGAGAAAGCTTTTTATCAAAACGATCTCCTCATTTCATGTACGTCGATTTGTCTCCTCCATATATCTACAACCCCTCACACCCCTCACATCCCTCACACCCCTAATCTACACGTTATTATTACATGTTTTCCCATTATTTGTCGAGCAAAACTATTGGATACTTCAACTTCAGTTTGTATGTACCTACACTAATACAAAATGTATTAAATTGTTTGTGGTGGTTTTTTGTAGGTTCTTTGACGTCAATGCTGCTATGCTACTTTATTGCAACTGCAACAATAAGAGAGAGTGATATTGTCATGTTAGTGTTTGGATTACATTCTGATTGCATTTAATGGCAATTTATGAGTTGCAAAGTGGTGGTTTTATCTTCCTCATTCTATGATCAAGATATCTAAATATATGAGAGACATTTTTCGGAAAATTGATCAATTTTCCAAATCAAAAAAAATATGTAATTGCCCTATTATTTTTTTAAATTGTGTTTTTTTCCAAAACTAATTTCAAATTTTATCAAAAAATTTCAAATTTTCAGTAGAACATAAGAGAGAATAATTGTATCCTTTTACGCTAAATTTAACATCAAATCCATCATCTCAACCGTAAATATGTCGACTCGAATAATTTTTTCGACAAACAATTTAAGGTCATTAAGCTTCGAAATAATAACTTCAAACTATTTTTAATATTTTCCTGCTCCCGGAAAATCGAAAAAAACGTTTTGCATGGATAGTGAAATTCACTCACGGAAAAACTATGCTTTTGAAATATAATCAAATATTTCTACTAATCATAAAATCAACAGTTGATTCTCGAAAAAAAATTCTTGAGAAAAATAGCAATTTTGTTAAATTTAGTATATTTTAAAAGTATCAAATATTTACGTCCATCAAATTAGCACTATACTTTCAAAATTTGGAAATTTGTTTGCCATTTAAGAGTTTTGAAAAAAAAAATTGTCGCTTGCATATTTTCCAAGAAAACCCTATGTAGTGCTTACTTGACGTTTAAAGCTTTTCTATTAATATTAAAAATTCGAAAAAAAATTTCACCCCATTAATAGATTTGGTTTTTTTTTGCAATCGAGAGGTCCGAAAGAAAAATCTCCACACCTTGGGTAGCCCTGTTCAAAAAAAAGCTCGATTTGGGGGTCATTTTTCATGATTTCAAATTGAATTTTCCAAAACTTTTTCTTACCATTAATTCAAAAGTTTCTCAAATTTCATAGTATCCATATCTAATATTTGTCGCTTGCTTTTCAAGTTTTAAAGCTTCCTTAATAGAGAATTGTCTAAATAGAGCTTTTTTTTACGTAGTGTTTTCCAGGAAAATATACAAAAGATAAAATTATTTCTTGTAGAAATTTTGAACAACAAGAAAACGCCAATTAATGATGAGAGAAAGTGTCAGAAAATTCAATATGAAATTCTAAAAAATGTCCAAAATCGAGCTTTTTCGTTGAACACTGTTGCCCTAGAGAAGATGCAAGCTTTGAAGTTTTCTCTTTCGGAACTCTCATTCGACCAAAAACTACAAATTAATGGCGAAAAAAAAAATTTTGAAATTTTAATGTTGGTAAAAGGTCATAGTGGAGCTTTTTCTTTTAAAAGCATTTTCCGGAAGAATATGCAAGCGGTTAAAAAGTTAAAAACCAAGATATACACAGAAAGTCCTTAATAGGGGGTGTTTTCGAAATTCTTTGCTCCAAGGGGCTCAAATGCTTTTAAATTGATAAAAAAAATCTCTGGAAATTTGAGCTCTTAATATATTAACTTTAAGATAATCCACTTTCCAACTTAAGTTTCTTATGGAAATAACCTGGGAAAAATTTAATTTGTTCTTTGGAATTCAATAACTCAGCGATAAAAAAATCGAAAGTATCTAATCTCGTTATGATTATTGTAAATTTTATGCTCTACAAAAAAGAGTTCTTATGATTTTTCGCTAAATTTATTGGCTTAAAAGTTATAAGCTTAAGAATGCTGTACTAAAGTTCAATGCAAATATAATGCATTTTTAAAATATTGAATCTGATGTCAATGAACAAGTATAAAAAATGAAGGATCACAAAAATAATATTGTGTTTGCTTGTGTTTGATCCATAAATACAAATTTTGCATAAGAAATTTGATATATTTCGTAAAAATAAGTATTTACTTAATAATTATAGGGGATATTATTAATAATTACATCATAATTATACTTTGAGCTCGAATAACTCTTAAGCCAAAAGATTTAGCAAAAAATCTTAAGAGTTCTTTTTTGTAGAGCGTTAAATTTACAATAAACATAATGCAATTTGTTTACTTTCGATTTATTTGTTGCTGAGTTATGGAATTCTAAAGAACAAATTAAATTTTTCTCATTTTATTTCAATAAGAAACTTAAGTTGGAAAGTGGACTATCTTAAACTTAATATTAAGAGCTCAAATTTTCAGAGATTTTTTTTTATCAATTTGGAAGTATTTCAGTCTCTGGGAGCAAAGAAATTCAAAAACACCCCTATTAAGGATCACCCTAATGTCTTTAGTAAAAATTTTTAAAAGTATGGCAAAGAAATAGTCTCAATTTCACCCTTAAAATCTCCAGAAAGATTAAAATTTAAAATGGTAGAATTTTGTGAAAGAAATCTATAGACTCTAACCACTGTATTGGCCGAAATTTGAAAAATTTCAAAGATGGTTATTTTTATTTCAAGAAGTTTTTGGACGATGTATTGATAGAAGGTACTTTACTGCATATGGTCATGCAAAAATATTTGTAAATGATATAAGATCCAAAGGATCCAGCCGACTATTTAATTTAAAAACTGCACTTATGTCTAGTGAAGGGACTATCTTAAAGTTAATATTAAGAGCTCAAATTTTCAGGGCATTTTTTTTTAATCAATTTGGAAGTATTTGAGTTTCTGGGAGCAAAGAAATTCAAAAACACCCCTATTAAGGACCACCCCAAAGGACATATTCAAAATTGTTTTTTGAAACAACGACAAAGAAAATCATTTTAATTTTGGGAACATGCAATTTTTAAAATCGTATTAATTTTAGACAAAATCAATGATATTATAGTTTAGGTAAGAGATTGTTTCGATGAATTAAAATTTGATCTTTAAATCATTATAAGGGGACAACAATTAATTGGATATTTATCAAGAAAAATACACCTTTGTTGCCTTTATAACTGTTTTTTTTTTTACAAATTTAAAAGATATTGTTGTACAATTTTAATCCAATATAGGTGTATTGAAAAAATTATAACATATTACTGTTTTCTATTGACAAACCAGGATAAAAATTTTTGGTTGATACGATGATAAAATTCAAGTTTAGGTAGTAAGTTTTAAAATAGAGTATTGTAGAGATCAAGACAGTTAAAGTCTAGTTCTGGATTACGAAGATAATTTTTTTTCGCGCATTTTCTGATAATTTCTTTGAAAAAGTGTTCCCTAATCGGAAATCGTACCTTTGCTTTTTTCAAATAACCAACTGAAACAATATTATTTTTTCATGAAAAAAAATTTTGCAATAAAATCTTTTACGATGCTCTTTTTATGTTAAGTTCATATCTAACGGAAGAAAATCATCGCTTTTTTCTTCTTTATTTCACACACTTAACAGTTAGAAAAAAATCGGTTTAAACTTTTGTTAAGAAATTTTTTCAATGTGCAAAAAAAATATCGTAAAAAGGAGGAGATAATTAATTAGCTTTAAGCATAACTCTTTGAGTACCTCTCTTAAATTCTGTGTTCTTTGTGGGCAATTTTCTCGAGCAGCAGAACTGGTTTGGGTTATCTTATCTATGATTTTCTAAAGAATAAAAAAAAAATCACTATCTCATTAGGAAGCACATAAAACAACTCGTCAGTCAGACAATTTGAAAAAAAGAAAAAAAAACGTAGACAAAATAATAAAAAGTCTGTTAAAGGAAAACATCTAATTACAATCTCTTTGTTTTTTCCTGTTTGCATCATTTCATCGAAAACTGTAAAATAACCAAAGTAAGTAAAATCCACCTTTCCTCTTTGCAAATAAAAAAACAAAAAAAAACAACCACCCCCGCCACAATGACGACGACGATATGATGTGGTATCGTCTTTTATGTTACCTTATATTTATTTTTTTTATTTTTTTTTTCTGAAGAAACAATGAGCTTTTCGTCTTGTTTATTTTCCACGACTGGAATTTTACTTCTTGCTTAAGCAATAAAGTCGAATGAATTCAATTCGAATGGGGCTACAAATGAAGGGATTTTCGTTCAATAGTTTTATTGAGAGCATTTTTTATTCGTCTGCAACCAGAGAGTTTATGTTTTTCTCGCTTTTCAATGTAAAATTTAAAGTTTTTCGTGCATAAATCAATGTTGTTAGAGCTTTTAAAAAGTTTTTATTTGATAAGTGGTGGGATAGGTGATGCGTTGAAGAGATAAATGCTGTCTATAATAGTCTAGGATCCCACTGCAGAAAAGTGTAGTGATCGAGTATATGCTAAAAACTTAATTTTTACGCATATTTATCATCAGGAGAATAAATATCTACTAGGTTGCCTATCAAAATGTGGCCGCTAGTATTTTTAATTAAATTATTTCTAATTGATTTGTTTTTAAAATAAAATATCGTCCCTTCACGGCAATATAAATAAAGACTTTGAAAAGTCAGGGTTGGCGTTGCGCACTTGACCGCACCTATTCGCAGCCAGGTGTAAACAGGTATGATTTTGGGCCCTTTTTACGTTCATAACGTACATTTATGATTTATATATCAAATTAAAGCTAATTTTTTTCTCATTATTATAATATACGATTGCCTACATAAATCTGGCCGCAAATAAGGGTTGCGGGCTGCAATAAAATAAATAACTTCGTTTCAGATTGTATTAAAAATGTTTTAAGAGTACCACTGGAGACAAAAAATCAATAATTAAAATGGAATGAAATATTTTTGGACATCTGTTCGTAATTGCTATTAATCAAAAAGTTGACATTGGGTACTGTCTGTCATTCCCTCTAGCACCCTCTACCTTCTGCACTATTCCACTGGTCAGGCGACATGATCAAGACGGACAAGTCAACTCTCTAAGTAAACAATTGACAGCCAAGATTGCACCAGCTTATCCCGGACAAGTCGATATAGAAATCATTGATGGTTTCTATTATTTATATCAAATTAGGTCTACTTTGCCACAAAATCGATATTGATAAAACTTTGTTCAAAAAATACTCCGGAAGTACTTGAGTGGTTGAAAACACTAGCATTAGGCTTTAAAACGTCGTATAGCAATCACTGTCCTAATATTTACCATCTTTAGCAGCATGCAACCCTTATTTGCGGCCAGATTTAATTAGGCAACCGTATATTATAATAAGGAGAAAAAAAAATAGCTTTTATTTGATATATAAATCATAAATGAACGTTATGAACGTAAAAAGGGCCCAAAATCATACCTGTTTATACCTGGCTGCGAAGAGGTGCGGTCAAGTACGCAACGGCCACTCTGACTTTTCAAAGTCTATATATATATATAAAATTTAGGGTGATTTTTTTTTTAATTTTTTGGTCCCATCGTGAAATTTTGTTGGAAATACCAAAAAAAAAAATCCCTGAAAGTTTGAGTCCTTAATATTAATTTTAAGTCCTCGACCAAGACGTGTAAAGATTTCCCATTGAAAATACACGGAAACTCTGATTTTTTATTTTTAAATTTCTATATCTCAGCGGCATTTCATGGGATCGCTTTTACCGAAGATGGTTTTTTCTCAGAATTAAACACTCTACAAAAGTGCCCATTGCGTCAAAGTCGTAACTCACACCGGTGAGGTAGTACGAGCCACTGAACCAGATTTTTCTATAAAATTCGGATTTTTTTTTGCATTTATCTCGTAAATAACAAGAGCTACGGAAAAATTATAAATGAAAAACTTGTAGAGAATTTGATTTCCTACAAAAAAGTTTCTGTAGACCAAATCGCGAAGATCAATATTAAACGAGATATTAAGCCTTGAATTTTATGAAAAAATCAGGTTCAGTGGCCCGTACTACCTCACCGGTGTGAGTTACGACTTTGTCGCAATGGGCACTTTTGTAGAGCGTTTAATTCTGAGAAAAAACCACCGTCGGTAAAAGCGATCCCATGAAATGCCGCTGAGATATAGAAATTTAAAAATAAAAAATCAGAGTTTCCGTGTATTTTCAATGGGAAATCTTTACACGTCTTGGTCGAGGACTTAAAATTAATATTAAGGGCTCAGACTTTCACGGATTTTTTTTTTGGTATTTCCAACAAAATTTCACGATGGGACCAAAAAAAAAAAGTCAAAAAAAAATTACCCTAATATATATATATTGTCGTGAAGTGGACGATATTTTATTTTAAAAACAAATCAATTAAATTTTTGCGAAAAATAAATTAAAAATAATTTAATTAAAAATACTAGCGGCCACATTTTGATAGGCAACCTAGTAGATATTTATTCTCCTGATGATAAATAAGCGTAAAAATTTGATTTTTAGCATAAACTTGATCACTACACTTTTCTGCAGTGGGACCCTAGACGATAAGGTTGGGATAAAAGTGACTGGATTTTCGATGGAAATTAAACGAAATTTAAATGATATTGTTGGAAAATTAATCTAGACAAAAACAAAACAAAGTCACGTGCTTTTCTCATTGGTGGAAACCGCATTTCCATTTCCGCATTGCCCATACAGTTTTAACGACCACAAAACGACCAGACACCAACGTTTCCTCCTGCTTAAACTGAATATATATATATATATATATATTTTCATGTAGATATCTCACACTAAAGTGCATAGCAAAACAGAAGAAGACATGGAGGGATTACTGCATACTTACTTCTCTTCTTTTGCATGCTTTTCCATTCTTAATTGGGAAAGACTATTATTAGCAAAGTCAATGTGTGGGACCAAACGTGTTTAAGGAGCGAATAAACGACTCGCTTATATAACATAATGCTTCCTCTTCCTCCTCCTCCTCCTCTTCTATTCCCTCGCCAATTTTTTTTTTTTTTGCTTTTCAAAATTCTATGGGTACAATTTTTTTCTTCTCACTTTCAAATATCTTCACTTGACTAGTCCATTGTGTTTTGCATAAATTATGAGAGATTTTTTGCAAACTTCTCATAATTACTATGATTAGCGCGTTGCTCTATTATTTTTAATGTGGTTTAAATTAAATTTTTTTTAGATCGTAATTATCCGATAAAATACACTAATTGTTATAATTAAGAAGAAAAACATTTACATTTAAACTTTTTCACTTTCA
Source organism: Sisyra terminalis (assembly GCA_958496175.1). Lineage (NCBI taxonomy): Eukaryota > Metazoa > Arthropoda > Insecta > Neuroptera > Sisyridae > Sisyra > Sisyra terminalis. Next base: position 50,885,999 of record OY292278.1, on the reverse strand, counting down.
ATTTGAATTAGTTAACTTTTATGGTAAATTTAGTTTGATAAATCGGTGAATAAATTGTGCAAAAATGCAATGGTAAATTAAAAATGATTTTTTTTCGTTAATTTCTTTTGTACACTTTAAAAAAAATGCTCGTAACAGTGGAAACTACGATTGAAAAATCTAAATTGTATGCAATTGGTTGAAGGGATGCAAGTAAAAGTGGTCGAATTCGATTGAAATTTGGTAATGTGAAAATGTTGAATAACAAATGTATATCTATACTAATATATAAAATTCTTACGTCTGTCTGTACATTTCGAATTTGAACCCAATTTTAGGGTAAATATTTGTTTCAAGAGGCCCTTATTCCAAATTAAACATTTTTAAAATTTTTGTCTGTCTGTCTGTCTGTATGTCCCGATTTAACTAAAGAACGTAATAACCGAATTTAATGAAATTTTGTAATAAGATACAATACAATTTTCCACATACTATAGGCTACTTATAATTCCAAAAAAATAATAAGGAAAGGTATTCCCTAGGGATGAAAACAAAAATTTTTACATTAGACAGAGGAGTTATATATCATTGGAAAGGTAATTAAAAGTTAGAAAATAATCTGTAAAAATATTTTAGTTGAATTGAGAAAAGGGCACAATAAATTCAATTTAAAGGTCAAAAAATTGCCTTTTTGAAATATAAACGTTTATATATATAAAACATATAGTTGATGTCAAAAGCGTAATGGCTTAAGTATCTGACATTCTGATGCTCCTAATTAAAAAGACGTGGGTTCGAATCTTACAGTAAACTTTTTTTTAAGTTGTTGTAAATAGACACTTAAAGTTGCTCAATATTGAAATATTTATAAAAAAAAGTAATAGTAATAGTAGTAATAATAATAATAGCAATAAAAATTAAAGTAAATACGTTTTTAAATCCGTGCATATATAAAATCATGCATTAAATATCCCCTCTGACTGATCAAAATTTAATATTCGACGTATTCCTTATAAGAAGTAGACATCTGATAAGAATTATTTTTTTGAAAATTCCTACCCTAAAAGAGTATAAGGGATGACTAAGTTTGTCTGAGAAAATGTAGAGTTAATCAACAATCGAAATTTTGAATTTAATAAGTGTTAAAAATAAATAAATAATGAATTAATAATAAGTGTCTGTTTTTGTTATGCCATTTTAATAACAACATTTTAAATAACGTCATTTCACTTAATTAGTATGAAAGTTTAGGTAGTAGGTACTTATACCAAATACCAAAGAGCCAGTTTTTAATTTTTGTTTGTTTTTCAACAATCAAAATTTTTCAAAATCTAATTTTTATGAACCAATGATTGTGACTTGGAGTAATTATTTAACATTAAGAGAGCAATTTTTTGTCATATATTTCATTATCAATTAAAATATAAAATCTTCCAAACTAACTTTTCTTCGGTATTTAGAACAATTTGAAAATCAATTATTATTATTGAAAATAAATAAAAAATTCAAGTTTATATTCACCCTATCCACCTATTTTCAACAATGTGTTTGAACTACGTACACATGTGCGAAATCGACTAGATTTTTAATCATTATAATCAAAATAAAGAAAATCATATTTTTTTTCGCTTCGCACTGCATTTTCCAATATAAATGGATATTGTGTCGATGAAATTTGGAAAATTACTTTCTTATATGATGCATTTCTTATAAGAAAGGGTTTTTTTGATAATTCCTCCTCTAAAAGAGAGAAAGATGGTGGCAAAGTTTGTACGACATAACGTCTAATAAACAATCGAAATTTCAAATTTAATGATCAAGGTATGTTTGTTATAGACGAAACGTTTTATCGCTTAAAATAAAACATTGTTGGTTTAATATTAGAAACTGAAACTTTGGGTCTGCTTAAAAATTTAAACTCTGATAAATATATCTGAAAATGGTTAAGTTCATAAGTGAGCATTAAGTTTTTTGGTTTTCACATATTGTAAACCTGGAAATCCGAAATACGTATTCACAAATAAATACATTAATGAGCGAATATCGAATAGCGATAAATTTGGCGAACTGAAAGAAAATGGTTTAATTATACAGTTGAAATTCAGATATTTTATTAATTAGTGCATAGATACACAATGGTTATACTAGATTATGGAGGAACTGGGTTTCGTGCATTTGAACAAATTTTAATTTCGCCGTAGTTTTGTACATTTCAGTAGTGTAAAAGTTGAGACAATGAAATGGGATTTCTACTAATATTCTAAATATCCAGGCGAGTGTTTTGATAACTTTTGACTGTTTTAAGTCATAATTATGACTGACTTTATTGAACTCAACGATAGTTTTTATTTATGGATTATTTGGTTCACGGTAGGTATACGGATTAGGCCATACTTTTTTAGATATTTATAAATATTTTTTGAAAATTAATTGATTATTACATAGAACTATTTTATTCTTTGCAACAGTTTATTAAATGTGTTTTTTTAAAGTCGACAAAATAGTGTTTTCAGGTATGATTATGTTTTTGGTAAAAGAAATAAGAAAAATTATAATTTTCATATGCCACTACAAATAGCAAATTTAAAAAGGAAATATAATCTACACCTACGTTACGCAGACGAAGTTGCGGGGATCAGCTAGTTTAAAATAAATCCCCAGATTTCAATTGATCACTTTAAGAAAAACCGTAAGCTTTTTAATTTTTAAACACACATCACTTGCAATTTTCTGGTGTAAGTTTTTAAGAAAATTAGCGGGCAACAAAGTGAGCAACTAGGTCATTTACTGCTACATTGTTGAACCATGCAGTTTTGAAGTGATTGGAAGTATAAAACCACACAATCACAAACACTGTGAATTTGACAATAGTTTGGTATTGATATTGGTTTAGTAGCTCTGTGCAAAGAGAGAAAGAGCTTAATCCAATCGTCGTAGGATTGAGTGGAGAAATTTCTCCACTCATCCAAGTCTCCCAATTTACCAAAAACAGTTTGAGATGGGAATTGGAAATGTTTGTGTGTATTGAACTTACAGCGCCCGTTGTAAACACAATATGAACAAAGATTGGATTATTAACCGATAATTAAAATGTAAATTAATCTTTGCTAAATCACTCAATCTCAATAGGATAATTGTGAAATGCTCAGAAATTCTTAGAAAATTAATTCTTTGAATTTAGAAACAAATTTCAGGGAACGATGTTTTGAAAAATATTTCAATTTGTATAATTTTTTGGTAATTAGGGTGAAGAATTAATAAACAAAAGACCAATTTTTCAAAATTGTTTTATTGATGTAAAAGCTCTAAGTGGCAAATTTAATTTCACTAAAATAATGAAGTATTTAAAGAAAAGCTTCAGTAGTTAGGTAGAATTTTTATATCTTTAGGATATTTCGAGATGAAATTTCATAAATTTTCTTTTTCATTTTTTTCCCAAGAGGCAAAATTTTGAGAAAAAAATTATTATTAACGTATTTCTTGATCCAAATCTTGGAAGATGAAACTCTAGTGCATCTGATGGAGAAAAGCACCAAAGAACTAAATGCATTCTAATAATTGATATGTTTTGGAAATTTTTTAAAGAAATTAGGGACTGAAAAAATTATATAAAATCTACAAAGGTTCCCAAATTTTTATGAACGATCTGTACGAAAAAAAATTACCTCCTTTTTTTACTATAAAATATAAAATTGCAATCTTGCAATATGTACAATAAGTAAAAGTGATCAGATTGTAGCAATGAAGTGAACTTTAACTCGAAAAGAATTTCAAGTTGAAATCACCAGGTTTGAGAATTTGATGAGAGGTATCAACCATTATTGAAACTTTCTATGAATTAGTAAAATGATCTTTTGCTCATCAAAAACAATACCAATTAATGATGAGAAAAAGTTATGGAAAAATCAATATTTGAAAAATGATTCAAATAGAGCTTTTTCTTTAAACAGCATTTCCCAGGATAATATGCAAGCCACAAAATTTTTTCTTCTAGAACTCTTGAACGACAAAAAAAAACACCAAAATATTTCGTAGTATTTTTTCCAAATTACTAAATTTTAGTGTTGATGGTATATAGTAGAAAATATTTGGACATTTATTTAAGTTTTTTTTTTTTTTTGATAGTTTTCGCATCAAAATGTGCAAAAGTTATCCCATCACAGATTTTGCAGAAATACATGAGCATTTTTTGTTAATTACACATTTGTGACTTTTAAATTCGAAAAAAAATGGTTAAAAAAGATGAAAAAATACATTTTCCCCCATCAAATTTCACGATTGGATCATCGAAAAGTCTAGGTTCAAAATGTTCGAAATTTCGAAAAAAAAAATGTTCGAAAACATTTTTTTGAAACAATTTCCATTGAATTTTCTACAAAAATTGCCATTTCCACAAAGATTATGGTAGATTTTTCCATATAATATATCGATTGAATATCATTATCGCATTATTTTATCAATACTATCGAAAAAAGCGATTTAAAGTATACAAAAAATTGGCATGTTTTTCATCAGAATCTCTATCAATAAAATACGCCCTTATAGTGTTTGAGAATAGTGTACAGGATGATCGAAAAAAAATTCTTAAAAATTTATTAAACTTATTATTAAACTTATTCTTAAATTTACAATTATTATGGTTATATTATAAACTATTAATTATTATTCTTATTGCTACTGTTGATTGTTTTTATGATTGTTATTATTGCTATAAGAACGACTATTATTGCTATTTGATTGTTAAAAATTTTTGTATTTATACAGCACTAATCTACTGGGAGTGATTACATGTGATTATCTATGAATTGAATGCACTTATTGCAACCCTGTGCAGATTGTGCAATTTATTTGAAAATAAAAAAAACTTATAAATAAAGCCTTCATGTACTATGTCAGAAAATTCTAAATCAAGGTCTTTGGAAGAAAAAAAAAACGACTGAAAAAATCAAGAAAAATTAATCTCCGGATTTGACCGGTAGTGGTTTTTATATTGTTGCAGAATTCAAATTAAATTTTTGTTCAAAGTTATTTTAAAGAGATTTATTTCATTCGAATAAAACAATAACGAATATTTTTGGGGCGAAATTTAGAATTCTTACGTGAAAACTTTACTTCTTTTAAATTTTTTTGAAAGGATCTAAGGATTTTTTTGGGATAGTATTAAATCAAATAGGCTTAGTGACTAGGTAAGAAAAAAATTCATATATTTGAATCAAATAGCTTTGAAACTTAGAATAAAATTCATTTTCCAAATGATTCATAATTCCATATTTTCTTTGAAAATTGATTTAAAATTGTATTTCATAAAACAAGGATATGTTTTTTAATTCTGTTAATTTTTCATGATCATTTCTGAAATAAACTTTTACATAAATATCCAACGAAATTTTGCTGAATTGTCGAAAAATTTTATTGCTCATCTAAATAGGTTTTTCACTTATTGCATATAGACCTGAAAATATGGGACATGAAGGGACAGAAGGGAGAGTGAAAAGAGCGTTGGGTTACTGCAGAATTCCAGGTTACAAATCTCTCTCTCTCTCTCTCTCTCTCTGGAAAGTGGGTCGCACACAAATGTGCATTGTAAACATATCGAGGCATTTGATTCGGAAATCGGGACATTTGTATTTTGTGCAACATTAAACTTATATAAAGCAGGGTTTCTAAATTTTTTTCTTTTAAGAAACTACCAAGCTTTTGCCTCCATAAAAATTACCTTAACAAGTAGTTGCATTTTGAGAAACACTTGTTTGACGTACATTTTTTCCACTCGAAACAACAATAAAATTTGTTGGCACGATTGAGCTTTTCGAGGAAAAATTCAAATGAAAATTTATATTGAAATCTTTTCTTTCTCTCTTATTATATAGAGAATAAACGAAAATTGGTGTTAGAGCGTCACCCGTTTTTGTGTCACACGCCTGGATGTCCTGGAATTTCATGTTTCAAATATTGCGAAATCGTGTTAAGTAATCTGACATTTATTGACCATCGTTGTATAACTCACAGCCTACTTTTCCCTCTTTACTCACTTGACTCCATCGAAAAGTAACGCACCTTTTTCTCGCTCGTTTTTTTCTTTCGAGAGTTATTTATCTCTCGGTTTTTTCCTCTTTCTCGACGAGATGGTAGTTGGTTTTCCATCATGAAAAGAATGGACCAATATTAGAAGAAAAACGTTGGAATTTTGTCAGTTATTTTTAGTAAGTCGGATGCTTATAAATAGATTTTTAGATAAAATGACGGAATCCACTTGGATAAAAATATCTTCACGTATCGGTAAATGATTTTAAGATTTTTTTTCTATTGCAAATGAAAATTGTGTATGTTTTGCGAAAATTTATTCACTTCTGAAATTTTTTTTGTAATTCTGGTGGGCAAAAATGTTGGCAATGAGTGTGGGAGGAACGATATGTTTGTGTGTGGGGGGATGTGAGAGGGAAAGTTTTGTGTTGTGCGCAATTTAAGGGATGCCACAGCTGCTGTTCCTGTGATGCGTATCCCTGAGAGAGAATGTCTGGAACTAGGTCAACACCTACTGACGAAATGAACCAAAAATCAGGGAACGCTCGATATTGAAATGGGCTCGAAATTAAAGCTTCACCTATTATTTGCACCCTACGTGTTTGATGAATTTTTTTTTTAATTATATCGAAAATATTGTTGGGAATAAAAAAAAAATCCTGTGAAAGTTTAAGCTCTTAATATTAATATTAAGAGGTTCCACATCACAAATTTCGATTTTCCATTTAAATAACATGAGAACAATATTATCTTGCACTTTGGAATTTTATAGCTCACGTTGGTGACAATATTTCGGAATGACCAAGGTATATTCTTGTAGAACATTGAACGATCTACAAAAAAACTCTCGGACAAGTTTTTGATATATTTATTCCTTCCAAAGTTATTCGAGGTCAAAGTTGAACTAAAGAGAAATTTTAATATTTTTTCAATTTTTTGACGCAACCATCAATTTTATGAGAAAATTTTATAGGACATTTTTTGTAGAACACTTTTTTTTCTATAACTTATCTCTATAAAAGTTTTTGATATTTTTCACAGGTCCTAAGTTATTTAATTAAAATAAAAAAAATAATTTTTATGTTAAAAATATAATAATTCAGGGAATTTTCGGTTTAATGCAAATAACTTAGGACCTGTGAAAAATATCAAAAACTTTTATAAAGATGAGTTTTAGAAACAAAAGTGCTCTACTAAAAATGTCCCATAAAATTTTCTCATAAAATTGATGGTTGCGTCAAAAAAATGAGAAAATATTAAACTTTCTCTTTAGTTCAACTTTGACCTCGAATAACTTTTGAAGGAAAAAATATATCCAAAAATTGTAAAAATCTTTTTTGTAGATCGTTTAATTTTCTACAAGAATATACCTTGATCATTTCGAAATATTGTCACCAACGTGAGCTATAAAATTCCAAAGTGCAAGAGAATATTGCTCCCATGTTATTTAAATAGAAAAGGTTCCTTACAATTCAAAAAAATCATCTTTTTTTTTTGCTTAACTTTATTGAAAATATTGTTGGGAATGACAAAAAAAAATCCTGTGAAAGTTTAAGCTCTTAATATTAATATTAAGAGGTGCCGCATCGCAAATTTCGATTTTCCATTTAAATAACATGGGAACAATATTTTCTTGCACTTTGGAACATTATAGCTCACTTTGGTGACAATATTTCTGAATGACCAAGGTATATTCTTGTAAATAATTGAACGATCTACAAAAAAGGTCTCCAACCAAGTTTTTGATATATTTATTTCTTCAAAACTTATTCGAGGTCAAAAGTGAACTAAAGAGAAATATTTTTTCAATTTTTTGACGCAACCATCAATTTTATGAGAAAATTTTATAGGACATTTTTTGTAGAGCACTTTTTTTCCTATAACTTATTTCTATAAAAGTATTTGATATTTGTCACAGGTCCTAAGTTATTTAATAAAAATAAAAAAAATAATTTTTATGTTATAAATGTAATAATTCAGGGAATATTATTACTTTAGACAATTTCAAATAATAGACAAAAAATCGATTTTTCTATTTTCGATTATTTTTCCAACCAAAAATTGATTTTTTCAAATCGATTATTATCAAAAAGAAAAGAATCGATTTTAAAGGAAATTTTATGAAATTTTGTAGGCCATTTTTTGTAGAGCACTTTTCTTTCTATAAAATATCTCTATAAAAGTTTTTGATATTTTTCACAGGTCCTAAGTTATTTAATTAAAATAAAAAAAATTTTTTTTTGTTAAAAACAATAATTCAGAGAATTTTCAGTTAAATACAAATAACTAAGAACCTGTGAAAAATATCAAAAACTTTTATAGAGATAATTTATAGGAAAAAAAGTGCTCTACAAAAAATGTCTTATAAAATATTCTCATAAAATTGAGGGTTGGGTAAAAAAATTGAAAAAATATTAAAATTTCTCTTTAGTTCAACTTTGACCTGGAATAACTTATGAAGGAATAAATATATCAAAAACTTTTGGAAGACCTTTTTTGTAGATCGTTCAATTTTCTAGAAGAATATACCTTGGTCATTCCGAAATATTGTCACCAACGTGAGCTATAAAATTCCAAATTGCAAGAGAATATTGTTCCCATGTTATTTAAATGGAAAATCGAAATTTACGATGCGGCACCTCTTAATATTAATATGAAGAGCTTAAATTTTCACAGATTATTTTTTTTGTCATTCCCAACAATATTTTATATATAATTATGAAAAAAAAAATCATCTTTTTTTTTTGAAACAGTCTAATAAAACACTTTTTGTTTTTATTTAGTTTAATGAATATGTGAGAGCTTTTCAAGTTTAATTAAATAAAAAAAACTATGACGGATTTAAAACTTACCACTTCTAAGAAAAAAAATTTTAAAATTTTGGTTCTATAGAAAACATTTTCAATTGCAACTATAAGGGATAGTTTTTCCTTCAAATTTGTATTGTTTTATTGTTGTTTTATTGTCTTTGGTTGAACATTTTTTTTTTTTATTTTTCGTTGATGTTTTAAGGAAATGCATTATAATCAAAGACCAATCTGATATGAGGAATGATTAATGAGCACGGTTTTTCCATCGAGCTTTAATCATTATTATCAAATATGTATGCACCAAGCCCCCGTAAAACACAATTTCCCATTAAAAGCTCTTCACCGACACAGCACGAAATTATTTAATAGAAAGAAAAAATCATTAACGATACAAGTGGGTGCATCTGATTTACCTGTGTATGGTATTTTCAAAGAGAACACAATTTCATAAAGCTTCCATATTATTATATTGATTAAATCAACGCACGTAAATAGGTCGGTCGGCGTTTTGTAACTATGAACGTATCGAAAACAATTTCCTTAACGCCCAGTCGATTTGCTTCGATATTCAATTTAACAGTGAATTTATGGTCCAATTCCCTCATACCCCAACAATCATAAATTATTATAATTAGAAACTGAGATATAAATACAAATCTCTGCATAATTCGAATAAATAAGCTAACACGGTTTTAGGTGGAAATTTTGTAATAAAATTAAATTTTGTCAAACGATTTTCAAACACAAAAATTAGTTATAGGAGGTTATTCATTAGTATAAATATTCACTTTATTCCTTAATAACACAACACCATTATGTTAAAAAAATAGTTTTTAAAAATAGAATATATTTATCAAACATAGTTTTTTACCAGATCAATTATCAGAGTAAAAACCTATACTCTCGAAAATACCTCAGGGATCAGTATAGGGTCCAATACTTTTCAATCTCTATGTCGCGGGTTTTCTGTCATTCGACTACTATATAATCTCAATGTACGCGGATATCTCAATGTACGCAGTTTCGGGCTCGTAACAATGCATAGAACGATGATATAACAAACTTTTTCGAATTCGAAACAAAAAGTTTTTTTGCCAAAAAAAACCGTGGGTTAACCATCGTTGATTTTTCACGAAAATGGTTAAATTTTTTTATTTTTTTTTTGGATGCCAATCGAAAGTTTAAGGCCCTCTGTACATGCTGTACAAATTTTTCCCCAAACAAACCACTTTTAAGGGATCAGCATGCAGTTTTAGGGATGACCACTTCCCACTAAGAGGGAGAGACGAACGTGGCCTCTTCAACAAATGCATGTGTACCATCGTTATATAAGGGATGATTTTCGAACCAAGGGCAGTTTCGGGCTCGTAACAATGCATAGAACGATGATATAACAAACTTTTTCGAATTCGAAACAAAAAGTTTTTTTGCCAAAAAGAACCGTGGGTTAACCATCGTTGATTTTTCACGAAAATGGTTAAATTTTTTTATTTTTTTTTTGGATGCCAATCGAAAGTTTAAGGCCCTCTGTACATGCTGTACAAATTTTTCCCCAAACAAACCACTTTTAAGGGATCAGCATGCAGTTTTAGGGATGACCACTTCCCACTAAGAGGGAGAGACGAACGTGGCCTCTTCAACAAATGCATGTGTACCATCGTTATATAAGGGATGATTTTCGAACCAAGGGCAGTTTCGGGCTCGTAACAATGCATAGAACGATGATATAACAAACTTTTTCGAATTCGAAACAAAAAGTTTTTTTGCCAAAAAAAACCGTGGGTTAACCATCGTTGATTTTTCACGAAAATGGTTAAATTTTTTTATTTTTTTTTTGGATGCCAATCGAAAGTTTAAGGCCCTCTGTACATGCTGTACAAATTTTTCCCCAAACAAACCACTTTTAAGGGATCAGCATGCAGTTTTAGGGATGACCACTTCCCACTAAGAGGGAGAGACGAACGTGGCCTCTTCAACAAATGCATGTGTACCATCGTTATATAAGGGATGATTTTCGAACCAAGGGCAGTTTCGGGCTCGTAACAATGCATAGAACGATGATATAACAAACTTTTTCGAATTCGAAACAAAAAGTTTTTTTGCCAAAAAGAACCGTGGGTTAACCATCGTTGATTTTTCACGAAAATGGTTAAATTTTTTTATTTTTTTTTTGGATGCCAATCGAAAGTTTAAGGCCCTCTGTACATGCTGTACAAATTTTTCCCCAAACAAACCACTTTTAAGGGATCAGCATGCAGTTTTAGGGATGACCACTTCCCACTAAGAGGGAGAGACGAACGTGGCCTCTTCAACAAATGCATGTGTACCATCGTTATATAAGGGATGATTTTCGAACCAAGGGCAGTTTCGGGCTCGTAACAATGCATAGAACGATGATATAACAAACTTTTTCGAATTCGAAACAAAAAGTTTTTTTGCCAAAAAGAACCGTGGGTTAACCATCGTTGATTTTTCACGAAAATGGTTAAATTTTTTTATTTTTTTTTTGGATGCCAATCGAAAGTTTAAGGCCCTCTGTACATGCTGTACAAATTTTTCCCCAAACAAACCACTTTTAAGGGATCAGCATGCAGTTTTAGGGATGACCACTTCCCACTAAGAGGGAGAGACGAACGTGGCCTCTTCAACAAATGCATGTGTACCATCGTTATATAAGGGATGATTTTCGAACCAAGGGCAGTTTCGGGCTCGTAACAATGCATAGAACGATGATATAACAAACTTTTTCGAATTCGAAACAAAAAGTTTTTTTGCCAAAAAAAACCGTGGGTTAACCATCGTTGATTTTTCACGAAAATGGTTAAATTTTTTTATTTTTTTTTTGGATGCCAATCGAAAGTTTAAGGCCCTCTGTACATGCTGTACAAATTTTTCCCCAAACAAACCACTTTTAAGGGATCAGCATGCAGTTTTAGGGATGACCACTTCCCACTAAGAGGGAGAGACGAACGTGGCCTCTTCAACAAATGCATGTGTACCATCGTTATATAAGGGATGATTTTCGAACCAAGGGCAGTTTCGGGCTCGTAACAATGCATAGAACGATGATATAACAAACTTTTTCGAATTCGAAACAAAAAGTTTTTTTGCCAAAAAGAACCGTGGGTTAACCATCGTTGATTTTTCACGAAAATGGTTAAATTTTTTTATTTTTTTTTTGGATGCCAATCGAAAGTTTAAGGCCCTCTGTACATGCTGTACAAATTTTTCCCCAAACAAACCACTTTTAAGGGATCAGCATGCAGTTTTAGGGATGACCACTTCCCACTAAGAGGGAGAGACGAACGTGGCCTCTTCAACAAATGCATGTGTACCATCGTTATATAAGGGATGATTTTCGAACCAAGGGCAGTTTCGGGCTCGTAACAATGCATAGAACGATGATATAACAAACTTTTTCGAATTCGAAACAAAAAGTTTTTTTGCCAAAAAAAACCGTGGGTTAACCATCGTTGATTTTTCAAGAAAATGGTTAAATTTTTTTATTTTTTTTTTTGGATGCCAATCGAAAGTTTAAGGCCCTCTGTACATGCTGTAAAAATTTTTCCCCAAACAAGCCACTTTTAAGGGATCAGCATGCAGTTTTAGGGATGACCACTTCCCACTAAGAGGGAGAGACGAACGTGGCCTCTTCAACAAATGCATGTGTACCATCGTTATATAAGGGATGATTTTCGAACCAAGGGCAGCTTCGGGCTCGTAACAATGCATAGAACGATGATATAACAAACTTTTTCGAATTCGAAACAAAAAGTTTTTTTGCCAAAAAGAACCGTGGGTTAACCATCGTTGATTTTTCACGAAAATGGTTAAATTTTTTTATTTTTTTTTTGGATGCCAATCGAAAGTTTAAGGCCCTCTGTACATGCTGTACAAATTTTTCCCCAAACAAACCACTTTTAAGGGATCAGCATGCAGTTTTAGGGATGACCACTTCCCACTAAGAGGGAGAGACGAACGTGGCCTCTTCAACAAATGCATGTGTACCATCGTTATATAAGGGATGATTTTCGAACCAAGGGCAGTTTCGGGCTCGTAACAATGCATAGAACGATGATATAACAAACTTTTTCGAATTCGAAACAAAAAGTTTTTTTGCCAAAAAAAACCGTGGGTTAACCATCGTTGATTTTTCACGAAAATGGTTAAATTTTTTTATTTTTTTTTTGGATGCCAATCGAAAGTTTAAGGCCCTCTGTACATGCTGTACAAATTTTTCCCCAAACAAACCACTTTTAAGGGATCAGCATGCAGTTTTAGGGATGACCACTTCCCACTAAGAGGGAGAGACGAACGTGGCCTCTTCAACAAATGCATGTGTACCATCGTTATATAAGGGATGATTTTCGAACCAAGGGCAGTTTCGGGCTCGTAACAATGCATAGAACGATGATATAACAAACTTTTTCGAATTCGAAACAAAAAGTTTTTTTGCCAAAAAGAACCGTGGGTTAACCATCGTTGATTTTTCACGAAAATGGTTAAATTTTTTTATTTTTTTTTTGGATGCCAATCGAAAGTTTAAGGCCCTCTGTACATGCTGTACAAATTTTTCCCCAAACAAACCACTTTTAAGGGATCAGCATGCAGTTTTAGGGATGACCACTTCCCACTAAGAGGGAGAGACGAACGTGGCCTCTTCAACAAATGCATGTGTACCATCGTTATATAAGGGATGATTTTCGAACCAAGGGCAGTTTCGGGCTCGTAACAATGCATAGAACGATGATATAACAAACTTTTTCGAATTCGAAACAAAAAGTTTTTTTGCCAAAAAGAACCGTGGGTTAACCATCGTTGATTTTTCACGAAAATGGTTAAATTTTTTTATTTTTTTTTTGGATGCCAATCGAAAGTTTAAGGCCCTCTGTACATGCTGTACAAATTTTTCCCCAAACAAACCACTTTTAAGGGATCAGCATGCAGTTTTAGGGATGACCACTTCCCACTAAGAGGGAGAGACGAACGTGGCCTCTTCAACAAATGCATGTGTACCATCGTTATATAAGGGATGATTTTCGAACCAAGGGCAGTTTCGGGCTCGTAACAATGCATAGAACGATGATATAACAAACTTTTTCGAATTCGAAACAAAAAGTTTTTTTGCCAAAAAGAACCGTGGGTTAACCATCGTTGATTTTTCACGAAAATGGTTAAATTTTTTTATTTTTTTTTTGGATGCCAATCGAAAGTTTAAGGCCCTCTGTACATGCTGTACAAATTTTTCCCCAAACAAACCACTTTTAAGGGATCAGCATGCAGTTTTAGGGATGACCACTTCCCACTAAGAGGGAGAGACGAACGTGGCCTCTTCAACAAATGCATGTGTACCATCGTTATATAAGGGATGATTTTCGAACCAAGGGCAGTTTCGGGCTCGTAACAATGCATAGAACGATGATATAACAAACTTTTTCGAATTCGAAACAAAAAGTTTTTTTGCCAAAAAAAACCGTGGGTTAACCATCGTTGATTTTTCACGAAAATGGTTAAATTTTTTTATTTTTTTTTTGGATGCCAATCGAAAGTTTAAGGCCCTCTGTACATGCTGTACAAATTTTTCCCCAAACAAACCACTTTTAAGGGATCAGCATGCAGTTTTAGGGATGACCACTTCCCACTAAGAGGGAGAGACGAACGTGGCCTCTTCAACAAATGCATGTGTACCATCGTTATATAAGGGATGATTTTCGAACCAAGGGCAGTTTCGGGCTCGTAACAATGCATAGAACGATGATATAACAAACTTTTTCGAATTCGAAACAAAAAGTTTTTTTGCCAAAAAGAACCGTGGGTTAACCATCGTTGATTTTTCACGAAAATGGTTAAATTTTTTTATTTTTTTTTTGGATGCCAATCGAAAGTTTAAGGCCCTCTGTACATGCTGTACAAATTTTTCCCCAAACAAACCACTTTTAAGGGATCAGCATGCAGTTTTAGGGATGACCACTTCCCACTAAGAGGGAGAGACGAACGTGGCCTCTTCAACAAATGCATGTGTACCATCGTTATATAAGGGATGATTTTCGAACCAAGGGCAGTTTCGGGCTCGTAACAATGCATAGAACGATGATATAACAAACTTTTTCGAATTCGAAACAAAAAGTTTTTTTGCCAAAAAGAACCGTGGGTTAACCATCGTTGATTTTTCACGAAAATGGTTAAATTTTTTTATTTTTTTTTTGGATGCCAATCGAAAGTTTAAGGCCCTCTGTACATGCTGTACAAATTTTTCCCCAAACAAACCACTTTTAAGGGATCAGCATGCAGTTTTAGGGATGACCACTTCCCACTAAGAGGGAGAGACGAACGTGGCCTCTTCAACAAATGCATGTGTACCATCGTTATATAAGGGATGATTTTCGAACCAAGGGCAGTTTCGGGCTCGTAACAATGCATAGAACGATGATATAACAAACTTTTTCGAATTCGAAACAAAAAGTTTTTTTGCCAAAAAAAACCGTGGGTTAACCATCGTTGATTTTTCACGAAAATGGTTAAATTTTTTTATTTTTTTTTTGGATGCCAATCGAAAGTTTAAGGCCCTCTGTACATGCTGTACAAATTTTTCCCCAAACAAACCACTTTTAAGGGATCAGCATGCAGTTTTAGGGATGACCACTTCCCACTAAGAGGGAGAGACGAACGTGGCCTCTTCAACAAATGCATGTGTACCATCGTTATATAAGGGATGATTTTCGAACCAAGGGCAGTTTCGGGCTCGTAACAATGCATAGAACGATGATATAACAAACTTTTTCGAATTCGAAACAAAAAGTTTTTTTGCCAAAAAGAACCGTGGGTTAACCATCGTTGATTTTTCACGAAAATGGTTAAATTTTTTTATTTTTTTTTTGGATGCCAATCGAAAGTTTAAGGCCCTCTGTACATGCTGTACAAATTTTTCCCCAAACAAACCACTTTTAAGGGATCAGCATGCAGTTTTAGGGATGACCACTTCCCACTAAGAGGGAGAGACGAACGTGGCCTCTTCAACAAATGCATGTGTACCATCGTTATATAAGGGATGATTTTCGAACCAAGGGCAGTTTCGGGCTCGTAACAATGCATAGAACGATGATATAACAAACTTTTTCGAATTCGAAACAAAAAGTTTTTTTGCCAAAAAAAACCGTGGGTTAACCATCGTTGATTTTTCAAGAAAATGGTTAAATTTTTTTATTTTTTTTTTTGGATGCCAATCGAAAGTTTAAGGCCCTCTGTACATGCTGTAAAAATTTTTCCCCAAACAAGCCACTTTTAAGGGATCAGCATGCAGTTTTAGGGATGACCACTTCCCACTAAGAGGGAGAGACGAACGTGGCCTCTTCAACAAATGCATGTGTACCATCGTTATATAAGGGATGATTTTCGAACCAAGGGCAGCTTCGGGCTCGTAACAATGCATAGAACGATGATATAACAAACTTTTTCGAATTCGAAACAAAAAGTTTTTTTGCCAAAAAGAACCGTGGGTTAACCATCGTTGATTTTTCACGAAAATGGTTAAATTTTTTTATTTTTTTTTTGGATGCCAATCGAAAGTTTAAGGCCCTCTGTACATGCTGTACAAATTTTTCCCCAAACAAACCACTTTTAAGGGATCAGCATGCAGTTTTAGGGATGACCACTTCCCACTAAGAGGGAGAGACGAACGTGGCCTCTTCAACAAATGCATGTGTACCATCGTTATATAAGGGATGATTTTCGAACCAAGGGCAGTTTCGGGCTCGTAACAATGCATAGAACGATGATATAACAAACTTTTTCGAATTCGAAACAAAAAGTTTTTTTGCCAAAAAAAACCGTGGGTTAACCATCGTTGATTTTTCACGAAAATGGTTAAATTTTTTTATTTTTTTTTTGGATGCCAATCGAAAGTTTAAGGCCCTCTGTACATGCTGTACAAATTTTTCCCCAAACAAACCACTTTTAAGGGATCAGCATGCAGTTTTAGGGATGACCACTTCCCACTAAGAGGGAGAGACGAACGTGGCCTCTTCAACAAATGCATGTGTACCATCGTTATATAAGGGATGATTTTCGAACCAAGGGCAGTTTCGGGCTCGTAACAATGCATAGAACGATGATATAACAAACTTTTTCGAATTCGAAACAAAAAGTTTTTTTGCCAAAAAGAACCGTGGGTTAACCATCGTTGATTTTTCACGAAAATGGTTAAATTTTTTTATTTTTTTTTTGGATGCCAATCGAAAGTTTAAGGCCCTCTGTACATGCTGTACAAATTTTTCCCCAAACAAACCACTTTTAAGGGATCAGCATGCAGTTTTAGGGATGACCACTTCCCACTAAGAGGGAGAGACGAACGTGGCCTCTTCAACAAATGCATGTGTACCATCGTTATATAAGGGATGATTTTCGAACCAAGGGCAGTTTCGGGCTCGTAACAATGCATAGAACGATGATATAACAAACTTTTTCGAATTCGAAACAAAAAGTTTTTTTGCCAAAAAGAACCGTGGGTTAACCATCGTTGATTTTTCACGAAAATGGTTAAATTTTTTTATTTTTTTTTTGGATGCCAATCGAAAGTTTAAGGCCCTCTGTACATGCTGTACAAATTTTTCCCCAAACAAACCACTTTTAAGGGATCAGCATGCAGTTTTAGGGATGACCACTTCCCACTAAGAGGGAGAGACGAACGTGGCCTCTTCAACAAATGCATGTGTACCATCGTTATATAAGGGATGATTTTCGAACCAAGGGCAGTTTCGGGCTCGTAACAATGCATAGAACGATGATATAACAAACTTTTTCGAATTCGAAACAAAAAGTTTTTTTGCCAAAAAAAACCGTGGGTTAACCATCGTTGATTTTTCAAGAAAATGGTTAAATTTTTTTATTTTTTTTTTTGGATGCCAATCGAAAGTTTAAGGCCCTCTGTACATGCTGTAAAAATTTTTCCCCAAACAAGCCACTTTTAAGGGATCAGCATGCAGTTTTAGGGATGACCACTTCCCACTAAGAGGGAGAGACGAACGTGGCCTCTTCAACAAATGCATGTGTACCATCGTTATATAAGGGATGATTTTCGAACCAAGGGCAGCTTCGGGCTCGTAACAATGCATAGAACGATGATATAACAAACTTTTTCGAATTCGAAACAAAAAGTTTTTTTGCCAAAAAGAACCGTGGGTTAACCATCGTTGATTTTTCACGAAAATGGTTAAATTTTTTTATTTTTTTTTTGGATGCCAATCGAAAGTTTAAGGCCCTCTGTACATGCTGTACAAATTTTTCCCCAAACAAACCACTTTTAAGGGATCAGCATGCAGTTTTAGGGATGACCACTTCCCACTAAGAGGGAGAGACGAACGTGGCCTCTTCAACAAATGCATGTGTACCATCGTTATATAAGGGATGATTTTCGAACCAAGGGCAGTTTCGGGCTCGTAACAATGCATAGAACGATGATATAACAAACTTTTTCGAATTCGAAACAAAAAGTTTTTTTGCCAAAAAGAACCGTGGGTTAACCATCGTTGATTTTTCACGAAAATGGTTAAATTTTTTTATTTTTTTTTTGGATGCCAATCGAAAGTTTAAGGCCCTCTGTACATGCTGTACAAATTTTTCCCCAAACAAACCACTTTTAAGGGATCAGCATGCAGTTTTAGGGATGACCACTTCCCACTAAGAGGGAGAGACGAACGTGGCCTCTTCAACAAATGCATGTGTACCATCGTTATATAAGGGATGATTTTCGAACCAAGGGCAGTTTCGGGCTCGTAACAATGCATAGAACGATGATATAACAAACTTTTTCGAATTCGAAACAAAAAGTTTTTTTGCCAAAAAGAACCGTGGGTTAACCATCGTTGATTTTTCACGAAAATGGTTAAATTTTTTTATTTTTTTTTTGGATGCCAATCGAAAGTTTAAGGCCCTCTGTACATGCTGTACAAATTTTTCCCCAAACAAACCACTTTTAAGGGATCAGCATGCAGTTTTAGGGATGACCACTTCCCACTAAGAGGGAGAGACGAACGTGGCCTCTTCAACAAATGCATGTGTACCATCGTTATATAAGGGATGATTTTCGAACCAAGGGCAGTTTCGGGCTCGTAACAATGCATAGAACGATGATATAACAAACTTTTTCGAATTCGAAACAAAAAGTTTTTTTGCCAAAAAAAACCGTGGGTTAACCATCGTTGATTTTTCACGAAAATGGTTAAATTTTTTTATTTTTTTTTTGGATGCCAATCGAAAGTTTAAGGCCCTCTGAACATGCTGTACAAATTTTTCCCCTAACAAACCACTTTTAAGGTATCAGCATGCAGTTTTAGGGATGACCTCTTCCCACTAAGAGGGAGAAACGAACGTCGCCTCTTCAACAAATGCATGTGTACCATCGTTATATAAGGGATGATTTTCGAACCAAGGGCAGTTTCGGGCTCGTAACAATGCATAGAACGATGATATAACAAACTTTTTCGAATTCGAAACAAAAAGTTTTTTTGCCAAAAAGAACCGTGGGTTAACCATCGTTGATTTTTCACGAAAATGGTTAAATTTTTTTATTTTTTTTTTGGATGCCAATCGAAAGTTTAAGGCCCTCTGTACATGCTGTACAAATTTTTCCCCAAACAAACCACTTTTAAGGGATCAGCATGCAGTTTTAGGGATGACCACTTCCCACTAAGAGGGAGAGACGAACGTGGCCTCTTCAACAAATGCATGTGTACCATCGTTATATAAGGGATGATTTTCGAACCAAGGGCAGTTTCGGGCTCGTAACAATGCATAGAACGATGATATAACAAACTTTTTCGAATTCGAAACAAAAAGTTTTTTTGCCAAAAAAAACCGTGGGTTAACCATCGTTGATTTTTCACGAAAATGGTTAATTTTTTTTATTTTTTTTTTGGATGCCAATCGAAAGTTTAAGGCCCTCTGTACATGCTGTAAAAATTTTTCCCCAAACACACCACTTTTAAGGGATCAGCATGCAGTTTTAGGGATGACCACTTCCCACTAAGTGGGAGAGACGAACGTGGCCTCTTCAACAAATGCATGTGTACCATCGTTATATAAGGGATGATTTTCGAACCAAGGGCAGTTTCGGGCTCGTAACAATGCATAGAACGATGATATAACAAACCTTTTCGAATTCGAAACAAAAAGTTTTTTTGCCAAAAAAAACCGTGGGTTAACCATCGTTGATTTTTCACGAAAATGGTTAAATTTTTTTATTTTTTTTTTGGATGCCAATCGAAAGTTTAAGGCCCTCTGAACATGCTGTACAAATTTTTCCCCTAACAAACCACTTTTAAGGTATCAGCATGCAGTTTTAGGGATGACCTCTTCCCACTAAGAGGGAGAAACGAACGTCGCCTCTTCAACAAATGCATGTGTACCATCGTTATATAAGGGATGATTTTCGAACCAAGGGCAGTTTCGGGCTCGTAACAATGCATAGAACGATGATATAACAAACTTTTTCGAATTCGAAACAAAAAGTTTTTTTGCCAAAAAGAACCGTGGGTTAACCATCGTTGATTTTTCACGAAAATGGTTAAATTTTTTTATTTTTTTTTTGGATGCCAATCGAAAGTTTAAGGCCCTCTGTACATGCTGTACAAATTTTTCCCCAAACAAACCACTTTTAAGGGATCAGCATGCAGTTTTAGGGATGACCACTTCCCACTAAGAGGGAGAGACGAACGTGGCCTCTTCAACAAATGCATGTGTACCATCGTTATATAAGGGATGATTTTCGAACCAAGGGCAGTTTCGGGCTCGTAACAATGCATAGAACGATGATATAACAAACTTTTTCGAATTCGAAACAAAAAGTTTTTTTGCCAAAAAAAACCGTGGGTTAACCATCGTTGATTTTTCACGAAAATGGTTAAATTTTTTTATTTTTTTTTTGGATGCCAATCGAAAGTTTAAGGCCCTCTGAACATGCTGTACAAATTTTTCCCCTAACAAACCACTTTTAAGGTATCAGCATGCAGTTTTAGGGATGACCTCTTCCCACTAAGAGGGAGAAACGAACGTCGCCTCTTCAACAAATGCATGTGTACCATCGTTATATAAGGGATGATTTTCGAACCAAGGGCAGTTTCGGGCTCGTAACAATGCATAGAACGATGATATAACAAACTTTTTCGAATTCGAAACAAAAAGTTTTTTTGCCAAAAAGAACCGTGGGTTAACCATCGTTGATTTTTCACGAAAATGGTTAAATTTTTTTATTTTTTTTTTGGATGCCAATCGAAAGTTTAAGGCCCTCTGTACATGCTGTACAAATTTTTCCCCAAACAAACCACTTTTAAGGGATCAGCATGCAGTTTTAGGGATGACCACTTCCCACTAAGAGGGAGAGACGAACGTGGCCTCTTCAACAAATGCATGTGTACCATCGTTATATAAGGGATGATTTTCGAACCAAGGGCAGTTTCGGGCTCGTAACAATGCATAGAACGATGATATAACAAACTTTTTCGAATTCGAAACAAAAAGTTTTTTTGCCAAAAAAAACCGTGGGTTAACCATCGTTGATTTTTCACGAAAATGGTTAATTTTTTTTATTTTTTTTTTGGATGCCAATCGAAAGTTTAAGGCCCTCTGTACATGCTGTAAAAATTTTTCCCCAAACACACCACTTTTAAGGGATCAGCATGCAGTTTTAGGGATGACCACTTCCCACTAAGTGGGAGAGACGAACGTGGCCTCTTCAACAAATGCATGTGTACCATCGTTATATAAGGGATGATTTTCGAACCAAGGGCAGTTTCGGGCTCGTAACAATGCATAGAACGATGATATAACAAACTTTTTCGAATTCGAAACAAAAAGTTTTTTTGCCAAAAAAAACCGTGGGTTAACCATCGTTGATTTTTCACGAAAATGGTTAAATTTTTTTATTTTTTTTTTGGATGCCAATCGAAAGTTTAAGGCCCTCTGTACATGCTGTACAAATTTTTCCCCAAACAAACCACTTTTAAGGGATCAGCATGCAGTTTTAGGGATGACCACTTCCCACTAAGAGGGAGAGACGAACGTGGCCTCTTCAACAAATGCATGTGTACCATCGTTATATAAGGGATGATTTTCGAACCAAGGGCAGTTTCGGGCTCGTAACAATGCATAGAACGATGATATAACAAACTTTTTCGAATTCGAAACAAAAAGTTTTTTTGCCAAAAAGAACCGTGGGTTAACCATCGTTGATTTTTCACGAAAATGGTTAAATTTTTTTATTTTTTTTTTGGATGCCAATCGAAAGTTTAAGGCCCTCTGTACATGCTGTACAAATTTTTCCCCAAACAAACCACTTTTAAGGGATCAGCATGCAGTTTTAGGGATGACCACTTCCCACTAAGAGGGAGAGACGAACGTGGCCTCTTCAACAAATGCATGTGTACCATCGTTATATAAGGGATGATTTTCGAACCAAGGGCAGTTTCGGGCTCGTAACAATGCATAGAACGATGATATAACAAACTTTTTCGAATTCGAAACAAAAAGTTTTTTTGCCAAAAAAAACCGTGGGTTAACCATCGTTGATTTTTCACGAAAATGGTTAAATTTTTTTATTTTTTTTTTGGATGCCAATCGAAAGTTTAAGGCCCTCTGAACATGCTGTACAAATTTTTCCCCTAACAAACCACTTTTAAGGTATCAGCATGCAGTTTTAGGGATGACCTCTTCCCACTAAGAGGGAGAAACGAACGTCGCCTCTTCAACAAATGCATGTGTACCATCGTTATATAAGGGATGATTTTCGAACCAAGGGCAGTTTCGGGCTCGTAACAATGCATAGAACGATGATATAACAAACTTTTTCGAATTCGAAACAAAAAGTTTTTTTGCCAAAAAGAACCGTGGGTTAACCATCGTTGATTTTTCACGAAAATGGTTAAATTTTTTTATTTTTTTTTTGGATGCCAATCGAAAGTTTAAGGCCCTCTGTACATGCTGTACAAATTTTTCCCCAAACAAACCACTTTTAAGGGATCAGCATGCAGTTTTAGGGATGACCACTTCCCACTAAGAGGGAGAGACGAACGTGGCCTCTTCAACAAATGCATGTGTACCATCGTTATATAAGGGATGATTTTCGAACCAAGGGCAGTTTCGGGCTCGTAACAATGCATAGAACGATGATATAACAAACTTTTTCGAATTCGAAACAAAAAGTTTTTTTGCCAAAAAAAACCGTGGGTTAACCATCGTTGATTTTTCACGAAAATGGTTAATTTTTTTTATTTTTTTTTTGGATGCCAATCGAAAGTTTAAGGCCCTCTGTACATGCTGTAAAAATTTTTCCCCAAACACACCACTTTTAAGGGATCAGCATGCAGTTTTAGGGATGACCACTTCCCACTAAGAGGGAGAGACGAACGTGGCCTCTTCAACAAATGCATGTGTACCATCGTTATATAAGGGATGATTTTCGAACCAAGGGCAGTTTCGGGCTCGTAACAATGCATAGAACGATGATATAACAAACCTTTTCGAATTCGAAACAAAAAGTTTTTTTGCCAAAAAAAACCGTGGGTTAACCATCGTTGATTTTTCACGAAAATGGTTAAATTTTTTTATTTTTTTTTTGGATGCCAATCGAAAGTTTAAGGCCCTCTGTACATGCTGTACAAATTTTTCCCCAAACAAACCACTTTTAAGGGATCAGCTTGCAGTTTTAGGGATGACCACTTCCCACTAAGAGGGAGAGACGAACGTGGCCTCTTCAACAAATGCATGTGTACCATCGTTATATAAGGGATGATTTTCGAACCAAGGGCAGTTTCGGGCTCGTAACAATGCATAGAACGATGATATAACAAACTTTTTCGAATTCGAAACAAAAAGTTTTTTTGCCAAAAAAAACCGTGGGTTAACCATCGTTGATTTTTCACGAAAATGGTTAAATTTTTTTATTTTTTTTTTGGATGCCAATCGAAAGTTTAAGGCCCTCTGTACATGCTGTACAAATTTTTCCCCAAACAAACCACTTTTAAGGGATCAGCATGCAGTTTTAGGGATGACCACTTCCCACTAAGAGGGAGAGACGAACGTGGCCTCTTCAACAAATGCATGTGTACCATCGTTATATAAGGGATGATTTTCGAACCAAGGGCAGTTTCGGGCTCGTAACAATGCATAGAACGATGATATAACAAACTTTTTCGAATTCGATACAAAAAGTTTTTTTGCCAAAAAAAACCGTGGGTTAACCATCGTTGATTTTTCACGAAAATGGTTAAATTTTTTTATTTTTTTTTTGGATGCCAATCGAAAGTTTAAGGCCCTCTGTACATGCTGTACAAATTTTTCCCCAAACACACCACTTTTAAGGGATCAGCATGCAGTTTTAGGGATGACCACTTCCCACTAAGAGGGAGAGACGAACGTGGCCTCTTCAACAAATGCATGTGTACCATCGTTATATAAGGGATGATTTTCGAACCAAGGCCAATTTCGGGCTCGTAACAATGCATAGAACGATGATATAACAAACTTTTTCGAATTCGAAACAAAAAGTTTTTTTGCCAAAAAAAACCGTGGGTTAACCATCGTTGATTTTTCACGAAAATGGTTAAATTTTTTTATTTTTTTTTTGGATGCCAATCGAAAGTTTAAGGCCCTCTGTACATGCTGTACAAATTTTTCCCCAAACAAACCACTTTTAAGGGATCAGCTTGCAGTTTTAGGGATGACCACTTCCCACTAAGAGGGAGAGACGAACGTGGCCTCTTCAACAAATGCATGTGTACCATCGTTATATAAGGGATGATTTTCGAACCAAGGGCAGTTTCGGGCTCGTAACAATGCATAGAACGATGATATAACAAACTTTTTTGAATTCGAAACCAAAAGTTTTTTTGCCAAAAAAAACCGTGGGTTAACCATCGTTGATTTTTCACGAAAATGGTTAAATTTTTTTATTTTTTTTTTGGATGCCAATCGAAAGTTTAAGGCCCTCTGTACATGCTGTACAAATTTTTCCCCAAACAAACCACTTTTAAGGGATCAGCATGCAGTTTTAGGGATGACCACTTCCCACTAAGAGGGAGAGACGAACGTGGCCTCTTCAACAAATGCATGTGTACCATCGTTATATAAGGGATGATTTTCGAACCAAGGGCAATTTCGGGCTCGTAACAATGCATAGAACGATGATATAACAAACTTTTTCGAATTCGAAACAAAAAGTTTTTTTGCCAAAAAAAACCGTGGGTTAACCATCGTTGATTTTTCACGAAAATGGTTAAATTTTTTTATTTTTTTTTTGGATGCCAATCGAAAGTTTAAGGCCCTCTGTACATGCTGTACAAATTTTTCCCCAAACAAACCACTTTTAAGGGATCAGCTTGCAGTTTTAGGGATGACCACTTCCCACTAAGAGGGAGAGACGAACGTGGCCTCTTCAACAAATGCATGTGTACCATCGTTATATAAGGGATGATTTTCGAACCAAGGGCAGTTTCGGGCTCGTAACAATGCATAGAACGATGATATAACAAACTTTTTCGAATTCGAAACAAAAAGTTTTTTTGCCAAAAAAAACCGTGGGTTAACCATCGTTGATTTTTCACGAAAATGGTTAAATTTTTTTATTTTTTTTTTGGATGCCAATCGAAAGTTTAAGGCCCTCTGTACATGCTGTACAAATTTTTCCCCAAACAAACCACTTTTAAGGGATCAGCATGCAGTTTTAGGGATGACCACTTCCCACTAAGAGGGAGAGACGAACGTGGCCTCTTCAACAAATGCATGTGTACCATCGTTATATAAGGGATGATTTTCGAACCAAGGGCAATTTCGGGCTCGTAACAATGCATAGAACGATGATATAACAAACTTTTTCGAATTCGAAACAAAAAGTTTTTTTGCCAAAAAAAACCGTGGGTTAACCATCGTTGATTTTTCACGAAAATGGTTAAATTTTTTTATTTTTTTTTTGGATGCCAATCGAAAGTTTAAGGCCCTCTGTACATGCTGTACAAATTTTTCCCCAAACAAACCACTTTTAAGGGATCAGCTTGCAGTTTTAGGGATGACCACTTCCCACTAAGAGGGAGAGACGAACGTGGCCTCTTCAACAAATGCATGTGTACCATCGTTATATAAGGGATGATTTTCGAACCAAGGGCAGTTTCGGGCTCGTAACAATGCATAGAACGATGATATAACAAACTTTTTCGAATTCGAAACAAAAAGTTTTTTTGCCAAAAAAAACCGTGGGTTAACCATCGTTGATTTTTCACGAAAATGGTTAAATTTTTTTATTTTTTTTTTGGATGCCAATCGAAAGTTTAAGGCCCTCTGTACATGCTGTACAAATTTTTCCCCAAACAAACCACTTTTAAGGGATCAGCATGCAGTTTTAGGGATGACCACTTCCCACTAAGAGGGAGAGACGAACGTGGCCTCTTCAACAAATGCATGTGTACCATCGTTATATAAGGGATGATTTTCGAACCAAGGGCAGTTTCGGGCTCGTAACAATGCATAGAACGATGATATAACAAACTTTTTCGAATTCGAAACAAAAAGTTTTTTTGCCAAAAAAAACCGTGGGTTAACCATCGTTGATTTTTCACGAAAATGGTTAAATTTTTTTATTTTTTTTTTGGATGCCAATCGAAAGTTTAAGGCCCTCTGTACATGCTGTACAAATTTTTCCCCAAACAAACCACTTTTAAGGGATCAGCATGCAGTTTTAGGGATGACCACTTCCCACTAAGAGGGAGAGACGAACGTGGCCTCTTCAACAAATGCATGTGTACCATCGTTATATAAGGGATGATTTTCGAACCAAGGGCAATTTCGGGCTCGTAACAATGCATAGAACGATGATATAACAAACTTTTTCGAATTCGAAACAAAAAGTTTTTTTGCCAAAAAAAACCGTGGGTTAACCATCGTTGATTTTTCACGAAAATGGTTAAATTTTTTTATTTTTTTTTTGGATGCCAATCGAAAGTTTAAGGCCCTCTGTACATGCTGTACAAATTTTTCCCCAAACAAACCACTTTTAAGGGATCAGCTTGCAGTTTTAGGGATGACCACTTCCCACTAAGAGGGAGAGACGAACGTGGCCTCTTCAACAAATGCATGTGTACCATCGTTATATAAGGGATGATTTTCGAACCAAGGGCAGTTTCGGGCTCGTAACAATGCATAGAACGATGATATAACAAACTTTTTCGAATTCGAAACAAAAAGTTTTTTTGCCAAAAAAAACCGTGGGTTAACCATCGTTGATTTTTCACGAAAATGGTTAAATTTTTTTATTTTTTTTTTGGATGCCAATCGAAAGTTTAAGGCCCTCTGTACATGCTGTACAAATTTTTCCCCAAACAAACCACTTTTAAGGGATCAGCATGCAGTTTTAGGGATGACCACTTCCCACTAAGAGGGAGAGACGAACGTGGCCTCTTCAACAAATGCATGTGTACCATCGTTATATAAGGGATGATTTTCGAACCAAGGGCAGTTTCGGGCTCGTAACAATGCATAGAACGATGATATAACAAACTTTTTCGAATTCGAAACAAAAAGTTTTTTTGCCAAAAAAAACCGTGGGTTAACCATCGTTGATTTTTCACGAAAATGGTTAAATTTTTTTATTTTTTTTTTGGATGCCAATCGAAAGTTTAAGGCCCTCTGTACATGCTGTACAAATTTTTCCCCAAACAAACCACTTTTAAGGGATCAGCTTGCAGTTTTAGGGATGACCACTTCCCACTAAGAGGGAGAGACGAACGTGGCCTCTTCAACAAATGCATGTGTACCATCGTTATATAAGGGATGATTTTCGAACCAAGGGCAGTTTCGGGCTCGTAACAATGCATAGAACGATGATATAACAAACTTTTTTGAATTCGAAACCAAAAGTTTTTTTGCCAAAAAAAACCGTGGGTTAACCATCGTTGATTTTTCACGAAAATGGTTAAATTTTTTTATTTTTTTTTTGGATGCCAATCGAAAGTTTAAGGCCCTCTGTACATGCTGTACAAATTTTTCCCCAAACAAACCACTTTTAAGGGATCAGCATGCAGTTTTAGGGATGACCACTTCCCACTAAGAGGGAGAGACGAACGTGGCCTCTTCAACAAATGCATGTGTACCATCGTTATATAAGGGATGATTTTCGAACCAAGGGCAATTTCGGGCTCGTAACAATGCATAGAACGATGATATAACAAACTTTTTCGAATTCGAAACAAAAAGTTTTTTTGCCAAAAAAAACCGTGGGTTAACCATCGTTGATTTTTCACGAAAATGGTTAAATTTTTTTATTTTTTTTTTGGATGCCAATCGAAAGTTTAAGGCCCTCTGTACATGCTGTACAAATTTTTCCCCAAACAAACCACTTTTAAGGGATCAGCTTGCAGTTTTAGGGATGACCACTTCCCACTAAGAGGGAGAGACGAACGTGGCCTCTTCAACAAATGCATGTGTACCATCGTTATATAAGGGATGATTTTCGAACCAAGGGCAGTTTCGGGCTCGTAACAATGCATAGAACGATGATATAACAAACTTTTTCGAATTCGAAACAAAAAGTTTTTTTGCCAAAAAAAACCGTGGGTTAACCATCGTTGATTTTTCACGAAAATGGTTAAATTTTTTTATTTTTTTTTTGGATGCCAATCGAAAGTTTAAGGCCCTCTGTACATGCTGTACAAATTTTTCCCCAAACAAACCACTTTTAAGGGATCAGCATGCAGTTTTAGGGATGACCACTTCCCACTAAGAGGGAGAGACGAACGTGGCCTCTTCAACAAATGCATGTGTACCATCGTTATATAAGGGATGATTTTCGAACCAAGGGCAATTTCGGGCTCGTAACAATGCATAGAACGATGATATAACAAACTTTTTCGAATTCGAAACAAAAAGTTTTTTTGCCAAAAAAAACCGTGGGTTAACCATCGTTGATTTTTCACGAAAATGGTTAAATTTTTTTATTTTTTTTTTGGATGCCAATCGAAAGTTTAAGGCCCTCTGTACATGCTGTACAAATTTTTCCCCAAACAAACCACTTTTAAGGGATCAGCTTGCAGTTTTAGGGATGACCACTTCCCACTAAGAGGGAGAGACGAACGTGGCCTCTTCAACAAATGCATGTGTACCATCGTTATATAAGGGATGATTTTCGAACCAAGGGCAGTTTCGGGCTCGTAACAATGCATAGAACGATGATATAACAAACTTTTTCGAATTCGAAACAAAAAGTTTTTTTGCCAAAAAAAACCGTGGGTTAACCATCGTTGATTTTTCACGAAAATGGTTAAATTTTTTTATTTTTTTTTTGGATGCCAATCGAAAGTTTAAGGCCCTCTGTACATGCTGTACAAATTTTTCCCCAAACAAACCACTTTTAAGGGATCAGCATGCAGTTTTAGGGATGACCACTTCCCACTAAGAGGGAGAGACGAACGTGGCCTCTTCAACAAATGCATGTGTACCATCGTTATATAAGGGATGATTTTCGAACCAAGGGCAGTTTCGGGCTCGTAACAATGCATAGAACGATGATATAACAAACTTTTTCGAATTCGAAACAAAAAGTTTTTTTGCCAAAAAAAACCGTGGGTTAACCATCGTTGATTTTTCACGAAAATGGTTAAATTTTTTTATTTTTTTTTTGGATGCCAATCGAAAGTTTAAGGCCCTCTGTACATGCTGTACAAATTTTTCCCCAAACAAACCACTTTTAAGGGATCAGCATGCAGTTTTAGGGATGACCACTTCCCACTAAGAGGGAGAGACGAACGTGGCCTCTTCAACAAATGCATGTGTACCATCGTTATATAAGGGATGATTTTCGAACCAAGGGCAATTTCGGGCTCGTAACAATGCATAGAACGATGATATAACAAACTTTTTCGAATTCGAAACAAAAAGTTTTTTTGCCAAAAAAAACCGTGGGTTAACCATCGTTGATTTTTCACGAAAATGGTTAAATTTTTTTATTTTTTTTTTGGATGCCAATCGAAAGTTTAAGGCCCTCTGTACATGCTGTACAAATTTTTCCCCAAACAAACCACTTTTAAGGGATCAGCTTGCAGTTTTAGGGATGACCACTTCCCACTAAGAGGGAGAGACGAACGTGGCCTCTTCAACAAATGCATGTGTACCATCGTTATATAAGGGATGATTTTCGAACCAAGGGCAGTTTCGGGCTCGTAACAATGCATAGAACGATGATATAACAAACTTTTTCGAATTCGAAACAAAAAGTTTTTTTGCCAAAAAAAACCGTGGGTTAACCATCGTTGATTTTTCACGAAAATGGTTAAATTTTTTTATTTTTTTTTTGGATGCCAATCGAAAGTTTAAGGCCCTCTGTACATGCTGTACAAATTTTTCCCCAAACAAACCACTTTTAAGGGATCAGCATGCAGTTTTAGGGATGACCACTTCCCACTAAGAGGGAGAGACGAACGTGGCCTCTTCAACAAATGCATGTGTACCATCGTTATATAAGGGATGATTTTCGAACCAAGGGCAGTTTCGGGCTCGTAACAATGCATAGAACGATGATATAACAAACTTTTTCGAATTCGAAACAAAAAGTTTTTTTGCCAAAAAAAACCGTGGGTTAACCATCGTTGATTTTTCACGAAAATGGTTAAATTTTTTTATTTTTTTTTTGGATGCCAATCGAAAGTTTAAGGCCCTCTGTACATGCTGTACAAATTTTTCCCCAAACAAACCACTTTTAAGGGATCAGCTTGCAGTTTTAGGGATGACCACTTCCCACTAAGAGGGAGAGACGAACGTGGCCTCTTCAACAAATGCATGTGTACCATCGTTATATAAGGGATGATTTTCGAACCAAGGGCAGTTTCGGGCTCGTAACAATGCATAGAACGATGATATAACAAACTTTTTCGAATTCGAAACAAAAAGTTTTTTTGCCAAAAAAAACCGTGGGTTAACCATCGTTGATTTTTCACGAAAATGGTTAAATTTTTTTATTTTTTTTTTGGATGCCAATCGAAAGTTTAAGGCCCTCTGTACATGCTGTACAAATTTTTCCCCAAACAAACCACTTTTAAGGGATCAGCATGCAGTTTTAGGGATGACCACTTCCCACTAAGAGGGAGAGACGAACGTGGCCTCTTCAACAAATGCATGTGTACCATCGTTATATAAGGGATGATTTTCGAACCAAGGGCAGTTTCGGGCTCGTAACAATGCATAGAACGATGATATAACAAACTTTTTCGAATTCGAAACAAAAAGTTTTTTTGCCAAAAAAAACCGTGGGTTAACCATCGTTGATTTTTCACGAAAATGGTTAAATTTTTTTATTTTTTTTTTGGATGCCAATCGAAAGTTTAAGGCCCTCTGTACATGCTGTACAAATTTTTCCCCAAACAAACCACTTTTAAGGGATCAGCATGCAGTTTTAGGGATGACCACTTCCCACTAAGAGGGAGAGACGAACGTGGCCTCTTCAACAAATGCATGTGTACCATCGTTATATAAGGGATGATTTTCGAACCAAGGGCAATTTCGGGCTCGTAACAATGCATAGAACGATGATATAACAAACTTTTTCGAATTCGAAACAAAAAGTTTTTTTGCCAAAAAAAACCGTGGGTTAACCATCGTTGATTTTTCACGAAAATGGTTAAATTTTTTTATTTTTTTTTTGGATGCCAATCGATAGTTTAAGGCCCTCTGTACATGCTGTACAAATTTTTCCCCAAACAAACCACTTTTAAGGGATCAGCATGCAGTTTTAGGGATGACCACTTCCCACTAAGAGGGAGAGACGAACGTGGCCTCTTCAACAAATGCATGTGTACCATCGTTATATAAGGGATGATTTTCGAACCAAGGGCAGTTTCGGGCTCGTAACAATGCATAGAACGATGATATAACAAACCTTTTCGAATTCGAAACAAAAAGTTTTTTTGCCAAAAAAAACCGTGGGTTAACCATCGTTGATTTTTCACGAAAATGGTTAAATTTTTTTATTTTTTTTTTGGATGCCAATCGAAAGTTTAAGGCCCTCTGTACATGCTGTACAAATTTTTCCCCAAACAAACCACTTTTAAGGGATCAGCTTGCAGTTTTAGGGATGACCACTTCCCACTAAGAGGGAGAGACGAACGTGGCCTCTTCAACAAATGCATGTGTACCATCGTTATATAAGGGATGATTTTCGAACCAAGGGCAGTTTCGGGCTCGTAACAATGCATAGAACGATGATATAACAAACTTTTTCGAATTCGAAACAAAAAGTTTTTTTGCCAAAAAAAACCGTGGGTTAACCATCGTTGATTTTTCACGAAAATGGTTAAATTTTTTTATTTTTTTTTTGGATGCCAATCGAAAGTTTAAGGCCCTCTGTACATGCTGTACAAATTTTTCCCCAAACAAACCACTTTTAAGGGATCAGCATGCAGTTTTAGGGATGACCACTTTCCACTAAGAGGGAGAGACGAACGTGGCCTCTTCAACAAATGCATGTGTACCATCGTTATATAAGGGATGATTTTCGAACCAAGAGCAGTTTCGGGCTCGTAACAATGCATAGAACGATGATATAACAAACCTTTTCGAATTCGAAACAAAAAGTTTTTTTGCCAAAAAAAACCGTGGGTTAACCATCGTTGATTTTTCACGAAAATGGTTAAATTTTTTTATTTTTTTTTTGGATGCCAATCGAAAGTTTAAGGCCCTCTGTACATGCTGTACAAATTTTTCCCCAAACAAACCACTTTTAAGGGATCAGCATGCAGTTTTAGGGATGACCACTTCCCACTAAGAGGGAGAGACGAACGTGGCCTCTTCAACAAATGCATGTGTACCATCGTTATATAAGGGATGATTTTCGAACCAAGGGCAGTTTCGGGCTCGTAACAATGCATAGAACGATGATATAACAAACTTTTTCGAATTCGAAACAAAAAGTTTTTTTGCCAAAAAAAACCGTGGGTTAACCATCGTTGATTTTTCACGAAAATGGTTAAATTTTTTTATTTTTTTTTTGGATGCCAATCGAAAGTTTAAGGCCCTCTGTACATGCTGTACAAATTTTTCCCCAAACACACCACTTTTAAGGGATCAGCATGCAGTTTTAGGGATGACCACTTCCCACTAAGAGGGAGAGACGAACGTGGCCTCTTCAACAAATGCATGTGTACCATCGTTATATAAGGGATGATTTTCGAACCAAGGGCAGTTTCGGGCTCGTAACAATGCATAGAACGATGATATAACAAACTTTTTCGAATTCGAAACAAAAAGTTTTTTTGCCAAAAAAAACCGTGGGTTAACCATCGTTGATTTTTCACGAAAATGGTTAAATTTTTTTATTTTTTTTTTGGATGCCAATCGAAAGTTTAAGGCCCTCTGTACATGCTGTACAAATTTTTCCCCAAACAAACCACTTTTAAGGGATCAGCATGCAGTTTTAGGGATGACCACTTCCCACTAAGAGGGAGAGACGAACGTGGCCTCTTCAACAAATGCATGTGTACCATCGTTATATAAGGGATGATTTTCGAACCAAGGGCAGTTTCGGGCTCGTAACAATGCATAGAACGATGATATAACAAACCTTTTCGAATTCGAAACAAAAAGTTTTTTTGCCAAAAAAAACCGTGGGTTAACCATCGTTGATTTTTCACGAAAATGGTTAAATTTTTTTATTTTTTTTTTGGATGCCAATCGAAAGTTTAAGGCCCTCTGTACATGCTGTACAAATTTTTCCCCAAACAAACCACTTTTAAGGGATCAGCTTGCAGTTTTAGGGATGACCACTTCCCACTAAGAGGGAGAGACGAACGTGGCCTCTTCAACAAATGCATGTGTACCATCGTTATATAAGGGATGATTTTCGAACCAAGGGCAGTTTCGGGCTCGTAACAATGCATAGAACGATGATATAACAAACTTTTTCGAATTCGAAACAAAAAGTTTTTTTGCCAAAAAAAACCGTGGGTTAACCATCGTTGATTTTTCACGAAAATGGTTAAATTTTTTTATTTTTTTTTTGGATGCCAATCGAAAGTTTAAGGCCCTCTGTACATGCTGTACAAATTTTTCCCCAAACAAACCACTTTTAAGGGATCAGCATGCAGTTTTAGGGATGACCACTTCCCACTAAGAGGGAGAGACGAACGTGGCCTCTTCAACAAATGCATGTGTACCATCGTTATATAAGGGATGATTTTCGAACCAAGGGCAGTTTCGGGCTCGTAACAATGCATAGAACGATGATATAACAAACCTTTTCGAATTCGAAACAAAAAGTTTTTTTGCCAAAAAAAACCGTGGGTTAACCATCGTTGATTTTTCACGAAAATGGTTAAATTTTTTTATTTTTTTTTTGGATGCCAATCGAAAGTTTAAGGCCCTCTGTACATGCTGTACAAATTTTTCCCCAAACAAACCACTTTTAAGGGATCAGCATGCAGTTTTAGGGATGACCACTTCCCACTAAGAGGGAGAGACGAACGTGGCCTCTTCAACAAATGCATGTGTACCATCGTTATATAAGGGATGATTTTCGAACCAAGGGCAGTTTCGGGCTCGTAACAATGCATAGAACGATGATATAACAAACTTTTTCGAATTCGAAACAAAAAGTTTTTTTGCCAAAAAAAACCGTGGGTTAACCATCGTTGATTTTTCACGAAAATGGTTAAATTTTTTTATTTTTTTTTTGGATGCCAATCGAAAGTTTAAGGCCCTCTGTACATGCTGTACAAATTTTTCCCCAAACAAACCACTTTTAAGGGATCAGCATGCAGTTTTAGGGATGACCACTTCCCACTAAGAGGGAGAGACGAACGTGGCCTCTTCAACAAATGCATGTGTACCATCGTTATATAAGGGATGATTTTCGAACCAAGGGCAGTTTCGGGCTCGTAACAATGCATAGAACGATGATATAACAAACTTTTTCGAATTCGAAACAAAAAGTTTTTTTGCCAAAAAAAACCGTGGGTTAACCATCGTTGATTTTTCACGAAAATGGTTAAATTTTTTTATTTTTTTTTTGGATGCCAATCGAAAGTTTAAGGCCCTCTGTACATGCTGTACAAATTTTTCCCCAAACAAACCACTTTTAAGGGATCAGCATGCAGTTTTAGGGATGACCACTTCCCACTAAGAGGGAGAGACGAACGTGGCCTCTTCAACAAATGCATGTGTACCATCGTTATATAAGGGATGATTTTCGAACCAAGGGCAATTTCGGGCTCGTAACAATGCATAGAACGATGATATAACAAACTTTTTCGAATTCGAAACAAAAAGTTTTTTTGCCAAAAAAAACCGTGGGTTAACCATCGTTGATTTTTCACGAAAATGGTTAAATTTTTTTATTTTTTTTTTGGATGCCAATCGAAAGTTTAAGGCCCTCTGTACATGCTGTACAAATTTTTCCCCAAACAAACCACTTTTAAGGGATCAGCTTGCAGTTTTAGGGATGACCACTTCCCACTAAGAGGGAGAGACGAACGTGGCCTCTTCAACAAATGCATGTGTACCATCGTTATATAAGGGATGATTTTCGAACCAAGGGCAGTTTCGGGCTCGTAACAATGCATAGAACGATGATATAACAAACTTTTTCGAATTCGAAACAAAAAGTTTTTTTGCCAAAAAAAACCGTGGGTTAACCATCGTTGATTTTTCACGAAAATGGTTAAATTTTTTTATTTTTTTTTTGGATGCCAATCGAAAGTTTAAGGCCCTCTGTACATGCTGTACAAATTTTTCCCCAAACAAACCACTTTTAAGGGATCAGCATGCAGTTTTAGGGATGACCACTTCCCACTAAGAGGGAGAGACGAACGTGGCCTCTTCAACAAATGCATGTGTACCATCGTTATATAAGGGATGATTTTCGAACCAAGGGCAGTTTCGGGCTCGTAACAATGCATAGAACGATGATATAACAAACTTTTTCGAATTCGAAACAAAAAGTTTTTTTGCCAAAAAAAACCGTGGGTTAACCATCGTTGATTTTTCACGAAAATGGTTAAATTTTTTTATTTTTTTTTTGGATGCCAATCGAAAGTTTAAGGCCCTCTGTACATGCTGTACAAATTTTTCCCCAAACAAACCACTTTTAAGGGATCAGCTTGCAGTTTTAGGGATGACCACTTCCCACTAAGAGGGAGAGACGAACGTGGCCTCTTCAACAAATGCATGTGTACCATCGTTATATAAGGGATGATTTTCGAACCAAGGGCAGTTTCGGGCTCGTAACAATGCATAGAACGATGATATAACAAACCTTTTCGAATTCGAAACAAAAAGTTTTTTTGCCAAAAAAAACCGTGGGTTAACCATCGTTGATTTTTCACGAAAATGGTTAAATTTTTTTATTTTTTTTTTGGATGCCAATCGAAAGTTTAAGGCCCTCTGTACATGCTGTACAAATTTTTCCCCAAACAAACCACTTTTAAGGGATCAGCATGCAGTTTTAGGGATGACCACTTCCCACTAAGAGGGAGAGACGAACGTGGCCTCTTCAACAAATGCATGTGTACCATCGTTATATAAGGGATGATTTTCGAACCAAGGGCAGTTTCGGGCTCGTAACAATGCATAGAACGATGATATAACAAACTTTTTCGAATTCGAAACAAAAAGTTTTTTTGCCAAAAAAAACCGTGGGTTAACCATCGTTGATTTTTCACGAAAATGGTTAAATTTTTTTATTTTTTTTTTGGATGCCAATCGAAAGTTTAAGGCCCTCTGTACATGCTGTACAAATTTTTCCCCAAACAAACCACTTTTAAGGGATCAGCTTGCAGTTTTAGGGATGACCACTTCCCACTAAGAGGGAGAGACGAACGTGGCCTCTTCAACAAATGCATGTGTACCATCGTTATATAAGGGATGATTTTCGAACCAAGGGCAGTTTCGGGCTCGTAACAATGCATAGAACGATGATATAACAAACCTTTTCGAATTCGAAACAAAAAGTTTTTTTGCCAAAAAAAACCGTGGGTTAACCATCGTTGATTTTTCACGAAAATGGTTAAATTTTTTTATTTTTTTTTTGGATGCCAATCGAAAGTTTAAGGCCCTCTGTACATGCTGTACAAATTTTTCCCCAAACAAACCACTTTTAAGGGATCAGCATGCAGTTTTAGGGATGACCACTTCCCACTAAGAGGGAGAGACGAACGTGGCCTCTTCAACAAATGCATGTGTACCATCGTTATATAAGGGATGATTTTCGAACCAAGGGCAGTTTCGGGCTCGTAACAATGCATAGAACGATGATATAACAAACTTTTTCGAATTCGAAACAAAAAGTTTTTTTGCCAAAAAAAACCGTGGGTTAACCATCGTTGATTTTTCACGAAAATGGTTAAATTTTTTTATTTTTTTTTTGGATGCCAATCGAAAGTTTAAGGCCCTCTGTACATGCTGTACAAATTTTTCCCCAAACAAACCACTTTTAAGGGATCAGCATGCAGTTTTAGGGATGACCACTTCCCACTAAGAGGGAGAGACGAACGTGGCCTCTTCAACAAATGCATGTGTACCATCGTTATATAAGGGATGATTTTCGAACCAAGGGCAGTTTCGGGCTCGTAACAATGCATAGAACGATGATATAACAAACTTTTTCGAATTCGATACAAAAAGTTTTTTTGCCAAAAAAAACCGTGGGTTAACCATCGTTGATTTTTCACGAAAATGGTTAAATTTTTTTATTTTTTTTTTGGATGCCAATCGAAAGTTTAAGGCCCTCTGTACATGCTGTAAAAATTTTTCCCCAAACACACCACTTTTAAGGGATCAGCATGCTGTTTTAGGGATGACCACTTCCCACTAAGAGGGAGAGACGAACGTGGCCTCTTCAACAAATGCATGTGTACCATCGTTATATAAGGGATGATTTTCGAACCAAGGGCAATTTCGGGCTCGTAACAATGCATAGAACGATGATATAACAAACTTTTTCGAATTCGAAACAAAAAGTTTTTTTGCCAAAAAAAACCGTGGGTTAACCATCGTTGATTTTTCAAGAAAATGGTTAAATTTTTTTATTTTTTTTTTTGGATGCCAATCGAAAGTTTAAGGCCCTCTGTACATGCTGTAAAAATTTTTCCCCAAACAAGCCACTTTTAAGGGATCAGCATGCAGTTTTAGGGATGACCACTTCCCACTAAGAGGGAGAGACGATCGTGGCCTCTTCAACAAATGCATGTGTACCATCGTTATATAAGGGATGATTTTCGAACCAAGGGCAGTTTCGGGCTCGTAACAATGCATAGAACGATGATATAACAAACTTTTTCGAATTCGAAACAAAAAGTTTTTTTGCCAAAAAAAACCGTGGGTTAACCATCGTTGATTTTTCACGAAAATGGTTAAATTTTTTTATTTTTTTTTTGGATGCCAATCGAAAGTTTAAGGCCCTCTGTACATGCTGTAAAAATTTTTCCCCAAACAAACCACTTTTAAGGGATCAGCATGCAGTTTTAGGGATGACCACTTCCCACTAAGAGGGAGAGACGAACGTGGCCTCTTCAACAAATGCATGTGTACCATCGTTATATAAGGGATGATTTTCGAACCAAGGGCAGTTTCGGGCTCGTAACAATGCATAGAACGATGATATAACAAACTTTTTCGAATTCGAAACAAAAAGTTTTTTTGCCAAAAAAAACCGTGGGTTAACCATCGTTGATTTTTCACGAAAATGGTTAAATTTTTTTATTTTTTTTTTGGATGCCAATCGAAAGTTTAAGGCCCTCTGTACATGCTGTACAAATTTTTCCCCAAACAAACCACTTTTAAGGGATCAGCATGCAGTTTTAGGGATGACCACTTCCCACTAAGAGGGAGAGACGAACGTGGCCTCTTCAACAAATGCATGTGTACCATCGTTATATAAGGGATGATTTTCGAACCAAGGGCAGTTTCGGGCTCGTAACAATGCATAGAACGATGATATAACAAACTTTTTCGAATTCGATACAAAAAGTTTTTTTGCCAAAAAAAACCGTGGGTTAACCATCGTTGATTTTTCACGAAAATGGTTAAATTTTTTTATTTTTTTTTTGGATGCCAATCGAAAGTTTAAGGCCCTCTGTACATGCTGTACAAATTTTTCCCCAAACAAACCACTTTTAAGGGATCAGCATGCAGTTTTAGGGATGACCACTTCCCACTAAGAGGGAGAGACGAACGTGGCCTCTTCAACAAATGCATGTGTACCATCGTTATATAAGGGATGATTTTCGAACCAAGGGCAGTTTCGGGCTCGTAACAATGCATAGAACGATGATATAACAAACTTTTTCGAATTCGATACAAAAAGTTTTTTTGCCAAAAAAAACCGTGGGTTACCCATCGTTGATTTTTCACGAAAATGGTTAAATTTTTTTATTTTTTTTTTGGATGCCAATCGAAAGTTTAAGGCCCTCTGTACATGCTGTACAAATTTTTCCCCAAACAAACCACTTTTAAGGGATCAGCATGCAGTTTTAGGGATGACCACTTCCCACTAAGAGGGAGAGACGAACGTGGCCTCTTCAACAAATGCATGTGTACCATCGTTATATAAGGGATGATTTTCGAACCAAGGGCAGTTTCGGGCTCGTAACAATGCATAGAACGATGATATAACAAACTTTTTCGAATTCGATACAAAAAGTTTTTTTGCCAAAAAAAACCGTGGGTTAACCATCGTTGATTTTTCACGAAAATGGTTAAATTTTTTTATTTTTTTTTTGGATGCCAATCGAAAGTTTAAGGCCCTCTGTACATGCTGTAAAAATTTTTCCCCAAACACACCACTTTTAAGGGATCAGCATGCTGTTTTAGGGATGACCACTTCCCACTAAGAGGGAGAGACGAACGTGGCCTCTTCAACAAATGCATGTGTACCATCGTTATATAAGGGATGATTTTCGAACCAAGGGCAGTTTCGGGCTCGTAACAATGCATAGAACGATGATATAACAAACTTTTTCGAATTCGAAACAAAAAGTTTTTTTGCCAAAAAAAACCGTGGGTTAACCATCGTTGATTTTTCAAGAAAATGGTTAAATTTTTTTATTTTTTTTTTTGGATGCCAATCGAAAGTTTAAGGCCCTCTGTACATGCTGTAAAAATTTTTCCCCAAACAAGCCACTTTTAAGGGATCAGCATGCAGTTTTAGGGATGACCACTTCCCACTAAGAGGGAGAGACGATCGTGGCCTCTTCAACAAATGCATGTGTACCATCGTTATATAAGGGATGATTTTCGAACCAAGGGCAGTTTCGGGCTCGTAACAATGCATAGAACGATGATATAACAAACTTTTTCGAATTCGAAACAAAAAGTTTTTTTGCCAAAAAAAACCGTGGGTTAACCATCGTTGATTTTTCACGAAAATGGTTAAATTTTTTTATTTTTTTTTTGGATGCCAATCGAAAGTTTAAGGCCCTCTGTACATGCTGTACAAATTTT
Organism: Sisyra terminalis; assembly: GCA_958496175.1. Classification (NCBI taxonomy): domain Eukaryota; kingdom Metazoa; phylum Arthropoda; class Insecta; order Neuroptera; family Sisyridae; genus Sisyra; species Sisyra terminalis. Next base: position 50,845,728 of record OY292278.1, on the reverse strand, counting down.
TCCCCAAACAAACCACTTTTAAGGGATCAGCATGCAGTTTTAGGGATGACCACTTCCCACTAAGAGGGAGAGACGAACGTGGCCTCTTCAACAAATGCATGTGTACCATCGTTATATAAGGGATGATTTTCGAACCAAGGGCAGTTTCGGGCTCGTAACAATGCATAGAACGATGATATAACAAACTTTTTCGAATTCGATACAAAAAGTTTTTTTGCCAAAAAAAACCGTGGGTTAACCATCGTTGATTTTTCACGAAAATGGTTAAATTTTTTTATTTTTTTTTTGGATGCCAATCGAAAGTTTAAGGCCCTCTGTACATGCTGTACAAATTTTTCCCCAAACAAACCACTTTTAAGGGATCAGCATGCAGTTTTAGGGATGACCACTTCCCACTAAGAGGGAGAGACGAACGTGGCCTCTTCAACAAATGCATGTGTACCATCGTTATATAAGGGATGATTTTCGAACCAAGGGCAGTTTCGGGCTCGTAACAATGCATAGAACGATGATATAACAAACTTTTTCGAATTCGATACAAAAAGTTTTTTTGCCAAAAAAAACCGTGGGTTACCCATCGTTGATTTTTCACGAAAATGGTTAAATTTTTTTATTTTTTTTTTGGATGCCAATCGAAAGTTTAAGGCCCTCTGTACATGCTGTACAAATTTTTCCCCAAACAAACCACTTTTAAGGGATCAGCATGCAGTTTTAGGGATGACCACTTCCCACTAAGAGGGAGAGACGAACGTGGCCTCTTCAACAAATGCATGTGTACCATCGTTATATAAGGGATGATTTTCGAACCAAGGGCAGTTTCGGGCTCGTAACAATGCATAGAACGATGATATAACAAACTTTTTCGAATTCGATACAAAAAGTTTTTTTGCCAAAAAAAACCGTGGGTTAACCATCGTTGATTTTTCACGAAAATGGTTAAATTTTTTTATTTTTTTTTTGGATGCCAATCGAAAGTTTAAGGCCCTCTGTACATGCTGTACAAATTTTTCCCCAAACAAACCACTTTTAAGGGATCAGCATGCAGTTTTAGGGATGACCACTTCCCACTAAGAGGGAGAGACGAACGTGGCCTCTTCAACAAATGCATGTGTACCATCGTTATATAAGGGATGATTTTCGAACCAAGGGCAGTTTCGGGCTCGTAACAATGCATAGAACGATGATATAACAAACTTTTTCGAATTCGAAACAAAAAGTTTTTTTGCCAAAAAAAACCGTGGGTTAACCATCGTTGATTTTTCACGAAAATGGTTAAATTTTTTTATTTTTTTTTTTGGATGCCAATCGAAAGTTTAAGGCCCTCTGAACATGCTGTACAAATTTTTCCCCAAACAAACCACTTTTAAGGGATCAGCATGCAGTTTTAGGGATGACCACTTCCCACTAAGAGGGAGAGACGAACGTGGCCTCTTCAACAAATGCATGTGTACCATCGTTATATAAGGGATGATTTTCGAACCAAGGGCAGTTTCGGGCTCGTAACAATGCATAGAACGATGATATAACAAACTTTTTCGAATTCGAAACAAAAAGTTTTTTTGCCAAAAAAAACCGTGGGTTAACCATCGTTGATTTTTCACGAAAATGGTTAAATTTTTTTATTTTTTTTTTGGATGCCAATCGAAAGTTTAAGGCCCTCTGTACATGCTGTACAAATTTTTCCCCAAACAAACCACTTTTAAGGGATCAGCAAGCAGTTTTAGGGATGACCACTTCCCACTAAGAGGGAGAGACGAACGTGGCCTCTTCAACAAATGCATGTGTACCATCGTTATATAAGGGATGATTTTCGAACCAAGGGCAGTTTCGGGCTCGTAACAATGCATAGAACGATGATATAACAAACTTTTTCGAATTCGATACAAAAAGTTTTTTTGCCAAAAAAAACCGTGGGTTAACCATCGTTGATTTTTCACGAAAATGGTTAAATTTTTTTATTTTTTTTTTGGATGCCAATCGAAAGTTTAAGGCCCTCTGAACATGCTGTACAAATTTTTCCCCTAACAAACCACTTTTAAGGGATCAGCATGCAGTTTTAGGGATGACCACTTCCCACTAAGAGGGAGAGACGAACGTGGCCTCTTCAACAAATGCATGTGTACCATCGTTATATAAGGGATGATTTTCGAACCAAGGGCAGTTTCGGGCTCGTAACAATGCATAGAACGATGATATAACAAACTTTTTCGAATTCGAAACAAAAAGTTTTTTTGCCAAAAAAAACCGTGGGTTAACCATCGTTGATTTTTCACGAAAATGGTTAAATTTTTTTATTTTTTTTTTTGGATGCCAATCGAAAGTTTAAGGCCCTCTGAACATGCTGTACAAATTTTTCCCCTAACAAACCACTTTTAAGGGATCAGCATGCAGTTTTAGGGATGACCACTTCCCACTAAGAGGGAGAGACGAACGTGGCCTCTTCAACAAATGCATGTGTACCATCGTTATATAAGGGATGATTTTCGAACCAAGGGCAGTTTCGGGCTCGTTACAATGCATAGAACGATGATATAACAAACTTTTTCGAATTCGAAACAAAAAGTTTTTTTGCCAAAAAAAACCGTGGGTTAACCATCGTTGATTTTTCACGAAAATGGTTAAATTTTTTTATTTTTTTTTTGGATGCCAATCGAAAGTTTAAGGCCCTCTGAACATGCTGTACAAATTTTTCCCCTAACAAACCACTTTTAAGGGATCAGCATGCAGTTTTAGGGATGACCACTTCCCACTAAGAGGGAGAGACGAACGTGGCCTCTTCAACAAATGCATGTGTACCATCGTTATATAAGGGATGATTTTCGAACCAAGGGCAGTTTCGGGCTCGTAACAATGCATAGAACGATGATATAACAAACTTTTTCGAATTCGAAACAAAAAGTTTTTTTGCCAAAAAAAACCGTGGGTTAACCATCGTTGATTTTTCACGAAAATGGTTAAATTTTTTTATTTTTTTTTTTGGATGCCAATCGAAAGTTTAAGGCCCTCTGAACATGCTGTACAAATTTTTCCCCTAACAAACCACTTTTAAGGGATCAGCATGCAGTTTTAGGGATGACCACTTCCCACTAAGAGGGAGAGACGAACGTGGCCTCTTCAACAAATGCATGTGTACCATCGTTATATAAGGGATGATTTTCGAACCAAGGGCAGTTTCGGGCTCGTTACAATGCATAGAACGATGATATAACAAACTTTTTCGAATTCGAAACAAAAAGTTTTTTTGCCAAAAAAAACCGTGGGTTAACCATCGTTGATTTTTCACGAAAATGGTTAAATTTTTTTATTTTTTTTTTGGATGCCAATCGAAAGTTTAAGGCCCTCTGAACATGCTGTACAAATTTTTCCCCTAACAAACCACTTTTAAGGGATCAGCATGCAGTTTTAGGGATGACCACTTCCCACTAAGAGGGAGAGACGAACGTGGCCTCTTCAACAAATGCATGTGTACCATCGTTATATAAGGGATGATTTTCGAACCAAGGGCAGTTTCGGGCTCGTAACAATGCATAGAACGATGATATAACAAACTTTTTCGAATTCGAAACAAAAAGTTTTTTTGCCAAAAAAAACCGTGGGTTAACCATCGTTGATTTTTCACGAAAATGGTTAAATTTTTTTATTTTTTTTTTGGATGCCAATCGAAAGTTTAAGGCCCTCTGTACATGCTGTACAAATTTTTCCCCAAACAAACCACTTTTATGGGATCAGCATGCAGTTTTAGGGATGACCACTTCCCACTAAGAGGGAGAGACGAACGTGGCCTCTTCAACAAATGCATGTGTACCATCGTTATATAAGGGATGATTTTCGAACCAAGGGCAGTTTCGGGCTCGTAACAATGCATAGAACGATGATATAACAAACTTTTTCGAATTCGAAACAAAAAGTTTTTTTGCCAAAAAAAACCGTGGGTTAACCATCGTTGATTTTTCACGAAAATGGTTAAATTTTTTTATTTTTTTTTTGGATGCCAATCGAAAGTTTAAGGCCCTCTGTACATGCTGTACAAATTTTTCCCCAAACAAACCACTTTTAAGGGATCAGCATGCAGTTTTAGGGATGACCACTTCCCACTAAGAGGGAGAGACGAACGTGGCCTCTTCAACAAATGCATGTGTACCATCGTTATATAAGGGATGATTTTCGAACCAAGGGCAGTTTCGGGCTCGTTACAATGCATAGAACGATGATATAACAAACTTTTTCGAATTCGAAACAAAAAGTTTTTTTGCCAAAAAAAACCGTGGGTTAACCATCGTTGATTTTTCACGAAAATGGTTAAATTTTTTTATTTTTTTTTTGGATGCCAATCGAAAGTTTAAGGCCCTCTGAACATGCTGTACAAATTTTTCCCCTAACAAACCACTTTTAAGGGATCAGCATGCAGTTTTAGGGATGACCACTTCCCACTAAGAGGGAGAGACGAACGTGGCCTCTTCAACAAATGCATGTGTACCATCGTTATATAAGGGATGATTTTCGAACCAAGGGCAGTTTCGGGCTCGTAACAATGCATAGAACGATGATATAACAAACTTTTTCGAATTCGAAACAAAAAGTTTTTTTGCCAAAAAAAACCGTGGGTTAACCATCGTTGATTTTTCACGAAAATGGTTAAATTTTTTTATTTTTTTTTTTGGATGCCAATCGAAAGTTTAAGGCCCTCTGAACATGCTGTACAAATTTTTCCCCTAACAAACCACTTTTAAGGGATCAGCATGCAGTTTTAGGGATGACCACTTCCCACTAAGAGGGAGAGACGAACGTGGCCTCTTCAACAAATGCATGTGTACCATCGTTATATAAGGGATGATTTTCGAACCAAGGGCAGTTTCGGGCTCGTAACAATGCATAGAACGATGATATAACAAACTTTTTCGAATTCGAAACAAAAAGTTTTTTTGCCAAAAAAAACCGTGGGTTAACCATCGTTGATTTTTCACGAAAATGGTTAAATTTTTTTATTTTTTTTTTTGGATGCCAATCGAAAGTTTAAGGCCCTCTGAACATGCTGTACAAATTTTTCCCCTAACAAACCACTTTTAAGGGATCAGCATGCAGTTTTAGGGATGACCACTTCCCACTAAGAGGGAGAGACGAACGTGGCCTCTTCAACAAATGCATGTGTACCATCGTTATATAAGGGATGATTTTCGAACCAAGGGCAGTTTCGGGCTCGTAACAATGCATAGAACGATGATATAACAAACTTTTTCGAATTCGAAACAAAAAGTTTTTTTGCCAAAAAAAACCGTGGGTTAACCATCGTTGATTTTTCACGAAAATGGTTAAATTTTTTTATTTTTTTTTTTGGATCACAATCGAAAGTTTAAGGCCCTCTGAACATGCTGTACAAATTTTTCCCCTAACAAACCACTTTTAAGGGATCAGCATGCAGTTTTAGGGATGACCACTTCCCACTAAGAGGGAGAGACGAACGTGGCCTCTTCAACAAATGCATGTGTACCATCGTTATATAAGGGATGATTTTCGAACCAAGGGCAGTTTCGGGCTCGTAACAATGCATAGAACGATGATATAACAAACTTTTTCGAATTCGAAACAAAAAGTTTTTTTGCCAAAAAAAACCGTGGGTTAACCATCGTTGATTTTTCACGAAAATGGTTAAATTTTTTTATTTTTTTTTTTGGATGCCAATCGAAAGTTTAAGGCCCTCTGAACATGCTGTACAAATTTTTCCCCTAACAAACCACTTTTAAGGGATCAGCATGCAGTTTTAGGGATGACCACTTCCCACTAAGAGGGAGAGACGAACGTGGCCTCTTCAACAAATGCATGTGTACCATCGTTATATAAGGGATGATTTTCGAACCAAGGGCAGTTTCGGGCTCGTAACAATGCATAGAACGATGATATAACAAACTTTTTCGAATTCGAAACAAAAAGTTTTTTTGCCAAAAAAAACCGTGGGTTAACCATCGTTGATTTTTCACGAAAATGGTTAAATTTTTTTATTTTTTTTTTTGGATGCCAATCGAAAGTTTAAGGCCCTCTGAACATGCTGTACAAATTTTTCCCCTAACAAACCACTTTTAAGGGATCAGCATGCAGTTTTAGGGATGACCACTTCCCACTAAGAGGGAGAGACGAACGTGGCCTCTTCAACAAATGCATGTGTACCATCGTTATATAAGGGATGATTTTCGAACCAAGGGCAGTTTCGGGCTCGTAACAATGCATAGAACGATGATATAACAAACTTTTTCGAATTCGAAACAAAAAGTTTTTTTGCCAAAAAAAACCGTGGGTTAACCATCGTTGATTTTTCACGAAAATGGTTAAATTTTTTTATTTTTTTTTTTGGATGCCAATCGAAAGTTTAAGGCCCTCTGAACATGCTGTACAAATTTTTCCCCTAACAAACCACTTTTAAGGGATCAGCATGCAGTTTTAGGGATGACCACTTCCCACTAAGAGGGAGAGACGAACGTGGCCTCTTCAACAAATGCATGTGTACCATCGTTATATAAGGGATGATTTTCGAACCAAGGGCAGTTTCGGGCTCGTAACAATGCATAGAACGATGATATAACAAACTTTTTCGAATTCGAAACAAAAAGTTTTTTTGCCAAAAAAAACCGTGGGTTAACCATCGTTGATTTTTCACGAAAATGGTTAAATTTTTTTATTTTTTTTTTTGGATGCCAATCGAAAGTTTAAGGCCCTCTGAACATGCTGTACAAATTTTTCCCCTAACAAACCACTTTTAAGGGATCAGCATGCAGTTTTAGGGATGACCACTTCCCACTAAGAGGGAGAGACGAACGTGGCCTCTTCAACAAATGCATGTGTACCATCGTTATATAAGGGATGATTTTCGAACCAAGGGCAGTTTCGGGCTCGTAACAATGCATAGAACGATGATATAACAAACTTTTTCGAATTCGAAACAAAAAGTTTTTTTGCCAAAAAAAACCGTGGGTTAACCATCGTTGATTTTTCACGAAAATGGTTAAATTTTTTTATTTTTTTTTTTGGATGCCAATCGAAAGTTTAAGGCCCTCTGAACATGCTGTACAAATTTTTCCCCTAACAAACCACTTTTAAGGGATCAGCATGCAGTTTTAGGGATGACCACTTCCCACTAAGAGGGAGAGACGAACGTGGCCTCTTCAACAAATGCATGTGTACCATCGTTATATAAGGGATGATTTTCGAACCAAGGGCAGTTTCGGGCTCGTTACAATGCATAGAACGATGATATAACAAACTTTTTCGAATTCGAAACAAAAAGTTTTTTTGCCAAAAAAAACCGTGGGTTAACCATCGTTGATTTTTCACGAAAATGGTTAAATTTTTTTATTTTTTTTTTGGATGCCAATCGAAAGTTTAAGGCCCTCTGAACATGCTGTACAAATTTTTCCCCTAACAAACCACTTTTAAGGGATCAGCATGCAGTTTTAGGGATGACCACTTCCCACTAAGAGGGAGAGACGAACGTGGCCTCTTCAACAAATGCATGTGTACCATCGTTATATAAGGGATGATTTTCGAACCAAGGGCAGTTTCGGGCTCGTAACAATGCATAGAACGATGATATAACAAACTTTTTCGAATTCGAAACAAAAAGTTTTTTTGCCAAAAAAAACCGTGGGTTAACCATCGTTGATTTTTCACGAAAATGGTTAAATTTTTTTATTTTTTTTTTGGATGCCAATCGAAAGTTTAAGGCCCTCTGTACATGCTGTACAAATTTTTCCCCAAACAAACCACTTTTATGGGATCAGCATGCAGTTTTAGGGATGACCACTTCCCACTAAGAGGGAGAGACGAACGTGGCCTCTTCAACAAATGCATGTGTACCATCGTTATATAAGGGATGATTTTCGAACCAAGGGCAGTTTCGGGCTCGTTACAATGCATAGAACGATGATATAACAAACTTTTTCGAATTCGAAACAAAAAGTTTTTTTGCCAAAAAAAACCGTGGGTTAACCATCGTTGATTTTTCACGAAAATGGTTAAATTTTTTTATTTTTTTTTTGGATGCCAATCGAAAGTTTAAGGCCCTCTGAACATGCTGTACAAATTTTTCCCCTAACAAACCACTTTTAAGGGATCAGCATGCAGTTTTAGGGATGACCACTTCCCACTAAGAGGGAGAGACGAACGTGGCCTCTTCAACAAATGCATGTGTACCATCGTTATATAAGGGATGATTTTCGAACCAAGGGCAGTTTCGGGCTCGTAACAATGCATAGAACGATGATATAACAAACTTTTTCGAATTCGAAACAAAAAGTTTTTTTGCCAAAAAAAACCGTGGGTTAACCATCGTTGATTTTTCACGAAAATGGTTAAATTTTTTTATTTTTTTTTTGGATGCCAATCGAAAGTTTAAGGCCCTCTGTACATGCTGTACAAATTTTTCCCCAAACAAACCACTTTTATGGGATCAGCATGCAGTTTTAGGGATGACCACTTCCCACTAAGAGGGAGAGACGAACGTGGCCTCTTCAACAAATGCATGTGTACCATCGTTATATAAGGGATGATTTTCGAACCAAGGGCAGTTTCGGGCTCGTAACAATGCATAGAACGATGATATAACAAACTTTTTCGAATTCGAAACAAAAAGTTTTTTTGCCAAAAAAAACCGTGGGTTAACCATCGTTGATTTTTCACGAAAATGGTTAAATTTTTTTATTTTTTTTTTTGGATGCCAATCGAAAGTTTAAGGCCCTCTGTACATGCTGTACAAATTTTTCCCCAAACAAACCACTTTTAAGGGATCAGCATGCAGTTTTAGGGATGACCACTTCCCACTAAGAGGGAGAGACGAACGTGGCCTCTTCAACAAATGCATGTGTACCATCGTTATATAAGGGATGATTTTCGAACCAAGGGCAGTTTCGGGCTCGTAACAATGCATAGAACGATGATATAACAAACTTTTTCGAATTCGAAACAAAAAGTTTTTTTGCCAAAAAAAACCGTGGGTTAACCATCGTTGATTTTTCACGAAAATGGTTAAATTTTTTTATTTTTTTTTTGGATGCCAATCGAAAGTTTAAGGCCCTCTGTACATGCTGTACAAATTTTTCCCCAAACAAACCACTTTTATGGGATCAGCATGCAGTTTTAGGGATGACCACTTCCCACTAAGAGGGAGAGACGAACGTGGCCTCTTCAACAAATGCATGTGTACCATCGTTATATAAGGGATGATTTTCGAACCAAGGGCAGTTTCGGGCTCGTAACAATGCATAGAACGATGATATAACAAACTTTTTCGAATTCGAAACAAAAAGTTTTTTTGCCAAAAAAAACCGTGGGTTAACCATCGTTGATTTTTCACGAAAATGGTTAAATTTTTTTATTTTTTTTTTGGATGCCAATCAAAAGTTTAAGGCCCTCTGTACATGCTGTACAAATTTTTCCCCAAACAAACCACTTTTATGGGATCAGCATGCAGTTTTAGGGATGACCACTTCCCACTAAGAGGGAGAGACGAACGTGGCCTCTTCAACAAATGCATGTGTACCATCGTTATATAAGGGATGATTTTCGAACCAAGGGCAGTTTCGGGCTCGTAACAATGCATAGAACGATGATATAACAAACTTTTTCGAATTCGAAACAAAAAGTTTTTTTGCCAAAAAAAACCGTGGGTTAACCATCGTTGATTTTTCACGAAAATGGTTAAATTTTTTTATTTTTTTTTTTGGATGCCAATCGAAAGTTTAAGGCCCTCTGTACATGCTGTACAAATTTTTCCCCAAACAAACCACTTTTAAGGGATCAGCATGCAGTTTTAGGGATGACCACTTCCCACTAAGAGGGAGAGTCGAACGTGGCCTCTTCAACAAATGCATGTGTACCATCGTTATATAAGGGATGATTTTCGAACCAAGGGCAGTTTCGGGCTCGTAACAATGCATAGAACGATGATATAACAAACTTTTTCGAATTCGAAACAAAAAGTTTTTTTGCCAAAAAAAACCGTGGGTTAACCATCGTTGATTTTTCACGAAAATGGTTAAATTTTTTTATTTTTTTTTTGGATGCCAATCGAAAGTTTAAGGCCCTCTGTACATGCTGTACAAATTTTTCCCCAAACAAACCACTTTTAAGGGATCAGCATGCAGTTTTAGGGATGACCACTTCCCACTAAGAGGGAGAGTCGAACGTGGCCTCTTCAACAAATGCATGTGTACCATCGTTATATAAGGGATGATTTTCGAACCAAGGGCAGTTTCGGGCTCGTTACAATGCATAGAACGATGATATAACAAACTTTTTCGAATTCGAAACAAAAAGTTTTTTTGCCAAAAAAAACCGTGGGTTAACCATCGTTGATTTTTCACGAAAATGGTTAAATTTTTTTATTTTTTTTTTGGATGCCAATCGAAAGTTTAAGGCCCTCTGTACATGCTGTACAAATTTTTCCCCAAACAAACCACTTTTAAGGGATCAGCATGCAGTTTTAGGGATGACCACTTCCCACTAAGAGGGAGAGACGAACGTGGCCTCTTCAACAAATGCATGTGTACCATCGTTATATAAGGGATGATTTTCGAACCAAGGGCAGTTTCGGGCTCGTAACAATGCATAGAACGATGATATAACAAACTTTTTCGAATTCGAAACAAAAAGTTTTTTTGCCAAAAAAAACCGTGGGTTAACCATCGTTGATTTTTCACGAAAATGGTTAAATTTTTTTATTTTTTTTTTGGATGCCAATCGAAAGTTTAAGGCCCTCTGAACATGCTGTACAAATTTTTCCCCTAACAAACCACTTTTAAGGGATCAGCATGCAGTTTTAGGGATGACCACTTCCCACTAAGAGGGAGAGACGAACGTGGCCTCTTCAACAAATGCATGTGTACCATCGTTATATAAGGGATGATTTTCGAACCAAGGGCAGTTTCGGGCTCGTAACAATGCATAGAACGATGATATAACAAACTTTTTCGAATTCGAAACAAAAAGTTTTTTTGCCAAAAAAAACCGTGGGTTAACCATCGTTGATTTTTCACGAAAATGGTTAAATTTTTTTATTTTTTTTTTGGATGCCAATCGAAAGTTTAAGGCCCTCTGAACATGCTGTACAAATTTTTCCCCTAACAAACCACTTTTAAGGGATCAGCATGCAGTTTTAGGGATGACCACTTCCCACTAAGAGGGAGAGACGAACGTGGCCTCTTCAACAAATGCATGTGTACCATCGTTATATAAGGGATGATTTTCGAACCAAGGGCAGTTTCGGGCTCGTAACAATGCATAGAACGATGATATAACAAACTTTTTCGAATTCGAAACAAAAAGTTTTTTTGCCAAAAAAAACCGTGGGTTAACCATCGTTGATTTTTCACGAAAATGGTTAAATTTTTTTATTTTTTTTTTGGATGCCAATCGAAAGTTTAAGGCCCTCTGAACATGCTGTACAAATTTTTCCCCTAACAAACCACTTTTAAGGGATCAGCATGCAGTTTTAGGGATGACCACTTCCCACTAAGAGGGAGAGACGAACGTGGCCTCTTCAACAAATGCATGTGTACCATCGTTATATAAGGGATGATTTTCGAACCAAGGGCAGTTTCGGGCTCGTAACAATGCATAGAACGATGATATAACAAACTTTTTCGAATTCGAAACAAAAAGTTTTTTTGCCAAAAAAAACCGTGGGTTAACCATCGTTGATTTTTCACGAAAATGGTTAAATTTTTTTATTTTTTTTTTTGGATGCCAATCGAAAGTTTAAGGCCCTCTGAACATGCTGTACAAATTTTTCCCCTAACAAACCACTTTTAAGGGATCAGCATGCAGTTTTAGGGATGACCACTTCCCACTAAGAGGGAGAGACGAACGTGGCCTCTTCAACAAATGCATGTGTACCATCGTTATATAAGGGATGATTTTCGAACCAAGGGCAGTTTCGGGCTCGTTACAATGCATAGAACGATGATATAACAAACTTTTTCGAATTCGAAACAAAAAGTTTTTTTGCCAAAAAAAACCGTGGGTTAACCATCGTTGATTTTTCACGAAAATGGTTAAATTTTTTTATTTTTTTTTTGGATGCCAATCGAAAGTTTAAGGCCCTCTGAACATGCTGTACAAATTTTTCCCCTAACAAACCACTTTTAAGGGATCAGCATGCAGTTTTAGGGATGACCACTTCCCACTAAGAGGGAGAGACGAACGTGGCCTCTTCAACAAATGCATGTGTACCATCGTTATATAAGGGATGATTTTCGAACCAAGGGCAGTTTCGGGCTCGTTACAATGCATAGAACGATGATATAACAAACTTTTTCGAATTCGAAACAAAAAGTTTTTTTGCCAAAAAAAACCGTGGGTTAACCATCGTTGATTTTTCACGAAAATGGTTAAATTTTTTTATTTTTTTTTTGGATGCCAATCGAAAGTTTAAGGCCCTCTGAACATGCTGTACAAATTTTTCCCCTAACAAACCACTTTTAAGGGATCAGCATGCAGTTTTAGGGATGACCACTTCCCACTAAGAGGGAGAGACGAACGTGGCCTCTTCAACAAATGCATGTGTACCATCGTTATATAAGGGATGATTTTCGAACCAAGGGCAGTTTCGGGCTCGTAACAATGCATAGAACGATGATATAACAAACTTTTTCGAATTCGAACAAAAAGTTTTTTTGCCAAAAAAAACCGTGGGTTAACCATCGTTGATTTTTCACGAAAATGGTTAAATTTTTTTATTTTTTTTTTGGATGCCAATCGAAAGTTTAAGGCCCTCTGTACATGCTGTACAAATTTTTCCCCAAACAAACCACTTTTATGGGATCAGCATGCAGTTTTAGGGATGACCACTTCCCACTAAGAGGGAGAGACGAACGTGGCCTCTTCAACAAATGCATGTGTACCATCGTTATATAAGGGATGATTTTCGAACCAAGGGCAGTTTCGGGCTCGTAACAATGCATAGAACGATGATATAACAAACTTTTTCGAATTCGAAACAAAAAGTTTTTTTGCCAAAAAAAACCGTGGGTTAACCATCGTTGATTTTTCACGAAAATGGTTAAATTTTTTTATTTTTTTTTTGGATGCCAATCGAAAGTTTAAGGCCCTCTGTACATGCTGTACAAATTTTTCCCCAAACAAACCACTTTTAAGGGATCAGCATGCAGTTTTAGGGATGACCACTTCCCACTAAGAGGGAGAGTCGAACGTGGCCTCTTCAACAAATGCATGTGTACCATCGTTATATAAGGGATGATTTTCGAACCAAGGGCAGTTTCGGGCTCGTTACAATGCATAGAACGATGATATAACAAACTTTTTCGAATTCGAAACAAAAAGTTTTTTTGCCAAAAAAAACCGTGGGTTAACCATCGTTGATTTTTCACGAAAATGGTTAAATTTTTTTATTTTTTTTTTGGATGCCAATCGAAAGTTTAAGGCCCTCTGTACATGCTGTACAAATTTTTCCCCAAACAAACCACTTTTAAGGGATCAGCATGCAGTTTTAGGGATGACCACTTCCCACTAAGAGGGAGAGACGAACGTGGCCTCTTCAACAAATGCATGTGTACCATCGTTATATAAGGGATGATTTTCGAACCAAGGGCAGTTTCGGGCTCGTAACAATGCATAGAACGATGATATAACAAACTTTTTCGAATTCGAAACAAAAAGTTTTTTTGCCAAAAAAAACCGTGGGTTAACCATCGTTGATTTTTCACGAAAATGGTTAAATTTTTTTATTTTTTTTTTGGATGCCAATCGAAAGTTTAAGGCCCTCTGTACATGCTGTACAAATTTTTCCCCAAACAAACCACTTTTAAGGGATCAGCATGCAGTTTTAGGGATGACCACTTCCCACTAAGAGGGAGAGTCGAACGTGGCCTCTTCAACAAATGCATGTGTACCATCGTTATATAAGGGATGATTTTCGAACCAAGGGCAGTTTCGGGCTCGTTACAATGCATAGAACGATGATATAACAAACTTTTTCGAATTCGAAACAAAAAGTTTTTTTGCCAAAAAAAACCGTGGGTTAACCATCGTTGATTTTTCACGAAAATGGTTAAATTTTTTTATTTTTTTTTTGGATGCCAATCGAAAGTTTAAGGCCCTCTGTACATGCTGTACAAATTTTTCCCCAAACAAACCACTTTTAAGGGATCAGCATGCAGTTTTAGGGATGACCACTTCCCACTAAGAGGGAGAGACGAACGTGGCCTCTTCAACAAATGCATGTGTACCATCGTTATATAAGGGATGATTTTCGAACCAAGGGCAGTTTCGGGCTCGTAACAATGCATAGAACGATGATATAACAAACTTTTTCGAATTCGAAACAAAAAGTTTTTTTGCCAAAAAAAACCGTGGGTTAACCATCGTTGATTTTTCACGAAAATGGTTAAATTTTTTTATTTTTTTTTTGGATGCCAATCGAAAGTTTAAGGCCCTCTGTACATGCTGTACAAATTTTTCCCCAAACAAACCACTTTTAAGGGATCAGCATGCAGTTTTAGGGATGACCACTTCCCACTAAGAGGGAGAGACGAACGTGGCCTCTTCAACAAATGCATGTGTACCATCGTTATATAAGGGATGATTTTCGAACCAAGGGCAGTTTCGGGCTCGTAACAATGCATAGAACGATGATATAACAAACTTTTTCGAATTCGAAACAAAAAGTTTTTTTGCCAAAAAAAACTGTGGGTTAACCATCGTTGATTTTTCACGAAAATGGTTAAATTTTTTTATTTTTTTTTTTGGATGCCAATCGAAAGTTTAAGGCCCTCTGTACATGCTGTACAAATTTTTCCCCAAACAAACCACTTTTAAGGGATCAGCATGCAGTTTTAGGGATGACCACTTCCCACTAAGAGGGAGAGACGAACGTGGCCTCTTCAACAAATGCATGTGTACCATCGTTATATAAGGGATGATTTTCGAACCAAGGGCAGTTTCGGGCTCGTAACAATGCATAGAACGATGATATAACAAACTTTTTCGAATTCGAAACAAAAAGTTTTTTTGCCAAAAAAAACCGTGGGTTAACCATCGTTGATTTTTCACGAAAATGGTTAAATTTTTTTATTTTTTTTTTGGATGCCAATCGAAAGTTTAAGGCCCTCTGTACATGCTGTACAAATTTTTCCCCAAACAAACCACTTTTAAGGGATCAGCATGCAGTTTTAGGGATGACCACTTCCCACTAAGAGGGAGAGACGAACGTGGCCTCTTCAACAAATGCATGTGTACCATCGTTATATAAGGGATGATTTTCGAACCAAGGGCAGTTTCGGGCTCGTAACAATGCATAGAACGATGATATAACAAACTTTTTCGAATTCGAAACAAAAAGTTTTTTTGCCAAAAAAAACTGTGGGTTAACCATCGTTGATTTTTCACGAAAATGGTTAAATTTTTTTATTTTTTTTTTTGGATGCCAATCGAAAGTTTAAGGCCCTCTGTACATGCTGTACAAATTTTTCCCCAAACAAACCACTTTTAAGGGATCAGCATGCAGTTTTAGGGATGACCACTTCCCACTAAGAGGGAGAGACGAACGTGGCCTCTTCAACAAATGCATGTGTACCATCGTTATATAAGGGATGATTTTCGAACCAAGGGCAGTTTCGGGCTCGTAACAATGCATAGAACGATGATATAACAAACTTTTTCGAATTCGAAACAAAAAGTTTTTTTGCCAAAAAAAACCGTGGGTTAACCATCGTTGATTTTTCACGAAAATGGTTAAATTTTTTTATTTTTTTTTTGGATGCCAATCGAAAGTTTAAGGCCCTCTGTACATGCTGTACAAATTTTTCCCCAAACAAACCACTTTTAAGGGATCAGCATGCAGTTTTAGGGATGACCACTTCCCACTAAGAGGGAGAGTCGAACGTGGCCTCTTCAACAAATGCATGTGTACCATCGTTATATAAGGGATGATTTTCGAACCAAGGGCAGTTTCGGGCTCGTAACAATGCATAGAACGATGATATAACAAACTTTTTCGAATTCGAAACAAAAAGTTTTTTTGCCAAAAAAAACTGTGGGTTAACCATCGTTGATTTTTCACGAAAATGGTTAAATTTTTTTATTTTTTTTTTTGGATGCCAATCGAAAGTTTAAGGCCCTCTGTACATGCTGTACAAATTTTTCCCCAAACAAACCACTTTTAAGGGATCAGCATGCAGTTTTAGGGATGACCACTTCCCACTAAGAGGGAGAGACGAACGTGGCCTCTTCAACAAATGCATGTGTACCATCGTTATATAAGGGATGATTTTCGAACCAAGGGCAGTTTCGGGCTCGTAACAATGCATAGAACGATGATATAACAAACTTTTTCGAATTCGAAACAAAAAGTTTTTTTGCCAAAAAAAACCGTGGGTTAACCATCGTTGATTTTTCACGAAAATGGTTAAATTTTTTTATTTTTTTTTTGGATGCCAATCGAAAGTTTAAGGCCCTCTGTACATGCTGTACAAATTTTTCCCCAAACAAACCACTTTTAAGGGATCAGCATGCAGTTTTAGGGATGACCACTTCCCACTAAGAGGGAGAGACGAACGTGGCCTCTTCAACAAATGCATGTGTACCATCGTTATATAAGGGATGATTTTCGAACCAAGGGCAGTTTCGGGCTCGTAACAATGCATAGAACGATGATATAACAAACTTTTTCGAATTCGAAACAAAAAGTTTTTTTGCCAAAAAAAACTGTGGGTTAACCATCGTTGATTTTTCACGAAAATGGTTAAATTTTTTTATTTTTTTTTTTGGATGCCAATCGAAAGTTTAAGGCCCTCTGAACATGCTGTACAAATTTTTCCCCTAACAAACCACTTTTAAGGGATCAGCATGCAGTTTTAGGGATGACCACTTCCCACTAAGAGGGAGAGACGAACGTGGCCTCTTCAACAAATGCATGTGTACCATCGTTATATAAGGGATGATTTTCGAACCAAGGGCAGTTTCGGGCTCGTAACAATGCATAGAACGATGATATAACAAACTTTTTCGAATTCGAAACAAAAAGTTTTTTTGCCAAAAAAAACCGTGGGTTAACCATCGTTGATTTTTCACGAAAATGGTTAAATTTTTTTATTTTTTTTTTGGATGCCAATCGAAAGTTTAAGGCCCTCTGTACATGCTGTACAAATTTTTCCCCAAACAAACCACTTTTATGGGATCAGCATGCAGTTTTAGGGATGACCACTTCCCACTAAGAGGGAGAGACGAACGTGGCCTCTTCAACAAATGCATGTGTACCATCGTTATATAAGGGATGATTTTCGAACCAAGGGCAGTTTCGGGCTCGTAACAATGCATAGAACGATGATATAACAAACTTTTTCGAATTCGAAACAAAAAGTTTTTTTGCCAAAAAAAACCGTGGGTTAACCATCGTTGATTTTTCACGAAAATGGTTAAATTTTTTTATTTTTTTTTTGGATGCCAATCAAAAGTTTAAGGCCCTCTGTACATGCTGTACAAATTTTTCCCCAAACAAACCACTTTTATGGGATCAGCATGCAGTTTTAGGGATGACCACTTCCCACTAAGAGGGAGAGACGAACGTGGCCTCTTCAACAAATGCATGTGTACCATCGTTATATAAGGGATGATTTTCGAACCAAGGGCAGTTTCGGGCTCGTAACAATGCATAGAACGATGATATAACAAACTTTTTCGAATTCGAAACAAAAAGTTTTTTTGCCAAAAAAAACCGTGGGTTAACCATCGTTGATTTTTCACGAAAATGGTTAAATTTTTTTATTTTTTTTTTGGATGCCAATCGAAAGTTTAAGGCCCTCTGTACATGCTGTACAAATTTTTCCCCAAACAAACCACTTTTAAGGGATCAGCATGCAGTTTTAGGGATGACCACTTCCCACTAAGAGGGAGAGTCGAACGTGGCCTCTTCAACAAATGCATGTGTACCATCGTTATATAAGGGATGATTTTCGAACCAAGGGCAGTTTCGGGCTCGTTACAATGCATAGAACGATGATATAACAAACTTTTTCGAATTCGAAACAAAAAGTTTTTTTGCCAAAAAAAACCGTGGGTTAACCATCGTTGATTTTTCACGAAAATGGTTAAATTTTTTTATTTTTTTTTTGGATGCCAATCGAAAGTTTAAGGCCCTCTGTACATGCTGTACAAATTTTTCCCCAAACAAACCACTTTTAAGGGATCAGCATGCAGTTTTAGGGATGACCACTTCCCACTAAGAGGGAGAGACGAACGTGGCCTCTTCAACAAATGCATGTGTACCATCGTTATATAAGGGATGATTTTCGAACCAAGGGCAGTTTCGGGCTCGTAACAATGCATAGAACGATGATATAACAAACTTTTTCGAATTCGAAACAAAAAGTTTTTTTGCCAAAAAAAACCGTGGGTTAACCATCGTTGATTTTTCACGAAAATGGTTAAATTTTTTTATTTTTTTTTTGGATGCCAATCGAAAGTTTAAGGCCCTCTGTACATGCTGTACAAATTTTTCCCCAAACAAACCACTTTTAAGGGATCAGCATGCAGTTTTAGGGATGACCACTTCCCACTAAGAGGGAGAGACGAACGTGGCCTCTTCAACAAATGCATGTGTACCATCGTTATATAAGGGATGATTTTCGAACCAAGGGCAGTTTCGGGCTCGTAACAATGCATAGAACGATGATATAACAAACTTTTTCGAATTCGAAACAAAAAGTTTTTTTGCCAAAAAAAACTGTGGGTTAACCATCGTTGATTTTTCACGAAAATGGTTAAATTTTTTTATTTTTTTTTTTGGATGCCAATCGAAAGTTTAAGGCCCTCTGAACATGCTGTACAAATTTTTCCCCTAACAAACCACTTTTAAGGGATCAGCATGCAGTTTTAGGGATGACCACTTCCCACTAAGAGGGAGAGACGAACGTGGCCTCTTCAACAAATGCATGTGTACCATCGTTATATAAGGGATGATTTTCGAACCAAGGGCAGTTTCGGGCTCGTAACAATGCAAAGAACGATGATATAACAAACTTTTTCGAATTCGAAACAAAAAGTTTTTTTGCCAAAAAAAACCGTGGGTTAAACATCGTTGATTTTTCACGAAAATGGTATAATTTTTTTTTTTTGTTTTGGATGCCAATCGAAAGTTTAAGGCCCTCTGTACATGCTGTACAAATTTTTCCCCAAACAAACCACTTTTAAGGGATCAGCATGCAGTTTTAGGGATGACCACTTCCCACTAAGAGGGAGAGACGAACGTGGCCTCTTCAACAAATGCATGTGTACCATCGTTATATAAGGGATGATTTTCGAACCAAGGGCAGTTTCGGGCTCGTAACAATGCATAGAACGATGATATAACAAACTTTTTCGAATTCGATACAAAAAGTTTTTTTGCCAAAAAAAACCGTGGGTTAACCATCGTTGATTTTTCACGAAAATGGTTAAATTTTTTTATTTTTTTTTTGGATGCCAATCGAAAGTTTAAGGCCCTCTGTACATGCTGTACAAATTTTTCCCCAAACAAACCACTTTTAAGGGATCAGCATGCAGTTTTAGGGATGACCACTTCCCACTAAGAGGGAGAGACGAACGTGGCCTCTTCAACAAATGCATGTGTACCGTCGTTATATAAGGGATGATTTTCGAACCAAGGGCAGTTTCGGGCTCGTAACAATGCATAGAACGATGATATAACAAACTTTTTCGAATTCGAAACAAAAAGTTTTTTTGCCAAAAAAAACCGTGGGTTAACCATCGTTGATTTTTCACGAAAATGGTTAAATTTTTTTATTTTTTTTTTGGATGCCAATCGAAAGTTTAAGGCCCTCTGTACATGCTGTACAAATTTTTCCCCAAACAAACCACTTTTAAGGGATCAGCATGCAGTTTTAGGGATGACCACTTCCCACTAAGAGGGAGAGACGAACGTGGCCTCTTCAACAAATGCATGTGTACCATCGTTATATAAGGGATGATTTTCGAACCAAGGGCAGTTTCGGGCTCGTAACAATGCATAGAACGATGATATAACAAACTTTTTCGAATTCGAAACAAAAAGTTTTTTTGCCAAAAAAAACCGTGGGTTAACCATCGTTGATTTTTCACGAAAATGGTTAAATTTTTTTATTTTTTTTTTGGATGCCAATCGAAAGTTTAAGGCCCTCTGTACATGCTGTACAAATTTTTCCCCAAACAAACCACTTTTAAGGGATCAGCATGCAGTTTTAGGGATGACCACTTCCCACTAAGAGGGAGAGACGAACGTGGCCTCTTCAACAAATGCATGTGTACCATCGTTATATAAGGGATGATTTTCGAACCAAGGGCAGTTTCGGGCTCGTAACAATGCATAGAACGATGATATAACAAACTTTTTCGAATTCGAAACAAAAAGTTTTTTTGCCAAAAAAAACTGTGGGTTAACCATCGTTGATTTTTCACGAAAATGGTTAAATTTTTTTATTTTTTTTTTTGGATGCCAATCGAAAGTTTAAGGCCCTCTGAACATGCTGTACAAATTTTTCCCCTAACAAACCACTTTTAAGGGATCAGCATGCAGTTTTAGGGATGACCACTTCCCACTAAGAGGGAGAGACGAACGTGGCCTCTTCAACAAATGCATGTGTACCATCGTTATATAAGGGATGATTTTCGAACCAAGGGCAGTTTCGGGCTCGTAACAATGCATAGAACGATGATATAACAAACTTTTTCGAATTCGAAACAAAAAGTTTTTTTGCCAAAAAAAACCGTGGGTTAACCATCGTTGATTTTTCACGAAAATGGTTAAATTTTTTTATTTTTTTTTTGGATGCCAATCGAAAGTTTAAGGCCCTCTGTACATGCTGTACAAATTTTTCCCCAAACAAACCACTTTTATGGGATCAGCATGCAGTTTTAGGGATGACCACTTCCCACTAAGAGGGAGAGACGAACGTGGCCTCTTCAACAAATGCATGTGTACCATCGTTATATAAGGGATGATTTTCGAACCAAGGGCAGTTTCGGGCTCGTAACAATGCATAGAACGATGATATAACAAACTTTTTCGAATTCGAAACAAAAAGTTTTTTTGCCAAAAAAAACCGTGGGTTAACCATCGTTGATTTTTCACGAAAATGGTTAAATTTTTTTATTTTTTTTTTGGATGCCAATCAAAAGTTTAAGGCCCTCTGTACATGCTGTACAAATTTTTCCCCAAACAAACCACTTTTATGGGATCAGCATGCAGTTTTAGGGATGACCACTTCCCACTAAGAGGGAGAGACGAACGTGGCCTCTTCAACAAATGCATGTGTACCATCGTTATATAAGGGATGATTTTCGAACCAAGGGCAGTTTCGGGCTCGTAACAATGCATAGAACGATGATATAACAAACTTTTTCGAATTCGAAACAAAAAGTTTTTTTGCCAAAAAAAACCGTGGGTTAACCATCGTTGATTTTTCACGAAAATGGTTAAATTTTTTTATTTTTTTTTTGGATGCCAATCGAAAGTTTAAGGCCCTCTGTACATGCTGTACAAATTTTTCCCCAAACAAACCACTTTTAAGGGATCAGCATGCAGTTTTAGGGATGACCACTTCCCACTAAGAGGGAGAGTCGAACGTGGCCTCTTCAACAAATGCATGTGTACCATCGTTATATAAGGGATGATTTTCGAACCAAGGGCAGTTTCGGGCTCGTTACAATGCATAGAACGATGATATAACAAACTTTTTCGAATTCGAAACAAAAAGTTTTTTTGCCAAAAAAAACCGTGGGTTAACCATCGTTGATTTTTCACGAAAATGGTTAAATTTTTTTATTTTTTTTTTGGATGCCAATCGAAAGTTTAAGGCCCTCTGTACATGCTGTACAAATTTTTCCCCAAACAAACCACTTTTAAGGGATCAGCATGCAGTTTTAGGGATGACCACTTCCCACTAAGAGGGAGAGACGAACGTGGCCTCTTCAACAAATGCATGTGTACCATCGTTATATAAGGGATGATTTTCGAACCAAGGGCAGTTTCGGGCTCGTAACAATGCATAGAACGATGATATAACAAACTTTTTCGAATTCGAAACAAAAAGTTTTTTTGCCAAAAAAAACCGTGGGTTAACCATCGTTGATTTTTCACGAAAATGGTTAAATTTTTTTATTTTTTTTTTGGATGCCAATCGAAAGTTTAAGGCCCTCTGTACATGCTGTACAAATTTTTCCCCAAACAAACCACTTTTAAGGGATCAGCATGCAGTTTTAGGGATGACCACTTCCCACTAAGAGGGAGAGACGAACGTGGCCTCTTCAACAAATGCATGTGTACCATCGTTATATAAGGGATGATTTTCGAACCAAGGGCAGTTTCGGGCTCGTAACAATGCATAGAACGATGATATAACAAACTTTTTCGAATTCGAAACAAAAAGTTTTTTTGCCAAAAAAAACCGTGGGTTAACCATCGTTGATTTTTCACGAAAATGGTTAAATTTTTTTATTTTTTTTTTGGATGCCAATCGAAAGTTTAAGGCCCTCTGTACATGCTGTACAAATTTTTCCCCAAACAAACCACTTTTAAGGGATCAGCATGCAGTTTTAGGGATGACCACTTCCCACTAAGAGGGAGAGACGAACGTGGCCTCTTCAACAAATGCATGTGTACCATCGTTATATAAGGGATGATTTTCGAACCAAGGGCAGTTTCGGGCTCGTAACAATGCATAGAACGATGATATAACAAACTTTTTCGAATTCGAAACAAAAAGTTTTTTTGCCAAAAAAAACTGTGGGTTAACCATCGTTGATTTTTCACGAAAATGGTTAAATTTTTTTATTTTTTTTTTTGGATGCCAATCGAAAGTTTAAGGCCCTCTGAACATGCTGTACAAATTTTTCCCCTAACAAACCACTTTTAAGGGATCAGCATGCAGTTTTAGGGATGACCACTTCCCACTAAGAGGGAGAGACGAACGTGGCCTCTTCAACAAATGCATGTGTACCATCGTTATATAAGGGATGATTTTCGAACCAAGGGCAGTTTCGGGCTCGTAACAATGCAAAGAACGATGATATAACAAACTTTTTCGAATTCGAAACAAAAAGTTTTTTTGCCAAAAAAAACCGTGGGTTAAACATCGTTGATTTTTCACGAAAATGGTATAATTTTTTTTTTTTGTTTTGGATGCCAATCGAAAGTTTAAGGCCCTCTGTACATGCTGTACAAATTTTTCCCCAAACAAACCACTTTTAAGGGATCAGCATGCAGTTTTAGGGATGACCACTTCCCACTAAGAGGGAGAGACGAACGTGGCCTCTTCAACAAATGCATGTGTACCGTCGTTATATAAGGGATGATTTTCGAACCAAGGGCAGTTTCGGGCTCGTAACAATGCATAGAACGATGATATAACAAACTTTTTCGAATTCGAAACAAAAAGTTTTTTTGCCAAAAAAAACCGTGGGTTAACCATCGTTGATTTTTCACGAAAATGGTTAAATTTTTTTATTTTTTT
The DNA here is from genome assembly GCA_958496175.1 of Sisyra terminalis. Lineage (NCBI taxonomy): Eukaryota > Metazoa > Arthropoda > Insecta > Neuroptera > Sisyridae > Sisyra > Sisyra terminalis. Next base: position 50,822,242 of record OY292278.1, on the reverse strand, counting down.
TTTGGATGCCAATCGAAAGTTTAAGGCCCTCTGTACATGCTGTACAAATTTTTCCCCAAACAAACCACTTTTAAGGGATCAGCATGCAGTTTTAGGGATGACCACTTCCCACTAAGAGGGAGAGACGAACGTGGCCTCTTCAACAAATGCATGTGTACCGTCGTTATATAAGGGATGATTTTCGAACCAAGGGCAGTTTCGGGCTCGTAACAATGCATAGAACGATGATATAACAAACTTTTTCGAATTCGAAACAAAAAGTTTTTTTGCCAAAAAAAACTGTGGGTTAACCATCGTTGATTTTTCACGAAAATGGTTAAATTTTTTTATTTTTTTTTTTGGATGCCAATCGAAAGTTTAAGGCCCTCTGAACATGCTGTACAAATTTTTCCCCTAACAAACCACTTTTAAGGGATCAGCATGCAGTTTTAGGGATGACCACTTCCCACTAAGAGGGAGAGACGAACGTGGCCTCTTCAACAAATGCATGTGTACCATCGTTATATAAGGGATGATTTTCGAACCAAGGGCAGTTTCGGGCTCGTAACAATGCAAAGAACGATGATATAACAAACTTTTTCGAATTCGAAACAAAAAGTTTTTTTGCCAAAAAAAACCGTGGGTTAAACATCGTTGATTTTTCACGAAAATGGTATAATTTTTTTTTTTTGTTTTGGATGCCAATCGAAAGTTTAAGGCCCTCTGTACATGCTGTACAAATTTTTCCCCAAACAAACCACTTTTAAGGGATCAGCATGCAGTTTTAGGGATGACCACTTCCCACTAAGAGGGAGAGACGAACGTGGCCTCTTCAACAAATGCATGTGTACCATCGTTATATAAGGGATGATTTTCGAACCAAGGGCAGTTTCGGGCTCGTAACAATGCATAGAACGATGATATAACAAACTTTTTCGAATTCGAAACAAAAAGTTTTTTTGCCAAAAAAAACTGTGGGTTAACCATCGTTGATTTTTCACGAAAATGGTTAAATTTTTTTATTTTTTTTTTTGGATGCCAATCGAAAGTTTAAGGCCCTCTGAACATGCTGTACAAATTTTTCCCCTAACAAACCACTTTTAAGGGATCAGCATGCAGTTTTAGGGATGACCACTTCCCACTAAGAGGGAGAGACGAACGTGGCCTCTTCAACAAATGCATGTGTACCATCGTTATATAAGGGATGATTTTCGAACCAAGGGCAGTTTCGGGCTCGTAACAATGCAAAGAACGATGATATAACAAACTTTTTCGAATTCGAAACAAAAAGTTTTTTTGCCAAAAAAAACCGTGGGTTAAACATCGTTGATTTTTCACGAAAATGGTATAATTTTTTTTTTTTGTTTTGGATGCCAATCGAAAGTTTAAGGCCCTCTGTACATGCTGTACAAATTTTTCCCCAAACAAACCACTTTTAAGGGATCAGCATGCAGTTTTAGGGATGACCACTTCCCACTAAGAGGGAGAGACGAACGTGGCCTCTTCAACAAATGCATGTGTACCATCGTTATATAAGGGATGATTTTCGAACCAAGGGCAGTTTCGGGCTCGTAACAATGCATAGAACGATGATATAACAAACTTTTTCGAATTCGAAACAAAAAGTTTTTTTGCCAAAAAAAACTGTGGGTTAACCATCGTTGATTTTTCACGAAAATGGTTAAATTTTTTTATTTTTTTTTTTGGATGCCAATCGAAAGTTTAAGGCCCTCTGAACATGCTGTACAAATTTTTCCCCTAACAAACCACTTTTAAGGGATCAGCATGCAGTTTTAGGGATGACCACTTCCCACTAAGAGGGAGAGACGAACGTGGCCTCTTCAACAAATGCATGTGTACCATCGTTATATAAGGGATGATTTTCGAACCAAGGGCAGTTTCGGGCTCGTAACAATGCAAAGAACGATGATATAACAAACTTTTTCGAATTCGAAACAAAAAGTTTTTTTGCCAAAAAAAACCGTGGGTTAAACATCGTTGATTTTTCACGAAAATGGTATAATTTTTTTTTTTTGTTTTGGATGCCAATCGAAAGTTTAAGGCCCTCTGTACATGCTGTACAAATTTTTCCCCAAACAAACCACTTTTAAGGGATCAGCATGCAGTTTTAGGGATGACCACTTCCCACTAAGAGGGAGAGACGAACGTGGCCTCTTCAACAAATGCATGTGTACCGTCGTTATATAAGGGATGATTTTCGAACCAAGGGCAGTTTCGGGCTCGTAACAATGCATAGAACGATGATATAACAAACTTTTTCGAATTCGAAACAAAAAGTTTTTTTGCCAAAAAAAACCGTGGGTTAACCATCGTTGATTTTTCACGAAAATGGTTAAATTTTTTTATTTTTTTTTTGGATGCCAATCGAAAGTTTAAGGCCCTCTGTACATGCTGTACAAATTTTTCCCCAAACAAACCACTTTTAAGGGATCAGCATGCAGTTTTAGGGATGACCACTTCCCACTAAGAGGGAGAGACGAACGTGGCCTCTTCAACAAATGCATGTGTACCGTCGTTATATAAGGGATGATTTTCGAACCAAGGGCAGTTTCGGGCTCGTAACAATGCAAAGAACGATGATATAACAAACTTTTTCGAATTCGAAACAAAAAGTTTTTTTGCCAAAAAAAACCGTGGGTTAAACATCGTTGATTTTTCACGAAAATGGTATAATTTTTTTTTTTTGTTTTGGATGCCAATCGAAAGTTTAAGGCCCTCTGTACATGCTGTACAAATTTTTCCCCAAACAAACCACTTTTAAGGGATCAGCATGCAGTTTTAGGGATGACCACTTCCCACTAAGAGGGAGAGACGAACGTGGCCTCTTCAACAAATGCATGTGTACCATCGTTATATAAGGGATGATTTTCGAACCAAGGGCAGTTTCGGGCTCGTAACAATGCATAGAACGATGATATAACAAACTTTTTCGAATTCGAAACAAAAAGTTTTTTTGCCAAAAAAAACCGTGGGTTAACCATCGTTGATTTTTCACGAAAATGGTTAAATTTTTTTATTTTTTTTTTGGATGCCAATCGAAAGTTTAAGGCCCTCTGTACATGCTGTACAAATTTTTCCCCAAACAAACCACTTTTAAGGGATCAGCATGCAGTTTTAGGGATGACCACTTCCCACTAAGAGGGAGAGACGAACGTGGCCTCTTCAACAAATGCATGTGTACCATCGTTATATAAGGGATGATTTTCGAACCAAGGGCAGTTTCGGGCTCGTAACAATGCATAGAACGATGATATAACAAACTTTTTCGAATTCGAAACAAAAAGTTTTTTTGCCAAAAAAAACTGTGGGTTAACCATCGTTGATTTTTCACGAAAATGGTTAAATTTTTTTATTTTTTTTTTTGGATGCCAATCGAAAGTTTAAGGCCCTCTGAACATGCTGTACAAATTTTTCCCCTAACAAACCACTTTTAAGGGATCAGCATGCAGTTTTAGGGATGACCACTTCCCACTAAGAGGGAGAGACGAACGTGGCCTCTTCAACAAATGCATGTGTACCATCGTTATATAAGGGATGATTTTCGAACCAAGGGCAGTTTCGGGCTCGTAACAATGCAAAGAACGATGATATAACAAACTTTTTCGAATTCGAAACAAAAAGTTTTTTTGCCAAAAAAAACCGTGGGTTAAACATCGTTGATTTTTCACGAAAATGGTATAATTTTTTTTTTTTGTTTTGGATGCCAATCGAAAGTTTAAGGCCCTCTGTACATGCTGTACAAATTTTTCCCCAAACAAACCACTTTTAAGGGATCAGCATGCAGTTTTAGGGATGACCACTTCCCACTAAGAGGGAGAGACGAACGTGGCCTCTTCAACAAATGCATGTGTACCGTCGTTATATAAGGGATGATTTTCGAACCAAGGGCAGTTTCGGGCTCGTAACAATGCATAGAACGATGATATAACAAACTTTTTCGAATTCGATACAAAAAGTTTTTTTGCCAAAAAAAACCGTGGGTTAACCATCGTTGATTTTTCACGAAAATGGTTAAATTTTTTTATTTTTTTTTTGGATGCCAATCGAAAGTTTAAGGCCCTCTGTACATGCTGTACAAATTTTTCCCCAAACAAACCACTTTTAAGGGATCAGCATGCAGTTTTAGGGATGACCACTTCCCACTAAGAGGGAGAGACGAACGTGGCCTCTTCAACAAATGCATGTGTACCGTCGTTATATAAGGGATGATTTTCGAACCAAGGGCAGTTTCGGGCTCGTAACAATGCATAGAACGATGATATAACAAACTTTTTCGAATTCGAAACAAAAAGTTTTTTTGCCAAAAAAAACCGTGGGTTAACCATCGTTGATTTTTCACGAAAATGGTTAAATTTTTTTATTTTTTTTTTGGATGCCAATCGAAAGTTTAAGGCCCTCTGTACATGCTGTACAAATTTTTCCCCAAACAAACCACTTTTAAGGGATCAGCATGCAGTTTTAGGGATGACCACTTCCCACTAAGAGGGAGAGACGAACGTGGCCTCTTCAACAAATGCATGTGTACCGTCGTTATATAAGGGATGATTTTCGAACCAAGGGCAGTTTCGGGCTCGTAACAATGCATAGAACGATGATATAACAAACTTTTTCGAATTCGAAACAAAAAGTTTTTTTGCCAAAAAAAACCGTGGGTTAACCATCGTTGATTTTTCACGAAAATGGTTAAATTTTTTTATTTTTTTTTTTGGATGCCAATCGAAAGTTTAAGGCCCTCTGAACATGCTGTACAAATTTTTCCCCAAACAAATCACTTTTAAGGGATCAGCATGCAGTTTTAGGGATGACCACTTCCCACTAAGAGGGAGAGACGAACGTGGCCTCTTCAACAAATGCATGTGTACCATCGTTATATAAGGGATGATTTTCGAACCAAGGGCAGTTTCGGGCTCGTAACAATGCATAGAACGATGATATAACAAACTTTTTCGAATTCGATACAAAAAGTTTTTTTGCCAAAAAAAACCGTGGGTTAACCATCGTTGATTTTTCACGAAAATGGTTAAATTTTTTTATTTTTTTTTTGGATGCCAATCGAAAGTTTAAGGCCCTCTGTACATGCTGTACAAATTTTTCCCCAAACAAACCACTTTTAAGGGATCAGCATGCAGTTTTAGGGATGACCACTTCCCACTAAGAGGGAGAGACGAACGTGGCCTCTTCAACAAATGCATGTGTACCATCGTTATATAAGGGATGATTTTCGAACCAAGGGCAGTTTCGGGCTCGTAACAATGCATAGAACGATGATATAACAAACTTTTTCGAATTCGATACAAAAAGTTTTTTTGCCAAAAAAAACCGTGGGTTAACCATCGTTGATTTTTCACGAAAATGGTTAAATTTTTTTATTTTTTTTTTGGATGCCAATCGAAAGTTTAAGGCCCTCTGTACATGCTGTACAAATTTTTCCCCAAACAAACCACTTTTAAGGGATCAGCATGCAGTTTTAGGGATGACCACTTCCCACTAAGAGGGAGAGACGAACGTGGCCTCTTCAACAAATGCATGTGTACCATCGTTATATAAGGGATGATTTTCGAACCAAGGGCAGTTTCGGGCTCGTAACAATGCATAGAACGATGATATAACAAACTTTTTCGAATTCGAAACAAAAAGTTTTTTTGCCAAAAAAAACTGTGGGTTAACCATCGTTGATTTTTCACGAAAATGGTTAAATTTTTTTATTTTTTTTTTTGGATGCCAATCGAAAGTTTAAGGCCCTCTGAACATGCTGTACAAATTTTTCCCCTAACAAACCACTTTTAAGGGATCAGCATGCAGTTTTAGGGATGACCACTTCCCACTAAGAGGGAGAGACGAACGTGGCCTCTTCAACAAATGCATGTGTACCATCGTTATATAAGGGATGATTTTCGAACCAAGGGCAGTTTCGGGCTCGTAACAATGCAAAGAACGATGATATAACAAACTTTTTCGAATTCGAAACAAAAAGTTTTTTTGCCAAAAAAAACCGTGGGTTAAACATCGTTGATTTTTCACGAAAATGGTATAATTTTTTTTTTTTGTTTTGGATGCCAATCGAAAGTTTAAGGCCCTCTGTACATGCTGTACAAATTTTTCCCCAAACAAACCACTTTTAAGGGATCAGCATGCAGTTTTAGGGATGACCACTTCCCACTAAGAGGGAGAGACGAACGTGGCCTCTTCAACAAATGCATGTGTACCGTCGTTATATAAGGGATGATTTTCGAACCAAGGGCAGTTTCGGGCTCGTAACAATGCATAGAACGATGATATAACAAACTTTTTCGAATTCGATACAAAAAGTTTTTTTGCCAAAAAAAACCGTGGGTTAACCATCGTTGATTTTTCACGAAAATGGTTAAATTTTTTTATTTTTTTTTTGGATGCCAATCGAAAGTTTAAGGCCCTCTGTACATGCTGTACAAATTTTTCCCCAAACAAACCACTTTTAAGGGATCAGCATGCAGTTTTAGGGATGACCACTTCCCACTAAGAGGGAGAGACGAACGTGGCCTCTTCAACAAATGCATGTGTACCGTCGTTATATAAGGGATGATTTTCGAACCAAGGGCAGTTTCGGGCTCGTAACAATGCATAGAACGATGATATAACAAACTTTTTCGAATTCGAAACAAAAAGTTTTTTTGCCAAAAAAAACCGTGGGTTAACCATCGTTGATTTTTCACGAAAATGGTTAAATTTTTTTATTTTTTTTTTGGATGCCAATCGAAAGTTTAAGGCCCTCTGTACATGCTGTACAAATTTTTCCCCAAACAAACCACTTTTAAGGGATCAGCATGCAGTTTTAGGGATGACCACTTCCCACTAAGAGGGAGAGACGAACGTGGCCTCTTCAACAAATGCATGTGTACCGTCGTTATATATGGGATGATTTTCGAACCAAGGGCAGTTTCGGGCTCGTAACAATGCATAGAACGATGATATAACAAACTTTTTCGAATTCGAAACAAAAAGTTTTTTTGCCAAAAAAAACCGTGGGTTAACCATCGTTGATTTTTCACGAAAATGGTTAAATTTTTTTATTTTTTTTTTTGGATGCCAATCGAAAGTTTAAGGCCCTCTGAACATGCTGTACAAATTTTTCCCCAAACAAATCACTTTTAAGGGATCAGCATGCAGTTTTAGGGATGACCACTTCCCACTAAGAGGGAGAGACGAACGTGGCCTCTTCAACAAATGCATGTGTACCATCGTTATATAAGGGATGATTTTCGAACCAAGGGCAGTTTCGGGCTCGTAACAATGCATAGAACGATGATATAACAAACTTTTTCGAATTCGATACAAAAAGTTTTTTTGCCAAAAAAAACCGTGGGTTAACCATCGTTGATTTTTCACGAAAATGGTTAAATTTTTTTATTTTTTTTTTGGATGCCAATCGAAAGTTTAAGGCCCTCTGTACATGCTGTACAAATTTTTCCCCAAACAAACCACTTTTAAGGGATCAGCATGCAGTTTTAGGGATGACCACTTCCCACTAAGAGGGAGAGACGAACGTGGCCTCTTCAACAAATGCATGTGTACCATCGTTATATAAGGGATGATTTTCGAACCAAGGGCAGTTTCGGGCTCGTAACAATGCATAGAACGATGATATAACAAACTTTTTCGAATTCGATACAAAAAGTTTTTTTGCCAAAAAAAACCGTGGGTTAACCATCGTTGATTTTTCACGAAAATGGTTAAATTTTTTTATTTTTTTTTTGGATGCCAATCGAAAGTTTAAGGCCCTCTGTACATGCTGTACAAATTTTTCCCCAAACAAACCACTTTTAAGGGATCAGCATGCAGTTTTAGGGATGACCACTTCCCACTAAGAGGGAGAGACGAACGTGGCCTCTTCAACAAATGCTTGTGTACCATCGTTATATAAGGGATGATTTTCGAACCAAGGGCAGTTTCGGGCTCGTAACAATGCATAGAACGATGATATAACAAACTTTTTCGAATTCGATACAAAAAGTTTTTTTGCCAAAAAAAACCGTGGGTTAACCATCGTTGATTTTTCACGAAAATGGTTAAATTTTTTTATTTTTTTTTTGGATGCCAATCGAAAGTTTAAGGCCCTCTGTACATGCTGTACAAATTTTTCCCCAAACAAACCACTTTTAAGGGATCAGCATGCAGTTTTAGGGATGACCACTTCCCACTAAGAGGGAGAGACGAACGTGGCCTCTTCAACAAATGCATGTGTACCATCGTTATATAAGGGATGATTTTCGAACCAAGGGCAGTTTCGGGCTCGTAACAATGCATAGAACGATGATATAACAAACTTTTTCGAATTCGATACAAAAAGTTTTTTTGCCAAAAAAAACCGTGGGTTAACCATCGTTGATTTTTCACGAAAATGGTTAAATTTTTTTATTTTTTTTTTGGATGCCAATCGAAAGTTTAAGGCCCTCTGTACATGCTGTACAAATTTTTCCCCAAACAAACCACTTTTAAGGGATCAGCATGCAGTTTTAGGGATGACCACTTCCCACTAAGAGGGAGAGACGAACGTGGCCTCTTCAACAAATGCATGTGTACCATCGTTATATAAGGGATGATTTTCGAACCAAGGGCAGTTTCGGGCTCGTAACAATGCATAGAACGATGATATAACAAACTTTTTCGAATTCGAAACAAAAAGTTTTTTTGCCAAAAAAAACCGTGGGTTAACCATCGTTGATTTTTCACGAAAATGGTTAAATTTTTTTATTTTTTTTTTTGGATGCCAATCGAAAGTTTAAGGCCCTCTGAACATGCTGTACAAATTTTTCCCCAAACAAACCACTTTTAAGGGATCAGCATGCAGTTTTAGGGATGACCACTTCCCACTAAGAGGGAGAGACGAACGTGGCCTCTTCAACAAATGCATGTGTACCATCGTTATATAAGGGATGATTTTCGAACCAAGGGCAGTTTCGGGCTCGTAACAATGCATAGAACGATGATATAACAAACTTTTTCGAATTCGATACAAAAAGTTTTTTTGCCAAAAAAAACCGTGGGTTAACCATCGTTGATTTTTCACGAAAATGGTTAAATTTTTTTATTATTTTTTTGGATGCCAATCGAAAGTTTAAGGCCCTCTGTACATGCTGTACAAATTTTTCCCCAAACAAACCACTTTTAAGGGATCAGCATGCAGTTTTAGGGATGACCACTTCCCACTAAGAGGGAGAGACGAACGTGGCCTCTTCAACAAATGCATGTGTACCATCGTTATATAAGGGATGATTTTCGAACCAAGGGCAGTTTCGGGCTCGTAACAATGCATAGAACGATGATATAACAAACTTTTTCGAATTCGATACAAAAAGTTTTTTTGCCAAAAAAAACCGTGGGTTAACCATCGTTGATTTTTCACGAAAATGGTTAAATTTTTTTATTTTTTTTTTGGATGCCAATCGAAAGTTTAAGGCCCTCTGTACATGCTGTACAAATTTTTCCCCAAACAAACCACTTTTAAGGGATCAGCATGCAGTTTTAGGGATGACCACTTCCCACTAAGAGGGAGAGACGAACGTGGCCTCTTCAACAAATGCATGTGTACCATCGTTATATAAGGGATGATTTTCGAACCAAGGGCAGTTTCGGGCTCGTAACAATGCATAGAACGATGATATAACAAACTTTTTCGAATTCGATACAAAAAGTTTTTTTGCCAAAAAAAACCGTGGGTTAACCATCGTTGATTTTTCACGAAAATGGTTAAATTTTTTTATTTTTTTTTTGGATGCCAATCGAAAGTTTAAGGCCCTCTGTACATGCTGTACAAATTTTTCCCCAAACAAACCACTTTTAAGGGATCAGCATGCAGTTTTAGGGATGACCACTTCCCACTAAGAGGGAGAGACGAACGTGGCCTCTTCAACAAATGCATGTGTACCATCGTTATATAAGGGATGATTTTCGAACCAAGGGCAGTTTCGGGCTCGTAACAATGCATAGAACGATGATATAACAAACTTTTTCGAATTCGATACAAAAAGTTTTTTTGCCAAAAAAAACCGTGGGTTAACCATCGTTGATTTTTCACGAAAATGGTTAAATTTTTTTATTTTTTTTTTGGATGCCAATCGAAAGTTTAAGGCCCTCTGTACATGCTGTACAAATTTTTCCCCAAACAAACCACTTTTAAGGGATCAGCATGCAGTTTTAGGGATGACCACTTCCCACTAAGAGGGAGAGACGAACGTGGCCTCTTCAACAAATGCATGTGTACCATCGTTATATAAGGGATGATTTTCGAACCAAGGGCAGTTTCGGGCTCGTAACAATGCATAGAACGATGATATAACAAACTTTTTCGAATTCGAAACAAAAAGTTTTTTTGCCAAAAAAAACCGTGGGTTAACCATCGTTGATTTTTCACGAAAATGGTTAAATTTTTTTATTTTTTTTTTTGGATGCCAATCGAAAGTTTAAGGCCCTCTGAACATACTGTACAAATTTTTCCCCTAACAAACCACTTTTAAGGGATCAGCATGCAGTTTTAGGGATGACCACTTCCCACTAAGAGGGAGAGACGAACGTGGCCTCTTCAACAAATGCATGTGTACCATCGTTATATAAGGGATGATTTTCGAACCAAGGGCAGTTTCGGGCTCGTAACAATGCATAGAACGATGATATAACAAACTTTTTCGAATTCGAAACAAAAAGTTTTTTTGCCAAAAAAAACCGTGGGTTAACCATCGTTGATTTTTCACGAAAATGGTTAAATTTTTTTATTTTTTTTTTGGATGCCAATCGAAAGTTTAAGGCCCTCTGAACATGCTGTACAAATTTTTCCCCTAACAAACCACTTTTAAGGGATCAGCATGCAGTTTTAGGGATGACCACTTCCCACTAAGAGGGAGAGACGAACGTGGCCTCTTCAACAAATGCATGTGTACCATCGTTATATAAGGGATGATTTTCGAACCAAGGGCAGTTTCGGGCTCGTAACAATGCATAGAACGATGATATAACAAACTTTTTCGAATTCGAAACAAAAAGTTTTTTTGCCAAAAAAAACCGTGGGTTAACCATCGTTGATTTTTCACGAAAATGGTTAAATTTTTTTATTTTTTTTTTGGATGCCAATCGAAAGTTTAAGGCCCTCTGTACATGCTGTACAAATTTTTCCCCAAACAAACCACTTTTATGGGATCAGCATGCAGTTTTAGGGATGACCACTTCCCACTAAGAGGGAGAGACGAACGTGGCCTCTTCAACAAATGCATGTGTACCATCGTTATATAAGGGATGATTTTCGAACCAAGGGCAGTTTCGGGCTCGTAACAATGCATAGAACGATGATATAACAAACTTTTTCGAATTCGAAACAAAAAGTTTTTTTGCCAAAAAAAACCGTGGGTTAACCATCGTTGATTTTTCACGAAAATGGTTAAATTTTTTTATTTTTTTTTTGGATGCCAATCGAAAGTTTAAGGCCCTCTGAACATGCTGTACAAATTTTTCCCCAAACAAACCACTTTTAAGGGATCAGCATGCAGTTTTAGGGATGACCACTTCCCACTAAGAGGGAGAGACGAACGTGGCCTCTTCAACAAATGCATGTGTACCATCGTTATATAAGGGATGATTTTCGAACCAAGGGCAGTTTCGGGCTCGTTACAATGCATAGAACGATGATATAACAAACTTTTTCGAATTCGAAACAAAAAGTTTTTTTGCCAAAAAAAACCGTGGGTTAACCATCGTTGATTTTTCACGAAAATGGTTAAATTTTTTTATTTTTTTTTTGGATGCCAATCGAAAGTTTAAGGCCCTCTGTACATGCTGTACAAATTTTTCCCCAAACAAACCACTTTTAAGGGATCAGCATGCAGTTTTAGGGATGACCACTTCCCACTAAGAGGGAGAGTCGAACGTGGCCTCTTCAACAAATGCATGTGTACCATCGTTATATAAGGGATGATTTTCGAACCAAGGGCAGTTTCGGGCTCGTAACAATGCATAGAACGATGATATAACAAACTTTTTCGAATTCGAAACAAAAAGTTTTTTTGCCAAAAAAAACCGTGGGTTAACCATCGTTGATTTTTCACGAAAATGGTTAAATTTTTTTATTTTTTTTTTGGATGCCAATCGAAAGTTTAAGGCCCTCTGTACATGCTGTAAAAATTTTTCCCCAAACAAACCACTTTTAAGGGATCAGCATGCAGTTTTAGGGATGACCACTTCCCACTAAGAGGGAGAGACGAACGTGGCCTCTTCAACAAATGCATGTGTACCATCGTTATATAAGGGATGATTTTCGAACCAAGGGCAGTTTCGGGCTCGTAACAATGCATAGAACGATGATATAACAAACTTTTTCGAATTCGAAACAAAAAGTTTTTTTGCCAAAAAAAACCGTGGGTTAACCATCGTTGATTTTTCACGAAAATGGTTAAATTTTTTTATTTTTTTTTTGGATGCCAATCGAAAGTTTAAGGCCCTCTGTACATGCTGTAAAAATTTTTCCCCAAACAAACCACTTTTAAGGGATCAGCATGCAGTTTTAGGGATGACCACTTCCCACTAAGAGGGAGAGACGAACGTGGCCTCTTCAACAAATGCATGTGTACCATCGTTATATAAGGGATGATTTTCGAACCAAGGGCAGTTTCGGGCTCGTAACAATGCATAGAACGATGATATAACAAACTTTTTCGAATTCGAAACAAAAAGTTTTTTTGCCAAAAAAAACCGTGGGTTAACCATCGTTGATTTTTCACGAAAATGGTTAAATTTTTTTATTTTTTTTTTTGGATGCCAATCGAAAGTTTAAGGCCCTCTGAACATGCTGTACAAATTTTTCCCCAAACAAACCACTTTTAAGGGATCAGCATGCAGTTTTAGGGATGACCACTTCCCACTAAGAGGGAGAGACGAACGTGGCCTCTTCAACAAATGCATGTGTACCATCGTTATATAAGGGATGATTTTCGAACCAAGGGCAGTTTCGGGCTCGTAACAATGCATAGAACGATGATATAACAAACTTTTTCGAATTCGATACAAAAAGTTTTTTTGCCAAAAAAAACCGTGGGTTAACCATCGTTGATTTTTCACGAAAATGGTTAAATTTTTTTATTTTTTTTTTGGATGCCAATCGAAAGTTTAAGGCCCTCTGTACATGCTGTACAAATTTTTCCCCAAACAAACCACTTTTAAGGGATCAGCATGCAGTTTTAGGGATGACCACTTCCCACTAAGAGGGAGAGACGAACGTGGCCTCTTCAACAAATGCATGTGTACCATCGTTATATAAGGGATGATTTTCGAACCAAGGGCAGTTTCGGGCTCGTAACAATGCATAGAACGATGATATAACAAACTTTTTCGAATTCGATACAAAAAGTTTTTTTGCCAAAAAAAACCGTGGGTTAACCATCGTTGATTTTTCACGAAAATGGTTAAATTTTTTTATTTTTTTTTTGGATGCCAATCGAAAGTTTAAGGCCCTCTGTACATGCTGTACAAATTTTTCCCCAAACAAACCACTTTTAAGGGATCAGCATGCAGTTTTAGGGATGACCACTTCCCACTAAGAGGGAGAGACGAACGTGGCCTCTTCAACAAATGCTTGTGTACCATCGTTATATAAGGGATGATTTTCGAACCAAGGGCAGTTTCGGGCTCGTAACAATGCATAGAACGATGATATAACAAACTTTTTCGAATTCGATACAAAAAGTTTTTTTGCCAAAAAAAACCGTGGGTTAACCATCGTTGATTTTTCACGAAAATGGTTAAATTTTTTTATTTTTTTTTTGGATGCCAATCGAAAGTTTAAGGCCCTCTGTACATGCTGTACAAATTTTTCCCCAAACAAACCACTTTTAAGGGATCAGCATGCAGTTTTAGGGATGACCACTTCCCACTAAGAGGGAGAGACGAACGTGGCCTCTTCAACAAATGCATGTGTACCATCGTTATATAAGGGATGATTTTCGAACCAAGGGCAGTTTCGGGCTCGTAACAATGCATAGAACGATGATATAACAAACTTTTTCGAATTCGAAACAAAAAGTTTTTTTGCCAAAAAAAACCGTGGGTTAACCATCGTTGATTTTTCACGAAAATGGTTAAATTTTTTTATTTTTTTTTTTGGATGCCAATCGAAAGTTTAAGGCCCTCTGAACATGCTGTACAAATTTTTCCCCAAACAAACCACTTTTAAGGGATCAGCATGCAGTTTTAGGGATGACCACTTCCCACTAAGAGGGAGAGACGAACGTGGCCTCTTCAACAAATGCATGTGTACCATCGTTATATAAGGGATGATTTTCGAACCAAGGGCAGTTTCGGGCTCGTAACAATGCATAGAACGATGATATAACAAACTTTTTCGAATTCGATACAAAAAGTTTTTTTGCCAAAAAAAACCGTGGGTTAACCATCGTTGATTTTTCACGAAAATGGTTAAATTTTTTTATTTTTTTTTTGGATGCCAATCGAAAGTTTAAGGCCCTCTGTACATGCTGTACAAATTTTTCCCCAAACAAACCACTTTTAAGGGATCAGCATGCAGTTTTAGGGATGACCACTTCCCACTAAGAGGGAGAGACGAACGTGGCCTCTTCAACAAATGCATGTGTACCATCGTTATATAAGGGATGATTTTCGAACCAAGGGCAGTTTCGGGCTCGTAACAATGCATAGAACGATGATATAACAAACTTTTTCGAATTCGATACAAAAAGTTTTTTTGCCAAAAAAAACCGTGGGTTAACCATCGTTGATTTTTCACGAAAATGGTTAAATTTTTTTATTTTTTTTTTGGATGCCAATCGAAAGTTTAAGGCCCTCTGTACATGCTGTACAAATTTTTCCCCAAACAAACCACTTTTAAGGGATCAGCATGCAGTTTTAGGGATGACCACTTCCCACTAAGAGGGAGAGACGAACGTGGCCTCTTCAACAAATGCATGTGTACCATCGTTATATAAGGGATGATTTTCGAACCAAGGGCAGTTTCGGGCTCGTAACAATGCATAGAACGATGATATAACAAACTTTTTCGAATTCGATACAAAAAGTTTTTTTGCCAAAAAAAACCGTGGGTTAACCATCGTTGATTTTTCACGAAAATGGTTAAATTTTTTTATTTTTTTTTTGGATGCCAATCGAAAGTTTAAGGCCCTCTGTACATGCTGTACAAATTTTTCCCCAAACAAACCACTTTTAAGGGATCAGCATGCAGTTTTAGGGATGACCACTTCCCACTAAGAGGGAGAGACGAACGTGGCCTCTTCAACAAATGCATGTGTACCATCGTTATATAAGGGATGATTTTCGAACCAAGGGCAGTTTCGGGCTCGTAACAATGCATAGAACGATGATATAACAAACTTTTTCGAATTCGAAACAAAAAGTTTTTTTGCCAAAAAAAACCGTGGGTTAACCATCGTTGATTTTTCACGAAAATGGTTAAATTTTTTTATTTTTTTTTTTGGATGCCAATCGAAAGTTTAAGGCCCTCTGAACATGCTGTACAAATTTTTCCCCTAACAAACCACTTTTAAGGGATCAGCATGCAGTTTTAGGGATGACCACTTCCCACTAAGAGGGAGAGACGAACGTGGCCTCTTCAACAAATGCATGTGTACCATCGTTATATAAGGGATGATTTTCGAACCAAGGGCAGTTTCGGGCTCGTAACAATGCATAGAACGATGATATAACAAACTTTTTCGAATTCGAAACAAAAAGTTTTTTTGCCAAAAAAAACCGTGGGTTAACCATCGTTGATTTTTCACGAAAATGGTTAAATTTTTTTATTTTTTTTTTGGATGCCAATCGAAAGTTTAAGGCCCTCTGAACATGCTGTACAAATTTTTCCCCTAACAAACCACTTTTAAGGGATCAGCATGCAGTTTTAGGGATGACCACTTCCCACTAAGAGGGAGAGACGAACGTGGCCTCTTCAACAAATGCATGTGTACCATCGTTATATAAGGGATGATTTTCGAACCAAGGGCAGTTTCGGGCTCGTTACAATGCATAGAACGATGATATAACAAACTTTTTCGAATTCGAAACAAAAAGTTTTTTTGCCAAAAAAAACCGTGGGTTAACCATCGTTGATTTTTCACGAAAATGGTTAAATTTTTTTATTTTTTTTTTGGATGCCAATCGAAAGTTTAAGGCCCTCTGTACATGCTGTACAAATTTTTCCCCAAACAAACCACTTTTAAGGGATCAGCATGCAGTTTTAGGGATGACCACTTCCCACTAAGAGGGAGAGTCGAACGTGGCCTCTTCAACAAATGCATGTGTACCATCGTTATATAAGGGATGATTTTCGAACCAAGGGCAGTTTCGGGCTCGTAACAATGCATAGAACGATGATATAACAAACTTTTTCGAATTCGAAACAAAAAGTTTTTTTGCCAAAAAAAACCGTGGGTTAACCATCGTTGATTTTTCACGAAAATGGTTAAATTTTTTTATTTTTTTTTTGGATGCCAATCGAAAGTTTAAGGCCCTCTGTACATGCTGTAAAAATTTTTCCCCAAACAAACCACTTTTAAGGGATCAGCATGCAGTTTTAGGGATGACCACTTCCCACTAAGAGGGAGAGACGAACGTGGCCTCTTCAACAAATGCATGTGTACCATCGTTATATAAGGGATGATTTTCGAACCAAGGGCAGTTTCGGGCTCGTAACAATGCATAGAACGATGATATAACAAACTTTTTCGAATTCGAAACAAAAAGTTTTTTTGCCAAAAAAAACCGTGGGTTAACCATCGTTGATTTTTCACGAAAATGGTTAAATTTTTTTATTTTTTTTTTGGATGCCAATCGAAAGTTTAAGGCCCTCTGTACATGCTGTAAAAATTTTTCCCCAAACAAACCACTTTCAAGGGATCAGCATGCAGTTTTAGGGATGACCACTTCCCACTAAGAGGGAGAGACGAACGTGGCCTCTTCAACAAATGCATGTGTACCATCGTTATATAAGGGATGATTTTCGAACCAAGGGCAGTTTCGGGCTCGTAACAATGCATAGAACGATGATATAACAAACTTTTTCGAATTCGATACAAAAAGTTTTTTTGCCAAAAAAAACCGTGGGTTAACCATCGTTGATTTTTCACGAAAATGGTTGAATTTTTTTATTTTTTTTTTGGATGCCAATCGAAAGTTTAAGGCCCTCTGTACATGCTGTAAAAATTTTTCCCCAAACAAACCACTTTCAAGGGATCAGCATGCAGTTTTAGGGATGACCACTTCCCACTAAGAGGGAGAGACGATCGTGGCCTCTTCAACAAATGCATGTGTACCATCGTTATATAAGGGATGATTTTCGAACCAAGGGCAGTTTCGGGCTCGTAACAATGCATAGAACGATGATATAACAAACTTTTTCGAATTCGAAACAAAAAGTTTTTTTGCCAAAAAAACCGTGGGTTAACCATCGTTGATTTTTCAAGAAAATGGTTGAATTTTTTTATTTTTTTTTTGGATGCCAATCGAAAGTTTAAGGCCCTCTGTACATGCTGTAAAAATTTTTCCCCAAACAAACCACTTTCAAGGGATCAGCATGCAGTTTTAGGGATGACCACTTCCCACTAAGAGGGAGAGACGATCGTGGCCTCTTCAACAAATGCATGTGTACCATCGTTATATAAGGGATGATTTTCGAACCAAGGGCAGTTTCGGGCTCGTAACAATGCATAGAACGATGATATAACAAACTTTTTCGAATTCGAAACTAAAAGTTTTTTTGCCAAAAAAAACCGTGGGTTAACCATCGTTGATTTTTCACGAAAATGGTTGAATTTTTTTATTTTTTTTTTGGATGCCAATCGAAAGTTTAAGGCCCTCTGTACATGCTGTAAAAATTTTTCCCCAAACAAACCACTTTCAAGGGATCAGCATGCAGTTTTAGGGATGACCACTTCCCACTAAGAGGGAGAGACGATCGTGGCCTCTTCAACAAATGCATGTGTACCATCGTTATATAAGGGATGATTTTCGAACCAAGGGCAGTTTCGGGCTCGTAACAATGCATAGAACGATGATATAACAAACTTTTTCGAATTCGAAACAAAAAGTTTTTTTGCCAAAAAAACCGTGGGTTAACCATCGTTGATTTTTCAAGAAAATGGTTGAATTTTTTTATTTTTTTTTTGGATGCCAATCGAAAGTTTAAGGCCCTCTGTACATGCTGTAAAAATTTTTCCCCAAACAAACCACTTTCAAGGGATCAGCATGCAGTTTTAGGGATGACCACTTCCCACTAAGAGGGAGAGACGATCGTGGCCTCTTCAACAAATGCATGTGTACCATCGTTATATAAGGGATGATTTTCGAACCAAGGGCAGTTTCGGGCTCGTAACAATGCATAGAACGATGATATAACAAACTTTTTCGAATTCGAAACAAAAAGTTTTTTTGCCAAAAAAACCGTGGGTTAACCATCGTTGATTTTTCAAGAAAATGGTTGAATTTTTTTATTTTTTTTTTGGATGCCAATCGAAAGTTTAAGGCCCTCTGTACATGCTGTAAAAATTTTTCCCCAAACAAACCACTTTCAAGGGATCAGCATGCAGTTTTAGGGATGACCACTTCCCACTAAGAGGGAGAGACGATCGTGGCCTCTTCAACAAATGCATGTGTACCATCGTTATATAAGGGATGATTTTCGAACCAAGGGCAGTTTCGGGCTCGTAACAATGCATAGAACGATGATATAACAAACTTTTTCGAATTCGAAACAAAAAGTTTTTTTGCCAAAAAAAACCGTGGGATAACCATCGTTGATTTTTCACGAAAATGGTTGAATTTTTTTATTTTTTTTTTGGATGCCAATCGAAAGTTTAAGGCCCTCTGTACATGCTGTAAAAATTTTTCCCCAAACAAACCACTTTCAAGGGATCAGCATGCAGTTTTAGGGATGACCACTTCCCACTAAGAGGGAGAGACGATCGTGGCCTCTTCAACAAATGCATGTGTACCATCGTTATATAAGGGATGATTTTCGAACCAAGGGCAGTTTCGGGCTCGTAACAATGCATAGAACGATGATATAACAAACTTTTTCGAATTCGAAACAAAAAGTTTTTTTGCCAAAAAAACCGTGGGTTAACCATCGTTGATTTTTCAAGAAAATGGTTGAATTTTTTTATTTTTTTTTTGGATGCCAATCGAATGTTTAAGGCCCTCTGTACATGCTGCAAAAATTTTTCCCCAAACAAACCACTTTCAAGGGATCAGCATGCAGTTTTAGGGATGACCACTTCCCACTAAGAGGGAGAGACGATCGTGGCCTCTTCAACAAATGCATGTGTACCATCGTTATATAAGGGATGATTTTCGAACCAAGGGCAGTTTCGGGCTCGTAACAATGCATAGAACGATGATATAACAAACTTTTTCGAATTCGAAACAAAAAGTTTTTTTGCCAAAAAAAACCGTGGGATAACCATCGTTGATTTTTCACGAAAATGGTTGAATTTTTTTATTTTTTTTTTGGATGCCAATCGAAAGTTTAAGGCCCTCTGTACATGCTGTAAAAATTTTTCCCCAAACAAACCACTTTCAAGGGATCAGCATGCAGTTTTAGGGATGACCACTTCCCACTAAGAGGGAGAGACGATCGTGGCCTCTTCAACAAATGCATGTGTACCATCGTTATATAAGGGATGATTTTCGAACCAAGGGCAGTTTCGGGCTCGTAACAATGCATAGAACGATGATATAACAAACTTTTTCGAATTCGAAACTAAAAGTTTTTTTGCCAAAAAAAACCGTGGGTTAACCATCGTTGATTTTTCACGAAAATGGTTGAATTTTTTTATTTTTTTTTTGGATGCCAATCGAAAGTTTAAGGCCCTCTGTACATGCTGTAAAAATTTTTCCCCAAACAAACCACTTTCAAGGGATCAGCATGCAGTTTTAGGGATGACCACTTCCCACTAAGAGGGAGAGACGAACGTGGCCTCTTCAACAAATGCATGTGTACCATCGTTATATAAGGGATGATTTTCGAACCAAGGGCAGTTTCGGGCTCGTAACAATGCATAGAACGATGATATAACAAACTTTTTCGAATTCGAAACAAAAAGTTTTTTTGCCAAAAAAACCGTGGGTTAACCATCGTTGATTTTTCAAGAAAATGGTTGAATTTTTTTATTTTTTTTTTGGATGCCAATCGAAAGTTTAAGGCCCTCTGTACATGCTGTAAAAATTTTTCCCCAAACAAACCACTTTCAAGGGATCAGCATGCAGTTTTAGGGATGACCACTTCCCACTAAGAGGGAGAGACGAACGTGGCCTCTTCAACAAATGCATGTGTACCATCGTTATATAAGGGATGATTTTCGAACCAAGGGCAGTTTCGGGCTCGTAACAATGCATAGAACGATGATATAACAAACTTTTTCGAATTCGAAACAAAAAGTTTTTTTGCCAAAAAACCGTGGGTTAACCATCGTTGATTTTTCAAGAAAATGGTTGAATTTTTTTATTTTTTTTTTGGATGCCAATCGAAAGTTTAAGGCCCTCTGTACATGCTGTAAAAATTTTTCCCCAAACAAACCACTTTCAAGGGATCAGCATGCAGTTTTAGGGATGACCACTTCCCACTAAGAGGGAGAGACGAACGTGGTCTCTTCAACAAATGCATGTGTACCATCGTTATATAAGGGATGATTTTCGAACCAAGGGCAGTTTCGGGCTCGTAACAATGCATAGAACGATGATATAACAAACTTTTTCGAATTCGAAACAAAAAGTTTTTTTGCCAAAAAAAACCGTGGGTTAACCATCGTTGATTTTTCACGAAAATGGTTGAATTTTTTTATTTTTTTTTTGGATGCCAATCGAAAGTTTAAGGCCCTCTGTACATGCTGTAAAAATTTTTCCCCAAACACACCACTTTTAAGGGATCAGCATGCAGTTTTAGGGATGACCACTTCCCACTAAGAGGGAGAGACGAACGTGGTCTCTTCAACAAATGCATGTGTACCATCGTTATATAAGGGATGATTTTCGAACCAAGGGCAGTTTCGGGCTCGTAACAATGCATAAAACGATGATATAACAAACTTTTTCGATTTCGAAACAAAAAGTTTTTTTGCCAAAAAAAACCGTGGGTTAACCATCGTTGATTTTTCACGAAAATGGTTGAATTTTTTTATTTTTTTTTTGGATGCCAATCGAAAGTTTAAGGCCCTCTGTACATGCTGTAAAAATTTTTCCCCAAACACACCACTTTTAAGGGATCAGCATGCAGTTTTAGGGATGACCACTTCCCACTAAGAGGGAGAGACGAACGTGGTCTCTTCAACAAATGCATGTGTACCATCGTTATATAAGGGATGATTTTCGAACCAAGGGCAGTTTCGGGCTCGTAACAATGCATAGAACGATGATATAACAAACTTTTTCGAATTCGAAACAAAAAGTTTTTTTGCCAAAAAAAACCGTGGGTTAACGATCGTTGATTTTTCACGAAAATGGTTAAATTTTTTTATTTTTTTTTTGGATGCCAATCGAAAGTTTAAGGCCCTCTGTACATGCTGTACAAATTTTTCCCCAAACAAACCACTTTTAAGGGATCAGCATGCAGTTTTAGGGATGACCACTTCCCACTAAGAGGGAGAGACGAACGTGGCCTCTTCAACAAATGCATGTGTACCATCGTTTTATAAGGGATGATTTTCGAACCAAGGGCAGTTTCGGGCTCGTAACAATGCATAGAACGATGATATAACAAACTTTTTCGAATTCGAAACAAAAAGTTTTTTTGCCAAAAAAAACCGTGGGTTAACAATCGTTGATTTTTCACGAAAATGGTTAAATTTTTTTATTTTTTTTTTGGATGCCAATCGAAAGTTTAAGGCCCTCTGTACATGCTGTAAAAATTTTTCCCCAAACAAACCACTTTTAAGGGATCAGCATGCAGTTTTAGGGATGACCACTTCCCACTAAGAGGGAGAGACGAACGTGGCCTCTTCAACAAATGCATGTGTACCATCGTTTTATAAGGGATGATTTTCGAACCAAGGGCAGTTTCGGGCTCGTAACAATGCATAGAACGATGATATAACAAACTTTTTCGAATTCGAAACAAAAAGTTTTTTTGCCAAAAAAAACCGTGGGTTAACCATCGTTGATTTTTCACGAAAATGGTTAAATTTTTTTATTTTTTTTTTGGATGCCAATCGAAAGTTTAAGGCCCTCTGTACATGCTGTAAAAATTTTTCCCCAAACACACCACTTTTAAGGGATCAGCATGCAGTTTTAGGGATGACCACTTCCCACTAAGAGGGAGAGACGAACGTGGCCTCTTCAACAAATGCATGTGTACCATCGTTTTATAAGGGATGATTTTCGAACCAAGGGCAGTTTCGGGCTCGTAACAATGCATAGAACGATGATATAACAAACTTTTTCGAATTCGAAACAAAAAGTTTTTTTGCCAAAAAAAACCGTGGGTTAACCATCGTTGATTTTTCACGAAAATGGTTAAATTTTTTTATTTTTTTTTTGGATGCCAATCGAAAGTTTAAGGCCCTCTGTACATGCTGTAAAAATTTTTCCCCAAACACACCACTTTTAAGGGATCAGCATGCAGTTTTAGGGATGACCACTTCCCACTAAGAGGGAGAGACGAACGTGGTCTCTTCAACAAATGCATGTGTACCATCGTTATATAAGGGATGATTTTCGAACCAAGGGCAGTTTCGGGCTCGTAACAATGCATAGAACGATGATATAACAAACTTTTTCGAATTCGAAACAAAAAGTTTTTTTGCCAAAAAAAACCGTGGGTTAACGATCGTTGATTTTTCACGAAAATGGTTAAATTTTTTTATTTTTTTTTTGGATGCCAATCGAAAGTTTAAGGCCCTCTGTACATGCTGTAAAAATTTTTCCCCAAACAAACCACTTTTAAGGGATCAGCATGCAGTTTTAGGGATGACCACTTCCCACTAAGAGGGAGAGACGAACGTGGCCTCTTCAACAAATGCATGTGTACCATCGTTTTATAAGGGATGATTTTCGAACCAAGGGCAGTTTCGGGCTCGTAACAATGCATAGAACGATGATATAACAAACTTTTTCGAATTCGAAACAAAAAGTTTTTTTGCCAAAAAAAACCGTGGGTTAACCATCGTTGATTTTTCACGAAAATGGTTAAATTTTTTTATTTTTTTTTTGGATGCCAATCGAAAGTTTAAGGCCCTCTGTACATGCTGTAAAAATTTTTCCCCAAACACACCACTTTTAAGGGATCAGCATGCAGTTTTAGGGATGACCACTTCCCACTAAGAGGGAGAGACGAACGTGGCCTCTTCAACAAATGCATGTGTACCATCGTTTTATAAGGGATGATTTTCGAACCAAGGGCAGTTTCGGGCTCGTAACAATGCATAGAACGATGATATAACAAACTTTTTCGAATTCGAAACAAAAAGTTTTTTTGCCAAAAAAAACCGTGGGTTAACCATCGTTGATTTTTCACGAAAATGGTTAAATTTTTTTATTTTTTTTTTGGATGCCAATCGAAAGTTTAAGGCCCTCTGTACATGCTGTAAAAATTTTTCCCCAAACAAACCACTTTTAAGGGATCAGCATGCAGTTTTAGGGATGACCACTTCCCACTAAGAGGGAGAGACGAACGTGGCCTCTTCAACAAATGCATGTGTACCATCGTTTTATAAGGGATGATTTTCGAACCAAGGGCAGTTTCGGGCTCGTAACAATGCATAGAACGATGATATAACAAACTTTTTCGAATTCGAAACAAAAAGTTTTTTTGCCAAAAAAAACCGTGGGTTAACCATCGTTGATTTTTCACGAAAATGGTTAAATTTTTTTATTTTTTTTTTGGATGCCAATCGAAAGTTTAAGGCCCTCTGTACATGCTGTAAAAATTTTTCCCCAAACAAACCACTTTTAAGGGATCAGCATGCAGTTTTAGGGATGACCACTTCCCACTAAGAGGGAGAGACGAACGTGGCCTCTTCAACAAATGCATGTGTACCATCGTTTTATAAGGGATGATTTTCGAACCAAGGGCAGTTTCGGGCTCGTAACAATGCATAGAACGATGATATAACAAACTTTTTCGAATTCGAAACAAAAAGTTTTTTTGCCAAAAAAAACCGTGGGTTAACCATCGTTGATTTTTCACGAAAATGGTTAAATTTTTTTATTTTTTTTTTGGATGCCAATCGAAAGTTTAAGGCCCTCTGTACATGCTGTACAAATTTTTCCCCAAACAAACCACTTTCAAGGGATCAGCATGCAGTTTTAGGGATGACCACTTCCCACTAAGAGGGAGAGACGAACGTGGCCTCTTCAACAAATGCATGTGTACCATCGTTATATAAGGGATGATTTTCGAACCAAGGGCAGTTTCGGGCTCGTAACAAGGCATAGAACGATGATATAACAAACTTTTTCGAATTCGAAACAAAAAGTTTTTTTGCCAAAAAAAACCGTGGGTTAACCATCGTTGATTTTTCACGAAAATGGTTAAATTTTTTTATTTTTTTTTTGGATGCCAATCGAAAGTTTAAGGCCCTCTGTACATGCTGTAAAAATTTTTCCCCAAACACACCACTTTTAAGGGATCAGCATGCAGTTTTAGGGATGACCACTTCCCACTAAGAGGGAGAGACGAACGTGGCCTCTTCAACAAATGCATGTGTACCATCGTTTTATAAGGGATGATTTTCGAACCAAGGGCAGTTTCGGGCTCGTAACAATGCATAGAACGATGATATAACAAACTTTTTCGAATTCGAAACAAAAAGTTTTTTTGCCAAAAAAAACCGTGGGTTAACGATCGTTGATTTTTCACGAAAATGGTTAAATTTTTTTATTTTTTTTTTGGATGCCAATCGAAAGTTTAAGGCCCTCTGTACATGCTGTACAAATTTTTCCCCAAACAAACCACTTTCAAGGGATCAGCATGCAGTTTTAGGGATGACCACTTCCCACTAAGAGGGAGAGACGAACGTGGCCTCTTCAACAAATGCATGTGTACCATCGTTATATAAGGGATGATTTTCGAACCAAGGGCAGTTTCGGGCTCGTAACAAGGCATAGAACGATGATATAACAAACTTTTTCGAATTCGAAACAAAAAGTTTTTTTGCCAAAAAAAACCGTGGGTTAACCATCGTTGATTTTTCACGAAAATGGTTAAATTTTTTTATTTTTTTTTTGGATGCCAATCGAAAGTTTAAGGCCCTCTGTACATGCTGTAAAAATTTTTCCCCAAACACACCACTTTTAAGGGATCAGCATGCAGTTTTAGGGATGACCACTTCCCACTAAGAGGGAGAGACGAACGTGGCCTCTTCAACAAATGCATGTGTACCATCGTTTTATAAGGGATGATTTTCGAACCAAGGGCAGTTTCGGGCTCGTAACAATGCATAGAACGATGATATAACAAACTTTTTCGAATTCGAAACAAAAAGTTTTTTTGCCAAAAAAAACCGTGGGTTAACCATCGTTGATTTTTCACGAAAATGGTTAAATTTTTTTATTTTTTTTTTGGATGCCAATCGAAAGTTTAAGGCCCTCTGTACATGCTGTACAAATTTTTCCCCAAACAAACCACTTTCAAGGGATCAGCATGCAGTTTTAGGGATGACCACTTCCCACTAAGAGGGAGAGACGAACGTGGCCTCTTCAACAAATGCATGTGTACCATCGTTTTATAAGGGATGATTTTCGAACCAAGGGCAGTTTCGGGCTCGTAACAATGCATAGAACGATGATATAACAAACTTTTTCGAATTCGAAACAAAAAGTTTTTTTGCCAAAAAAAACCGTGGGTTAACCATCGTTGATTTTTCACGAAAATGGTTAAATTTTTTTATTTTTTTTTTGGATGCCAATCGAAAGTTTAAGGCCCTCTGTACATGCTGTAAAAATTTTTCCCCAAACAAACCACTTTTAAGGGATCAGCATGCAGTTTTAGGGATGACCACTTCCCACTAAGAGGGAGAGACGAACGTGGCCTCTTCAACAAATGCATGTGTACCATCGTTATATAAGGGATGATTTTCGAACCAAGGGCAGTTTCGGGCTCGTAACAATGCATAGAACGATGATATAACAAACTTTTTCGAATTCGAAACAAAAAGTTTTTTTGCCAAAAAAAACCGTGGGTTAACCATCGTTGATTTTTCACGAAAATGGTTAAATTTTTTTATTTTTTTTTTGGATGCCAATCGAAAGTTTAAGGCCCTCTGTACATGCTGTAAAAATTTTTCCCCAAACAAACCACTTTTAAGGGATCAGCATGCAGTTTTAGGGATGACCACTTCCCACTAAGAGGGAGAGACGAACGTGGCCTCTTCAACAAATGCATGTGTACCATCGTTTTATAAGGGATGATTTTCGAACCAAGGGCAGTTTCGGGCTCGTAACAATGCATAGAACGATGATATAACAAACTTTTTCGAATTCGAAACAAAAAGTTTTTTTGCCAAAAAAAACCGTGGGTTAACCATCGTTGATTTTTCACGAAAATGGTTAAATTTTTTTATTTTTTTTTTGGATGCCAATCGAAAGTTTAAGGCCCTCTGTACATGCTGTACAAATTTTTCCCCAAACAAACCACTTTCAAGGGATCAGCATGCAGTTTTAGGGATGACCACTTCCCACTAAGAGGGAGAGACGAACGTGGCCTCTTCAACAAATGCATGTGTACCATCGTTATATAAGGGATGATTTTCGAACCAAGGGCAGTTTCGGGCTCGTAACAATGCATAGAACGATGATATAACAAACTTTTTCGAATTCGAAACAAAAAGTTTTTTTGCCAAAAAAAACCGTGGGTTAACCATCGTTGATTTTTCACGAAAATGGTTAAATTTTTTTATTTTTTTTTTGGATGCCAATCGAAAGTTTAAGGCCCTCTGAACATGCTGTACAAATTTTTCCCCAAACAAACCACTTTCAAGGGATCAGCATGCAGTTTTAGGGATGACCACTTCCCACTAAGAGGGAGAGACGAACGTGGCCTCTTCAACAAATGCATGTGTACCATCGTTATATAAGGGATGATTTTCGAACCAAGGGCAGTTTCGGGCTCGTAACAATGCATAGAACGATGATATAACAAACTTTTTCGAATTCGAAACAAAAAGTTTTTTTGCCAAAAAAAACCGTGGGTTAACCATCGTTGATTTTTCACGAAAATGGTTAAATTTTTTTATTTTTTTTTTGGATGCCAATCGAAAGTTTAAGGCCCTCTGTACATGCTGTAAAAATTTTTCCCCAAACACACCACTTTTAAGGGATCAGCATGCAGTTTTAGGGATGACCACTTCCCACTAAGAGGGAGAGACGAACGTGGCCTCTTCAACAAATGCATGTGTACCATCGTTATATAAGGGATGATTTTCGAACCAAGGGCAGTTTCGGGCTCGTAACAATGCATAGAACGATGATATAACAAACTTTTTCGAATTCGAAACAAAAAGTTTTTTTGCCAAAAAAAACCGTGGGTTAACCATCGTTGATTTTTCACGAAAATGGTTAAATTTTTTTATTTTTTTTTTGGATGCCAATCGAAAGTTTAAGGCCCTCTGAACATGCTGTACAAATTTTTCCCCAAACAAACCACTTTCAAGGGATCAGCATGCAGTTTTAGGGATGACCACTTCCCACTAAGAGGGAGAGACGAACGTGGCCTCTTCAACAAATGCATGTGTACCATCGTTATATAAGGGATGATTTTCGAACCAAGGGCAGTTTCGGGCTCGTAACAATGCATAGAACGATGATATAACAAACTTTTTCGAATTCGAAACAAAAAGTTTTTTTGCCAAAAAAAACCGTGGGTTAACCATCGTTGATTTTTCACGAAAATGGTTAAATTTTTTTATTTTTTTTTTGGATGCCAATCGAAAGTTTAAGGCCCTCTGTACATGCTGTAAAAATTTTTCCCCAAACACACCACTTTTAAGGGATCAGCATGCAGTTTTAGGGATGACCACTTCCCACTAAGAGGGAGAGACGAACGTGGCCTCTTCAACAAATGCATGTGTACCATCGTTATATAAGGGATGATTTTCGAACCAAGGGCAGTTTCGGGCTCGTAACAATGCATAGAACGATGATATAACAAACTTTTTCGAATTCGAAACAAAAAGTTTTTTTGCCAAAAAAAACCGTGGGTTAACCATCGTTGATTTTTCACGAAAATGGTTAAATTTTTTTATTTTTTTTTTGGATGCCAATCGAAAGTTTAAGGCCCTCTGTACATGCTGTAAAAATTTTTCCCCAAACAAACCACTTTTAAGGGATCAGCATGCAGTTTTAGGGATGACCACTTCCCACTAAGAGGGAGAGACGAACGTGGCCTCTTCAACAAATGCATGTGTACCATCGTTTTATAAGGGATGATTTTCGAACCAAGGGCAGTTTCGGGCTCGTAACAATGCATAGAACGATGATATAACAAACTTTTTCGAATTCGAAACAAAAAGTTTTTTTGCCAAAAAAAACCGTGGGTTAACCATCGTTGATTTTTCACGAAAATGGTTAAATTTTTTTATTTTTTTTTTGGATGCCAATCGAAAGTTTAAGGCCCTCTGTACATGCTGTACAAATTTTTCCCCAAACAAACCACTTTCAAGGGATCAGCATGCAGTTTTAGGGATGACCACTTCCCACTAAGAGGGAGAGACGAACGTGGCCTCTTCAACAAATGCATGTGTACCATCGTTATATAAGGGATGATTTTCGAACCAAGGGCAGTTTCGGGCTCGTAACAATGCATAGAACGATGATATAACAAACTTTTTCGAATTCGAAACAAAAAGTTTTTTTGCCAAAAAAAACCGTGGGTTAACCATCGTTGATTTTTCACGAAAATGGTTAAATTTTTTTATTTTTTTTTTGGATGCCAATCGAAAGTTTAAGGCCCTCTGAACATGCTGTACAAATTTTTCCCCAAACAAACCACTTTCAAGGGATCAGCATGCAGTTTTAGGGATGACCACTTCCCACTAAGAGGGAGAGACGAACGTGGCCTCTTCAACAAATGCATGTGTACCATCGTTATATAAGGGATGATTTTCGAACCAAGGGCAGTTTCGGGCTCGTAACAATGCATAGAACGATGATATAACAAACTTTTTCGAATTCGAAACAAAAAGTTTTTTTGCCAAAAAAAACCGTGGGTTAACCATCGTTGATTTTTCACGAAAATGGTTAAATTTTTTTATTTTTTTTTTGGATGCCAATCGAAAGTTTAAGGCCCTCTGTACATGCTGTAAAAATTTTTCCCCAAACACACCACTTTTAAGGGATCAGCATGCAGTTTTAGGGATGACCACTTCCCACTAAGAGGGAGAGACGAACGTGGCCTCTTCAACAAATGCATGTGTACCATCGTTTTATAAGGGATGATTTTCGAACCAAGGGCAGTTTCGGGCTCGTAACAATGCATAGAACGATGATATAACAAACTTTTTCGAATTCGAAACAAAAAGTTTTTTTGCCAAAAAAAACCGTGGGTTAACCATCGTTGATTTTTCACGAAAATGGTTAAATTTTTTTATTTTTTTTTTGGATGCCAATCGAAAGTTTAAGGCCCTCTGTACATGCTGTACAAATTTTTCCCCAAACAAACCACTTTCAAGGGATCAGCATGCAGTTTTAGGGATGACCACTTCCCACTAAGAGGGAGAGACGAACGTGGCCTCTTCAACAAATGCATGTGTACCATCGTTATATAAGGGATGATTTTCGAACCAAGGGCAGTTTCGGGCTCGTAACAATGCATAGAACGATGATATAACAAACTTTTTCGAATTCGAAACAAAAAGTTTTTTTGCCAAAAAAAACCGTGGGTTAACCATCGTTGATTTTTCACGAAAATGGTTAAATTTTTTTATTTTTTTTTTGGATGCCAATCGAAAGTTTAAGGCCCTCTGAACATGCTGTACAAATTTTTCCCCAAACAAACCACTTTCAAGGGATCAGCATGCAGTTTTAGGGATGACCACTTCCCACTAAGAGGGAGAGACGAACGTGGCCTCTTCAACAAATGCATGTGTACCATCGTTATATAAGGGATGATTTTCGAACCAAGGGCAGTTTCGGGCTCGTAACAATGCATAGAACGATGATATAACAAACTTTTTCGAATTCGAAACAAAAAGTTTTTTTGCCAAAAAAAACCGTGGGTTAACCATCGTTGATTTTTCACGAAAATGGTTAAATTTTTTTATTTTTTTTTTGGATGCCAATCGAAAGTTTAAGGCCCTCTGAACATGCTGTACAAATTTTTCCCCAAACAAACCACTTTCAAGGGATCAGCATGCAGTTTTAGGGATGACCACTTCCCACTAAGAGGGAGAGACGAACGTGGCCTCTTCAACAAATGCATGTGTACCATCGTTATATAAGGGATGATTTTCGAACCAAGGGCAGTTTCGGGCTCGTAACAATGCATAGAACGATGATATAACAAACTTTTTCGAATTCGAAACAAAAAGTTTTTTTGCCAAAAAAAACCGTGGGTTAACCATCGTTGATTTTTCACGAAAATGGTTAAATTTTTTTATTTTTTTTTTGGATGCCAATCGAAAGTTTAAGGCCCTCTGTACATGCTGTAAAAATTTTTCCCCAAACACACCACTTTTAAGGGATCAGCATGCAGTTTTAGGGATGACCACTTCCCACTAAGAGGGAGAGACGAACGTGGCCTCTTCAACAAATGCATGTGTACCATCGTTTTATAAGGGATGATTTTCGAACCAAGGGCAGTTTCGGGCTCGTAACAATGCATAGAACGATGATATAACAAACTTTTTCGAATTCGAAACAAAAAGTTTTTTTGCCAAAAAAAACCGTGGGTTAACCATCGTTGATTTTTCACGAAAATGGTTAAATTTTTTTATTTTTTTTTTTGGATGCCAATCGAAAGTTTAAGGCCCTCTGTACATGCTGTAAAAATTTTTCCCCAAACAAACCACTTTCAAGGGATCAGCATGCAGTTTTAGGGATGACCACTTCCCACTAAGAGGGAGAGACGAACGTGGCCTCTTCAACAAATGCATGTGTACCATCGTTATATAAGGGATGATTTTCGAACCAAGGGCAGTTTCGGGCTCGTAACAATGCATAGAACGATGATATAACAAACTTTTTCGAATTCGAAACAAAAAGTTTTTTTGCCAAAAAAAACCGTGGGTTAACCATCGTTGATTTTTCACGAAAATGGTTAAATTTTTTTATTTTTTTTTTTGGATGCCAATCGAAAGTTTAAGGCCCTCTGTACATGCTGTAAAAATTTTTCCCCAAACAAACCACTTTCAAGGGATCAGCATGCAGTTTTAGGGATGACCACTTCCCACTAAGAGGGAGAGACGAACGTGGCCTCTTCAACAAATGCATGTGTACCATCGTTTTATAAGGGATGATTTTCGGACCAAGGGCAGTTTCGGGCTCGTAACAATGCATAGAACGATGATATAACAAACTTTTTCGAATTCGAAACAAAAAGTTTTTTTGCCAAAAAAAACCGTGGGTTAACCATCGTTGATTTTTCACGAAAATGGTTAACTTTTTTTATTTTTTTTTTGGATGCCAATCGAAAGTTTAAGGCCCTCTGTACATGCTGTAAAAATTTTTCCCCAAACACACCACTTTTAAGGGATCAGCATGCAGTTTTAGGGATGACCACTTCCCACTAAGAGGGAGAGACGAACGTGGCCTCTTCAACAAATGCATGTGTACCATCGTTATATAAGGGATGATTTTCGAACCAAGGGCAGTTTCGGGCTCGTAACAATGCATAGAACGATGATATAACAAACTTTTTCGAATTCGAAACAAAAAGTTTTTTTGCCAAAAAAAACCGTGGGTTAACCATCGTTGATTTTTCACGAAAATGGTTAAATTTTTTTATTTTTTTTTTGGATGCCAATCGAAAGTTTAAGGCCCTCTGAACATGCTGTACAAATTTTTCCCCAAACAAACCACTTTCAAGGGATCAGCATGCAGTTTTAGGGATGACCACTTCCCACTAAGAGGGAGAGACGAACGTGGCCTCTTCAACAAATGCATGTGTACCATCGTTATATAAGGGATGATTTTCGAACCAAGGGCAGTTTCGGGCTCGTAACAATGCATAGAACGATGATATAACAAACTTTTTCGAATTCGAAACAAAAAGTTTTTTTGCCAAAAAAAACCGTGGGTTAACCATCGTTGATTTTTCACGAAAATGGTTAAATTTTTTTATTTTTTTTTTTGGATGCCAATCGAAAGTTTAAGGCCCTCTGTACATGCTGTAAAAATTTTTCCCCAAACAAACCACTTTCAAGGGATCAGCATGCAGTTTTAGGGATGACCACTTCCCACTAAGAGGGAGAGACGAACGTGGCCTCTTCAACAAATGCATGTGTACCATCGTTATATAAGGGATGATTTTCGAACCAAGGGCAGTTTCGGGCTCGTAACAATGCATAGAACGATGATATAACAAACTTTTTCGAATTCGAAACAAAAAGTTTTTTTGCCAAAAAAAACCGTGGGTTAACCATCGTTGATTTTTCACGAAAATGGTTAAATTTTTTTATTTTTTTTTTTGGATGCCAATCGAAAGTTTAAGGCCCTCTGTACATGCTGTAAAAATTTTTCCCCAAACAAACCACTTTCAAGGGATCAGCATGCAGTTTTAGGGATGACCACTTCCCACTAAGAGGGAGAGACGAACGTGGCCTCTTCAACAAATGCATGTGTACCATCGTTATATAAGGGATGATTTTCGAACCAAGGGCAGTTTCGGGCTCGTAACAATGCATAGAACGATGATATAACAAACTTTTTCGAATTCGAAACAAAAAGTTTTTTTGCCAAAAAAAACCGTGGGTTAACCATCGTTGATTTTTCACGAAAATGGTTAAATTTTTTTATTTTTTTTTTGGATGCCAATCGAAAGTTTAAGGCCCTCTGTACATGCTGTAAAAATTTTTCCCCAAACAAACCACTTTTAAGGGATCAGCATGCAGTTTTAGGGATGACCACTTCCCACTAAGAGGGAGAGACGAACGTGGCCTCTTCAACAAATGCATGTGTACCATCGTTTTATAAGGGATGATTTTCGAACCAAGGGCAGTTTCGGGCTCGTAACAATGCATAGAACGATGATATAACAAACTTTTTCGAATTCGAAACAAAAAGTTTTTTTGCCAAAAAAAACCGTGGGTTAACCATCGTTGATTTTTCACGAAAATGGTTAAATTTTTTTATTTTTTTTTTGGATGCCAATCGAAAGTTTAAGGCCCTCTGTACATGCTGTACAAATTTTTCCCCAAACAAACCACTTTCAAGGGATCAGCATGCAGTTTTAGGGATGACCACTTCCCACTAAGAGGGAGAGACGAACGTGGCCTCTTCAACAAATGCATGTGTACCATCGTTTTATAAGGGATGATTTTCGGACCAAGGGCAGTTTCGGGCTCGTAACAATGCATAGAACGATGATATAACAAACTTTTTCGAATTCGAAACAAAAAGTTTTTTTGCCAAAAAAAACCGTGGGTTAACCATCGTTGATTTTTCACGAAAATGGTTAAATTTTTTTATTTTTTTTTTGGATGCCAATCGAAAGTTTAAGGCCCTCTGTACATGCTGTAAAAATTTTTCCCCAAACACACCACTTTTAAGGGATCAGCATGCAGTTTTAGGGATGACCACTTCCCACTAAGAGGGAGAGACGAACGTGGCCTCTTCAACAAATGCATGTGTACCATCGTTATATAAGGGATGATTTTCGAACCAAGGGCAGTTTCGGGCTCGTAACAATGCATAGAACGATGATATAACAAACTTTTTCGAATTCGAAACAAAAAGTTTTTTTGCCAAAAAAAACCGTGGGTTAACCATCGTTGATTTTTCACGAAAATGGTTAAATTTTTTTATTTTTTTTTTGGATGCCAATCGAAAGTTTAAGGCCCTCTGAACATGCTGTACAAATTTTTCCCCAAACAAACCACTTTCAAGGGATCAGCATGCAGTTTTAGGGATGACCACTTCCCACTAAGAGGGAGAGACGAACGTGGCCTCTTCAACAAATGCATGTGTACCATCGTTATATAAGGGATGATTTTCGAACCAAGGGCAGTTTCGGGCTCGTAACAATGCATAGAACGATGATATAACAAACTTTTTCGAATTCGAAACAAAAAGTTTTTTTGCCAAAAAAAACCGTGGGTTAACCATCGTTGATTTTTCACGAAAATGGTTAAATTTTTTTATTTTTTTTTTGGATGCCAATCGAAAGTTTAAGGCCCTCTGTACATGCTGTAAAAATTTTTCCCCAAACACACCACTTTTAAGGGATCAGCATGCAGTTTTAGGGATGACCACTTCCCACTAAGAGGGAGAGACGAACGTGGCCTCTTCAACAAATGCATGTGTACCATCGTTATATAAGGGATGATTTTCGAACCAAGGGCAGTTTCGGGCTCGTAACAATGCATAGATCGATGATATAACAAACTAAAACGTTCAACGATGAAAAAACGATGATATATCAACCATCGTTGATTTTTCACGAAAATCTATTTTCTTTTTTGCAGATCTCTAACAGCGACGATCTTTTAGCCGCAGGGAAAATCCTTACTTAAACCTTGGGGAAAGGTTCTAAATTTGTTTTTCTCACTTTCTCTCTAGATGAATGGAAAAAAATTTTTTTTTTTAATAAAATAGCTAATGTACAAAAGTTGTACTAAAATCTCAAATAAAATTTCAATTGGAAAGTCTGTGTGAAATTTATTGAATTTTGCCTCATTTTCATTTCAGGCTTAATTTGGAGTGAAAAAAAAATGTGTTTTAAATAGCACTGTTGATTGTCATGAAAAAATAAAAGAAAATTAACAATAGTTATTAATTAAGAACATAACTATAATATAAATTTTTTATTCACAATTTGGATACACATGTCAAGAGCTTGATTTCAATGAAGAAAGAGAATTACTTAGACGACTTTGGGTGACTGAATAACACGACAATAAAAAAAACGAATTTGAAACGATAATTTTAAACATTTAACTGATTTGCAAGAATATAAAAAAATTGTTATATTACATCGAAGCTATATGTAGAATTATCTGGCAATAATGTCACACATTTCACTCTTGAAAAAGAAAAATCAGGTTTTGCATGTTTTGCAAGCTGAAACGATAATTATTCAATAGAGCATAAAGATAAAGGAATTACACAAACAAAATATAAACATTAAATGACAGAGAACATTGCATTATGTAGGTATGTGTTGTATTCCAACAACCAAAAGATAGAATGTTCACATATTGTGTATTGAGAAAAACATCCCCTGATAAAAGCAATGAATTCGAAAAATAGGTCACATTTCATTTAATTGAAACAACAAACACATATGTGGGAGAATTGCAAATTGATTTGTGCAGCTATTACATATAAAATATTTATAGAAAGAAAAAAAAAGGCACACAAATATTTGAGAGAACATTTTGATCAAATTTCATTAAAAATGATTTCATTGATGTTTATATTTAAAGGTAAATAGTGGAAATGCAACAATGAAATCACTATCATACATTATAAAATTTTATTAGTAGATGTTTCCAATGCAGTTTCATCGAAAAATTCAAGTAAAACTAATTCGGAATCAAAAAAAAAAAATGTTTTTTTTTGAGATTTAATTAACATACACAGCGAATGTGCTTGATGTGATAAATTAACGTTGGCTGAATCTCAAAATCGAGTTAAACACTTTACATTAAACATACACACATTTGGATAAATTCAAAATGATTTGATTATTAATCATAGTTGAAACATTCGAAACGGAGAAATTGGGTCTTTAGTTTCTCGATAAACATTGCCAGGAAATTCGCTTATTCTCTCTTTCTCTCTCTCTCTCTCTTTCTCTTTTGACTAAAAGCTCAGTGAGATGCATTCGCGCGAATAGTGCACACTCAAAGCTCTTGCAAAGCTCATCTCATCCGCAAAACGTGTGAAGTGATTTGACATTCTCACCTGCTTTTCCCCAAACACCTGATTAAGACAAATAATACAATAATATTTGAATCAGATATTTTCTACGATGCCTTCACAAATTTAACGTGAAAAGCTTAATACGAAAATGAAGAGAGGGTAGTTGGAGAATTTTGAAACGTTTTTAATAATTTGATTCATAGAAAATTGCACACAAAATTGTCAAAATTTTGAAATAGAAAAAAAAAATCAATGAGTCGAATAACTTAAAATTTTTTATAAATTTTTAAAAAATTTGAATAAAAGTAAAGAAATTTTTTGGGAAATATCTTCAATTCTAAAGGTAAAGAATAATATCTGCGAACGTAAATATGACAAAAAAAAAAAACGTACTTATAGCAACAAAAATTTACCAAAAAAAAAAATATAAACTAATTTCATCAATCTTTTAATAGCTTACTTTATAACCCGTAAAATTACAAAAAAACTATAAAAGCTTAATAAAATGTTTATTTAGAAAATTATTTCGATTTTTTTTAACCCATAGGATTGAAATCCCTTTGAAGAACGGAAAAACAATTAAAATGTGTTATAAATTAAAAAAAAATTCAGCCCAACATATACAAAACAGTGTTTGACTGAATTCTACACGCATTGAAATCTCTATTTTTTTTTCTTAATTTCCTCAAAAAATCGCCCAAAAATCTGAGACAATTTTTTTTTTAAATTTCGATTAATTTTAAGAATGGTAATTAGTTCTTAAAAAAAACGATGAAAATATATTTGGAAACCAGTAAGATTTAAGGGATGAAATCAAATACCAAAAATCACCAAACTTTAATTGTAAAAAAATATTTTTAAAGTTAACCTTATAACCTGTTAAAATTACAAAAAAACTTTAAAATTGTAAAAAAAATTAAAGCTTTATGTGATTCAGATTTTTTTAAGACTGTAGTGGTAAAATTTTAAGGGGTTGAAATCCCTTGGAAGAACGGAAAAACCAATTAAAATGTGTTAAAAATTACATTTTTTTCAACCCAACATAAACAAAAAAAGTGTTTTACTGGATCCTACACGCATTTAAATCTCTATTTTTTTTCTTAATTTCCTCAAAAAATCGCCCAAAAATTCTTAGACAAATTTTTTTTTAGAATTTTGATTAATTTTAAGAATGGTAATTAGTTCTTAAAAAAAAACGATGAAAATATATTTGGAAACCAGTAAGATTTAAGGGATGAAATCAAACACCAAAAATCACCAAACTTTAATTGTAAAAAAATGTTTTTAAAGTTAACCTTATAACCTGTAAAATTACAAATAAACTTTATAATTGTAAAAGAAATTAAAGTTTTATATAATTCAGATTTTTTTAAGACCGTAGGGTTGAAATTTTAAGGAGTTGAAATCCCATGGAAGAACGGAAAAATCAATTAAAATGTGTTATAAATTAAAAAAAAAATCAGCCCAACTTATACAAAACAGTGTTGGACTGAATTCTACACGCATTGAAATCTCTATTTTTATTCTTAATTTCCTCAAAAAATCGTTCAAAAATCTGAGACAATTTTTTTTTTTTAAATTTCGATTAATTTTAAGAATGGTAATTAGTTCTTAAAAAAAAACGATGAAAATATATTTGGAAACCAGTAAGATTTAAGGGATGAAATCAAATACCAAAAATCACCAAACTTCAATTGTAAAAAAATGTTTTCAAAGTTAACCTTATAACCTGTTAAAATTACAAAAAAAACTTTAAAATTGTAAAAAAAAATAAAGCTTTATATGATTCAGATTTTTTTAAGACCGTAAGGTTGAAATTTTAAGGGGTTGAAATTCCTTGAAAGAACGGAAAAACCAATTAAAATGTGTTAAAAATTAAATTTTTCAAACCCAACATAAACAAAAAAGTGTTTCATTGGATTCTACACGCATTGAACTCTCTATTTTTTTTTTCATAATTTCCTCTAAAAAATCGCCCAAAAAATCTTAGACAATTTTTTTTTAAAATTTCGATTAATTTTAAGAATGGTAAATAATTCTTAAAAAGTCAATAAAAATATATTCGGAAACTGGTAAGATTTAAGGGATGAAATCAAACACCAAAAATCACCAAACTTTAATTGTAAAAAAATGTTTTTAAATTTAACCTTATAACCTGTTAAAATTACAAAAAAACTTTATAATTGCCAAAAAAACCAAAGTTTTATATGATTCAGATTTTTTTAAGACTGTAGGGTTGAAATTTTAAAAGGATGAAATTCCTTTGAACCACGGAAAAAACAATTAAAATGTGTTATAAATTAAAATTTTTGTACCCAACATTCTACACGCATTGAAATCTCTATTTTTTCTTAATTTCTTCTATTTTTGCTTTAATTGATTACTCTGGTTTTTCCTTGTAATTTGAACCCCATTTCCATACTGTATTCCCATTTTCGACTACCTAATTAAAAAAAAAATAATTAAAGCTCTAAGTCCAAAACTTTTAATACAAAACCCTATCTTCTTTCATATCAATTTAAACCGATTTTTAAATGTGAAAAAAGAACTTTTAATATAGCAATTTTCATTGAATAAATTAAAAGGGTTGCAAATGTGCGACAAGTCATTGAACATATGCACACACAGAGTAATAAATAATCCTTTTCCTGGTCCGACAGCCTTCCGGAAATGACCAAAAGAGCTGCGCCGCCAAAAGGGTCCGCAACCACATCAATTCAATTCAATGCCAAACGGTAGCTAGCTCATATAATCCAATCACAATGTCGAGAACACTTATGCACACACACACAAGCGACCGACCAATATATTAATTCATAATAGGGGATGAAAAGCCTAAATGGGCCATTTATGTTGCAAACGGTCAAATGGCCTTTCTTCGCTCCCAATTGCATTAGATTGATACATATACACACTTTGACGTCCAGAACATCCCTCATCCTCATCCCCCACCCCCGCATTCCCTTATTTTCCACCATGAAAGCGTTTCACGTGACATTTTATTGGCAAAGACTTGTGTGTGTGTGTGTGCAAGGTGGTTTTGATCGAGGAGACGACGGGCGGTCGTGTAAAAGCTCGAAAGCTCGAAGCCTCGACTGACTCAAAGAACTCTCTGCATAATGTAATGAACAGTTGCAGCAGCTATTACTGCTTGTCACAAAAGCTTTGCAGCTTCTGTTTATCTTGCGACGAAAAACTTTCAACTGATTTTCTTCAACGTTTAAATTTTTTTCAAGCTCAATAACATTTCGAGAGAGAGCCATTTATCAACGTTTTTGTTCTTTTCAAATATTTAAAAACAAAAAAAAAAAACAGAAGCTCAATGGAATCTTTGGCAACTTTGCTCATAAATCTTGACGAGTTTCAACGAATATTTGCGAAAAAAATTCAATCTTTTCAATATTTTCTTGGCATAAGTCACGATTTATTTGGATGGGGAAGGAGGGGGGCAGGGTGGAAAAAAAGGGGAAAATTTATCGAAAGAAAATGAGACACGAAAACTATATGTGTAAATGTAATGCAATCCAATTTGTTGCGACATTCAGAGATTTATTAAGATTCAAACGTGTGCCAGCTGGAAAAATCGAACCCATTTTCCTATATATATCTATTTTATTTATTTATTCATTTTTTTTTTGTCGCCGAAAGTGGGCCAAACGTAACGAATATTTGTTCCTGCGTAAAATTGTTCCTTGTTTTCCGAATTCGTTTGACATATTTTATTTTTACCGATTTTATTGCATACCATATGGTGTGAAACAATATGGAATGCATAGGAAATGAAAAATTATGCCTTGATAAAATATTTTAAAAAAAATGCCTTCTTTTCCGGTTTTTTTGGTTGGGGAAGGGGAAGTTTTGGTAAATTTTCTATAATTTTTCTTTTGTTTTATTATCAATAACAGTTTCCTAAATTTTCCTGCATTTTTGTGAATTATATGTCGTTTAAAACTCAATTTTCTTAATATTTTTTTATATCAATGGCTTAATAATTAATTTTTCGTAAGGGGCCGTTCATAAAATACGTTCGCATACAAGGGTGGGAGGGGTCTTGCTTTGAGTGAAAAGATGTGAGGGGGGGATCTTCGGTAACGTGACGTTCGCCATCGGTAAAAAAATTTAAGTTAATATTTATTTCCACTATTTTTCTTTTTAAATTTTTATCAATATAAATATAAATATTTTCATTTCTCAAAATTTGTGCACTTTTAATTGAAATTTATCATATTCAGGCGGGGGGGGGGTTCTTAGTTTTGTGACGAAATATTTCTAGAGGGGTCACAGAAAGAGTGACACAGCGTGACAATGGGGGAGGGGGTCAGAAAAAGTTTATTTTAGCGTGACGTATTTTATGAACGGCCCCTAATCAATCAATTACTATTAAGCTATCCTGTCACAAACGAAACGATTTCTTTCACCAAACCTCAACAAACGATTTCCCATTGATTGGCCAAAAGAAAATTGGAAAATTCAAACTTTAAAACTTTGTTGCCCAACCGCAGTTTCCTATAAATTTAAAAAAAAAAAAAACCTCTTAAAAGCTTTTCGTGATACTCCTACAAAATTGAACATTTTTTTCGAAAAACAAATTTCAGATTTTAATTAGTTGCCTCCACTTCCACTCCCCCCGCATTGACTACTACCCTCATAAATCTGGCACGAAATGATAGTGCAAATCAGTAATTTATAAGTGAGCTTTCCATCCACATCCCATTGGATTCAAAGCTCATTTATTTAATAAACGTTGGTTTTAGTGTGATTTATAATGATATGAACGAGCTTTATGATATAACACGACATTACCCCCAACTCCATGACTTTCATGACGTCATCTCATCACATTGTTGCCTGTCATATATGACACAACCTAAATCCCATTCTTGAGATTGTTAATTGTACTAAAATTTTAGAAAATGATGTTTTATTTTATTTTTTTCTGGGAAAAAGTTAAATTTTTCTCAAACATACCTTAAATTCAATAAGTTGTTAAAATTTTTTGGTGTTTAATGAAAAAATGTGACTTTAATATTGTTCTTCCTGTGTAAGTATTAAATATTCGAACATAATACCCAACAGGTGACTACCATAAGGATTAAAATTTGATCCACTCAAGTTTATAATCCTTAAAAGCTTCCACCCATTCTCCACCAAATTTATATATGTATATACATACGACATCCCCCCACATAACTCCCTATAACCTTCAACTCCATTATCCTCATCTTCATTGTAAATTCTACAATTATTCCTGTCGAAATTTAATGTACCTACCTATATGCTTCCTAGTGAAATTATAATTTTCCATTTCATCCGTGATTTTCATATTAATAAAAACACATTGTGTGCCACATGGGGTGAAGTGGAGTGGAGTGGGGTGGGCTGAAAGGTTAGAGTGAAATGTGGCCAATATTGAAAACCATTTTCTCCTATACCCCCACCTACCTACCTACCTACCTACCTACCAACAATACAAGAAAGGTTTTCTAAATACGTTTTATGAAAATTAAATAACGCAAAGTGTCACATCACATTAGCGTTTGAAAATGTTTGATATTTATTGGTTTAAATGTGTCGCAATAAATTTGCCACAACCTCTACAACTTTCACATTGACAAATTTCAAAAATTTCAAAACTCATCTCCGCCCCATCCAACTGACATTTTCGTGTCAAAAGCAAATGATTTAATTTGCCACCGCAAATTGATGAATCGCGCTTTAAACTTTCCTTCAATGTTTTAAGCTTTATGGAGAATTTCATTGGTCCAAAGAATAACAAGTGTAAAAGCTCTAAATGAAAAACCAAAAGAACAAGCAAATTTGAACTTCAACGATCGATTATGGAAGACTAAATCCAAGGGGAAAGATCTATAGGGAAACGTCAAAATTTAAACTTATTTCTTGACATTTTTTGGTGTGGTTGTATCTGGAATTCTCAAATTTTCGAAAGGAAATGGCGTCATAAAATAAAGATTGAAATATTTTTATTATAATATTATTTAGTTTTTAGCAGCAAAGTGGACATGAAAAGATGTAAGTCCATATACTAATAATTAATTCAGCGACGTTTCGGTCTTTTATTTGACCTTCATCAGGCTTCTTAATATACAGAGTATATAATTTACATTCGGCTGACTCAAAAAAAATTATGAATTATTTTTTTTTCTTTATTATATCGAAAATATTGTTGGGAATGACAAAAAAAAATCTGTGAAAGTTTAAGCTCTTAATATTAATATTAAGAGGTGTCGCATCGCAAATTTCGATTTTCATCGAAATAACATAGGAACAATATTCTCTTGCACTTTGGAATTTTATAGTTCACGTTGGTGACAATATGTCGGAATGACCAAGGTATATTCTTGTAGAAAAATGAACGATCTACAAAAAAGGTCTCGCACAAGTTTTTGATATATTTATTCCTTCAAAAGTTATTCGAGGTCAAAGTTATTGCACTTATTGCAACACATTTCATACTTGATGCAATTGAGAAACAAGAAACATTTCTTTGTGCAAGTCCATGAAAATATTCCCTTTCAAGTTAACTACTGCAATAGGTTTGGGGCAAATTAAATGCAGTCTTGTATAAAAACTCTCGTCCTGAAGGAATTAAGAAAATTGATACATTTATCAACGGCACTTCTGAAGAGATCTCCGAAAATTCCGACAAATTTCAAGTTTTGCCCGATAACGTCAGTTGACGTCGAAAGATCATTTTCTACTTCTCACCTTTTTCACCTATATGGTTCAATTGTGAATTTAAACAATTCAGGATCCT
This sequence comes from Sisyra terminalis, assembly GCA_958496175.1. NCBI lineage: Eukaryota > Metazoa > Arthropoda > Insecta > Neuroptera > Sisyridae > Sisyra > Sisyra terminalis. The sequence continues at coordinate 50,779,476 of OY292278.1, read as the reverse complement.
ACACAAAATATTTCAGTAGAATAGGTCCGACGGTTTAGGACGAGTGCAGTCCTGTACATACGTACAGAAGAATTATATGTATAAAGATAAATTTAATGTGAAAATAAATATAAATTCTAATAATAAATGGTTTTTTTTTTGGTGCACATTTTGTGCATATTTCGCCCTTTTTTAATGCATATTTGCATGCATATTTTGAAAGTGCATATTAGACTGACTCAAAAAAAGATGACGATTTTTTTTTTTCTTAATAATATCGAAAATATTGTTGGGAATGACAAAAAGAAATCCTGTGAAAGTTTAAGCTCTTAATTAATATTAAGAGGTGCGCATCGCAAATTTCGATTATCCATTTAAATAACATGGGAACAATATTCTCTTGCAGTTTGGAATTTTATAGCTCACGTTGGTGACAATATTTCGGAATGACCAAGATTCTTGTAGAAAATTAAACGATCTACAAAAAAGGTCACGTACAAGTTTTTGATATATTTATTCCTTCAAAAGTTATTCGAGGTCAAAGTTGAACTAACAAGAAATTTTAATATTTTCAATTTTTTTATACAACCATCAATTTTATGAGAAATTTTAATAGGACATTTTTTGTAGAGCACTTTTTTTTCTATAACTTATCTCAATAACAGTTTTGATATTTTTCACAGGTCTTAAGTTATTTGCATGCAGCTGAAAATTCCCTGAATTATTATATTTTTAACATAAAAATTATTTTTTTTATTTTAATTAAATAACTTAGGACCTGTGAAAAATATTTTCAGATTTCAAATTACAACAATCGCTTTTCCAATAATCACACTATCAAATGAATTTTCTTTAAATCGTCTATGAAGACTCTATGGTTTTCGTTTCTTGCAGTTTCTGTAAACTTAACATCATTGTTGAAACTTAAAATTTAAAGTTAAAAGTTAATTCGAAACAATTGATATGTTTTAAAAACCTTTATGTACAATATTATTAATAAAAATTAATGTAAATTTTTTAATGATACTAGCGTTTGGCGCTGTAAAGCCCTTAAAAAAATCACGGGAAAAAAATAAAATCCATAGCTTTTCAGCAATGCTTTATAAGGGGAAAAACTGTTTTTTTTGTTGTTTTAACTCAAAAAAAATTTCCCGTAAACTTTTAAATAAAATTTCGGAAATGTAGGTACATTTATGAATGTCAAAATTTCATTAATTTTATTTTGCTTAGTTTCTTATAATATTAATAACTACCTATCAAATATTATTGATATGTATTATTTGACTTTTTCATGAATTGTTTGAATAACTATTGTCATCTTTTAAGAACCAATAATGCTTATGTTTAAATTCGGCTTTTCATTGGTAAAATTTAATCCTATGATATTAATGTCCAAAATCGATCTAGTAGCATTATTTTTTCTTATTGGTATTTTAAATAGGAATCAATTGTAAACATGAGAAATAGTGAGCTTTGATTTTTTAGTGAGAACCAATCATGTTGTTATTTAAAGTACACCCATCTTGAATTTTAAACCAATGGTAGTTGTGTATAAATTTGATCTAGAAGACTTGCAAATTAAATCAAACTAAGCCTTGTTGATTAAATAAGAGATTTGGTATTAATAAATTTATTGAGTTGAAAATTGTTGCATTAATCAATTGATCAAAACTTCAAGTAGCAGCAGTATCTTAAATATTTAGATTCATTGTTCGTCTTTAAGGCCCAAACTAGGTTAATTCGAGCAATGTATTTTAACTGACGTTGATAATATTAAATCCAACGCCAAACATACAACACGAATCTCTTAAATTATATGTTTTCGTATAAAACGGGACAAGTGGGACCAAATGAAAATGTTTTACAAGTGTTGGTGCAAGACGAAAATGGCGCGTTGAACAATTTCCCAGAACTCAACGTTAACCCAATTTTTATACAAAGAAGCAAAAAAAACTTTGATCCTTTTTTTTTAATACTAAGCTGATAAAAATATATAAATTGTATGGTAGAATTATGAACTAGGGTGGTGTTTGTTGAAGCTTTTGAGTAGGTAGAGCTTTCATTCATGAAATTTTAAAGGATAAACCAACAAATAATTTTTTTTCTGGTGGAAATAAAGCAATTTTCTCGTGATAGCGGAATTAGTGGTTGGTTTCATTTGGTTTAATTTTTTTTCTCGTGTAATATATGAGGAAGCAGATAAAAATGTCTTTTGGCATCTGTGTGGAATATAAAATCAATCTTGCACTAATCTTTATTTAGATTCACTTGGATTAACTTCCTCGCGAGTGGAGTGGTGGTGGTGGATGAAAAGAAAAACTAGGCCACAATTTTCTGCCGCCGCCACCACCACCACCACGTGTTTTCTGTAATATTTGTTTATGGATGCAAGAGATACTAACTTCTTCAACGATAAATTTAGATTAAAAATGTTTGCATTAAAAAAATATATTCCACAGGAAAAAAGTTTAATTTATCTATAATTGAGTTGGAGTTTAAAGTAAGAAGATGTGGCAAAAGTTTTATCGATAGTTAAATTACAAAAAACTTTAATTGTATTTTTTTGGTTAATCTGAATCATTTTAGAAGGGTAAAGGGGATGGATATTGAGAAACAAGTTTCTCGACTTGAACTTTGAATCCTCCACCAATCGGGTTTCCCAAATTTCTTCAATAAATTGCCGTAATCAATGGTCAACTTTTCTTATCTGTATAGAACTTTTTAAGTCCGAAAATCTTTTGGTTTTCTTCAGACAAAGATAAAACGGTTCAACGTTTAAACTTTTAATAAGTTTTTCGAAACTTTGATCCTTCAAAATTATCAAAAAAAAAAAAAAAAAAAATGATGGTTTTGTTGCTGTTACAAAATGCGTTTGTAACAATGGATTGAAAACATTTCCGCGTTGGATTTTCAGGTCAAATTTATCAATTCAATAGTCCTAATGTTTTCTATTTTCGTTTTGCTCGTTTTGGTGATGTAACGGATTGCATCGGGCAATGATTAATGATCTCATGCTTTGTATTAAGACAAGATATTTTGCTTCAAGATATTTACGGTATCTTTTCGATTTTGGCATTCTTTTTGAGGAGATTTTTTTTTTTTTGGAAGAAGAATGGAAATATTTTAATTAAATCAATTCTCTGGTGTCGTTTTTTTTGTTGCGAGAATGAAAATGAAAACGAGGAATTTGTTGGTATTATATGTAGGTAGTATTATGATTATTCAATATTAATTTCCAATCATCATTCAATTAAACAATGCCCAAAGGAATGGTTGTGCCCTTATCAACGTAGTCAATTTCTTGTTGGTTCTGCTTAATAATTTACTTTATTAGGGACACCAGTTGTGTATTATAATGTTCATTGTTAAATTTGAATCATCATAATTGGGTTTAATTTTTTTGAGATTTTTAGAGTTGACGATTTCAAATACTATCTTATTTAATGGAATTACTTTTGAAAAAAATAGTTTTTTCATAATACCTTATCAAAATTTTTTCGAAAAGTTATAAAATTCATACGAAAAATTGGTTCTTTTGGTTCAATAAGAACCAATTATAGTCTTCTCTGAAACTTGCTTCAATTGGTTAAATATAAACCAATGAAATTTTTGCAAAAAAATCGATCTAGAAGCCTTATTTTTTGTTGCTGGTATTTATATAGAAATCAATTATATAGGTAGCTTTGGATTTTTATATGTAGTTATTGGTAAGAGCCAATCATGTTCTTTATTTTAAAAGTCACCCATTTTTAATTTGAAAACCATTTGTATTTGTGTCTAAATTTCCAAAGCACTCTTTTTTGAGGAAGAAAAAACTAAATGGCTTATTATTAAGGGTGTTTTTCCCTAGTGGCATACACTAGAATATATTATTTGGTTGAGGAAGGAAAATTTATTATATTCAAAATGAAAAATCTTATTGATAATTGCTGAAACAAGCATTTTCTTTGGATGATCGATGGAAAAATTGTCAAAATGATTATTACTGGGAAAGGGTATTTAAAATAAATACTTAATACAATTGTTTTGCACAGATTTAGGGGAAGATTTTATGAAAAAAAATCGTTATTTTTTTAAAATATCTTTTTTATTTTATTCTTAGTGTAGTCGTGGAAATGAAATTTAAAATAAAACTACTTTAAAACGTACGAAGAAATTTTTTTAATAATGGATAAATTAAGTCTTAAACATGATTTCGACAAAATTATCAGTCACCTCGAAGTACCCTTTCCCTCCCCAAATTGATTTTTTCAAAAAATTGTTTTTTCGATATAATAATTGAACTGTGCTAAATACAAAAAAAAAGCACTTATTATCAAAATGAAAACTGAGGATATTTCCTAAAAAAAAAATTCTTTAATAATTTCATGCCATAGTTAACGTGAAAATGACGGTTGAAAACATACAAAATTTAAAATTTCAAAAATCGTATTGCATTATTGTTGATATTTCTGAGAAATATTGGTGTTTTAGAAACACTTTAAATATTTTTGAACTATATTTTCTTACCTGGGAAAGTTCCAAAGTTACTAAGTTTTTAGTAAAATTTCGTTTGTAATATTAAAAAATTTTAATTTATTACAGTATGTAAAATATAATATTTGTTCAGGCAACTCAAAATTTCAAAATATGACAAATATTTTAAGAGATATTGTTATAAATAATAAAATATATAATAATACAATTAATTAACAAAATACCTTGATTAACAAAAGTAAAATGTTTTCAATTTCAATTCAATAAATAAATAAAAATTAAAAAATTACACACTCTATAAGAGTGTGTAAAATATTTTATTTTTGTGAAGCGAGGTATTTTATTAATTAATTTTATTATTATAAAATTAATTATTTATAACAATATCTCTTAAAATATTTGTCATATTTTGAAATTTTGAGTTAGTTATTATTATTTAATAACAAATATTTTATATTGTCTATATTATATGTATACTATTATAGTTATCAAATGTATGTATGATTGACATATTTTGTAATTATTTTAATTTTTTATAGAAATCTGATGAAGTTACGATACATAACGAAACGTAGCTAATTGAATAATAAAAATAATAAATAAAAAAACTGATCTTAAACATCCTGAATTATCTTCTTATTTAAAAGCATTAATGGTACTTATTAATATTATTATCATCATTTTAGTTAAAAATTATCAGAATTGTATATTAGACACAGTGTGACAAAATGTGAACATTAAAATAAATTAGACAATAACTATTATAATTTAATCTGTTAAAAATTGACACGAAATGAAAAATATCAAAAACTTTTATAGAGACAAGTTATAGGAAAAAAAGTGCTCAACAAAAAATGTCCTATAAAATTTTCTCATAAAATTGATGGTTGCGTCAAAAAATTGAAAAAATATTAATATTTCTCTTTAGTTCAACTGTGACCTCGAATAACTTTTGAAGAAATAAATATATCAAAAACTTGTTGCAGATCTTTTTTGTAGATCGTTCAATTTTCTACAAGAATATACCTTGGTCATTCCGAAATATTGTCTTTGACGTGAGCTATAAAATTCCAAAGTGCAAGAGAATATTGTTCCCATGTTATTTAAATGGAAAATCAAAACTTCGATGTGGCACCTCTTAATATTTAATATTAAGAGCTTAAACTTTCACAGGATTTTTTTTGTCATTCCCAACAATATTTTCGATATAATTAAGAAAAAAAAAATCTATTCTGGAACCTAAGCTTTTAAGCATTTTTTTCCAATACACTTTCTAAAAGATTAATAATTTGTACCATATTCCCAAAACATTAGGGAAATTATTCAGTCTGATTTTTACTTGATAAATCAATTAATTTCCCTGAAACTTTCTCATCCAACGAATTTCATGCCATTCTAAAGACGTCAATTACAATTACCAAGTACCTACATAATATATTAACGAAATTTTTGTTATAAGCATGTTATCAACGTTACATCATCAATTTTCAATAGGCATGAAATATTTATTATTAATCGAACATAATGTATCTGTACTGATATCTACTATAAACGTGTGTGTGTGTGTGAGAGAGAGAGAAGAGTTTTGCGTGGTTAATTTCCGAACAACATTAACGTTTTAAATTATTCCTGTATTAGCTTCGAATCCTACAGGGATGACCTATTTCACCACTTTACTTTGAACACAAGAAATTTATATCTACTCACAACACATTAGCTGTGAAAGCCACCACATATTATACCAAAACTGTTGCAACAAACAGAGATAAACAATCTATTGATCACTCAATTCCAAACATACAATATATATGAAACGAGTTTTCCATTAAAATATAATACACAAATGGCATTAAAGTAAATGTTATATATATATCTAGAGGTAGGTACCTACAATATGTATATAATTGAATCGAATGAATTATATATAATGAAACTATTTTCTACATGCAAAACCTTTTCGAATTTTATCGTAGCAAAGTCAACGTTTGATCTGTACATCTCAAGTATGTGCATTAAAAAATTATTTCCCCATAAATATTTTAAAGATCCTCGAAGAATTGGAGCACTTAAAGTGTCAGAAATTTTAATTTAATTTAAGCAACAAATTTTTCAACGTGAAAATTGTCACTCAATTTAGATTTAAGTTTGAATTTTTTTTTTGTTCAAAATTTTCCTGTATTAACCATAAAGAATCAATAAAGACTAATATATAAAATTCTTACGTCTGTCTGTACATTTCGATTTTGAACCCAATTTAAGGGTAAATATTTGTTTCATGAGGCCCTTATTCCACAATTAACATTTTTAAAAATTTTGTCTGTCTGTCTGTCTGTGTGTCCTGATTTAAATAAAGAACGGAACAACCGAATTTAATGAGATTTGGTATTAAGATACAACACAATTTTTCACAGACTATAGGCTACTTATCATTCCAAAAAAATAATAAGGGAAGATATTCCCTAGGGATGAATACAGAAATTTTTACACGAGACAAATGAGTTATATATCATTGGAAAGGTAATTAAAAGTTAGAAAATAATCTGCAAAAATATTTTTAGTTGAACTGATGAAAAATACAGTAAATTCAATTTAAAATTTAAAAAATTGTCTCTTTCAAATATAAACCTTTAAATATAAAACACATGTTGATAGCGTAATGGCTTACGTATCTGACATTCTAATGCTCCTAATTATAAAGACGTGGGTTCGAATATTACATTAACCTTTTTTTTAATTTTTTTTTTACAGAATTGTTGTAAATAGACCCTTAGAGTTGCTCAATAAGTAAATTTTAACAAAAAAAAAAAGGTAATAGTAGTAGTAATAATAATAATAAAAGTAATAAAACTTAAAGTAAATACGTTTTTAAAACCATGCATAAATAAAATCCTTTATTTATATATTCCCTCTGACTGATGAAATTTTAATATTCAATGTATTTCTTATAAGAAATAGACATCTGATAAAAATTTTTTTTTCAAAATTCCTACCCTAAAAGTGTAAAAAGGGTGACTAATAGGGTGGTCCTTATTTAGGGTTTGCCCGAATTTTTTTTCATTTTTAAATCATTAAACGACGATAGAAATAGAAAAATTGTAAAATTGACTTAAGCTTCAACTACGACCTTAAATAGCTCAGAAACCGTTAGAGTTAGCAAAAAATCATAAAAGGCCTTTTTTGTAGAGCGTTAAATTTGCTATAAGAATTGTCATTGGTCGATATGATCTATTCATTATTTCATGATGAAAAAAAAATTAAAATACCAACAGAACTTTTCCCGTGTTATTTTCATTTAAAACTTTGGCTCTCGGGGGGGGGGGGTAAATTAAAATTAAGAGCTATAAGTTGGCATGATTTTTTTTAATAGATTTAGAACCGATTTAGGACTATCGTGAAAAAAAAATCGGACCAAATCCTAAATAAGGACCACCCTAGAGACTAAGTTTGTATGAGAAAATGTACAGTTAATCAACAATCGAAATTTTAAATTAAATTAATTTAATTGTTAATAAGTTTCTGTTTTTGTTATATCATTTTAATAACAACATTTTAAATAACGTTATTTCACTAAATTAGTATGAAGACAATTCAGGTTGTATAAGATCGGTTTTTTTATTTAATTTTTTTATAATTCAATTAGCTACGTTTCGTTACGTATGATAACTTCATCAGGCTTCTTGATTCACAAAAAAAATATTTATTGAATTTAAATTGAAAATATTTTATTTTTTGTGAATCAAGAAGCCTGATGAAGTTACCATACATAACGAAACGTAGCTAATTAAATAGGTAAAAAATTAAATATAAAAAAACGATCGTAAACAACCTGAATTGTCTTCTTATGTATTTTTAAATTTGGCAAAATAATGTTTTCAGGTATGACTATGTTTTTCGTAAAAGAAATAAGAAAAATAAAAATGTTCATATACCAATACAAATAGCAAATCTGAAAAGAAAATATAATCTAGACCTTCGTTACGCAGACGAAGTCGCGGGGATCAGCTAGTCTATTATATAATTCAATCAAAGATCGAGGGCTTAATCAATCATAGATCGTAACACAAGATAAGATTTGTAAAAAAAAATAATTGGTTCTTGATATATCAAATTTTAACTGATAAAAAAAGAGGATAGGAAATTTCAGGGAAGAATTATATTCTTTTTCTTTATTTTTTTGAAAGGGAAACGTTTCTGAAACATTTCCTTGTTCAAGGGATTGTTGGATAAGGATTTTAAATTTAACCCTTGTGACCATTTCCTTGGGGTAAACTTAAAAGAAAAAGCTTTTCGATTTCAGCTTGTTAAGATTTAAGGGTTTGAAAAAATACAAGTTTATATAAAATGGGAGAGAAATAAGGGATTGTTATAAGAGTTTTCTAGAAAAAGAAATACGATTTTCATCAAAGTATTAGTTTGATTTAATTTTGTACTTACAAATTTGTGTCTTGAAAATAGAAAATTTTTGAACCAACACTTACCTGAAACAAAAAGAAAAAACATATAATTAAATCATTGAAAAAATACATTTTCGTATAATTTGTATCAAGAGAAAGACTTTTGTAAATGTTGGTCTTTTTAACAATTAAAACTATAGACATATAGTTTTGGCAACAATTAAATTAAAAGTCAAATAGTCCAAATATGAAAATATACATAATTTAATTGGAATCAACTCAGTTTAGTGTCGTGGAACTCATATGAGTTGAAACTTTTCTCATCAACTTTCTACCTTTCTCCATATATCTCTATGATATAATTTCATAGTTAACGAAGCGCTCTATAATTTCTTCAATATTGCATAAAATATTTCATTATTACAATATATATATATGTAACACATTTAATCTGCCACAACCAAACTGGTCTGCCATCATCAAAGCCTTCGAGCTTTGATTTGAGCCAACGTGTTCTCAAGCGCAGAATTGAGCCTCCGGGAAGTTGTGAAAACCAGTCCAGTTGGTATTCACCGCTGGCAAATTGCGATCAAATTACAAGTGGAGGATCGAGAAATAATTTCATTTTTCATCGGAAAAATGGTCCAGATTTCTACTACAGTCTTTTAATTGGGGACAAATATTTTTTTTTTTGTAATTATCTCAAAAAACATTAGATACGGATTTTACTTGAATGATTAAAATTATTAGATCGGAGAAAAAGTAATCCATTACGTTACCGAGAAATTTTTCTCAAGTCTTTTTAAAAGAGACTGTATTTACATTTCGTAGAAAAAGAAAAATATTCTTATTACTTTTCATTGCGGTTATCGATTTATTCTGTTGTGAGGAAAAGTCTGTCAAAAATAGGAATGAAGAAAATTTTAATTTTTTTTCTTCAATAAAACGGAAAATAAGATGCCTGAATTACGAGAGATATGCATGGCTATGATGCAGTAATTGCTAATTAAATGCAACTTTAGTTATATCTATTCTGTTCCGGTAATTTCAGTGCCCAAGATCCATTTCAGTTTAGAAAACCTTTAGCCAAAAATATTGATAAAATCTTAAAATAAAAAATTAATGGCCGAAGATACAAACCAATTTTAGCTTATTATATAGCGCCACTACCAAAAAAAAAAAAAAAATACGTAGGAGTCGCAAAAGTTGGCGTTAAAACTTCATTGATCATATATCAGTCTGTGAATTTTTAATGTAAATAAAATTGAATTTTTAGGCAGCAAAAAAAAAAATGGTGACAACCAACAATAAATGTATTCTATACAAAAATATCAATAAGTAAAAAAACGATTATAAATGGGTATAACAATCGAAAGTATAATACTGATTTTCGACTACTTTCAGTCCGAAATTGGATCACGAAGGTCTGAATTAACCACCAAAAAACCTCCAGTTTTACATGTCTTTGATGATCTATCATACACTATCGCTCAAAAATATTTATCCACCCAAATTTTTCATCATAAATTATGTGAAGAAAGTGTACATACAAAAGTTGTAGATCTTTTCATTACCTAAAACTTTGCTATTTAACTTTATTTCATGGGACTTATAGTTTGGCCGGAAATCAAGATAAATCGTTTTTTACCTTTAAAAACTACCCCCCTCCCGACCTTAGATCACCCGTAAATTATTTTTCCTGTCATTCTTGCTACTATAAATTTCTACTATAAATTTATTTTATTTCAAAAATTATTCACATTGTTCTATTACCATGTTTGATTGTACTGATTACATTATCTAATCCTACCTTATCTACTTAATGTCATTTTTGGTATTTATGTTTAGGTTTTAATCCAAAAATTTAATTTGGGTGGAATTACTGGGAATTCCAAATCTTCAATGCTTCACAGGGTTTAATAAATATTTTTTTAAATAAGAAGACAATTCAGGTTATTTCAAAATTTTATTTTTGTGAATCAAGAAGCCTGAAGAAGTTACGATTAGTAACGAAACGTAGCTAATTGAATAATAATAATAATATTAAATAAATAAAAAAATGATCTGAAATAACCTGAATTGTCTTCTTATTTAAAAAAATAAAAGCTGAGATCTAAATTTTATCATCTATTTAATAAATATCTTTTAAAGAGTTTTTCCAAAGTTTTGAACGTTATATATATAAAAGATCACATAGAATGACTAATCATCAATTACCTGTTGTTATATGCCAAGGAAACATACATCGTCTATACCAGTGGTGGCCAACATTTTTATATTCGCGCGCCAAAAATTTACAAATAGAATTTATCAAGTTCTTGCCGTGCCTGCAAGATTTAAGAGGAGCAAAATTGAAAAAAATAGTGTTTAAAAACAAGTAGTTAAAACAGCCAAAATACTAATTGTTAAATAATTAACCTGTAAGTTCAACTATGTATACTAAACCCTTGCATTATCATCAGAGGTATTTTACATACCCCACAAAATTTTAGGTATGGTAAGTTAAGGGTTAACTTAATTTTTACGTGTATAAAATGATATCACTTATAAATGGATCATGTGGTAGCAAAATTTTTGTACGTGCCGCCTTTGGCACGCGTGCTACAGGTTCGCCACCACTGGTCTATACTTCAAAAACAGTGCTTCAAAATTAACTCAAAATTTTATTTGTTCATTTCTTCGAAGGCTCGAAGTTATCTTTAACATCGCTAAGTTCTCCACTCAACTGAATGTTTCTTGGCCCAAGAAACATTTTGAAACTCGTATCTAACCTTACAGCTGGTTTTAATCAAATGAAAAACGATTGAGATTAGTACGCTCTATTTACGGTGTAGATATTTATTTGAAGTAAAAAAAATATTAATTATTTTGTAGAAAATTTTTGTATCTTTTAAAAAAATGATTGGCTTCTGCAAAAAATGATTGTTTGTTATAAAAATTTATAAAAAAAATCATCTCATTGTTTAAATTTAACGTAGTAATATTCTCTACACAATTAGAAGTTTTAATAGATATTCCGAAAAAAAATATATTGAAATACGACCAAAAATTTCCATAAGAGACATTTACTTTTTTTTTTTGTGAAAAATCCCTCTGGCTTAAATTGTTTATATTACCTTTACCTATGTATTTCTCTTCAAAGACGAAAACTATCAAGAAATTCCATTGAATATAAATTCGATGGAAACATCTCTTCCAAATTAGGCACTGAAGCACTCAAATAACATTATATTATATTACCAACGATACGAGTTTGATTCGGCCGAGACGGCCATCATCTAATGTCAAGGTTTGCCTTAGTAATAAAACTATTTCAAGTTCAACAACCTTTCGCCGTATACCAGCAAAATTGATTTTTTCTAATAAAAAACAAAAATACACTTCTCTATTAAAAACCATCACAAATATCTTTTTCCATTTGAGAAAAAAAAATATTTCACTTAAAAATTGACTTAAAAGTTTAACAATCAATCACTGAAAAAAGCCCTATCATTATCTTTTATGTGTCACAAATTTGTTATGGATGTCAATTCTGTCTTAATATCTTCTCGTAAAACTTTTTAAAGTGAAGCAAAGTGAATACGGGAAGAGCAAACCAAAATTATTGAATGAATTTTATTAAATTCTCAACTTCCGTTTCCGTTTTATAAAAGCGTGGCATTTTTCCTAATCTAATCTACGATTTTTCCCCCTAAAAAAACGCCAAAACTTTAATGTTTCAAATGAAAAAATTTTCCTCGTTAGTTAACGCCTTTAATATCTCAATTTCGTTTGCATATATTTTGCTGTGTACAATCCAGAAGAATCAACAACACAAAGACCATAGAAAATAGAGCAAAAAATATTCTCACACAAGTTGCACACAAAATTATGAAATTACGCTCATAAATTGATGTCAGATTTTTTTTCTACTCTTGTAAATCTCAATTAGTTGGTGTGTGTTTTAAATGCAAACTTTTTCCCTTGATTAAAACTTTAAAACAATTTATGTCATATTTTATCATCAAACGATGAAAGTATCAAGAGAATGAAGAAAAAAAAACAAACACTTAATTACAACTCGTCATGCAACAATTCAATTAAACAATCCAGCGATAACAAAGAATTTTTTCCTATTTCAAAAGATGAAAACTTTCGGTTTTTAAGAAGTCAAAATACAATTGTTACACTTGTGGAACATTTAGGTGTGGTGTGGCATTAATTAGCGATTATCTAACAATGTCTCTAAAATTTGATTGTTGAATAAGATGAAAAAAAAATGGAATTTTGTGTTGCACGATATTTTACACATGAATGCATCATGTGTGGTCTTTTACCGGAAAACATTATTATTAAAGTATTTTGAAAACACATTATTCATGGATAAGTTGCATCATTTAACCATATATCACACAAAACAATGATGGCGGAAAATTTTTATAAAATTTTATAAAAATCAATTCTACATGCATTGAAATCACTGATTTTTAAGAAAGATCCAACAATTTTTGTCTATCAAATCTTTTCCAATACCAGTGGTTTATATATTTTTCGTGAAATTCTGTCAAGATTAGGGTGATTTTTTTTTTGACTTTTTTTGGTCCCATCGTGAAATTTTGTTGGAAATACCAAAAAAAAAAATGCCCTGAAAGTTTGAGCCCTTAATATAAATTTTAAGTCCTCGACCAAGACGTGTAAAGATTTCCCATTGAAAATACACGGAAACTCTGATTTTTTATTTTTAAATTTCTATATCTCAGCGGCATTTCATGGGACCGCTTTTACCGAAGATGGTTTTTTCCCAGAATTAAACGCTCTACAAAAGTGCCCATTGCGACAAAGTCGTAACTCACACCGGTGAGGTAGTACGGGCCACTGAACCTGATTTTTTCATAAAATTCGCGTTTTTTTTTTTGCATTTATCTCGTAAATAACAAGAGCTACGGAAAAATTATAAATGAAAAACTTGTAGAGAATTTGATTTCCTACAAAAAAGGTCCTGTAGACCAAATCGCTAAGATCAATATTAAACGAGATATTAAGCCTTGAATTGATTTTTCTGTGAAAATTTTGCCGATCATTGATTTAAAGTTTAAATCAAAAATTTCACAGAAAAATCAATTCAAGGCTTAATATCTCGTTTAATATTGATCTTCGCGATTTGGTCTACAGGACCTTTTTTGTAGGAAATCAAATTCTCTACAAGTTTTTTATTTATAATTTTTCCATAGCTCTTGTTATTTACGAAATAAATGCAAAAAAAATGCAAATTTTATGGAAAAATCAGGTTCAGTGGCCCGTACTACCTCATCGGTGTGAGTTACGACTTTGTCGCAATGGGTACTTTTGTAGAGCGTTTAATTCTGAGAAAAACCCATCTTCGGTAAAAGCGATCCCATGAAATACCGCTGAGATATAGAAATTTAAAAATAAAAAATCAGAGTTTCCGTGTATTTTCAATGGGAAATCTTTACACGTCTTGGTCGAGGACTTAAAATTAATATTAAGGGCTCAAACTTTCAGAGAATTTTTTTTTTGGTGTTCCAACTAAATTTCACGATGGGACTAAAAAAAAAAAAGTCAAAAAAAAAAAATCACCCTAGTCAAGATATTACAATTTTCCTGGCATTGTTGTGACAAGGATTTAAAAGATTTAATTCAAACAATTTGGGTTTCAAATATAACAAATTCTACCTTTCTCCCAAATGTATTATCATTGAATTTACATTGCACATTAAAAAAAAAATAAACTTTTACAAAATAAAACGAAATTGTGGGAAAAAAAGGAAAGTAGAGGAACAATGAATAAATTAAAGGAAAATAAGTTTATCTCATTTAAACACGCGTTTTCATGAGCGATTAACTTTAATATTCCCTCATCGCTGCAGAAATGATTGCACAAAGTCATGCAAACCAAAACTTCCAAAAGAAAAGTTTACCTTAAACAATTGTTCAAAGATGGGTTTTGCATAGGTAATCAAGTTTGAAATTTTGGGAAACGTAGTTTTCATTGAACGAAAGAGAAATTTTAATATTTTTTCAAATTTTTAACGCAACAATTAATTTTATGAGAAAATTTTGTGGGACATTTTTTGTAGAGCACTTGTTTTTCTATAACTTATCTCTATAAGAGTTTTTGATATTTTTCACAGGTCCTAAGTTATTTGCACTAAGTTGAAAATGTTCGTAATTTTATTGTTTTAAATTAATAATATTCCCTGAATTATTTTATTTTTAACATAAAATTTTTATTTTTATTTTATTTAATAACTTAGGACCTGTGCAAAATATCAAAAACTTTCATGGAGATAAGTTATAGAAAAAAAAGTGCTCTACAAAAAATGTCCTATAAAATTTTCTCATAAAATTGATGGTTGTGTCAAAAAATTGAAAAAATATTAGAATTTCTCTTTAGTTCAACTTTGACCTCGAATAACGTTTGAAGGAATAAATATATCGAAAACTTGTCAGAGACCTTTTTTGTAGATCGTTCAATTTTCTACAAGAATATATCTTGGTCATTCCGAAATATTGTCACCAACGTGAGCTATAAAATTCCAAAGTGCAAGAGAATATTGTCCCCATGTTACTTAAATGGAAAAATTGAAATTTGCGATGCGGCACTTCTTAATATTAACATTAAGAGCTTAAACTTTTACAGGATTTTTTTTGTCATTTCCAACAATATTTTCAATATAATTAAGAAAAAAAAAATCATATTTTTTTTAATCAGTCTTGTGTACATTAATCATCCCTTACAAAAATTTGCGTCAACTAAGAATTACCTTAATTTCGTTAACTTTAAAAGTGAGATTTATAAATTTTTGTATGCATATGGGTGTAATATGCTCAATGTTCTTATAGGTATGAATATAAATATGTAAAATAAAATATAAATTTAAAAAAAAATGACTCAAGTGTATTTTAGCACACTCACAATCTGGCAACGTTGCACTTTCGACATTGTTTTTAATTTAATTCGCGATATTTTTGTTAATTCATTTCTAATATCGTATAATTCTCTCTTTTGTGGCTAAATTTTCATTATTTAATTAAATTAAAAAGAAAATCGAAAATGAAACATTATCAGATTGTGGGTGTGCTTAACGCAATTAATTTATAATAATCAAGCTTAAGTACCTATATGGATTTAATTATATCGAAAATAATTAAATATGTGGCAATATTATCGATATCAATTAATTTTTGGTGGTACAAAGTTCACCAGGTTCTCTAGTCTATTAAATTTTAAACAATCCGTAATTATAATTTGCACTTAAATTACTCATTTAATGAAAATTTCGATTCAAGGAATTTTTACAGATGAAATAATTTTACGTCAAAAATGCATAATTCATCAATCATTTCCTATGAAAAATTTTCGTCAACTAGGAACCATCTTAATTTCGTTATTTTAAAGTTAACTTTAATTTAAAATTTAAGTCAAACATTTGATTTTTATTTATTGGTAAATATCTTGTGATTTTTCTTCGGGGAAAAAAAAGTCATTAATTTCAATCAAAATCCAGCACAGTCTTAATCTAGATTGGTATTTAATATTGAGTGTCACGGAAATTTATTACCTCCACATCTTTAACATTAAACTCTGGCAATAAAAGTGCTTCCAGTGGCACACGTTCAAGTGGCAGATGGCATTTCGTTTTATTTATTCCCGCTTTTTGATTTCCCACGTCCACGTCCACGTTGTGTTTATTTATAAATAGAAACCAGAAAAAGAAAATTACAAGACGAAAGAAAATTATGGTGTAAAGGGGGGTGGGGGGATGGGAATTGCGGGAATACTTATTCCCTGGATAAATGTATTTACACTTGATGTACGAGTAGCCTCCCCCGAGCGGTTTCTCGATTCCCGATTTTTTTCTACAAACCGCCTGCCATCCCCCCCCCCAATGGGAACCGGTGACGAGACGTGGAAAACTCGACGCGTGCAACTGTGTAATTTCCTTGTGGCTGGCGTCGCAAGTCACCTACCCTACTACTTGATCGAATTTCTTTTCAATCAATTTCCCGAATGAAACCATATTTTGCGGGAACATCCCGCCGTGAAATAAAATTGTATATCGACACGTAACGACCTAATACAACCAACCACATAGGTAAGTACCAACATATTGTATCAACATGAAGAAAAAATTCTTATCATTTCGCCAATGTTTGCTCTTCTTATTTCCGATTCAATTCGATTGCGATTGCGATAATAAAATTAAATTGGCATAAATTTTTTCCTTCACCATTTCATTTAAATGATGTTTTCAATAAATCAATATATCCATCACAATAAAATGTTTTATCATTACGGACATATAAAATGGGAGATTGGAAATTGATATGTTTCGCTTAAAATTCCCCTCTCCGCTCTCTCCACAGATAGAAAACAAATAAAATTTAAATTTCCATCAATTTTTATTGTTACGATTCAGTTTTATAAAGTATTTCAATGTTTTTCTGAGCAAAGTGATTGATGTCGATTGAATGGGGAAAGTTTAAAATGAAATAATCATATTGGAGAATCTATAATAGATAATCCTATTTTAAAACCAGAATACCAGAGATATGTTAACATTTGACGTAAAAAATAAAATTGATTCCCAAAATATAAGATCAATGAGTAAAATTTTAATTTAAACTAATGACATTTTTCCCAAAATAGACCTTATGCTTTAAAAATAATTTAAAATATTTAAAAAATGCTCCAAATTTAAATCAAAGCATAACAAAACTTTAATTATACTTAATGTAATTTAAGAAATATTCAAAAACATTTAGACAAAATCATTAAATTTAAATTGCCTAAAGTAACCTCTAATTAATTAACTTTTTCGCTGAATTTGAACAGTTATACTATATATAGAATATACAGAATATATTGCGGTTCAAGTTATGTAGAATAATTTAATAAAATAATATATAAAAATCATATCATAAACATAAATTTGAACAGAAGTTTAAACAAAAATATTTGTGAGACGTATTGCCCAGATACGTACTTCGATTGCCAGGCCATCTTGCTCAGTGGTCATCAAGTAGTCTGGATCATTCCGTAACTGCTTTGTGACGATTCACTTTGTTTTTGTGAGCGATCCAAACTACTTGATGACCACTGAGGAAGTTTGCTTGGCAATCAAAATACGTATCTGGGCAATACGTCACGAATATGGGTGAATCAGCACAAAGCAATTACGGAATGATCCAAACTACTTGATGACCACTGAAAAAGATTGCTTGGCAATCGAAATACGTATCTGGGCAATACGTCACAAATATTTTTTTTGAACTTCTGTTCAAATTTATGTTTATGATATGATTTTTATATATAATTATATTAAATTATACTACATAAATTGGACCGCAATATTTTCTATATATTATATATACATTATTAGAATATATCTTTCAAGTACCAAAATATCCACTCAAAATGGTCCAAATAACTTTCAGCGCTGATTTTTCATTGTTATCGTCCTATGGCATTTTCTACCCTTAGTGCTGTGGCCAATATTTCTGAATCATCGTAATATTTTTTATATATTTTTCTCCAAATATCAAATATACTTATCTTTTAATCTTTAAAAAATCATTCACTGGGTTTGGCATCAAAGTGCAATTATTGTATTATAGTTTGGAAAAACAGTTTTTCCTTATTTGTTGTTTGTATTGAAAGACTCAGTATTGAAATGATCAATGCAAAATTTAATTTTTACAAACACTAAACTTAATTAACTTCTATTCCATAGGAAAAAAATGAGGGTAATTTTTAGGGCAGGAAAATGTTTTCCTATTAGTAAAATTAGTTTTATGGTGGTAAAACTGATAAAATTAGATTTTCCTCATTTAAATAATATCCTTCATCGATTAAAAAAATAAATTAATGTGCACATAGTCTATTATGCTTGGAGTGTTACATTACAATTATGGGAAATCGGGAAATATAGGGAAAAAAAATCACAAATTAAACTTTTCTTATTAGAGAATATTAAAGAAGGAGGAAATCGAAATGAGAATAATTGTGTAAATTATTATTATTTTTTATGACTACTGTTCAATGATATAATTATATCTCAGTTTCAATAAATGATCATTGGTCCATTAGTCATTGGACCCATCATTTGATCATTAAAATTTTTTTTTCGGCCAAAGTATACATTTTTCAGTGCTAAAGATTAGATTTTCTTCACTTTAATAATGTTCTTTATCGATTAAAAAAAAATTGGCACATAGTTTATTAGGCCTATAGTGTTACACTACAATTTCGGGAATTTGGGAACCATAGAAAAAAAATTTCACAAATTAAACTTTTCTTAAAGGAAAAGATTAAAGAAGGAGGGAATCGTTGGTGCCTTCTTCGATATCCGGACATTTTTATTTGAAATATTACTTATTTTAAAAATTCAAATTGATTTTCTCAAATTTTTAATCAACCATTTTAGTCATCCACCCCTTCTGATTAACTAAGGGTGTGATTACAATTGTATAAAAGCCTAATTTCAAATTAATATTTAAATAAAAAAAAATTTTCTTCATTATCCTTAAGGCTTGCACTCCAATTTCCTCAATATTTAAATGGAAAAGAAAAAAATTCTGAACTAGTTTTTACTTGGGGTCTTTCAAAACCAGAGTAGTGCAACACGACAATGTTGTAAGGGTTTGGGGGTTGTTAAAGAAGAAGAAAAAAAAATTTTGTAAAGCTTGCTGAAATCAGTCTTAACAGGTTGGTACGGTTGCACTTGTTTTTATCAGGGGAGCAATGCCCTTAGCGCTAAGTTTCGTGTACGTAAAGTGTATGTTTGCTGGCATATGGTGGTTGGTTAGTTGTACATGAAGGGGGGGGGGGTCGAGAGGGGATGTAAAACCAGAATTGTAATGTTTTGCGAACGGGGGAGGATGGGGTGGTGGTGTGGTGTAAGGTGGATGGAACGAGCCAAGCATGTAATGTGTGTTTTGGTCGAGTGTGATGTAAGTGAGCTTACATGTGAGCTTTGGGTAGATTACATTGACGTTTTCACGTTTTCCAACCCTTCACATAAACAACCCTTTCACAGAACGCATTCAGCGCTGCTGTGCGACTACTTGCTTAACAAGCAAATTTTCGAATTCACTTGAAAAATGAATTGAATTTTAAATTCCATTTCCCCCACATTTTTTTTGTATTTTTTCCAAACATATTCAGTTGTTAATTCGCTTCGAAAGTAGGTTGACGAGCTTTTAACAAGTGATGTCTCAAACTTGGAATTGAATTCAACATCCCACCCAAACACATTTGAAATTTCCGAAAACAATGCACACATTGCATATAGCAATAGCGCCTCTCGCAATTGCCTTGAGATAATTCATGCACTTGAGAAATGCATTGTCATGCTTTGCAAATCAAACTTCATTATTGAGTGGGGAAGCTTTTAATGTCTCTGTCTTGTTTCGAATCCATCCGCATCATTTTAATGTGTTTATCTGTTTGCTAAAATCGGAGCTTTTACACTTGAACAAAAGAAAATTTTTGTCACTTTTATCCCCCTCCAATTTAATGCAAAATACTTGTCAGAATTTTCCTTATCAATTTCGACAATGTTTTCATTGAAAACAATCACAAATTTCTTTGTCAATATCGTTTAAAAACGTCCACTTTTCCCACGCATTCAATGCAGAAAAATGAAATTAAATGCTCACTAATTCTTGGCCTTTTTTCTGGCATACGATAGTCGAATAGTTTTTCTTCGGTTGGAGGTCCAATAAATTACGGTGGCTGTCTTTTTTTCAACAATTAGTGCAACGGTCTTATGTGCCCTCATGCTCGATTTGATTCAGCCGTGATAAATCAAGACTTTGGTAGTTGTTTTCGACTTTAGTGTTTTACTTGTGCACGAACGAATTCCACAGAGTTCCTTCATTATTTCTTTCGTATAAGAACTTCAATTGGAATTTGAAAAGTTTATTTATTAGATTGATTCAAAAAAAAATATGAATTTTTTTTTCTTAATTATATCGAAAATATTGTTGGGAATAATAAAGAAAATCCAGTGAAAGTTTAAGCTCTTAATATTACCTATTAAGAGGAGCCGCATCGCAAATTTCGATTTTCCATTTAAATGACATGAGAACAATATTCTCTTGCACTTTGGAATTTTATAGCTCACGTTGGTGACAATATTTCGGAATGACCAAGGTATACTCTTGTAGAAAATTGAACGATATACAAAAAAGGTCTTGTACAAGATTTTGATATATTTATTCCTTCAAAAGTTATTCGAGATCAAAGTTGAACTAAAGAGAAATTTTAATATTTTTTCAATTTTTGGACGCAACCATCAATTTTATGAGAAAATTTTGTAGGGCATTTTTTGTAGAGCACTTTTTTTTCTATAACTTATCTCGATAAAAGTTTTTGATATTTTTCACAGGTCCTAAGTTATTTAATTAAAATAAAAAAAATAATTTTCATGTTAAAAATATAATAATTCAGGGAATTTTCAGTTTAATGCAAATAACTTAAGAACTGTTAAAAATATCAAAAACTTTTATAGAGATAAGTTATAGAAAAAAAGTGTTCTACAAAAAATGTCCTCTAAAATTTTCTCATAAAATTGATGGTTGCGTCAAAAAATTGATTTTTTTTTAAAATTTCTCTTTAGTTCAACTTTGACCTCGAATAACTTTTGAAGGAATAAATATATCAAAAACTTATAGGAGACTTTTTTTGTAGATCGTTCAATTTTTTACAAGATCATTCCGAAATATTGTCACCAACGTGAGCTATAAAATTCCAAAGTGCATGAGAATATTGTTCCCTTGTTATTTAAATGGAAAATTGAAATTTGCGATGCGGCACCTCTTAATATTAATATTAAGAGCTTAAACTATCAAAGAATTTTTTTTTGCCATTTCCAACAATATTTTCGATATAATTAAAAAAAATTATCATATTTTTTAAATCAGTCTTATATACATATATGAACCGTTTATTTTGAAAGTGAGTTAAGTCCATTTCAAGAACAATTCCTATAGTGTTTTCATTTTTTACCATACGAACATAATTTGTAATGTTTCAGCAATAGTTTGTCGATTTCATCAAAAAATTTTCCAAGCTTACCAATTAAAAACCTTATTGGTAAATAGTAATAAAAATGTTTCCAAATATACTAAAGCCTTCTGGCATTTATTAAGTTGAGAAAAAAGATAGTCTACATCAGATTTAATTGATATCTCTTGTCCCAATTTGAGGCCAATAAAAATTAAATCTTTTTTTCAACCCCAAAAAAAAAAAACAAAAAAAAATAGCATTTTATAATGTGAAGAATATTGTCGTACTAGTAACTACCCGTGAAGAGACTAAAAAGAGGGCACATTAATGTTTTCTTGTAATTTTAAGAATGTTAAACAATTTATGGTTTTAGATTTTATGTCTTGTTTCTTCTTTTTTCTCTTGTATATAGTTGTTAAGATTTTTTCCACCATTGTTCCCTCATGACAATAGTCAGAGGAATGTAAATATTTTCTAATTCTGTAAAGTCAAACTAATCTAGGCTAGAAACCCTACGGGTTCAATTCCTACCAAATAAATTAAAAAGTTAAAAAAAAATCAATGTTTTGGTAACTTAACTGGATTTAAAAAAATATTTTAAATCCTATTGGTACTAGTCTTAAGTTGGTATAAATGTCAGCAAATATAAAGAACACAGAATGCATTTAAACACATTTATGTGAGTAAAAACCAAATATTACAATCATTACCTCAAATTTGACTAAACTGAATCTTGTCATTTGTTTCAATTGTCATTTTGATTTCATTCAATTGTCAATTTTTACCACATGGCTTTGATTTTTTTCACGGATATCTACTAGTATTTCATAATTATAAAGATCCCATGTTAATTCCAGACAAAAAATAAACTTTTACAAAGAACTATAACATCATATGTGCGTCCATCAGTAAATACATACTGGATTCCTGGATTAAATTAAAAAACAAAACTTAAAAATTACAAAAAAAAATATTCGAAAATTAACAAGTATAATGCCAACTATATTTTTTCAGTTCACCCCTGTGTACAATTGCGAGAGATTCATCTAATCCCTGGTCCCATTTAGAATGCATCTTATGGCCTGCACTCCCCTCATTCACATTCTCAAGATTAGCTTTCACTCGCTACTTCCTCTACATTTCGTCTCATCTTACTTTTTCTATTTACATATCTCTTCCATTTTTTCCCCGATAGTGCATCCCCCCCTGCCTCTTCCCCTTCATCCCTTTTGTGTTTATATGTTTTGCATTCCGTACAGACGGCTTTATTGTTTGATATGCTTCGATAAAAAAAAAAAATGTCGTTACATCCATAAATTTATGGCTTTTAGAAAAATGCTTATGATACGAAATGTCTTCATATACATACATACACACAAAGGGGGAGGATTTGTTAAAATTTTTTGTCAAGTTCATGTAAAATTCAAATTGCATGAGCTTTTTAAATAAGTGTATCACATACCGTGTATATTATATATGAAAAGATTTTATGTAATTTATGTAAGTATGACAAATGGGGTTGGGGTGTTTATTTTTTTAAATAAAAATTGCAAATTGGAAAGTATTTCGGGGTTGGCGGCTTGTGGTGGGAGACAATAAAATAAATTTATAAAATAAATAAAGAGATTTGGTTTGAATTTCATTTCTAAAATTACAAAAAAAAAACAACAGTGGTTCTCAAACTTTTAATTTATCAAAGTATAGTTTAGTTCTATTAGATATTCAAGCACATTGTTGTTATGAAACTATTCGACGAATTCTCTTAATTAACGGAATTGAATTGTAAAGTTAAACTTTAAACAATACTTGGTTATCGCATCAAACAGTATGAAATTATTTTCGTAAATTATCGCACAGACTGCCATTACCGTTCATTGTTGTCAAGATCTTAACAATTGGATTGCGCTATTATTCCCTGTTTGGTTCCACAATAGTTTCACTTACATAAAACAAAGTTAGTTCGGGAAAATTGGGAATGCAACCTTTTGGGAATGCATCGAAATGACAAAATAAATTTAACCATAGAAAAAAAAAACGGCAAAAATATATTCCAAATGACGGAAAAGCTCATTGAATTTATCAGGAATGGGAGAAAAAAAATCAATGTGGCCCATCAAATATGCATAATATGGAAATCGCTATATTTGCCTTATCGAGATATTTGAATAATCTCAACGAATCGGAGGAAGAAAAATGACGGTTGCCGGAACTGGCAATTTTTCGATTCTTCTTCCCAGTGGTATGAGGGGGAGGAGACATGGAGGACGAAGTTGGCTGAAGGAAAGTCACACAATCAGTTCAATCTTCCGGTTCATTTTTCAAAAGTGGTCGCTCTGGCATTTTTATATGGAAAAGCAGACCGCATCGGTTCCGGTTACGAAGGGGCCGGAGAGAGAGGGAGGGCGGTTGAAAATATGACGATGACATTTAAAATATTTCATTTTACACTTCACAAGGAATATTCGAATGGGATTTATTACAAAAAAATTATTTAAAGTGAACTGAAAAAATGGATCAAATTCGAAAGAATAGGAGGACTTTTAAAAAGTTTAGTTTTACGTGTTACGTGTATAACGTCGGGGAAACTGCAAGGTGCAGGAATATAAGTCAAAGAAAAACACAAAACTTAAAACCATAAAATTTTATACAAAATAAACCAGATAAGTAAAAGTTTATAATATTTCATTTGGAATAGGAATTCGTTAGGATTCCGAAGAAAAAAAATGAAATTTAAGGCAATATAAGAACAAAATTCATATGTAGGCC
Organism: Sisyra terminalis; assembly: GCA_958496175.1. Classification (NCBI taxonomy): domain Eukaryota; kingdom Metazoa; phylum Arthropoda; class Insecta; order Neuroptera; family Sisyridae; genus Sisyra; species Sisyra terminalis. The sequence continues at coordinate 50,754,849 of OY292278.1, read as the reverse complement.
TTTTAAGCTAATAAAAATTTCTACCAATTCCAGATTTTCCCATACAAATCTAACAAAAAAAAAATATAATTTGCTAACTTTAAATGTCAAGTCGTTGATACTGCAAGGGGCAGGAAAAATTTCGTAGAAATTGATTTTAACTGAAAAAATGGATCAAATTCGAGACGATAGGAGGACAAATATAACCTGTAAGCCTTTAAAGCAATGGAGAATTTTTAAAAAGTTAAATTTTAAAACTAATTTTTATTTGCCGGAGTATAATTGATTAATATCATGTTGGGGAAACTGCAAGGTGCAGGAATATATGTCATAGCTGCTACGGATCAATTTCAAAGTAATAACTTAAGTTTTACGAAAGAAATTTCAAAGAAAAAGACAAAACTTAAAACCATAAAATTTTATACAAAATAAATCAGATAAGTAAAAGTTTATAATATTTCATTTGAAATAAGAATTTATTAGGATTACGAAAGAAAGGAGTTAAGTTAATATATGAACAAACTTCAAAAAAAATCCAGATTTTCCCATACAATTCTAGCAAAAAAAAATGTGATTTGCTAACTTTAAATGTCAAGTGTTAAATACTGCAAGGTGCAGGAAAGCCCAAGGCTTATAAATTACACAGGTTGCCCCATTAGAAAAAAAATGACGTCATACGAAGAATTTTGAAATTTGAATCAGTCAGAAGATATATACAAATTTCTTCTGGATACCTCACGTGGTGCATGAGGTCACCTGTGTATTTTTTAAACCTTGAGGAAAACCATCCGTATGAAATTTCATGAAAAATGTCGTAAAAATTGATTTTAAAATGCCATTGAGGAAAAAAGCCAAGGCTTAAAGCTATAAACTTATGTACAAGGGATGCCACCACATTATTTCCGGGTTGGAAGGGAAGAAAAATGGTTGAAAGTATGTCGATAACGTTTAAAATATTTCACCTTACATTTCAAATTGTTCTCAATGATAATCTGAATGGAATTAATAAAAAAAAAAAACGTTGAAATTTAAACCATGAAATTTAAAGTAAATAGGGAAAAAATTAAGTCCAAGTTAATAAAAGGTCAAATTTAATGTTTAAACCCTTAAAGCTACTGATTATTGATTGTTTTTATGATCGTTTTTTTTCGTATGAAAAAAATAATCGAAAAAATTTGAATTGCTAATTAATTTTTGCATAGGCCGGAATTCTGCAAGGTGCAGGAATGCCAGCTATCGATCAATTCTAAAATAATAAAGGAGGTATAACAACTAACATTTTGCGAAAAAAATTTTAAAAACATTCGAAGAAAAAGGCAAAGCTTAGAGCTTTAAGCTTAGATTACATACTTTCCATGGAAGAGGATATGGAGGAGAGAAGGGAAATGTTAAAAATTTGAGTTTTAAAATATTTTATTTTAAATTTCAATTTGTTCTCAATGAAAACTCGAAAAAAATTTATCAACAAACAACGTGGAAAAATGGAATTGTAAATTGTTAAAAAAAATCAATTCTTGTCATATATTGATACTCCACGGTGCAGGGATATCAGCCGTAGCTATCTTCGATCAATTCTCAATAATAATTAAGTAAAAATATAACTTACGAAAAAAATTTTTGAATTTATTTCAAAGAAATCTTTCATATACATAAGTTGCTGAGCACCAAAATTTTAAATAAAAAAAAATCATAGATCACACAATTTCTAAGAGAGACGAAAGGGGCAAACTGTTTCAAAAATTGTAGTGGAATTTCAGAATGAAATTCTATATCTTAATTTACGTACAACAAAAATTCTAATGGAATTTAGTTTGGAAAAAAATCGGAAATATGAAATTTTAAATGTTTTGGGGGAAAAATGAGGTCCAAGGTAATAAAAGGATAAATTCCTTGTCCAATATAAGCACTAAAAGTTATAGAAATTGGTTGGTAAAAAATTTTGGCCATACATTTCTAACTAAAAAAAAGTTGGCTTACTTTATAGTGTAACCTAGTGGAGAAAAACTGCATGGTGCAGGAATACAATCCATAGCTACCATCGATCAATTCTAAATAATTTATTAGTGTCAATAGAAGTTAAACTATTTTTTTTAAATTTATTTTTAAAAAACATTAGAAAAAAGGCATAATTTATGCAGTGAGGACTACAAAAGTTCCGAGAAGAAAAAGTTATCCTCGAAATAGAAAAACAACGTTTAAATATTTAATTTTATAGTTCAAAGTGTTGCCAATGAAAACTTGAATTGAATTTATCAAGAAAAAGTTCTGGAAACTAAGAAAATAAAATTAATTGATGAAAAATAATGAAAAACAAGGTTTTTCCAATTGTTATTAGCAAAGATGTCATAAAAAATAAAAAATTGGTTGAAAATGATACCCAAAAGAAATTACTTTATTGTACACAGTGTTAACAAAATTAATAAACATATAAATTGATCAGGAAAAACTAGATTGAAGTTTATGTAAATGAAAATTTTTATTAAATCCAGTTTTCAGAACATTTTCATCTTAATTTATGTACAATTAAAATTCGAATAGAATTTGATTTGAAAAAGATTCGGAAATATGAAATTTTAAGTGTTTTGGGGACAAAATGGGTCCAAGGCAAAAAAAGGATAAATTTCTTGTGTAGTGTAAGAATTGAATTTTTTTACTAAATTAATTTTTGCCATACATTTCTAGCAAAAAAACTTTGATTGGCTAACATTTCAGTGGAGACTGCATGGTGCAGGAACACAATCCATAACTTCCATCGATCAATTCCAAAAAATTTATTAGTATCAATAGAAGTTAAACTAATTTTTTATTTGAAATTTCTTTATAAAAATCATTCAAAAAAGGCACTTTTTTCCAGGAAGAATTTTTTTTATTAAATCCAGTTTTCAAAACTCTAAAATTTGAAATAATTACAAAGAAAAACCGATTGAAAATTATTTTTTTTAAAAAAAAGGCCAAAGCTTCAAGTGATAAACTTTTATCATTGTATTAGAGAGTAAACAGTATCAAGCAAATCTGAAAGAGACATATCTACATCAAAACATCCATTCCCTTTCAAATCCTTTTCACAGCCATTTAACCTCTGTGACATGAAAAAATCAAAACATCCCCGAAATCATGATATCCTTCTCATTCAATTATTTAATCAGTTAAAAGGACCGAAACTTTACGAATTATTTATCAACAGAAAAGCAAAACAGATCTTTGTCGTCACAAACTTTTTGAATTTATTAAATACATTTGTCCTTTGATTTTCCCCCTCACATCTCTTTTCTTCCCATACCAATGTTTTTCAATCAACCAAATTGCAATAGAGAGTAATATCTTTCAAAAGTTAAATTTTAATTCCAAGAAATTTGAAAAAAAAAACATATATAACTTTTGAGGACAAAATAAATTCTTTTGCCCAACATTTCTCAGTGGAAAAGCTCAAGTGGAAAAGCGGCAACTGTACTTTGCTCCCCCAATCGTAATGTCACTCGAAATGTGCACGGCGCGAGCTTTTCATTACAAAAACGGATGCACTCAATAAGCGTCAAATGGATTGAACAGCTTTTTCGTCCAAATAACAAACGCATATAGTGCCTGCATTGGTGGGACAAAGACGAAAAAAAAACCGCTCTTAATCACATCAAAAATTTGTAATTGATAAAGTAGGACTCTTCATTCGATACATTGGAGAGAGCAAAAAAAAAAAAACGTCTGAAAGTGACAGTGAAATAAGGGTAGTACAGTCACCAACAGATTGCATTAAAATCAATTCATCCTTTTGGTACACTACAAAGTTGGACAATATTTGCTCGATTCCAAAAGGTTCGTTTCGATTAATTTATTAAATCAAGATCAAAGTATTAAGGGCCCTGTTTTCTATTACAACGTAGTATATATAGAATGAGTTTCAATTTAATTTAGAAACTTCCCAATTTGGGTGAATTCAATGAGAAAGCATATTATTATCATGATATGGCGATTAATTGAAAATTTAATTAAATCAATGTGGTTTAAAAACTTTTAAAGAAAAAAATGCAATCTCAACCGCTAAACAGCCAAATTAACGACTTCCAAGTCGGCACCATACTAACAAACTTATGAATCCATTATCTAATTGGACTCTAATTAAATATCTGTGTTCTTTTTTAAGATATCAAACAATCAGCACATTTTAAATCAGGGGTGGCCAACCCAAATTGTATTGCGGGTCACTTCGGAAATGCATCATAACTCCGCGGGCCACCATTAGTGTTATATCTCAAATTCTCCATAATAAATTTCGATACACTGTAAACATTTATAATATATTGATGTTTACCACTATGGTCACTATAAAATGTATACATTTTATAAAAGTCTGATGAATTTTGCGGGTTGGCCACCTCTGACAATCTCTGATTTAAATAAACAATGAATAATCTATGTTTTATCCACATACAATATACAAAAATTGTTAAGTTGGTTTGTGTAAATTCAAACATTTTTGCATCGATTTAGCTCAAATTTTGTCACAATATATAATCTGCTTTAATGATTGTTTTTATCTTTTCTTGCGTCAGAAAAAAAAAAACAATTTTTCAATGGGTCAATACAATAGCCGTTAACTGTCAATACTTCATTGTTATGATTGTATAGTGATTTTTAGAGGTAGAGGTTCTCAAAACGTAATTGATTAATGTATTAATTGAAGGTGAGTTATAATTAGTACAACGAGGGATGCTGCGGGATGATAATGGAGGTAATTTTAATAATTTTCAAGCTTTTTTTCCTAAATTGAATTTATCTATTTAAAACTATTGGCTGGCGGGACAACGTGTGCCAGGTTAAGTTAGTCTATCTTCTATTCTATCTATTATTATAAAGAGGAAAGATTTGATTGTTTGTTTGCTTTGAATAGGCTCCGAAACAACTTGACCGATTTGAAAAATTCTTTCACTGTTAGGAAGCTACACTATTTCCGGTGAACATAGGCTATATTAAATTTTCAAAAAAAATAAGGATCCATACTAAAACTCCAATAATGTGTGAAAAAATTACCAAAAAAAATTTTTATATCGCGTGCGCTGGCGATTTAACTAAAAAACGGAACAACCAAATTTAATGAAACTTTATATTGAGATACAACACAATTACCCACACACGTTAGGCTGCTTATCATTCCTTAAAAATAATAAGAGAATGTATCCCCTACGTAAAAACTGAGGGATGAAAACAAATTACTTTAGATAAGCGAGTTATATATCATTGAAAAGGTATTTAAAAGTTAAAAAATGATCTGTATTAATAATTTTAGTTGAACTAATAAAAAGCATAGTAATTTAATTTAAAGTACAAAAAATTGCCTTTTCGAAATATAAATATTTTTATAGATAGTAATCTGACAGAAAACTTTTTTTTTACAAAATTGTTGTAAATAGATCCTTAGGGTTGCTTAGTAAGGAAATATTAACGAAAAAAATGTAAAAGTAATAATAATAATAATAGTAATAAAGCTTAAAGAAAATACGTTTTTAAAACCGTGCATATTTAAAATCCTGTATTTATATACACCTCCGACTGATGAAATTTTAATATTCGATGTATTCCTTATAGGAAGTAGGCATGTGATAAGATTTTTTTTTTTGAAAATTCCTACCCTAACAGACAAGGGTGGATTCAGAATTTTTGTCTTGGGGAGGGGGACAATATCTTTTATTTGCGAGTGCGCGAAAGGGATCACGTAAAAAATTCGCAATTCCAGCCAAAAATCATCATAATGATAAATAATAAAAATCATATCATCATAATGATAAAAAAAAATTAAAATCTTTAACCAGAGCAAAAGGCATACGCCAAATTGTGTCTGGTGAACTCTGGACTATCCAATATGGTTTAATTATATAGTTGAAATTCAGATATTTCAATAATAAGTTTAAAGATACATAATGGTTATACATGATTATGGAAGAACTGGGTTTCGTGCAATTATACAAATTTCAATTTCGCGGTTGTGTTGTACAGTGCAATAGTGTAATAGTTTTTTGAAAAAAGGATGGAAAAGATGGGGTTATTTTGACGCGAGTATTTTGATAAGTTTCGACTTTTTTTAGTCATAATTAAGACCGAATTTATTGAACTTGGCGATATTTTTTATTTATGTATAGATGATGATTGATTTACGGAGTATTTGGTTCACGGTAGGTATACCTACCGTAGATTCAATGAAAACTAATTGATTATTGCATAGAACTATTTTATTCTTTGTAACAGTTTATTAAAAGTGTCTTTTTCAAGAAATGTGAAGTGTTTTTAAGTATGATTATATTTTTCGTAAAAGAAATTAAAAAAAAATACGTTACGCAGACGAAGTCGCGGGGATCAGCTAGTTATATATATAATTCTTCTGTACAGGGCAGAACTCTTTTTAAACCGCTGAACTTATTTTGTTTAAATTTTTTGTAAGTATTTCAGTGGGTTCCTAGATGATTAAACCAATAGATTTTCGTTCAAATTTAGTCTACAAGTCATCAATCATCCCCTAGTTTTCCACCCTTTTTTGAAGTTTCGAAATTAAATGACAATTATTTATTTTATTCCATTAAAAAAATACAAGTCGAATCGGTTAAAACATCATCGTTTTCAAGAAAATCAAGTGAACAAAAAAAAAATTTTCTTCGAGGAAAATTGTATTCGAAAAGCGTTGACACAAAGAAAGTGAACGAGAGTGAAAGACAACGGTTCGTTGCACACCTTTTCACGACCAACTTTCCCCCCGACAACAAAAGGCATCTCTCGTCAATTTTTGGCCTTTTACTTTTTCTCGAAAAAATTTGCATAATTTAGATCCAATGCCCCGATAAACTCGTCGAAATTTCATTCCAACCCCAAACACAGCGATTCAATGGAAAATGAACGGTTGAGTGCACATAGAATTGCAACGGCAATTCTTTTTCGTGCACCATTTTCTCGAGTAGCCACTTGCAGCACACAACACAACCATTTCATTTTCCGAGGCAAAAGGGTGTGTGTGTGTCGTCGGTGAAGTGACAAGGGGATGAAATTTTCCAGCAGCCTCTTAAACTTTTAATAAACACACACTGATTTTAGGTGAATTTTTCAAAAATTATCTCACACACAATCTTCAAAAGAAAATCAAACGTGTCGGCCGTTGCACATTGACTGTGATCTGACGAAGAGGCCACTTGTCTTAGAATAGTGCATCATCGTATTGTTGCAAAAAAGACTTTGTAGCGCATTCAAACGAAAAAGAGCAATGACGAAGAAGAAGAAGAAGAAGAAGAAAGAAAAAACGCTGAAGTCTTGCAAGTAGTTGCATACTTGTGAACGTGCATTATGAGAAACATTGTTTTCTCCAACTTTGTGATACAAATCTTTGATGCATCTGCATAATTTGCCGCTTCTACTTCACCGGCCGTTTTTTGTTTTCTCTTCGTAAATCTCATAATTCCATTGAAACAAAGCACGAAATAGTTGTCTTACTATTTATAAGTCCACAGATAGAAAATATCTCAAAGAAAATTTGTGTTGCGGAATTTTGCATTTGAGCTTTTTCAATTAAAATGAAAATTATGTGCTTTGATTAAACGAGGAAAATTTATGGTAGAAACAAAATTAAGCTCACCTACTTTTGTCATAAATTAAATATCTTCCTGTTAACATTTTAAAGAAAGTTCCAAACGTAAAAATTATTTAATTTTTCTAGATTTCCCAGGTTTTTTCCAATGTGGCCACTGCAAACGATGTTAAGATATTACAATTTTATTTTTAAGTTATTTGTTTACCAAAAAACAGATTGATCCAAAAGTGATGCATTAACTGATTATAAAATATTTCACCTTACATTTCAAATTATTCTCAATGACAACCTGAATGCAATTTATCAAGAAAAACATTTAAAACATGAAATTCAAGGTAAATAGGGAAAAAATTAAGTCCAAGTTCATAAAAGGTCAAATTTAATGTTTAAACCCTTAAAGTTACTGATTATTGATTGTTTTTATGATCGTTTTTTTTTGTATGAAAAAAATAATCGAAAAAATTTGAATTGCTAATTAATTTTTGCATAGGCCGGAATTCTGCAAGGTGCAGGAATGCCAGCTATCGATCAATTCTAAGATAATAAAGTATATAATAACTAACATTTTACGAAAAAAAAATTAAAAATATTCCAAGAAAAAGGCAAAGCTTAGAGTTTTAAGCTTAGATTACATACTTTCCATGGAAGAGGATATGGAGAAAAGAAGGAAATGCTAAAAATTTGAGTTTAAAATGTGAAATTTACAGTGAATTAAGGAAAAAATAAAGTCCAAATCAATAAAAGGACAAATTTCACATTTAAGTCCTTAAAGCTATTGACAACTTTTATAAAATGCGTTTTTGATTGTTTTTTTTTTTTCATATGAAAAAAATAATCCAAAAACTTTAACTTGTAAATTTATTTTTGCAACGGCTGGAATATTGCAAGGTGCAGGAATACCAACCATCGATCCATTCTAAAATAATTATGTATATCTAACTCACAAAAATTGATGATTTTTTTTTTCATAATTATATCGAAAATATTGTTGGGAATGACTAAAAAAAATCCTGAGAAAGTTTAAGCTCTTAATATTAATATTAAAAGGTACCGCATTGCAAATTTCGATTTTCAATTTAAATAACATGGCAACAATATTCTCTGGCACTTTGGAATTTTATAGCTCACGTCAAAGACAATATTTCGGAATTACCAAGGTATATTCTTGTAGAAAATTGAACGATCTACAAAAAAGGTCTTTGTACAAGTTTTTGATATATTTATTCCTTCAAAAGTTCTTCGAGGTCTAAAAATTGACCTAAAATTGACACTTAAAACTAAATTTCTAGTATCCAATTTTTCTAGATTTTCCAATTATTTTTCCGTAATAAGTATTCAATTGGTTTATTAGCTAATAGCATACCAAATATAGATGATTCAAAAGTAAAGCGCTGATGAATTATGGCTCAATAATGAGTCTCCAGACTTATGTATAAGTTTCGAGAGTGAATTAACTATGCAAAATAATGCGATAAGGGTAGTAAAGGGGAGTAAAGTAAGTATTAAATAATCACAGAAAAAAACAAGTTTTGGTGAAAATTTAAATTCAACTCTCAAAAATACACAAAAATTGAAGGCAATAGATGTACCACTAACTTCGTCTGTTAATGATTTTTTAAATAATTTCCTCTTCATCCCTATATCTTCAATCATTTTATTTGAAACAATTGAGATCGATAAAAGAAAAAATGATTGCAGTCATCTAATTTTTATATTTTGTATCAATTCATAATTTCAATAAGTTCACAATGAAATTCGAATGGAACAAATAAAGGAAATAAATAAAAGATTAACTGAGCCAAAAGAAAACAATGGTTTTTAAAACATTATAAGGAAAATTTTCATATAAAAACTCTTAATACTAATGAAAATTTCTTTAAATTTCAGATTTTATAACGAATTTTTAAAAAAAAAAAAGATTTGCTAACTTTAAATGTCAAGTCATGAATACTGCAAGGTGCAGGAAAAACAGCCGTAGTTGCATCGATCAATCGAACATAAATTTCATGAAAAATTTCGTTGAAATTGATTTTAAAAAGCCATTGAGGAAAAAAGCCAAGGCTTAAAGCTATAAACTTGTGTACAGAGGATACCACGTCATTATTTCCGGGTTAGAGGGGAAGAAGAACGGTTGAAAATATGTCGATAACAGTTAAAATATTTCACCTTACATTTCAAATTGTTCTCAATGACAACCTGAATGGAATTTAGCATGAAAAACGTTTAAAACACAAAATTTAAAGGAAAAATTAAAATTAAAGTCAATTACTTTTGCAACGGCTGGAATACTGCAAGGTGCAGGACTACCAGCTATCGATCTATTCTAAAATAATAAAGTAAGTAATATTTCTCAAATTCGAAGAAAAAGGCAAAGCTTAGAGCTTTAAGTTTAGATTACAAAATTCCCGTGGAAGAAAATGTGGGCGACAGAAGTTAAATGTTAAAAATTTCAACTTTAAAGCATTTCATCTTTCGTTTTGATTTGTTCTCAATGAAAGTTAAAATATGGAATTGTAAATTGTTAAAAAAATTCAATTCTTTACATATGTTGATGCTGCACGGTGCAGGGATCCTAGTCGTAGTTGTCTTCGATCAATTCCTTCTACCCCGAATTTCGGTCGGACCATCAAAATTTCATATTAAGTAATTAACGTATTCGGCGATTAAAATACAGGAAAGAGTATTAATGCAGTTAAAAATGCATTTATACGATCATATTGGGTCAAAATTAAACGTCGAACATCAACAGTTGTTATGGAATAACCACTTGTTAAGTGGAAAAATCAGTATGGTTTTTGGATTGTTGAAAATAGCCAAACGTATTTTATTGTTGAAAAAAAGACAGGGTCAGATACTTAAAATAATTTTTTCATTATATTTTCTAGTAAAATAATGAATTCTTTGTTTTATCCTTTTAGCCCTTTTTATCCCATGCCAAAGTGATTCTCTTAGTATTAACAAATGATATACAAAGAAAAAACTGAAAAAAAAATTATGTTTTCAGGTTTTTCAATAAACTTACTACCAAGAAAATGAATTTCAGGCACACCGGAATGTAAAAAAAAACGCACATAAAAATTATTGATCACAAATTTTCAGGAAAATCAAGAGATTCAAATATTTTCGAGTTTTCTTTTACCTACTAGTACATCAATATCCATTGTTGCACCAAACTATAATTTGTAAAGCTCACATTATTTCATTGAAATTCGAAATCAGAGCTTTTAGTTATATACAAGATAACGTAATCAATACTTTTAAGCCCCAAGGTAGGAAGCTTTGATGCGCATACATATCCTATTTTGATTTTGCTTATCCGAAAAGCCAATTAGGGAAATATTTTCTCATTATAAATCTGCATTGACTTATTTTAGTCAGTCTTTTGTGTGTGCCAACCCCTGCAAATCTTCCAGGGGTTTCAATTTTTGGTTCCGAAAAGAAATATAAATTTAATTTTAATAGTGGAACTATTGGAGCTTTTTCGATATAACTACTTTTACGATAGGAAAACAACTGAGGAATCTTAATGAAATTTCCACCTCACTTTAACAAGAAACTATATGTACTAGGGTGGTCCTTAATAGTGATGTTTTCGAATTTCTTTGCTCCCAGGGGCTCAAATGCGTCGTAATTTATAAAAAAAATTCCCCGAAAATTTGAGCTGTTCAGTAATATTAATTTTAAGATATTCCACTTTCCAACTTAAGTTTCTTATGGAAATAACGTGGGAAAAATTTAATTTTTTCTTTAGAATTCCATAACTCAGCGACCAATAAATCGAAAGTAAACAAATTGCATTATATTTATTGTAAATTTGATGCTCTACAAAAAAGGGCTCTTATGATTTTTCGCTAAATCTATTGGCTTAAGAGTTATTCGAGCTCAAAGTATAATTATTATACAATTATTAATCTCATCAACTATAATTATTAAGTTAGTAGTCTGGTAACTTGGGTTCAAAAAATCGAAAAAAAATTTTTTGCTTAATTTTAAAGTACAATGTCTTGAGAATATACTGTGAAAATTTCAGACAGAAATTCGAAATATTTCGGGAGTTATAACGAGTTTCCTAGAGCGCCTCGGGGTCCAACGTGAGTATAAGTTTACTTATGAAAATTTGTTGTTGAACTTTAAACGCGTTTTTCTCAAAACATTGTTTTTCTGGTCGGCCCGGGTCCTAACTTTTTTTCTACTAAACCGATTGCTTTCAAATTTTAACAGGCTGTTCTGCACACTTATAGTTCTCGTCGGTACTAACGAGAATTTTTTTCAACCCTAACTTTTTATTTTACAACCCTTTCTTTGCTAAAATAAAAGGACTTTTTTTTCAAAGTCCGCCATTTTGTTATTTACCCTTGAAATTTAACTTCAGTAGTTCCGGCCAGAATGACATGCCTATAGATTAAGAATAATCAAGAATATTTGATATCAGATAACATCAAGAGCCAAAATCACCCGGGCCACCCACGTGCATTTTTTTTTGAGGTTCCAACTTCGAGTGACAATAATAATAGTAAGAAACTATTAAATTTTTTCAAATAATTTTTTTTTTATATTTTCAATATTTAAATAAAAATACTCTAAATATTCAAGATAATTCATTTTTATTTTCCTATAAAAAACCACCCTCCAAGGAAGTCATTAAAATAGGCATAAGTTACCAGACTACTACCTTAAGTAAATACTTGTTTTTACGAAATTTATCAAATTTTTTATGCAAAATTTGTATTTATGATCAAAAAGAAGCAAAAAAAATATTATTTTTAGGATCCTTCATTTTTTGTACTTGTTCATTGTCATCAGATTCAATTTTAGTTATGTAACCAACTCTATTATCTTACTATTTAGCGAAAATTCATAACAGTTCTTTTTTTTAGAGCATTATACACCAAAGAATCATGTCATTGGTTAAAATCTATAAAGTTTAAGTAACAAATTCACTGATTGGTCGAATTAAAGATTGAGCTTTGTACGGTGGGCTATGATTGGCCCATGCATTCTGCGCCATAACTACAGTGCCTTGATTTGTACAAAGTAGGCTTAGGATTTCTCGTATAAAGTGACTTTTAAGCACAGAACATTTGGAACGATATTTCTTTCGATTTATTTACTTTCGACTTATTTGTCGCTGGAATTCTAAAGAACAAATTAAATTTTTCTCACGTTATTTCCAAAAGAAACTTAAATTTGAAAGTGGACTATCTTAAAACTAATATTAGAGCTCAAATTTTCAGAGATTTTTTTTTTTTAAAATTTGGCAGCATTTGAGCCCCTGGGAGTAAAAAAATTCAAAAACATCCCCATTAAGAACCACCCAAATGTGCACTAGGTATTGAAAAATTTCAAAATCCTACACTTTCTCGAATCAGTTCAATTAAATTTTCTACAATTTTCATTCGCGTAATAATTTATTGCCAGCCAATGATAAATTGAAAGCTCACACAAATTCGCAGAATAAATTTCCCCACGTCCACACGTAATAGATTCAAGGACTTTGATTTTTCTCCGAACAAAAAAAAATACAAGAAATAAGTTGAGAAAAAAAAAATACTGTTCGCCTTTTCTCCAAACGTGTTCTCTAGTATAATAATAATTTGAATAAATTATTATCGTTGAAAAATCGTGATCGCACATACAAAACTTGTATTTATCTAAAGGTAAACGAATTTTAAATATAGCGAAGCAGAAAATTCCTCTTTTAATTGGATTATTACTTGAAAATTTTTATCAATGCCATATCTTCAACGAAACGAAAAAAGAAAAACTTTCCAAGTCTTTTTTTCAATTTATAAAAAGCATTGAAATCTCCATGATTGATAAAAGCAGCCTCATATCTGTTCATTATTTTTTGCTTCTTTCTTTTAACATTTTTATTCTCATATAGCGCAAGCTTTTATTTTGCGTTAAAGTTTTTAAGGTTATTACCCTTTTCCCTAAGTTTTTGTCCTTTTGGTTTGAACAAAAAAAAAAGCTTTTCCGACAGGTGCAAAAAAAAGAGGTGATTTATATCTTTTACAACCCTGAACATATAAACGCAATTATCTGACCAAAAACATAAAATTTATATATTTCCAATAATCAAGCAAGAAATGATTTATTTCATTTTATTTTTTAATAAAACTCACTAACCAAAGCTCAGCAAGTTGTCTTAATCCAAAGCTTCAAGAGTTTTAAAACACACACACATATAATTCCAAAGTATGTGAGACAACCGCAAAGCCAAAGTGACTCTAAATAAATTCAGCTTTCAAATAAACTTGACGTCAAGTTTAGAGCTGGAAGCTCGTCTAGTCGGGTCGAGCTTTTGCGAGATTTACTTCTATTAGATTTAACTTTGATAAAGAAAAAAGCAACAGGTGCAAAAACAAGCACAGTCAGGCGACAAAAAGTATAGAGGAACAAAAAAAAAACCGAGGCCAATCTGTGAAACTATTCCGACCTAATTTAACTTTGGAAACGAGCTTTTCGTTATTATGAATTAAGTGAATTAATTGAATTAATTGAAACCGGTTGAAAATGAGCTTTTTCGTCTTTTAATTAAAGTTTACGGAACAAAAAAAAAACAATCCACACAGGTGGTTTTGCACAAATGCCCGAAATTCTAGATGGAATTTTCATTAAAAAAATTTCTGTAAAGGCATTGCATTACTTTAAACCCCAAAAATATATAGTTAACTTTATAATTTCTACATTTTTTTGTATTTTAGGTAGATATTTTGGTTTTCTTATTTCAAAGTTCAAAAAATCCGTTAAAAATAACCGCCATAAATGAGAATCGCTGGTATTCTTAGCCATGGTTATTATATACTAGTAGTTGCCCGTTGCATTCGCATCTAAAGGTTTTCTCTCAATAAAATGTTTAATATGAGATCATGTAGAGTTAATCAACAATCGAAAATTTAAATTAAATTTTTATGGCAAGTTGTCAAAGAGCATCGAAAAAATTACCCAGCTTGCATCAAAAACTTGTTTGAAAATTGATATAAAAAACTTTTTTCATAACTACTTGGACATTGTTTTTCTCTAATACTGAAATATATCATAATATATGTATAATGAAAACTTTACTTTTTTTATTAATAAATATTTAACTAAGCGATAAATAATGTACAATTTATTTTTTTTTAAATGGAGACAAATATACTTAAGCATAAAAAAAAACTTGAAAAATATTTTGAAGTTTCTCAGTTGATAAAAACTAAAATTCGTGTAAATTTTCTCAAAAATTATAAATTAAATTGAATTTTTTCGAATATTTCATCAATTATTTTTAAAACCCGTACACATGAAAGTTTGATGATGAATATCTTTTGAAGGGTTAATTTAATCGCCAAAACATAAGAAACAATTTTTGTAGAACAGTTAATTTCCAACAAAAATTTGTGTTGCGCATTGTATAAGAGTCATTTATTGTTGAGTTATTAAAATCATAAATAAAATGAAATTTGTCTTAAAATAATCAAAATTAAATCCTTAATATCTTTCAAATGGTGAGGCTTACGGAAAAAATATAAGATACCTTTTTTGTAGAGCATTAAATTCCCTAAAAAATTCTTTCAGAACATTTTTTTTGTACTATCGATAAATGATGAGGTATGAATTTTTTTCTATTGGACTGAGAAAAAAAATACAAAACTGCAATGCGGAGGATCTTCCTATTAAAATTAAGAGCTCATATTTGGTGAGAATTTTTTTAAGGTGTCTAGCAACCCATTTTTCCGTGTCACTTGTAAAAAAACAAAATAATCGATTTTTTGACCCACACTAATCAGCACTGATAATAATTTTTTTTCCCTATCATATTAATAATTAAAAATGAGGCAATAATACCAACATCAATTAATTGTTGCAGTTCAATTTGAGAGTACGAAGTTCACCAGATCCTCTAGTTTTAATTAAAAATGTTTCCATGAATCCAAACCACTTACTTTTAGATGAATCTTGGTCACTAAGACTGCAAATATTCCAATTACTCCAACAAACTTCCACTTCAAAATTGGTTTCCACACATTTTTCTTAAAGTTTTTTTAGACAAAGATAACTACCGTAAAAGTTGCATTTTTTTAACGAATTATGCGAAAGGAACACATCCAACTCATAATGACCTTCATGGCCAATTACCAATTAGCTATACATGTTAAAACTTATTTTTCAAAACTTATAAGGTAAATAAAATTGTATTACAAGTCAATCATATAGACACACGAAAAATGCATCGAGTTGCATCACTGATAAAACTTGTTTTCCCGATTCGATTTTTTTTCATCAACAAATATTCACAACACTTCATTTCTATGACACAAAAATAGCGAAAAAATCGATCGAAATCAACATAATTGGCAAAGTGATTGCATTTATTTTTCACAAACACAACATAATGGCAATGCATACGGAAATGACCTTCATGTCTTACACATAATTTCGGCATTTGACGAATTTATCATGAAAACTCGGAAAATTACACGGAAAACTATGTAAAAAGCGACTCGATATTATCAATAATGTTTTTTTCATCGCAAAAAAGTTAAATTCAATCGATTTTTCACAAATTTTTGCCAATTTCCTACGCAAAATTTGACATAGCACACCGCATTTGCGTTTAATTTCACTACTGTTCATCAGCTGTTTTTTTCTCCAATCATGAAGAAATCAATTGGTAATAAAATAGTGATAAATAAAAGTCACTAAAAATTTATCAAATCTACGAAAACAAATTTATATCGAGAAATTCGATAGATTTGAATTATGATTTTTCCTTTATTGTTAATTTTAAGAAAATAAATTGCATTTTAATGACAAATTATCAATTGTTTTGATTTATTTATTCATGTAATAGTTTAAGCCTCATTAAATTTTACATAAAATTTTCTTAAGATGCATAGTTAACGCTGAAGAGATTTTTTTAAGGGTCTCCCTTAAGATTGATGAAATACGAACGGATGAAAATGACATATTAATTTGCCATTTTTGAAATAAAAAAAAAAAAAATTAATATAAGATTTTTATTTTTTGCTGTCTTCTTTACCCGTTCCCAATTTCAGAAAAAAAAATCTATCAATTATAATGTCAAAGTCGTCAATACTACCAATGTATACGACCACGGGAATCTTCTCGGTTTCGTTGATTGCAGTTTTAATGCACTTTCCACATGTGTACCATCGATATGTACTAGTGTGGGTCAAAAAAATCGTCGATGTCTAGCAACCCATTTTTCCGTGTCACTTGTAAACAAAAATAATCTATTTTTTTGACCCACCTTAATCAACATACCCTGAAATTATGAACCAAATACCCATCTGAGGCCGATTCATTATACTTATCTTCCTATGTCCTTTTTAATATTTTTGCAGTGGACTGTAACAAACCAATTTCCACATTTTATATTTTCTATTACAATAAAATTTTTGACAATGTCAAAGCTCAAAATGCACTCTTCTAAATTTTACACCTACTGCTCCCTTCTGCATCTTTTTTTCCCCCGGAAAATTTTCTTAAAACACATTCCACAGATTCTCAAGTTCCTTGACTACAATTTTGTCCCTTTGAAAAACATTTTTCTTTGCAAAGCCTTAAACAATAAAGTCGTCAGCATTATTTCCAGCAGCGTTAATCTTTTTGATCGCATCTTCAAAGACAAAACGACCGAAAAAAAAAATTGGAGTAAATTATGCCTTTGCCTACATGCACATTAATAAGATTGAAACCGTTTTTTTTTCATCTTCCCTTAAAACGATTCATCTCTACTTCAATTTTAACGAGAAACGAACCCAACAAAAAAAAAAAAAAAAGTGGATAAAGTTAAAGAAAAAAATTGTCATTTCTGCTGAAACAGTGAATATTTTCCATCGATCAATTGCACAAAAACGGGGAAATGATTTGCTTGAACAACTTTACACGATGCAAATTTTTCCCTTGACTATTTATTTGAATAGCAAATGAATTTCTCAGTTTGGAAATTTGCGCATTCATATGTATATAAAATAACTAATAGTTTTAATATATCAGAGATATGAATTTGATGTGTTTCCGCTTTGTTTGCACACGAAATTCTTGTCCCAAAACTTTCTCTGCTCTGCCAAGCTTCCGAACAAGCGGTCGAGCTTTTCGCCTCGAAAACATATCATAAAACAGTTTTCCAGTTTTCAATCCAATTACGAAATGCACTCAACTAGTAATTGTGGCCCAAAGTTTATTATATTAAAATCACCGTCAAAAACACAAAGCAATTAATTTCGATAAAACCTTGCGATTCAATACGGCCGGATCTTATTATTTTCTTTTCCAATATGTGGCAGAGGATTTAGATGAAATTTCGGGGGGTCCATTAAATTGGAATAAGAGCGGATAGAAGCGAGAAAATAATGGGATATTGTTATTTGATGAAGGCACATCAGATTATATATCTATATATAAAAGGAAAACGCATTGGATGACAGGCAAAAATGAGAAAATGATGTACCAAAGAATTGAGATATGTCATATAAATTTTCTTCTTATTATTATGTCAAAGATTTTTTTTTCAGGAGAAAAAATGAGATGTAAACTTTATTTTTTTTGAAAAACTATTCAAAAAATTTAATTAAAACCACCTTGTAGAAGAAAACCGCAGACGAATACTTCATTTTATTTTTTTTTTTACCTCCATGTTCAAAAGTTTTCGTTTCTATTTTTCCCCGTATTTAAGCATAATCTTGCATGCAAATTTAAGGGATGCTTTCTTACCCTCCGTTAAAGTAGTTACCGAGAGCTACAACGTCTTTTTTTTATTATTCCGACGAACGAGTTTTGTGGTCTTTGAATATTTTTCCATTTGTTTACATTCCAAAAACCTTTCTGAATTTAAAGAGATACATTTTTATTTGGTATTTTCCTTGATCTTTAAACTTTCTTTTTGAATATCTCTAGTTTCGACTTTCCATTCTACACAGGAAAGGTGGGACGATTTAAATTTTGTCCTATTTATTACTTTAGAAACTATACTTTAATAAACCACCATATGTCTAATAAGGCGTCATTTTAAAGGGAATAACGCTATTACTTTTGTATTTCAATTATTATCATTATTAAAGGGGTATTCTGGTCTAGAAATTTGAAAAAAATCAATTATTTTTTTTTTAATATTTTGAAAGTTTAGACATTTAAAAATATGATACTAAGAGGATTTTTCAAAATACGAATTATTTTCGGAGATACAGCCGATTTAGATACAAACGAAACTAGAATTGACTTCTGCTGCTGAAAAAGAAGTTAGTTAGAAAAATAGTCCTGCTTCCTATACCCTATAGCGACTAACCAATAAAATTTCAAAGTTTAAATTTTTTTATTTTTTTTTTGTCAATCTATAGGAGTTTTTTCGATTGTAGAGGTATGTTAAGAAGGTAATCTGGTCTAGAAATTTGAAAAAAATCGATTATTTTTTTTTTTGTATATTTTGAAAGTTTAGACATTCAAAAATATGATCCTAAAAGGATTTTTCAAAATTCGAATTATTTTCGGAGATACAGCCGATTTAGATACAAACGAAACTAGAAACTAGAACAGCTCAATTAGTGGAAAGAACTTCTCAAGATCTGAATTATGAGAAGGAGGAAGACCCAATGTATGGATCTGGGATCGCCAATTGATGCCAAGTGAGTATTACATATTATTTTCAGAGTTATTCCATTAGAATTGATTTCTAAACTTTAAACGTGTTTTTCTCGACTACTACTTTTTTTCAAGTGGTTGACATGATATTTCAAGTTCTACTGAACCGATTTCTTCGAAATTTGATATATATCTTGTTTATACAACTCTTCATCGCGTCTGCCTTGGATTTGAAAAAAAATTGATATTCAGTATTTTTAAAAAATTCGGAAAGGTCGAAAAAATCGGGTAAAAAATTATTTTTTTTCAAGTGGACACCATTTTGTTATTATATTTTTTTTTTGAAAATGGTCAATCCGATAGCGACATCTTTATTATTGAAAAATTTGGTATATATCTTGTTTATACAAGTCTCCATCGCGTCTGCCTTGGATTTTAAAAATTTTTGATTTTCAGTATCTTTAAAAAAATCAAAAAGGTCGAAAAAATCAGGTAAAAAATATTTTTTTCAATTCCACGCTATTTTGTTTTTTTTTTTGGAAAAATTTGTTTGATTTTTTTCTTTTAGATCTCTACAAGGGTTGAAATCATGTCAACCATGACGCACCGTTTTTTTTTTTGAAGCCCCCACTCCACCGGCCTGTATCTCGGCGAATTTTGGTTTTTTTTTCCAGTTATTTTTTTTATATTCTCAAAATTTCAATAAAAACCATATAAAAAAATGGATTTTAAAAATGTTTTTCATATTTTTTATCTTACTTGAAAAAATGCATAAAATTCAGGCTTCTAGACCTGAATACCCCCTTAATAAAATTTAAATAAATATGTATCAAGAAATGTATAAATAATGCAAGTATAAATATTAAATTCAGGAATTTGGAACCAGTTTCAGGTATTTATTATTTGTTGTCAATCATAAATACATTAACACCTTTTTCCGAATCCATTAGTTCTTACATTTTGGACTTTAAGCTTTTACTATGTTATTTGTCATTATCAGTTGAGAGCAGGTAGAAAATTCTTTACAATTTCACACCATTTTGGAATTTTAATTGTTTTTCTCACAATATTGATCATTATTATGGATCAAAGGTTGTTATATTGAACTTAATGATCTTTCTACCTGCATTCTTTCGTACAATTCAAGAACAGGTTTATTGATTTCGATAGTATTTTGTTTTCAGGTAGATCTTAGAGTTTCGCCAAAATAAAAGAAGGTATAAAGGTCACAAACAAGTCTTATCTAACTAGATTTACCAATATTTTATTCTCATTTTACTTATGGTTCCAATTTATAGATAGCGTTACTGATTTGATTGAAACTTTGTAATCAAGTTCAACTAAATTTTCTTCAGAAGAACAGGTGGCCTATTGACGTTTAATTACTAATAATGAAAGTAGCATTCAGAAGAAGTCTGACTAAAACAAACCCTTTAATTAAATATACATTTATATGTTTTTAATGATATCAAAAATCAATATATTTTAAATCAGTGGTGGAAAAGTCAAATGATATTGCAAGCCATTTCAGAAATGCATTCGAATTCCGCGAGCTAACATAAAGTTATGTAACACGTTTATTTTGAAAATGGCGTAAGTCCATTTCATGGATTGAAGTCCATTTCTTGTAACTAGAACAAAGTATGTTAATTATTTAACTGCTAAGTTTTCAGAAATTACTGATTTAAACAAAAACGCCAATTATTCCCTCCTCCTTCGTATCTTATGTTCCTACGCTTAAAAATGATAATACTAACTGGTTTGTTTCTGAAATGGACTTAACTCATTTTCAAAATAAACGGTGCATATATTTCAAATTTTCTATACTAAAGGATCAAGCTGATTTGAACATTTGAAAATTGCACTCGCATATTATGAAAGGATCTTATTTTGATTTTATTGTTTTTCATCTAAGATAGCCATACATTTAATCTCACCCCTAACCTTTATAGTAAGGCAATAATGGAAATGACAACCCTTAACGTAAATATTTTTTTTCTCAGTACCTATTGAAGATATCTTCCTGAAATTGAAACTATACATGACTATCAGTAACCTAAATTTTTGCAATTTAAGAATCTGTAAAAAACAGTAAGTTTATTTTTTGGGAGTGGTTTTTTTATATCAACCCTCAAAATCACATCTTCCGAAAAAATATATTTTACATGTTAATTAGTTTGCTATCATATGTTAAAGTAACAAAGTGATCGAATTGGTGGAAAAGAATTAAAATCAAAGTATATGGTCATATTAGATAATGAATTATAGTTAATGCAATTACCTAGGTATGCATAATATAAAAATAAAAATGGAATTTTGGAATTTTATAACTCACGTTGGTGACAATATTTCGGAATGACCAAGGTATATTCTTGTAGAAAATTGAACGATCTACAAAAAAGGTGGTCTTACAAGTTTTCTTCCTAAGTTAGTTACATTAAACTGAAAATCCCCTGAATTATTAAATTTTTAACATAATTTTTTTTTTTTTTATTTTAATTAAATCACTTAGGACCTGTGAAAAATATCAAAAACTTTTATAGAGATAAGTTATAGGAAAAAAGTGCTCTACAAAAAATGTCCTATAAAATTTTCTCATAAAATTGATGGTTGCGTCAAAAAATTGAAAAAATATTAATATTTCTCTTTAGTTCAACTTTGACCTCGAATAACTTTTGAAGGAATAAATATATCAAAAACTTGTTCGAGACCTTTTTTGTAGATCGTTCAATTTTCTACAAGAATATACCTTGGTCATTCCGAAATATTGTCACCAACGTGAGCTATAAAATTCCAAAGTGCACGAGAATATTGTTCCCTTGTTATTTCAGTGGAAAATCGAAATTTGCGATGTGGCACCTCTAAATATTAATATTAAGAGCTTAAACTATCACAGGATTTTTTGTGTCATTCCCAACAATATTTTCGATATAATTAAGAAAAAAAAAATCATCATTTTTTTTGAATCAGTCTAATAAATATGCTAAGCGATGGTCAATTTTGTATCGATTCAAAATTTGGAAAAAAATATTGAGCTTTTCCTGATTAAGCATTTAAAAACTACACTAACGTCCAATGAAGGGATTACCTTGTTTTTATATTAATGCAATTTTTAATGTTTATCAAAGTGCATTAGATGTTCATTAATACCAAATGAGTTTTTTAAATTCAAATTCGATCATTTTTATTTTTCCAACGAAATCTGACAAAAAAATTAACCAATAAAAAGTTTAGGGGGAAAATGGTTGCAAATGTATACCAGAAAGTCGAAGAGCTGTCAAATAATTCCAATCAATCTTAATCGATCAGCCAAATACCCAAAAGTGTCCAAGGATTATTAACAGAGAAAATTCAATGCTGCAACATGGTAATGCAAAATTTCTCTGGTAAAGAAAAGCCCTGGAAAAACTTAATTAATTAAGGGGGAGGTCATATTGCCATTCCCACTGTAATTGTCCAAAGTAATTCCATCGGATTATATATTTATTTTAATCGTTACCATATTTAGTAAGTGGTAAAAAAATTGAATGTTTAAGTGATGTTCAAAATAAGATTTCATTTTATTGTCTTTAATAATCAATTGATTTTTACAAATATGACATTAAAAATTAGCCTACTAGATGTCAAAACGTTGATACTATCGAGGCTGATTATATCATTGATTTAAAATCAATAGTTGTAGCCAAATTTTGTGTTTAAATTGTATATTGAAAAATTAATATTTTTGAAATTACAATTAGTTTACTGATAGTCATGTATAGTTTCAATTTCATGAAGATATCTTCCATAGGTACTGAGAAGAAAAAAAACTTTTTACATTAAGGGTTGTCCCTCATTATTTCCTTATTATAGGAGTCAGAGGTTTGAGTTTAAGTATACAGCTATCTTCAACGAAAAACAATAAAATCCAGGTAAGATCCTTTTATCAGGCACGAGTGCAGCTTTCAAATGCTTAATCGAATAAATCCTTTGGAACTTAATCAGGAAAAAGCTCAATGTTTTTTATCAAAATTTTGGATCGTTGGAAGATTGATCATCGCTTAACATAAATATAAGGAAAATATTCTTTCAATACAGCTCCTGAATTGCATTTTATATCAAAATTAAAACATTTAAAATTGTTACGGCAAAAACTAAAGAAATCAAAATTTGGTAACACACCAGTTTGAACCAGGAAACTTGAAGAACTTTTTCCTCCTTATACGAATTTACTGTCAAATTTATCCATTTTGAATAGAGTCTGTAAACAAACAGAGATCACAATATCGCATTGTTTTTTGCATCATGAATGAATATCGCAAGTTTGAGAAATGCAACTTGAACGTCAACATGTAAGTACTTACGTACGTGGTGGCGCCCAGCACTGTTGCAAGAAAACAATTACTGTTTTGTCAGATTTGTTCAACGATAACATAATGCTGCTGTACTTACGAATATTTCGATTTGTCTTAAGTGAACAAACAACGCTGACATTCATAATAATAGAAACGTACTACTACCTACAACAATCGTAATTCATAAATTTTGAGTTAAACGCCGCCGTCGTCGGTTCGTCAACCGCAAAACAACATTCCATATTTACGAACTTTGACTACTATTTCCATTCCACTCTCACTCCACTGATATCCCCAGTTTCAAAGGGGAAATATTTTCTTTATTATTGCCATGTTTTGTTGGTTTTAATGTGATCTCTATTTGGCGAAGCCATTCAAACTGCTGTTGTATAGAATTTAAATTGTTTGAATGTCAATATTACGTAGTAAATAATAAGAAGCGACTTGTTTGAATGTTCAAAAGCTCTCTTTGAAATTTCATATTTTCAGTCGTTGCTTATGGATGTAATGACTTATCAAAAGCCAATAGCGCAGACATACATAAATCCATTGAACTCTTATCTAGCACAAAAGACAAAGAAAAACTTTCGGCAGACAATAGTTTCAATAAGAAACTAATTTGCATAAAATAATTACTACAAATCTAAGTACAAAATTGTTCTTGCATAATTCCCAACAGCACAACATTGCTGGATTTAAAAAGATCAAAGTTCTCTAATGTAGTTACAAAAAAACTTTTCATTACTCTCCGCTATTGTTAGAAAGAAATAGTACAGTAAATAGTTGTCTTTTTTCAAGCTTTTAATTTTTTGGCCTAATCGGAAAAGTTTTCCGACCCAAAGTCATTTTTAATTTCTTTCATGGTTTAGGGAATAAGTAGTATACGTATAACCTGTTTTCACTACTACAATTGTAATAGTAGATACCGATTTCCAAATTCATCATGGAAAAAAAACATAATCTATAAATCTATAAAAAAAAAGTCGTGTTAGTTAAACTATTTATAACTCAAGAACGGCTGGACCAATTTTCATGAAATTTTCTATGTATATTCGGTAGACATGGGAGTCGGATATAAAGTATATTTTATACCTCTAGAAGATTAAAATGTCCCTCGACATCTTCTACAAATTTTTACGCTTACTTGCCTATATCCTATTTGAAATCTTTAATGCCTGTGATTCATTTTGAAAAACGCTTAGCAACCGTTTGAATTTGGCATTTTTATTTATTTAATTTATGTGTTATTTACATATTTTACTTAATATTTATTGTAATATGGAACAATTGGGGAAATGACAATCATTTGCCAATATTGTAAGGCGTTAAAATACAGCGGTGAGTCTACTGGGTTATGTAGTGCTGGTGAAAAAGTCAAATTGCCCCAATTGGTCCCATCACTAGATCCATTAAGCTCATTAGTTTATGGGATGGGAAATGATTGTAAAAAATCCTTGGCAAATATTCAAAAACTAAATAGTATTTTACAAATTATATTGTTTGGCCTATAAAACAAATATGTTTAAGGAAGTTCTAAAGAAAACAGAAATATTTCCAGTAAGCCTCCAGTCCCTGACTAATAGCGATCTTTGGATCGAATTGGCCAAAAAACAATATAATTTCGAGGGGAAAAATTTCAATAATTAAAATATGTTTAGAAATATCTATGTATGTCTTTAAACTCAAATATAGGTGACTATATACTACTACTCATATATATTCCTTTCAATTTCACAAGAGCTTGGAATTAAGTCGGTTTCGATCACAATATTGATCATTATGGATCAAAGGTCGATAATTCGAACGTAAATTTCTGCCTACCTGCATTCTTTCGTATGATTCAATAACAGGTTTACTAATTTTGATAATATTTTGTTTTCAGGTACATCTTAGACGTGTTTCGCCAAAAATAAGTATAAAGATCAACCTATATTTCAAAAAGGCAATTTTTTGTACTTTAAATTAAATTACTGTGCTTTTTATTAGTTCAACTAAAAATATTAATACAGATCATTTTTTAACTTTTAAATACCTTTCCAATGATATATAACTCGCGTGTCTAAAGTAATTTTTTTTCATCCCTCAACTTTTGCGTAGGGGGTGCATTCCCTTATTATTTTTAAGGAATGATAAGTAGCCTAACGTGTGTGGGTAATTGTGTTGTATCTTAATATA
Source organism: Sisyra terminalis (assembly GCA_958496175.1). Taxonomy (NCBI): domain Eukaryota; kingdom Metazoa; phylum Arthropoda; class Insecta; order Neuroptera; family Sisyridae; genus Sisyra; species Sisyra terminalis. Next base: position 50,729,211 of record OY292278.1, on the reverse strand, counting down.
AAGTTTCATTAAACTCGGTGGTCATCCTCCTCAGTGGTCATCAAGTAGTTTGGATCACTCCGTAACTGCTTTGTGATGAGTCTTGAAAGATTGCTTGGCAATCGAAATACGTATCTGGGCAATACGTCACGAATATTTTGGTTTGAACTTCTGTTCAAATTTATGTTAATGGTATGATTTTTATATATTATTATATTAAATTATACTACATAAATTGGACCACAATATATTCTATATATTGTATACACAGTATAATTGTTCAAAGTCAGCGAAAAAATCTTATTTGGATTTAACTTCAAACTATTTTGATTATTTTCCTATTCCCGGAAAATCAAGAAAAAACTTTTACATAAATAGTGAAATTTGTCACGAAAGAACTATGCTTTTGAAGAAATCAATTCACGAATAGGGTGAATCATCACAAAGCAGTTACGGGGTGATCCAAACTACTTGATGACCACTGATGAAGATTGCTTGGCAATCGAAATACGTATCGGGGCAATACGTCACGAATATTTTTGTTTGAACTTCCGTTCAAATTTATGTTTATGGTATGATTTTTATATATTATTATATCAGATTATACAACATAAATTGGACCGCAATATATCCTATATATTGTATACAAAGTATAAAGGTCACAAACAAGTCTAATCTAAACTGTGGTACCAATTTTTCTCGTTTTACTTTTGGTTCCAATCTGAAGACAGCTTTACTGTTTTGATAGAAACTTTGTAATCAAGTTCAAGTAATTTTTTTTCGGAAGAAAAGATTACCTATTTACGATTAATTATTAATAATAAAAGTTGCATTTAGAAGAAGCGCAATTAAAATAATTAAATGGACACCCATCAGTTGGATATAAATTGGACTCTTTAATTAAATATCTATGTTCTTTTTTAAGATATCAAAAAAACAACATATTTTAAATCAGGGGTGGCCAACCCAAATTGTATTGCGGGTCACTCCGGAAATGCATCATAACTACGCGGGCCATCTTAAAAGTTATATCTCAAATTCTCCATATAAAATTTAGATACACTGTAAACATTTATAATATATTAATTTTCACCACAATGGTTACTATAAAAATGAATACATTTTATAAAAGTCTGATGCATTTCGTGGGTTGGCCACCTCTGAAAATCTCTGATTTAAATAAACCATGAATAATCTTTGTTTTATTTACTTAAATAGAATTGTTACATTGGTTAGTGTAGATTTCAAAAACTCAAAAATTTCTGCATCGACTAAGCTCAAATTTTGTCATGATATATAATCCGTTTTAATGATTGTTTTTATCTTTTTCTTGCGTCAGTAATATACCTACGATCGCAATAAAAAGGATTTTTCAATGGTCAAAACAATAGCCATTAACTGAGAATACTTTATTGTTATGATCGTATAATTATTTTTAGAGGTAGAGGTTCTCAAAACTTAATTGATTAATGTATATATTGATGGTGAGTTATAATTGGTACAACGAGGGATGCTGCGGGTTGATAAGGGAGGTAATTCTAAGAATTTTCAAACTTTTTTTGTCCTAAATTCAATTTATCTATTTACAACTATTGGCTGACAGGACAACGTCCTCCGGGCTTAGCTAGTTATATATATATAATTCTTCTGCACTAGTATACAGAGTAGAATTCTTCCTAAACCACTGGACTTATTTTGCTGAAATTTTTTGTAAGTATTTCAATGGATTCCTGGATGATTGAACCAATAGATTTTCGTTCAAATTTAGTCTACAAATCATCAATCATCCCCTAGTTTTCCACCCTTTTTTGAACTTTCGAAATTAAATGACAACTGTTTATCTTATTCCATTAAAAACAAGTTGATTCGGTTAAAACATCATAATTTTCAAGAAAATCAAGTGAACAAAAAACAAATTTTCCATACGGTTTTCCGTATAAAATAATTATAACACACATCAATAATCCAAGCCGATATTTTATAGGACACATAAAGAAAATTGTTCAAACACAATAAACGTACGGATAATGAAAAACAAATATTTCCATCCGTTTTTAAAAAATTTGATACATAATCTGTGACAGTTAGATTGTATTTGCCCGATCAAATGATCGAAATGTTGAATAATAGAAAATGAAGACTGAAAGGCGAGATGTGATGAAAATACCATTTCCAGTCGGATGCGCTCTCGCAAAAAAAAAAAAAAAAAAAAAAAGAAAAAAAAAGAAAAAGGAAAACCGAGCAAAATTTATTAAATCAATAAGTTACTTGAGAACTGTAAAACCACTGGAGCGCTCAATTATCTCTTAAAGTGACCACACGACTCGGATATCTATATCCCACCCGAACCTATCAGATCGAAAGCTTTCAAAGCTCATTTCAGATGTTTCAATAAAATTCACTGTCCAACTCTTTAACGAAACCATAAAATTCAATCAAAAGACAGCGAAAAAGTAAAAATACAAAAATGTTCGCAATTTTATCTAAATAATTACAACCATGTAAAATAATGTTGCACATTGTTTCACCGCCCACAACAATACAGAGAGAGAGAGAGAGAGAGAGAGAGAGAGAGAGAGAGAGATGGATACTTATTAAAGGCGCAAACAATTACGTGCCACTATATGAATAGATCCACTAAACCATTTCGCCATAAAATAATAACGAGCCTATTTTGAAAACAAGGCTCTTGTGTATTATGAGGGTCGTTTGTTGGGGAACAGTTTCCACCGGGCGAACAAAGAGTAAATATTTACAGTTGAACATAGTTGTTAACGATTGTTATTCACGTTGCTTTTCGTTCCTCGAAATGTCTTAAGTTTTCGCTTTACTACATGTTTTTTCGTGCCCTCAAGATCATTAGTGGAAATTAAATACACGGGAGGGAAAAAAGTTTCGATTTTTTCCTTAAATTTACTTGAAGTAGGCTTAGTTAAATGACGAGGGGAGAAGGAGTAAATTAATGTATAAGTCAAATTTAATTATTTTTTTTGCTTCGATACTATAAAAACAACCAAAAAAAAAGAAGAAAATATTCCAAAAATAAATTGCATCGAAATTTCATTTCTCAAAGTTGTATTTAATAAAAAAAGTGATTGAAAATTTGAAGAAATTATGTCCCTAAAATTAAAATCTTTACTAAAAAGGATATTAAAATCAAAATCACTTACTTTAAGCGAATTATTGTCATAGAAACGGACTGGTAACCCCAAACTTTTCCATCAACAAGTGTTCACCGGAAAAATTATTATAATATGGATCACAAGACATTGATCGATTCTAAATCTCAGAAAATCAACGCAAAAACGTTTAAATCAATTAATAAAGACATAAAACCGATACACTTATACTGAATTTTCCATAATTTTTTCATAGAAAATGCATTGAAGTATCAGCACTGATAATAACTTTTTTTCCCCATCATATTAATAACACCGGCACACAAAAAGTAATTTATACTTTGCACAGCTTACTACTGATATAATTTTAAGGAATTTATTAAGGATTTTAGGTGCGACAAAGATAAACCACATTGAAATAATGATATAAAAAAAGGATAGGAAACAGACTTTTCAATAAACATAGCGAGTGAGCTTTGCTTATATCCACCGTTTATTTTGAAAGTGAGTTAAGTCCATTTTAAGAACAAACCCTATAGTGTTATCATTTTTAACCAACGGAACATAAGATATTAAGGAGGAGGGAATAATTGGGAATAATAATTTTGTTAATAACTAAAATCAGTAATTTCTGAAAACTTAGCAGTTAAATAACACAGGCACACAAAAAAAAAAAAGAAGTGGTCTGTACTTTTGACCGGACCTACATAAATCTACGTATTTTGACCCCCTGAACACGAATCCGCGGTCGGTTTGACCCGTACACCCTCAAAAATTCGAGAAAACTTTAAAAAACCGAAAACCTGGGTACCTGGGTTAAAGGCGTATATGCCGTCATGTCAGGCACAACCATGACGGCATATACGCCTTTAACCCAGGTACCCAGGTTTTCGGTTTTTTAAAGTTTTCTCGAATTTTTGAGGGTGTACGGGTCAAACCGACCCCGGATTCGTGTTCAGGGGGTCAAAATACGTAGATTTATGTAGGTCCGGTCAAAAGTATAGAGCACTTTTTTTTTGTGCCGGTGTAATTAAAAATGAGGCAATAATACCAATATCAATTAATTTTTGCAGTTCAATTTTAGATAGTACGAAATTCACCAGATCCTCTAATTTTAATTAAAAATAATTTCATGAATCCAAACCACTTACTTTTAGATGAATCTTGGTCCACTAAGATTGCAAATATTCCAATTACTCCAACCAACTTCCACTTCAAAATTGGTTTCCACACATTTTTCTTAAAGTTTTTTTAGACAAATATAACTACCGTAAAAGTTGCATTTTTTTAAATAATTTTACGAAACGAACACATCGAACTCAAAATGATCTTCATGGCCAATTACCAATTAGCTATAAATGTTAAAACTTATTTTTCAAAACTTATAAGGTAAATAAAATTGTATTACAAGTCAATCATATAGACACAAGAAAAATGCATCGAGTTGCATCACTGATAAAACTTGTTTTTCCGATTCGATTTTTTTTCATCAACAATTATTCACAACACTTAATTTCTATGACTTAAAAACAGCGAAAAAATCGATCGAAATCAACATAATTGGCAAAGTGATTGCACTTATTTTTCACAAACACAAGGTAATGGCAATGCGTACGGAAATGACCTTCATGTCTTACACACAATTTCGGCATTTGACGAATTTATCATGAAAACTCGGAAAATCACATGGAAAACTATGTAAAGAGGAAGTTAATATTATCAATAATGTTTTCCACATTGCAAAAAAGTTTAAATCGATCGATTTTTTACAAATTTCCGCGAATTTTCTACGCAAAATTTGACACAGCTCATCGCATTTGCGTTTAATTTCACTACTGTTCATCAGCTGTTTTTTTCTCCAATCATGAAGAAATCGATTGGTAATTAATAGTGATAAATAAAAGTCACTAAAAATTTATCGAATATACGAAAACAATTCCAAAGCGCGAAATTTCAATAGATTTGAATTATGATTTTTTTCTTTTTTGTGATTTTTAAGAAAATAATTTGAATTTTAATGACAAATTTGTCGATTATTTCGATTTATTTATTTATCTAATGAAATTCTTCTAATACTTAAAACTTCATTGAAGTATGCATTAAATCTTATAAAACATAGCTGAACACTTATGAAATATTTGTTGTATTTCTTCCCTTAAGAGGGATAATTTTATCGATAATTTATCATTTTTGAAGTTTAAATTATCAGAATATCTATTTATAGAACAAATCTACTTAAAGCTAAAGCGGTAAGGTCAATCCAAATAAGGTGGTCCAAAAATAAAGAAAATGGTTGCTGGACTATTTAAAAAAAATATTTTTTTGTGTGCTATCACTCCAACATGTTGGTAGTTCAAATTCATCATTATTTTAATTTTATTGTTTTTGGTTTTCCAGTGGTGGCCATATTAGTTTTACTAGGCACAGACATTTTCTCACTTTTAAGGGTTTGCGGAAACTTGATTTTCTCAGGTTCTATTTGTCCTATCAAAATGAAACTAAAAGCAGTGAGTTCATAAAAATATAAACTATAAGATTATAATGAGACGTTTTCACCTAAATGTAATTCTAAGGGTTGAAATTTCAGCCTCAATTTTAGCTCTCATTTGTAAGAACTCCAATTTTCACGGAAAGATTGTGAAGGAAGGGAAAGAGTCTATACGTTAAAACTTTTTTTATAAACAATTAGGTACTAGTTGTATTCAAAAACAAAATTTGAAGGCTGAGACTTTAGGCCTTTTTAAAATAAAAAATAACAAATATTGGAAATTTTCAAAATTTGCAATTTTCTGAGCTCAATATCTCTGGGGGGGGGGGGGGGGGGGGGGGCAAATAAAAATCTGAAATATCACCTCATTATAGTATTGTATGATAGAATTATGTACCTAAAATTTGAAGTTTGAGATTTGACTAGGAGCAGAGGTATTGCAAGCACAAAATGTCAAAATAATGCATAATTTTAGTAGGTGAATATAATGTATTTAATATGTGACATATACTTGGCAAAAAGGGCATTTTACACAAAACAACATATACTCTGGGCTAACTGTTATTCATATCTTAAATTTAAAATATATACTTCTTTCTGAAAGCTAATAATGTACTATGTACGTACCCATTGATTTGTATTTAATTTCTTAGAGGATTAAAAATTTTAAATTTAAGCGCTTATTTCAGCCATTGACTTGTTCATGGCTCACTTGTGTAATATATAATAACTATCAAGTATGTTTTACGTCCTTATTTATCCTTATTATTTCCAGATGTTTCACCTTTGTCTTACATGAAATTATTTCAAATTATATCAGAAGTGCATAATATGAGTTTGGCTGTCTACTTAATTGCATTTAACAATTGAACCGTTTATTTTGAAAGTGAGTAAAGTCCATTTAAAAAGCAATCCCTATAGTGTTATCATTTTTAACCATTGGGACATAAAATACTAAGGAGGGGGAGGAGGAAATAATTGGCGTTTTTGTTAAAATCAGTAATTTCTGAAACTTAGCAGTTAAATAATTAACAAACTTTGTCCTAGTTACAAGAAGAAGAATCCCCATATAGACGACCGTCCTTGAAATGGACTTACGCCACTTTCAAAATAAACGAGTCATTTGACTAAGTTTTGGATATTTTAATAATTAAGAGTTTATTTTGTCAATATTTGAAATGAAAAATTACTAAAAATTTAGTAACTTTTGAAACTTTTCCAGATACGAAAATCCAGGCTTACCAATAAATAAATAATTTGGTTCCAGATTTTTCGTAAAATACCAAAAATTTTCTGAAATATCACCAATAATGTAACATGATTTTTGAAAATCTAAAATTTTTGTATATTTTCAAGCGTCATTTTCACGCTAATATAATGGCAAATACAGGAAATTATTTAAGAAACTCTTTTGTAGGAAACATCTTCAGCTTTCATTATGATAATAGCTAATTTATTTGTATTAAGCTCGTTTCAAAAGTTATAATGAAGAAATATTATTATTTTTTTGTGACGGATTTTTTGGTGGTATTCATGTTTTGGGCCTAATCTATCAATTAATAAAAAAAATTGTTTCTTATAAATTAATCCAACGTAAGACATTCTAAATGTAGTCATGACCCAAGGTTTATAAGTTACTCAGGTCGCCCCATTAGAAAAAAAAAATTACGTCATACGAAGAATTTTGAAATTTGAGTCAGTCTGAAGATATGTACGAATTTCTTCTGGATACGTCACGTAGCCACCATGAGGCCACCTGTGTATTTTATAAACCTTGGTCATGACCAACTAGATGATTTAATTTAAACCGGAGTACCTTGATAAAAACAAAAGAAAAAAATCAACCCGAAAAAGTATTAAGTTTTCCCTCACCATATAAAAACAAGCTTTCATCACAGAGATACAAAAAATTAAAAAAAATTGACTTCCAAATCTTTGCGATTTTTACCGAAGATAAATGGGAAGATCCCAAGAAAAAAGTAAGAAGAAAACTCGAAAATTTTAATACAATTTAAGGGATGAAAACCACTACAATAGATGTACCAATTTTCAGCTGAAACATCTGATTTAACAAAGGGAACAACTGTTGTTCATTATAAACTTATATTCAAATAATTATTGTGCGAAAATGATTCAAGTTTCAATTTTCCAAAACTTTTCCAATTTCTATATACGATCCCATCTCGCATTATCCACAATTCCAATGAAATCGTCTGCCACTAACGAAGGGAAACGTTATCAATTCACCGACGAAATATCCGTTTCCTCTCATACTTTCCCCAGCATCCAAAATCCAACATCACATTATTATTGTAGTAATAACAGACACGTGAAAACGAAAGTGAATTTCCTATACACATTGTTACCCATCGAATTGAAACTACCTATTATTTAACCGTTATCAATACATACGCCTAAAATTCAAAAGGGGTGACAGAATTTTTTTTTGGGAAACCCATTTTTCCCCAAAAAAAAAAAAAAATTGATGAAGGTTTCTGAAAGCCACAATAAGCTCTTTATAAAAAAAGGAGTATCGTGAAAATGAATATAGGAGACTAGTTTCGAACGAGACAGATATGGTTTGGGGAAAATTCGAGGGGGATGAAGAAACGAGACGAGACAGTGTCTGTATGGTGGTGGTTGTTGTGCGCATTGCTTGCCAGTGTGGAGGATGAATGATCTTCAGGGATGCTGAGCTTTCGATGATGGGGTTGCACCGGGGGGGATGAGTGAGGGTGAGGCATTGGCGGCTCCCTGTCTGCAACATGTCGGGGTGTTACAACAACCTCAACTTGCAGCCCCTGTAAGTCGTAATTAGCCGTTCTCACTTGGCTACTATTTTCACATGTACGTGCACATGCACATGTATTCCTCCCCATCCACCCCGCTGCGATGCGTTCCCATTGTATTCGTACACTTTGTCGATAAAGTCGGAGGGTAGGTTGATGATATGCCGTCAAGATTATCATCCCCTAAGCTTAAACAAACTGCTATTGTGCTTTGTGCATTCCAATACAATAATTACAAATATACACAGATAATATGGGAATAAAGTGAAAGCCATATCCTCGAGAAAAAAAAGCGTGTTTCATTTTTTTTTCTTGTTGCACGATATTTTGATTATTAATTATCCGTCTAGTCACATTTCCACACTATCTTTGATCCATCAATTTTTGGTCAAAGTACAGAATAGACAAGTACTAGAAATGGGTTGGTAGAAATGCATGGGGGAAATTTTCTTCAAGTTGGCATGTTTTTGCGCCTTTGCGAAATATCGTTATTTTCACCACGTTTTGACATCTATCGTATTTGAAATTGAAAGAAATAAACATTTACTGGAAATATTTAAAGGAATGAATATAATTCATGATTTTATGCCTAAAAATAAAACAAAAGCCAAAGTAAACTATTAAACAATGGATGGTATACGGAATACTGAAATAATTACTCCGTATTTTTCTTATTATTGCTAATAATTTTATCATTTTTTCAGAAATTTCCAAAGCAATTCTCTTTAGATAAAACATATTTCCTGTCAATGTACAAAGTACAAATATTCAACTGAAGAATTGTCCCAAAGATGTGGTAGTAGAGGTGGAACCCAGCGAATTTAAGAACATATAATAAGAAACGAGGATGGTTTTAATTAAATACATTATATAGTAAATAATATTTGTGTTTAACATAAATTATAAATATATAATTTTTCATGATTTGGTACCAGTTTTCTACAAGGCAATCTCTGGTAACACTCTCTACTTCGTTTTTTTCAAAAATTCGCGGACTTTTTCCATTCGCAAATTTTTTAATAATTCATTTTTGGTTCAAAATTGATCATTTCTCGCTACCTATTAATCACGGCTGATTTATTCGCGAATTGAATTATAAACAAAAAAAAAATGAGACATTGAGTTAGTGGTATGTACAAAAGCTACTTGTACCCATGCCTTTATAAAATATTGTCTTCTTTCTTCCCACTTATGCTTTACATATTCCGACTTTGTACATATGGCCAATATTCAATTAATTAGTACATTAATTTTAACCTATTTTGATTAATTTTTGTGTAAAAAAGAGTACTGATATACTTTCTTTTACCCTCGAAAGTTTGAGAGTTCAGATCATTTGAATAACTGTATTAAGATTTATTAAATTTTATTATTTAGTAGATCAACTATAAATTAAAATATTTATAAACACAAGACTGATGCAAAAAAATTATGATTTTTTTCTTCTTAATTATATCGAAAATATTGTTGGGAATGACAAAAAAAAAACCTGTGAAATTTTAAGCTCTTACTATTAATATTAAGAGGTGCCGCATCGCAAATTTCGATTTTCCATTTAAATAACATGGGAACAATATTCTCTTGCACTTTGGAATTTTATAGCTCACGTTGGTGACAATATTTTGGAATGACCAAGGTATATTCTTGTAGAAAATTAAACGATCTACAAAAAAAGTTTCGTACAAGTTTTTGATATATTTATTCCTGCAAAAGTTATTCGAGGTCTAAGTTGAACTAAAGAGAAATTTTAATATTTTTTCAATTTTTTCACGCAATCATCAATTTTATGAGAAAATTTTATAGGACATTTTTTGTAGAACACTTTTTTTTCTATAACTTATCTCTATAAAAGTTTTTGATATTTTCCACAGGTCCTAAGTTATTTGCATTCAACTGAAAACTCCCTGAATTATTATATTTTTAACATAAAAATTACTTTTTTTATTTTAATTAAATAACTTAAGAGCTGTGAACAATATCAAAAACTTTTATGGAGATAAGTTATAGAAAAACAAGTGCTCTGCATAAAATGTCCTATAAAATTTTCTATTAAAAATTGATGGTTGCGTCAAAAAATTAAAAAAATATTAAAATTTCTCTTTAGTTCTTTAGTTCAACTTTGACCTCGAATAACTTCTGAAAAAACAAATATATCAAAAACTTGTTCGAGACCTTTTTTGTAGATCGTTCAATTTTCTACAAGAATATAGAATATTTTTCTCATGTTATTAAAATGGAAAATCGAAATTTGCGATGCGGTACCTCTTAATATTAATATTAAGAGCTTAAACTTTCACAGTATTTTTTTTTTCATTCCCAACAATATTTTCGATATAATTGAGAACAAAAAATTCATAATTTTTTTTTTTTGAATCAGTTTAATAAACACGTATTTAAACTTAAAAAACTACGAAATCTAATAAAAATTAAAAGGTTTCATTAAAATTTTCTCCAATCGCTAGCATTACATAAATGCCTTGACAATTTTCTACTGGTCGATTTGGCTTCGCCGTAAAAACTCATCAATAATAAGAAAATAAATTTTATCAGACGAAAACTTCTATGGAAATGTATGCAAAATTTTGAAGTTTTTCGTAAAAATAAAAAAAATATGAAGTAATTGTATCCATTTCGGTATACCTGCACTGTTTATTATTTTACTTTGGCCTTTAATTTTATTTTTGGGTACAAGATCATGAATTATATTCATTCCTTTTAATATTTCGGTGAATTTTTATTTCCACGTTGAATGTTTATTTCTGAATATTTTAAATATGGCAGTAGATGTCAACACGTGATGACAATTAAAAACATACCAACTTGATCAAAATTTCTCCCATGCATTCCTACCAACCCATTTCTAGTACTTGTCTATTCTTTACTTTGACCGATTTTTTTTGTAGAATGTGCAACAATAGGATTTAAAAGCAATTTGTATTGAATTAAGCTTCGACTTTATTCAAAAAAAAAACCAAACGGTTTAATGCCCTAAAAGCTATATATAGACGAATTTAATAGCAGAAGCGTCTGGAATGACCGTAGGTTATAGGGATTATAAAAATTTGTAATCAAAGAAAAAAACTTAATTTTTTTAATAACAAGAGGTGGGTTTCCCCACTAATTTTACTAATAAGTATTTATGGGGTTATTTATCTTAACAATCCCCAATAAATGATTAAATTTTTTTTCCCAAAAAAAAAGGTTGAAATCTAATAGTTTCCGTATATATTTTTTTTCGTCAAAGTTACAAAAAACAAGTTGAATTTATTGTATGAAAATGAGGGAAAACAAAGAGCAATGAATTTAAATGGTTCACTAAGTAGAATGAAGATCATAAATTACTATGAAAAAATGTGTTCATGTCTTTATCGAGTAAATCAAGCGAAAAAATAACAAAAATATCCAACAACACAGCTAATAAATGAATGTATGAAAACAAGAGGGAAAAAGACCAAAAAAAAAATAGTTTTCTAATTTCAAAAATTGTATTTTCCTTTTTCACTCACTGACTTTTCTGATAGTTCAAGTATTGATGTCTTCTAGTTATACAAAGAGAAATTACTTTAGTTTCTTGGTCTAAAAAAAGTCAATAAATATAGTTACCCACCTATCATTAATGATTGATTTTTTTATTAAAACACAAGGACAATAAGGACCAAATTTTTCCTAAGTCAATGCAAAAGTCTCTAAAGTGCCAGGAATAAAGTATTTAAAGACACACTTCTCAATAATGAGAGTTTATGAAAAAATGAAACAGCAAAGTATGGTAATCTCGTGACGATGACAGAGGAAAATATTTGAATTTATAATGAAAAAATCGAGAAGATGTTTAATTTCTTCCTTCTGTTTTTTTTTTTCGTGGAAAGCTTCAAAGAAAAGTCTTCACTTGATTGTATAGAAAGACGACGATTAAGTCGTGTGATTATGGCTGTTTTAATTAAGTGCTTGAAACGAGAAGAACTATGAGTAATTAAATGTTGGTAATAATTCAACAGACCGATAGATAATTGACACTTAATTATTTCTTAAAATTATCAACGATAAAAGCTCTTTAATTAACACATTCCTACTTGTAAGTTGGTTATACTTTATCTGACGATTATTGTTGGATTTAACTAAAAAAATTGTTATTATAAATACTTAATAATACTATCTAAAGATTAAAGCAATAAATTAAGAAAAAAAAAGAGTAAATTTTCTGAAAAAAGCTCAAATAAATCAAGTAATTGCCTTACAGATCAACCAAGAATAGCATCAGCTTAACTAATCAAAGTAACCTATGAAAATGCATTAAACATATTTTTTTCTATAAAAAAAATATTACACCTCATATAAGGTAGACTGATTCAAAAAAAATAATGAATTTTGTTTTTCTTAATATATCGAAAATATTGTTGGAAATGACAAAAAAAATCCTATGAAAGTTTAAGCTCATAACATGGGAACAATATTCTCTCGCACGTTGGAATTTTATAGCTCACATTGATGACAATATTTCGGAATGACCAAAGCATATTCTTGTAGAAAATTGAACGATCTACAAAAAAGGTCTCTGACAAATTTTCGATATATTTATTCCTTCAAAAGTTATTCGAGGTCAAAGTTGAACTAAAGAGAAATTCTAATATTTTTTCAACTTTTTGACGCAACCATCAATTTTATGAGAAAATTTTATAGGAAATTTTTTGTAAAGCACTTTTATTCCAATAACTTATCTCTATAAAAGTTTTTGATATTTCCACAGGTCCTAAGTTATTTGCATTAAACTGAAAATATTAAAATAATAGTTTATTTTTTTAAATTAATAATATTCCCTGAATTGTTAATTTTTTGAACAGAAAAAATATTTTTTTTATTTTAATTAAATAACTTAGGATCTGTGAACAATATTAAAAATTTTTATAGAGGTAAGTTGTAGGAAAAAAAGTGCTCTACAAAAAATGTCCTATAAAATTTTCTCATAAAATTGATGATTACATCAAAAAATTGAAAAAATATTAAAATTTCTCTTCGGGTCAACTTTGACAAGAGGTGTGCGAATTTTATAGCTCACGTTGGTGATGACAATATTTCGGAATGACCAAGGTATATTCTTGTAGAAAATTAACAGATCTACAAAAAAGGTCTCGTACAAGTTTTTAATATATTTATTCCTTCAAAAGTTATGCGAGGTCAAAGTTAGGGGTGTGCGAATATTCGAATTATTCAATTCGAATCAAATATTCGAATAATTCGAATAGTTCGAATTATTCGAATAGTCGGTAATATAGTTTAAAAATAATTTAAAATAATAATTAAATGCAGAATTTTTTTTGCAGATTTTTCGATTATTTTATTGCTATCAAGTAATTTAAATTGTATTATTTAAACTAAAATAAATAATTCAAGCTTAATTAAGGGGTTAGGGGTAGTCAGAAGCATGAAAAAAAAAATTTTTAATAATTTTTTTTTTGCTAGTAAATTACTTTATTTTATAAAAGTAAGATTATAGCATTAATACATTATGTTTCGACTTGACTTCATCAAAATTTCAAAAAAAAAAAAAATATTTCTAAAAGTTATGGCTGTTTGTTCAAAACTATCTTTTTTGAATTGGTGATCACTGTAATTCAAAAACCGTTCGATAGATATCAATGAAATTTATACAGCTTTTGAAAAACATGAAAAACTAGTGCATGATCGAAGGATTATTTTTTTCTTAATTTCGAATTTTTTATAAACAATGAACTGTTGGTTTTTTCCCGAAAATTCGGAAAAAAAATTCCTAAGGCCGCCATTTTGTTATTTTTTTTTAAAAAAAAAGCTTCGATCAGGCACTAGATTATCTTTCAATAAAACTAATATTTTCTGTTCCATTAATTTTTGATGAATCTCCAAAGATTTGTGATGATCACCACAAGGGACTTCTGGAGAAACTGGGTCCACACAAACAGCCATAACTTTTAAAAATATTGATTTTTTTTTTTTGAAATTTTGGTGAAGTCGAGTCAAAACATAACGTATTAATGCTATATTCTTACTTTTGTAAAATAAAATAATTTACTAGCAAAAAAAAATTATTAAAAAATATAATTTTTTCATGCTTCTGACTACCCCTAACCCCTTAAGTCGAATATAACTAAAAAAAAACTTTTCCATCGATATTGATTAATTTTGTGATAGAAAGTTATTTTTTTAATAATTCGAACTACTCGAGTTATTCGAATATTCGAACTATTCGAATATTCGATTCGAATTTCGAATATATATCGATATTTTTATGTTTAAAGTATAATAATTCAGGGAATATTATTAATTTAAAACAATAAAATTACGAATATTTTCAATTTAATGCAAATAACTTAGGACCTGTGAAAAATATTAAAACTTTTATAGAGATAAGTTTAAGAAAAAAAAGTGCTCTACAAAAAATGTCCTATAAAATTTTCTCACAAAATTGATGGTTGCGTCAAAAAATTGAAAAAAAATATTAAAATTTCTTTTTAGTTCAACTTTGACCTTGAATAACTTTTGAAGGAATAAATATATCAGAAACTTGTACGAGACCTTTTTTGTAGATCGTTCAATTTTCTACCAGAATATACCTTGGTCATTCCGAAATATTGTCACCAACGTGAGCTATAAAATTGCAAAGTGCAAGAGAATATTGTTCTCATGTTATTTAAATGGAAAATCGAAATTTGCGATGCAGCACCTCTTAACATTAATATTAAGAGCTTAAACTTTCATAGATTTTTTTTTGGTCATTCCCAACAATACTTTCGATATAATTAAGAAAAAAAAAATCATCATTTTTTTTTTGAATCAGTCTAATATTCAGAATAACTCAATATGCAAATCATTATCCTTTACCACTTTTCATCCCCATAAATTTCACACATTTCCTTCATGTCAAGCCACCCAATCTTATCGCCAAGTTCTTCATTACAATCCTCCCCCACTTGGTGAAAATGTCAACCAAACAAGAATTTACGACAAAATCTTCAATAATGCATAATTGCACCGCAAATAAATTTCAATACCTCTCTCAAATCGGGAAATAAGACTATTGAAATATTCCGACTGAATACAAATGTATCAGGACAATTAAGCGGAATAGTTTTGGGCCAACAATGACGGGGTTACCCAACGAAAAGGGCACCAGTTCGGGTACCGTGCCCGGTGTGGTGCGTTGTTTTCACCGGCAAATTAAAATGGATAGGCTGTTAGCGACCTTGCACATCTCTCTGCCACATGGCGCGAGAAAAGCTCACGAAGCTCACAAATCCGCCCCCGTGGCCGCGACCGCACTTCTCCGCTCCTTGGCAATCAATAATTTTGTATATAAGAATGGAAAGCTCGGCAAACGCAGCGCGTGACGTGTGTATTTTTGGTCAAAAGCTCGCAAGCTCCATTTATCTATTTATAACAAGCTCGCGTCTATTTTCAATTATCAATACGAAACACGGCGGGGGATTGTAGCAAAAAAAAAATGCAGCCATTAAACCACGAAAAAATTAATTTAATTGGATTTTCTTCTTCATTTTCTAATGGAATTATTTTAAGTTTGTAAGATAATACTTCATTTAGGCTGGCTGATTGTGAGTATATACTGCAAAGTTTAGTTGGAGTAAGTTAATTCTCATATTAGGGTAATTAATTAAGGGTGTTTCTCATAACTTCGTTGTAATTATAACTCTCAAGTTTCCAACCAATTTGCATATAACGATTTCACATGTGGAAAAGGAAATTTAGTTTGTAAAAATTGGTGAAAACATAAAGAAAACTTGTTAAAATTAATAGAATTTCATAAATTTGATTCATATAATTCCGGTTTATTACTTTCAAATAGAAATTACAACGGGTGTGGTTCGTACAGATCCGTAAAGATACTGTAAAGGATACGATTTATTTTTAAGGTCACGAAAGCTCTCTTGAAATTGTGAACTCACTTTTGAATCATTTTATAAAGTTCAGAAAAAAAATATCAGCTTTGCTGAAGAATTTAAAATCATACTATTAATTCAAAAAATAAATCATTATTTTTTTCTCAATTTCGTTAAAATCTACTTTAGTCGAATATAATTCGGTTTAGTGTCAATTTTAAATAATTGGCGCCCAAAAGATTTCTAACTAACCGACACATGATTTAAATCATTTAAATATTTCAATTGTTGAAACAAATTTTAAACCATAGCAACGGAAACATTCTTTTATTATTTCATCGCCATTTTACCTCGTGGTTTCTAAAAATGTGCATTAATTTTAATTTAAGTCAAGAAAAATTACCAAAAATATTCAATTGAACTTAAATTGCGCTTCGCTGTGACTGTACTATCTTTTTCGTATATTTAGGTAAGTACAATTATTGGGAAAGTACAGCACTAATCGTTTTAAATTTTAGGTTATAAAAATATTGTCCACATTCCGGAAAAATTTTCTCAACTATCGATAAAATAATAAGGCAATGGAGCTCCAAATGACTGCAAAACTAAAGGGAAAAATATTGTTAAAAGTTGAGAACACATGGAATATAAATTTTGGGAATATTACGAATTCCTGCAGCGCCACCATGCAATGATTGAATTCAATAAATCAATGCAAAATAAATCGAAAATGAAGAATACAAAAGATCCCGTTTTGGTTTCGTTTACGAGGAAATTTAAATTTTGATTCTAAAAATTATTTCTTATGGCATTATAATTGAAACAAAGTATGCAACATAGATCTTGGTCCATAATTTTTGAAATCAACAATAATACCGTCTTTTTCCGAAAATAAGACATTGTCTTACTTTTCTTTGGGGTTCAAAATACGCGCCATGGCTTATTTTCGGGGGAGGGCAAGTACTGACTGAATTCCAAACTAGTAGACCTATATTTCGACCCCTAAACAATGGTAGCAGTAATAATCAACCCACTTTCTTATAACTACTTGAGTGCACCAGGTTCTTTTATTTTCAATGACATAAATTCCTGAAACGCGTTGAATTTGGTCTTTTTTACCTTTAGTGATTAAAAATGACGAATCGCCAATATACAGGTAACACGTGCACTATCGTAACCGATAGAAGAAACGTAAATTCACGAGGAAGTCTTGTGGTGAACCCTCGTTTGAGCTCCTTTCTTTTTTTCACATTTTTGTAACTATGGCTTATTTTCGGGGGATGGTTTATATTAAAAAAAAGTTCCGAAAATCATGATGTGGCTTTTTTTCGGAAAAAGACGGTAGTAGAATGAAACCCATTGGTAAAGGAAGAGAATACGGTAAAAATGTATATTATTTTATACCATCAGAAAGTAGAGATTTCTACAAACAAAAAGTCCACCAACTTTTACTAAAAAGCTAATATAGTTTGATTATGAAAAATTTCGATTAAAAATCAAAGTGCTTTTTCGGTAATAAGTCAAAATTAGGAGAAAAAATAAACATTTTAAATCAAAAATAATATAGTATCTTTAGGACATAAAGTACATTTTCACCAAATTTCATATAAACAAAAAAAAATTTTTGTAAAAGATAAAAGTAAGAAACCAAAAATTTGGTTTTTTGAATTTTTCACATAAATTTTTAGTTTATATGAAAAAGTATAAGTACAAAAGATGTAGATCTTTTAAACCTACATCTTTACTATTTAATTTTTTTCCATAGAACTTGTTCTGCTGGAAATCGAGATAAACTATGTTTTGCCCTTAAAATCTCACCTCTTCCAGTTCACGACCTCAGATCTCCCTTAAATTATTTTTCCTTTCATTTTGTTATACTCTCTTCCTTTTCCAATGGGTTTCATCCTACTATTATTTCTTTTCACTTTTTACCATTTTCAAAGGCTTTTGCCCCTGGTCTAATAGTTATAATGCCATAAAAGTTTGAAACGAAATCATTCATTTACTTCACAACTTTCTGACGTAAAGAAATTCAAATTCCTAAGCAAATTTAAACTTAAACAGCATAAAATTACATAAATACAGTAATACTCGTACTTTTAAAATGCTTCTGGGTCCCCAGTGAATATATATGGACAAGTTCTCTAGCCAAATAAAAACTAATTCAATCCTAGATAATTATATCTATTTTTCATGCTTGTTACCTATTAAATTGACAAATATGCAACTATAACTAAGCATTATTTGATATATTTATGAAATTATTTACCGAAGGAATCCCCTGACTTCGTTATTAGTATATTTGTTGAAATAATATTCCCATATGAAATAACATTGATATTATTCTCGTAAAGCAAGCAAAAAAGAAAAATATAATTTGCTTTTTACATTTTGTCCCAAATGTTTATCAGTTTTTATGGTCCAAATCTTTCGATTACCAATTAAAATTGTATTGAATCTTACTAAAATCCGGTATTATGCTCTTTGGTTTTAAAGAAAAAAATCAACTTTCCAAAAATAAGAAAAAGTAGAGTATTTCTTCGCATAAAATAAAACGTGGTACAAAAACTTCTAATTAAAACCTAACTGGATTAGGATTTTCATTCATAACAATCCTATTTTTAACTTGAATATAAAAAAACTTGTTATTAGCTTAAAAGTTTAGTGTCCACAAATCAAAACATTGTTTTACGGAATATTTCTTTGTTGACTGAAAGATTTCAGTTAAATTATTTCATTTAATTTAAAGCAAAGTTTAGAAAGAAATAATTTTAACCGTGCAAGTAATCGAATGGTTTAAACCAAAGAATTTTTGTGAATTATCATAAAGCAGTTACGAAGTGATCCAAACTTCTTGATGACCACTGAGGAAGATTGCTAGGCAATCGAAATACGTATCTGGGCAATACGTCACGAATATTTTTTTGTTCGAGCTTCTGTTTAAATTTATGATGGTGGTATGATTTTTATATATTATTTTATCAGATTATACTACATAAATTGGACTGCAATATTTTCTATGTATTGTATACACAGTATAACTGTTCAAAGTCAGCGAAAAAATCTTATTTTGATCAAAGAATTTCTGTTCTATTTGTATCCAAATAATTTATCGTATATTTTATAAGAATTTCTTAAATCCATGCTTAATTCCTAACATCTTCTCTTAGAATTTCACCCATTTTTTTTCAATTTAACATTCAAATTATTTCTTTTAGGCCCATCCTTTATGTGCCGTCCGATTACATTACCATTACAAACGATTCTCGTCAATCACGTATTCAGATTTAAACAAAGCTCACACAATTATATTCATGTTTGATAAAGCTGAAGAATAGCAAAAGCCAAAAGATTTGCCCTCCGAAATCAAGGAAATGTTGATGAAGAAACAACTTTCCCCGTGTCCACAAATGCAAGTCATAAAGGAAAACCACACATGGTGATACAATGCCACGTTTTGTGCTTCACTCCAAGGTTTATAAAATACACAGGTGGCCTCATGCGCTACGTGACGTAGCCAGAAGAAATTCGTATATATCTTCAAACTGATTCAAATTTCAAAATTCTTCGTATGACGTCATTTTTTTTTCTAATGGGGCAACCTGTGTAATTTATAAACCTTGGATTTTCCTGCACCTTGCAGTATTTACAACTAGACATTTAAAGTTAGCAAATCACATATTTTTTTTGCTAGAATTGTATGGGAAAATCTGGGTTTTGTTTTGAAGTTTGTTCATATATTACCTTAACTCCCAACTATTAATCTATCCTCAATGTCTCAACATTACCATTAGTACACTATACTGTTCTAAATCTAAAACTATTCTCCTCATAAGATTTACGTTTTGAGAACATCAAAATCTCGGCAATCGTAAGAAGAAAACTTGTTTCCTTCCTATTCTGTACCTTAACGAATTTAATCAACTTTCCCTTAACAAAATCAATAATTTCTTTGGACTTTTTTCCCTCGCTAGTGCTGCGGCTCGGTTCGTTTCTGACTGACATTACATAAAACACAATAACCTAATACAATTACAAACGATTGCAATTGAAATTTATTGCAATTTTATTTATTCGTTTATTCGTTTCCCCATTTACCAAAATGAAAATAAAACCCACACACATTCATGATAAAAGACATTACGGTGGTGGAAAAACTTTGCACGATAACCAGGAAAATACATTAATTTTGCAATTGTACAGTTAAAATACTAACCGCAAGTCTGACAATATTTTATGACTGACAATTTTTTGTTGTTGAGTATTATTAAGTCATAAAAATGTTGCACTTGCTGCACTATTCCGTCATTGGGCTCCCCTTTTTAATACATAACGCATTAAGCTGCCGGTATAAAAAAAAACAGACGACATGCCCCATGATGTTTCTATTCTTAAAATTTATGTTGACAATACTTTTGTAATTGTAGGAAAAAAAGCAAGTGGGGATCTGAGACAAGATACTTCACCATTACATTCTTGGACTTTGATTATTTCAAGCATCTACTCCATCAAAAAATTGATAAATGGACCAATATGAAGATAAAATTCGTATGAAAAAACTATCAGTAAGTATACTAGAAAAATTTAGTTTAAAATATTTTTTACTATCAAAAATATTCCGTAGTAACTTGGGAAGAAAAAAATTTCAAGTCGAGTTTGCCGGTGAAAGATTGGGCAAATTGCTGCAAGGATAATAACAGTGAAGAGGCAAGAGACATAACTACAAGTACCCAGGACACATACTTGAAACTCCTCTGTCATCGTTATCCGCTATACGTGGAGAGTTCCATTGAAAAGGAGCTTTTTGTCTTCCTCTCCCCTGGCTCGATTAAAAATTAATACCTAATTTTTGAATTTAATACGGAAATAAATAATACATGAATACATTATCGTCACACCACTCTCTCTCTGTCACTCTCTACCATCGCGCTGCTTTTTTTTTCTTCCCATTTTCATCACGGAACTTTTGTATAAATATTACATGACTTTGTTAAATTGTATTAGGTGGTTTATGTTAATTATTTGAGGGTTATAAGTCTTTTAATTCAGGCTTTTGTTGCGAAAGCTTCAGTGTTTTTTTTTCATTTTATATTATTTGACATAATGGAATTAAGGGTGGTAATGAGACTGGGAAATATCGAATAAAATAAAAAAACGCTCGCTCTTTGTACGGTTGAAGTTCTGGTAATTTCAGTAATTTTAACGAATACATTTGACAATAATAAAAAAAAGGGAAAGCTGTTTTTGGTTCAACGATGCTGAATTGGTGGAGTTTAATTAAATTTTTTTTATTAACGAAATTAAGATCAATATTTTTTTATATTCACTAAGAAAAACTTCTTCTGTTAAGGTCAGATTAGGGTTCTCAAGTTTGGGAATTACTTAAAAAAGTGCTTACTTACATTAACGCCCAACACCAATGAATTATATAAAACAGTAACACTTACCTGAAAAAAAAAAAGAAATAGAATTAAAAAATCAATTTTAATAAAAATATTTATGTTTAGATCAATGGTTTCCAGAAGAGGCACTATCACTATCCTGTGGGATTATCCTGTGGAAATTTTGAGGACCAATAGCGCATTTTTAGGTAATTTACACAATGAAATTCTTAAGTAAAAGTGGCAACTAATTTTTTTTTCGTTAAAGGAATGATGGCTCGTAAATTTGAAACCATTGGAAACAATTTCTCTCTTAATATTCAAATTTGAAGGACGATGAATAAAGACAAAGCTGAGATTATGTTGATCAATGGAAACACCAACTACTAAAGAGATTTATAATTTTTCTTGGGAGCCCTACGGAAAATCAAGAGAATGCCAACTAAGACACTTTGAAATAATATCAGGGAAAAGTACCGGAAAAACCAGAAAACAAGGACTTATCGAATTGGAAGTTGAAATCACAATTCTTTTTTTAGCCAAATTTCGGCATACAACTAAAACTTATCATCTATAACATTTAAGTTTAATATATAAAATAAACAATTCAATCCTAAGGAAGCCCATTGGCTACGAAACAAGCAATTAGATGTTAATCAAAAACTTCAAATTTGAAAAATTTTTGATTTAATTTTATTGAAACTTTAATGCTCCGGCGAGTACTTAGAAATTTTTTGGGTGAACCGGAATCTTTAGGCCCACACACATTTATATAGGTTAGCAAAATTATTATATTGCAATATTATTCCCCACAATTTGACCAAAATTCAGTGAAATTTTTAAATTTTCTACATCTATTGTAAATTGCCATTAGACTGATTCAAAAAAAATGATGATTTTTTTTTTCTTAATTATATCGAAAATATTGTTGGGAATGACAAAAAAAAATCCTGTGAAAGTTTAAGCTCTCAATATTAATATTTTCATTTAAATAACATGGCAACAATATTCTCGTGCACTTTGAAATTTTATAGCTCACGTTGGTGACAATATTTCGGAATGACCAAAGTATATTCTTGTAGAAAATTGAACAATCTACAAAAAAGGTCTCAGACAAGTTTTTTATATATTTATTCCTTCAAAAGTTATTCAAGGTCAAAGTTGAACTAAAGAGAAATTTTAATATTTTTTTCAATTTTTTGACGCAACCACCAATTTTATGTGAAAATTTTATATGCCATTTTTTGTAGAGCACTTTTTTGACTATAACTTATCTTTATAAAAGTTTTTGATATTTTTCACAAGTCCTAAGTTATTTAATTAAAATAAAAAAAATAATTTTTATGTTAAAAATATAATAATTCAGAGAATTTTCAGTTTAATGCAAATAACTTAGGACCTGTGAAAAATATCAAAAACTTTTATGCAGATAAGTTATTGGAAAAAAGTGCTCTACAAAAAATGTTTTATAAAATTTTCTCATAAAATTAATGGTTGCGTCAAAAAATTGAAAAAATATTAAAATTTCTCTTTAGTTCTACTTTGACCTCGAACAACTTTTGAAAGAATAAATATATCAAAAACTTGTAGGAGAGAAGGTATATTCTTGTAGGAAATTAAACGATCTACAAAAAAGGTCTCTGTAACAAGTTTTTGATATATTTATTCCTTCAAAAGTTATTCGAGGTCAAAGTTGAACTAAAGAGAAATTTTAATATTTTTTCAATTTTTTGACGCAACCGTCCAATTTTATGAGAAAATTTTATAGGACATTTTTTGTAGAGCACTTTTTTGACTATAAATTATCTTTATAAAAGTTTTTGATATTCTTTACAGGTTCTAAGTAATAAAAAAAAATATGTTAAAAATATAATAATTCAGGGAATATTATTAATTTAAAACAATAAAATTACGAATATTTTTAGTTTAATGCAAATAACTTAGGACCTGTGAAAAATATCAAAAACTTTTATAGAGATAAGTAATAGAAAAAGAAATGCTTTACAAAAAATGTCCTACAAAATTTTCTCATGAAATTGATGGTTGCGTCAAAAAATTGAAAAAAAAAATTCTCTTTAGTTCAACTTTGATGTTGAATAACTTTTGAAGGAATAAATATATCAAAAACTTGTACAAGACCTTTTTTGTAGATTGTTCAATTTTCTACAAGAATATACTTTGGTCATTCCGAAATATTGTCACCAACGTGAGCTATAAAATTCCAAAGTGCAAGAGAGTATTGTTCCCATGTTATTTAAATGGAAAATCGAAATTTGCGATGCGGCACTTCTTAGAGCTTAAACTTTCACAGGATTTTTTTTGTCATTCCCAACAATATTATAAAAAAATCATCATTTTTTTTTTGAATCAGTCGAATATACAAGAACCAATTCAATCCTAAAGAAGTCCGTCCATTGAATACGAAACGAGCAATTAAATATTAATCACAAACTTTAAATTTGATTAATTTTAGATTTAATTTTACTGAAACTTTAATGCTTTTTTGGAATTTTTTGGGGGGACTGGAATCTGTATGCCCACACAAATTTATATAGTGGCGAAATTATTTATTTCGTCCTTTTTATTCCCCATTATTATTCCCTTAAAATTTGACCAAAATTCAGTGAAATTATAAAATTTTCTACATCTATTTTAGAATTTCCATCGTATAAAGGCTGGGGCCTATCCGAGCCTCTTTTTAGTTAAATGTCTACATTTTTTTGAAATTTTTGATGTAAAAAAATGTTTTAATTTTTTTAAATTCTACTATATATATAAGAATGAACTTTGATAAAAGATAGAAAATGAAATGTCGCAAACAATAGAAAACTTTGAAATGTTTATTTTGAAAGTAATATAAGTCAATTTTTGACCAAAAATTAACGATAAAAATGAATGCAATTCACAATAAAATATTTCCAGCCTTATTTCTACAAATTTGATGTATATAATTTTATAATAAAATAAATTTTCAGCCCAAGTTTGACCTCATTGAATTAAAAGCCTCAATACATTGAAATTTCGAATAAAGTTATATATCCTTTATTATAGGTACTATAAGTGATAAAATGCACTGAAATTAACCGAAGAAAATATTTCGAGTAAATCATTTGAAAAACAATGAGTCGTATCGTTCCATTTAAATAAAAGTGTTTCGGTTTAATATAAAGGTTCAACAACCCACAAATACCACGAATATCAGAGGGTAAGGTATAGCGGATGATATAAGGGATGTTATAAATGGCTCGGCAAGATAAAGCTTCTCCGACTATATGCAGGACCACCCAAAACATCAAATATCCAATTTCTTTTTAATATTAAAATTTTTCTTATTTTTATTTCTCGAAAAAAATGGAATATAAATTACATTTTAAAGTACTTTGTTGGCTGTTTTCAAAGCAATTATTTTAAAAGGGAATCTTCATTTAAAACAATACTATTTCAACGAAAAGCTTTTTTTGTTTACGGGTAAACTTTGGTCATTTGATAAATCAAAGGACAATATGTTGCATTGAAGAGTGGAACAATTTATTGAATCACATTGGAATAAAATATACTTTATCGAGCCAACAAACTAAATCTATTGTCTCTTCAGTCTAGACAAGTAATTTTATTATAACTTCTCAAATTCATGACTATTATATTATGTACGCGGGATATTTTTATTATATCTAAAGCCGGATCATATAGATTGCCGGAATTTATGTAAAAGCTGAAAAGAGAATCAAAAATTTGATCGAGATAGCTGTGCATTTTATGTGTGTGTGCAGATTAGAATGATCGAGTTTTGGATGATTCCAGATCGAATGTTTATCGCTGAATAAATTTACAAATTTATTATTTTCCCGTCTGTGCACCTATTTGGTTACATTGAATATAAAAATTTTATTTCCCCGATAAAATTAATACCATTTTACGATTATAAAAGAAAGTTATTTTCTTTTCGTTTTCACGATTTCTGTTGCCAACAATGAAAGAAAAGTAAATTATAAAAATGAATTAATTCTTTTTTAAATAATTGGCGCCCAACAGATTTCTGACTAACCGACAAATTTTCGAATATTTCAATTGTTGAAACAAAAATTTGTTTCATATCACAGCAACGGAAACTTTCTTTTATTGCTTCATCGCCATTTTACCTCGTGGCTATTCAAAATGTACAACAATAATAATACTAATAATATAAAGCGTGAACAATTACAACAAATAATTAGTTTGACTAAAAGTGTGTTTCATTGGGGTTTTATTCCATTTGTTGTCTACTTGGGTAAGTATGATAAGCAGTAAAAGTTCAATACTGAATTGTTTTAAATTTTAGGTTATAAAAAAGGTCCGGATTATGGCAAAGTTTCCTTCACTCTTGGCAATTTGATATGGCAATAAATTTCAAAGTAAACACAAAATCGAAGGTGAAAAATTGTAGATATATAAAAATTCGCTATCTAAAAAGTCCAACGTACCCAAGATTTGTAAATTACACAGGTCGCACCATTAGAAAAAAAATGACGTCATACGAAGAATTTTGAAATTTGAATCAGTCTGAACGAATGTACGAATTTCTTCTGGATACATCACGTAGCCAACATGAGGCCACCTGTGTATTTTATAAACCTTGCAACGTACTTTCTATAGTCCCATTGGTTTTATATGATAAGGATTCCAATGCAATTGCAATGGAAGGAATTTTAAATCAAGCATGATGCTAAATACCCATTTCTTTTGGCTGTAGCAAAATAGAATGCTATTTTCCTTAATTTGCCCCTTTTGGTAGCTCTAATTTACGATTAATAATAAGAGATTTTAATTTCAAATTACGGCCTCAAAACAAACGAAAAAACGAAAAAGTGCTTGTTTTGGGAAAATCAGTTTATTTACATTGAAGCCAAAAGAAAGGGGGAAAAAATTAAGCAATTTTATAAAGCTATTAGTTGGTTTTTACTTTAGAAATTGTTATTCTCAATTTTAGAAAGGCCATTCATAAATTATGCAAACCACTTTGGCTGAAAAATTGTTAACTCCATCTAACTTATTTTTATAAGGGGCAAAGGGTCTAGCAGGATCCACATGGCGAGTTGGCCCCCGAATAGGAACCTATGTCGAAACTTATGTCAAAATATCGGCTTGATATACAAACACATTTTATATACTTTTCGCGACCAAATTCCTCTTTGACCTGGAGATATGGGCAAAAATGTCCCCCCGCATGGCTATTTTTCAAAGTTATATATCTCAAAAACTAATTAACCTAGAGAAGTGAAACCAACGCGAGGATTTAGATTATTTTACAGAGTATATCATATATTTTTTTGAAGTTTTTAGAAAAAAAAATTGTACAAAAAAAAATCAAAAAAACAATTGAAATATTTTTTTCTATGTGTTCTCTGAAAATGACAATCACGAAAAAAAAATATTTAATGCTTCTACATGAGCACTATAACTCATAAAAATTGCGTGAAAAAATAATTGGTGCAACAGCTTGAAAAAAAATAAAATGTGATTTACGCCTAATGGTATACCTCGGTTTTATGTTTTTTCGAAGTGTTGCACCAACTTTTTTTTCACAAAACTTCAATAAACGATAGGCCACATATAGGAGAGCAAAATATATTTTTTTTCATAATTTTAAGTCTAAGGAAACATAAAAAAAATATTAGTTTTTTTTTCCTATTTACCCTTTATAAATTACCTATATAAATTACCCTATTTAAAAATTTACTCTTTAGATGATTACTTTCAAGATCAAAATAATTAATCCCAAAAGAAAAGAAAACCAACTAGTGTTCAGTTTTATTAAAATAAGAATTAAAAAAAAATTATCGTCACTGTTATAATTTATTACAATTGGAATATTATGAATCTAAAATAATTTAGTTCGTATCTCGTAGGACGCAGAATTCTGGATAATTATTGTTCATATGAAAAATAACAAATAAAAGCTGTTGCAGAATAATATGCCACTGTAAGTTTCTATTGGAAAATCACAAAAATACCGGAAAATACATTTGCAATCTTTACCATTTGAAATATAATCATTATATTTACGACCGTCATTGCTATTTATACATATGTCTTGATAAAACTTCTACCCTAATGATATTAGGTGCTTATTTTACACAATTTTTTAAAATATTATTTGATGGTTTATTTATTCGCCCACTTTAGGTAGAACCTTTAAAAATTTTGGTATGAGCCAGTGAATAATATCCTAAGTTAAATGAAGAAAATCAAGTAATTCAGATGCCATAAATATGTACCCAGAATTAATTAGAGACGCATAATATTCCAGTTGTAAGAAATTATAACAGGATAATTTTTTTTATCCTTATTTTAATAAAAATTGAACACTAGTTGTTTTTTTTTCTTTTGGGAATATAGAAAATCAAAAAAAATAAAAAAAATTTTTCTATGTTTTCTTAGACTTACAATTATGAAAATAATATATGTTTTGCTCCTATATGTGGCCTATTTTTATTGAAGTTTTGTGAAAAAAAAGTTGGTGCAACACTTCGAAAAAAAATAAATTCCAGGTGTATTAGTAGGCGTAAATCACATTGTATTTTTTTTCAAGGTGTTGCACCAAATATTTTTTCACGCAGTTTTTATGAGTTAAAGTGCTCCTGTAGAAGCATAAAATATATTTTTTTCGTGATTGTCATTTTCAGAAAACACAAAAAAAAATATTTCATTTGTTTTTTGGATTTTTTTTGTATAATTTTTTTTTCTAAAAATTTCAAAAAAATATATGATATACTCTGTAAAATAATCTAAAGCCTCGCGTTAGTTTCACTTCTTTGGCTTAATTAGTTTTTGAGATATATAACTTTGAAAAATAGCCATGCGGGGGGACATTTTTGCCCATATCTCAAAGTCAAAGAGGAATTTGGTCGCGAAAAATATATAAAATGTGTTCGTATATCAAGGCGATATTTTAGCATAAGTTTCGACATAGATTCCTATTTGGGGGCCAACTCGCCATATGGATCCTGCTAGACCCTTTAAAGATTTAAATAAACAGCCCTAAAAGGAAGTATAAAAATTACAATATAAGCAGTTTATTTTGAAATTGACTTAAGTCAATTTCAAAGATAACTTATATAATAATTTTTAAACTTACAATAAGAGCAAATTCCTTTTTTATTTGGTAAAACTTTCAAAGTAAACAACTCATATACTTTAAGTAAATTATGAATGACCTCTAAGATAAAATTAAAAATTTAAACTAAATTTATAGAGACAAGTTGACTTTTAATTCAATTTCAGATTCTCAACTCTCTTGGATGGATTCGGCTTGAGTACTTTAAACTGAAAATGTTTCAGTCAATCAAAATCAAGTTATTGTTTATCGAATAAATATATCAAACGTTCAAAATGTCTGTAATTGAATGCAAGCAGTTTAATTAAATTTCGTTGCCATTATTGTTATATATTGTCTGAACAAATTTAGTGTATAAAACGTTATTTAATTGACATAACATTGAAACATTGGTCAAGTAGTGTTTAAGTTTCTGTCGTCGACGAGAATTATAGTTGCTGTTGATTAATGGGCAAACCATAGCCAGCAAATAGGATATAATTAATTTGTTAGTCTATAAGTTATCGACCAGATAAATATTCTATAGTTATATATTGGTGGCTTGAATTTTTTTTGCCAGCAGATTCTAGTCGGGCTCTTGCTATGGTTGAATTAAATGGAAAAAGTTGCAAAATAGTAATTTAACGCTAGTCGCAATGAAAATTGTGTTCTGTATTGGAAAATCGAATAATGGTACGACGTAAATAATTGAGTTATGTCGAGATTTAGTTCAAGTAGAAAATATGGTTATAACTTACAGTTTGAAACATTGGTTTTAAACTAAAATATATCAATTTAGTAAGAGTAAAAATTAGCAAAAATTTGAATTAACAGTAAATAAACCAAAATAATTTCAAAGCTCAAAAAATATGCCTAATTTCTCATTTATCATTAAAATATTAATCCAACCATCAATGAAAAACAGCAATTTGGTTAATCTGTGAACCATTTTATATCGATATAATAGCTTTTATAAATATTGTTGGCATCATGTCATTTGATTTTAGCCATACAGTTTGATAATAACAGAGTTATTACAATTGCCCATCAATCGTGCAACGCAATCACTGTAATTGAACTGCATTATACAAACGACATTACATAATGGGCTGCACAAATGTAATCGAATTTATTAAATATCACATCCAATAAACTGATTGATATTCACACAATTAAATAAGCGCAACGCGAAAAGCTTTTAAAATGTTCCAACTTCATTAACTTTTAATCCACTTTTCCAAGTGGGTATACGTATTTTTTTTTACTTTTTAAAAAGTTTCTTCAACGAAACACCTGAGACCTAAAAATACACTTCCGCGACTAAAACGAAAAGCAATTCAGAAATTTATATAAAAAAAAAATAATAACGTAAGTGGAAAAGTGCAATAATTGATCTCGCTAAATAGTTGCATCTCGGAAAATACACAACCCGGTTTTGTGTCGGCGCAGTGGTTGGGTACGATAGCTGCTAAATGTTGAGATAAACAAAGCACTTTTTTATTTCCTTTTCCCAATAGAATCGCAAATAAATGGCGTTGGTGGATACATAAAAGAATAAAAAGTGAGTAATTTAAGTCGAGTTTTAATTTATCACGTGACCTATTTTCAAGTGAAAATGTAAATAATGGATGTTCGTTTATCAGCCGATTAGTTTAAAATATTATTTTACACGTAAACAATGTGTACATATATTATATTACATACTAACAACAGTTTTTTTTATATCTTAGCCTTGCAAAACAATGGTGGAAATCCCGCAAATTTACAATACATTTCTTTAGTAAATTATTAAATGATGCTATTAAGAAGAAATAAAAGAGTGGTGGAAAAGTATATTGATTTTTTTTATCATTAATCACTTGGTCTCAACGGAACTAATGTATACGTTGGTCTTAAGCTTTCTTTTGATTTACTTGAGCTGATGATAGTTATTTTGTTCCTGCTTATTCCCATAAGTATCTTAAATTAAAAGGTCAAGGTCTTTTTCTCGAAGATGAGTCACACAAGGGAACAAACACTGGTAACCAATTAATAACAAGTACTTTTTTGTTAACTTTATTAAAACTGTATAGAACTAATAATTTTTTATTTTCAGAAAATTATGGTGGAAAAAGCCTACAAATAACTATAACGAAGTAACTATCAGATTTACAGCTAAAGGGTCTAGCAGGATTCACATGGCGAGTTGGCCTCCAAATAGGAACCTATATCGAAACTTACGTCAAAATATCGGCTGGATATACCATTTTATATACTTTTCGCGACCAAATTCCTCTTTGACCTTGAGATATAGGCAAAAATGTCCCCCCGCATGGCTATTTTTCAAATTTATATATCTCAAAAACTAATTAAGCTAGAGAAGTGAAACTAATGCAAGGCTTTAAATAATTTTACAGAGTATATCATATAATTTTTTGAAATTTTTAGAAAAAAAAAATATACAAAAAAAATCGAAAAACAAATGAAATATTTTTTTTCATGTGTTCTCTGAAAATGACAATCACGAAAAAAAATATTTTATGCTTCTACATGAGCACTATAACTCATACAAGTTGCGTGAAAAATAGTTGGTGCAATACTTGGAAAAAAAATGAAATGTGATCTACGCCTAATAGTGTACCTCGGTTTTATTTTTTTTCAAAGTGTTTCACCAACTTTTTTTTCACAAAACCTCAATAAAAAATAAGCCACATATAGGAGCAAAATATTTTTTTTTTCATACTTGTAAATCTAAGGAAACATAAAAAAAATTTATTACTTTTTGTGTTTTTCTATATTTACTCTTATAAGACTTTCAAGATCAAAATAATTGATCCTAATAGAAAAAAAGAACACCTAAAGTTCAATTTTTATTAAAATAAGATAATAAGAATAAAATTATCGTCACTGTTATAATTTATTACAACTGAAATACTATGCGTCTCCAATTAATTCTGGGTACATATTGACGGCATCTGAATTACTTGGTTTAGCTTAGGATATTATTCACTGGCTCATACCAAAATTTTTACAGGTTCTACCTAAAGTGGGCGAATAAATAAACTATCAAATAATATTTTAAAACCATGTGTAAAATAAGCATTTAATATCAATAGAGTAGAAATAAATTATAACATTATAAATATTTTCCGTTATTCCTGTGATTCTCCAATAGAAACTTTACTGTTCCTGATATTTTTCTCATGCAACAGCTTTTATTTGTTATTTTTCATATGAACAAATAATTATCCAGAATTATGCGTCCTACGAGATTCTAACTAAATTATTTCAGGTTTATAATAGTCCAATTGTAATAAATTATAGCACTGACGATATAGTTATTTTCAATACTTATGCGTAAAGTGAGGTTTTCTAGTAGGATGAAATTGATGCACGAGCTGAAGGGACTGATCATACACAACGAGATCGAGTGCGCTGTGTACCCCCACTCGCCTGGCGGCCTCGTGGGAGTACACAGCGCACTCGATCTCGTTGTGTATGATCAGTCCCTTCAGCTCGTGCATCAATTTCGTCCTACTAGGTACCTCACTTCAAGCATAAATATCGAAAAAAAATTTTTGTAACGACTGCTTCTAAAGTTCAACATCAGATTGAGAAATTAATTATTGTTATTTATATATGAAAAATTTCAACTCTATAGTAAGAATAATTTATAGAAAAATTATGAACAAAAACAACAGTCTAAATAATTACCTATATTAATTATTTCTTATCAAAGTTTATTTAGGTATCAATTTATTTCACTTTTGCGCACTGTTATTTACTTTTGCGCACGATTTCTCTACTTTCGCGCACGCTTGCCACCACGATGAGAAAACGGCTCTTTACCCCCGCCACACAACGCACGAAAGTTCAACTTTTGAAGCAGTCGTTACAAATTTTTTTTTTTTATTTATATTTTAATAAAAATTGAACACTAGGTTTTTTTTTCTTTTGAAATCAATTATTTTGATCTTGAAAGTAATCCATCTTAAGAGTAAATATAGAAAAACAAAAAAAAACTAATAAAAAAAAGAATTTATGTTTCCTTAGATTTACAATTATGAAAATAATATGTATTTTGCTCCTATATGTGACCTTTTTTTATTGAAGTTTTGTAAAAAAAAAGTTGGTGCAACACTTCGAAAAAAAAAAAATTGAGGTATACTATTAGGCGTAAATCACATTTAATTTTTTTTCAAGGTGTTGCACCTCATATTTTTTCACGCAATTTTTATGCGTTATAGTGCTTATATAGAAGCATAAAATATTTTTTTTTTCGTGATTGTCATTTTCAGAGAACACAAAAAAAAAAATATTACATTTGTTTTTGATTTTTTTTTTGTAAAATTTTTTTTCTAAAAATTTCGGAAAAAATATATGATATACTCTGTAAAATAGTCTAAAGCCTCTCGTTAGTTTCACTTCTCTAGCCTCATTAGTTTTTGAGATATATAACTTTGAAATTTGTTATGCGGGGGGACATTTTTGCTCATATCTCAAGGTCAAAGAGGAATTTGGTCGCGAAAAGTATATAAAATGTGTTTGTATATCAAGCCGATATTTTACTAACATAAGTTTGGGGGCCAACTCGTTATGTGGATTTTGAAGACCCTTTGGATTTTGGAAATAACTTTAGAGAAAACAGTGGATCTTTTTTGGTAGAAGCAAAAAAAAACTTTATTTAATATGCAAATTGATTCAAGAATGATATTTCTATTGAAATCTAAAAGATTCACACTGAATAATTCAGTCGCAAAGAATAGGCAGAGTTTCTCAATAAAGGTAAAAGGATTGATTACAGTTATTAATATTTAATCATAACATGTTCTTTGTAACGAAAGATTTTCCTTTTTTAGTAATACCTATCCCGAAAGTGAAGCTCATTAAATCCGAATAGAAACGTGTTATTCTTCGTTCCCCGCATGGGGTTAATCTGACACATAAATTATGTAATCCACCCCCGGTATAATTATGCTAATATCAATTAATCAAACTACACGCAAGTGTATTTAAATAGCTGATGTCGACGCACCAGGTTAACACAAACCGCCAAAGAATGTGGCAAAATGAAAACATTATTTCATAAACAGCGAAAACTTGCTACAACCCCGTAAAAGTTTCTTTCCTTTTTCAATTTGATTATAACAATACAAATATTGGTGTTGGGTGCAAAATATTAGCGTGCCATCTGGATTGTGTTATGGTGTTGTATGATGATGCATTTTCTTGGCGTTACGTGTCTTGGAGGTCTAACCTTGTTAAATTAATGAGATACATTATGAGGTGTAAGGGGTCTTTTGTTTATAAACTAAAGCTTTTCGGGAACAATATCACGTAGTAGTTGCGTGTGAAAGCTCACTGGGATATATCAGCCAGGTATTCTCGTTCCGCTAAAAGAATGATGCTTATGGGGATGATACGAAATGCGTTTTTATTACCCCATTAGGAGTCAGAATTGACTCGTGAAAAAGTTTCATTAGTTTATGTACTATCAAATTCATCGTCTTATCAAATCAATACATAACGATGTTACAAATCCATCT
Source organism: Sisyra terminalis (assembly GCA_958496175.1). NCBI lineage: Eukaryota > Metazoa > Arthropoda > Insecta > Neuroptera > Sisyridae > Sisyra > Sisyra terminalis. Next base: position 50,694,993 of record OY292278.1, on the reverse strand, counting down.
AAAAATGTTCAGGTAAATTGGATAATGAAATACTTGATAAATTTAATATCTAAAATTTTATATACTTTCAGATTCGCAAGTTCATAGAAGACCATAAAAACACATTTTCAATCTGTTGGAAAATCTTTTTCAAACACGAATTCTAATTGGAAAAAATCACATATTTACTTAGTCCATATCCTTTTTTTTGTGTAACTACTACATTCATCCGTGAATCAATTATCTAAGCGCGAGAATTCTAGTAATTAAAATTTTTTTGACCATTTCAAAAAAATTAAAGGTAGAATTATGTAAAGTGCTGGTTGAGAGAAAATACTTGGATGAAAAAGAAACATGTTGAAAAAATTTAATTAGACTACCTGCAAAATATTCTTTTAATTAATTCCATATAATTTTATTGCCAAAGAAAAAAAGTATATAATTTCATAACAAACATATACCTTATACACATTCCCAACTTGTGCAAAAATTGTTTTGATCGTTTTTATTAAAAAGTTTTGCGATGCAACTTTTATGTTTTTAAATAGAAAAGTTAAGTTCAACTTGAAGTTATTATATATTGGAAAACATGTTAGTTTTCTTCATTCTGATATTAAATTTTTCTCTCTAATAATATTTTGGCTTGAATGGCGTCTATAAATACGATTTATTGCCACTTTGGCCAACTTGACTCTATATTAAATAAAACACACTATGGAAATTTTGTCAAGCGAATAAAATTTTTTGAAAAATTGATTTTATCGATTCTAGTTTGTAGAAAAGTGTAGGTATCGTACAGATACGATGCAAAGTTGGAAATTTTAAATGGCTATTTCAATAAATTAAACATTACCATCGAACCAATTGCATTGTAATGCACCTAATTTTGATTTTTCTTTGCTAAAATGACTTTATTACAGTTGTAACTGCAGTTTTTGTTGGATGAAAAAAAAGTATTTGTCTGGGAATAGCAATTTTGCATTGTCCTTTTTTCAATTAGAAGTTGGATTAGAAATTGAGTTTGCTGACCTCTGTTTTAAATCGACAAGAAGTTAATAAAAATAAAATTCCAACAACTTGGGAATACATGAAAATAATGAAGTTAATGTGCCGATATATTCGATGAAAAGGACTATTAGTAAATATTTTTGGAAAATGATAAAATCGAAAAAACACGGTAAAGGTAATATTAAATTGTAAAATCCACTTATTTTATAAAAAAAGCTTTAAAATAATATTTTTTTTTTTAGAGAAAAGTTAACCGACTACGAAATTTTAAATGCCAACACTAAACTTTTATTAGTAATTCACAACATATCGGGTGGTTTTGAGGAATGGATGTCGATGACTCAAATATAAAATAATCCATCAGGTGAAACGTTTGCCCTTCAGAAAATATAAAAAAATGAGAATATTTCGCAGCATATATGACCGAAATTGGTTCTAGACACGAATAAATTTAACGATCAAAAATTTTTCATCACCCAGCTTTCCCTTCTTTTCCAATGAGTGCTGATCAAAAAATATCAAACAAAATAATTATTTGTGGGTATATTTTTTTGAATTGATTCTCTTATATTAATCATTCACAATTGCATCGATTTTTAATTAATCTTTAAAACAAAACCACTGAACGAACTCCTCTGTATTTTCATATATTCAACTATAAATCTCCTCAAATTCTTGACCAAAGTTTGTTTTTTTTTTACGGACCAGATTTCTTGATTGGAGAATTTTATTAATCTTGAGAAAAATATTTGTAAAATAAAATAACAATGTTGAGAATTTTTAATATTTATTCTATAAAACTCATCTCTACGATCAAAATAAAGTTTTTTCGCTGGCCTTGAACAATATACTGTGTATACAAATATATAAGATATATTGCGATCCAATTTATGTAGTATAATTTAATTCAATAATATATAAAAATCATACCATAAACATAAATTGGAACAAAAGTTCAAACAAAAATATTTGTGACATATTGCCTAGATACGTATTTCGATTGCCACATCGCAAAAAGAGAAAGGCACGACTTATAAATTGAGGTCAATCCGTGATTATTTTGTAAATCATCACAAAGCAGTTACGGAGTGATCCAAACTACTTGATGACCACTGAGGAAGATTGCTTGGCAATCGAAATACGTATCTGGACAATACGTCACGAATATTTTTGTTTGAACTTCTTTCTGCTCAAATTCATGTTTATGATATGATTATATATTATTATATCAGATTATACTATATAAATTGGACCGCAATATATTCTATATATTGTATACACAGTAGGGTGTCCGTTACTTCCCAAATTGATTTTTTTACAGCGAACGGCCTCTGAATTTTTAGTTTAAGATATAAAAAAAATAATCCAATACAAATTAAGCTCTTAATTTCTTGATTAAATCGTGCCAGAATCATATTACTTTTACCAATTAAATAACATGGGATTATTTGATTTTTAACCATTTAATTTTTTTTCACAGAAACAAATGAATGAAAAGATTTATGATTAAATTATTCTGACGTAAAATTTAATATTCTACAAAAAAAGTCTTCTATGAATTTTCGATTAAATCACTCTATCAAAAGTTATTCAACATTTAACTTCTTAACGACCAATTAATCTACTATAAGGCTCAATAAAAATGATGTTGACTACAAGTTCTAAGAAATTTCTCATAGATGGCGTCAGGTGAAATGGTAAAAATTCGAATAATAATTAAACTTTTGTCAATAGTCTCATTAATTAGTATGAAATTCACTTCGTAGGTACAAAATATTGATTAAAGTACAAAAATGTATCCTGGATAATCACAATAAGATATTTTCGCTGACTTTCAACAGTTGTACTGTGTATACAATATATAGGATATATTGGGTCAAATGTATGTAGTATAATATAATATAATAAAATAGAGATAAATTTGAACAAAATTTCAAACAAAAATATTCGTGACGTATTGCCCAGATACTTCGATTGCCAAGCAATCTTCCTCAGTGGTCATCAAGTAGTTTGGATCACTCCGTAACTGCTTTGTGATGATTCATGTGAAAAGAGTGATCCAAACTAATTGATGACCACTGAGGAAGATTGCTTGGCAATCGAAATACGTATCTGGGAAATACGTCACGAATATTTTTATTTAAACTTCTATTCAAATGATATGATTTTTATATATTACTATATTAAATTATACTACATAAATTGGACCGCAATATATTCTATATATTGTATACACAGTTATCCTGGATAAATTGAATTTCACGACTATAGCGAATTCGGATCTTATGTCACCGATTTTAATTGTCAAAAAATGATTTTTTTTTTTGTTTAATTTTCAGTTCAAGTCATAAAATTAACACAAATAATCACTTGCGCTCTAATGATAATAATTTTCATTTTCTCTTCTAATGATTTTATAGTTAAAAAAAGTAAAAATGAGCAAAAAGTTGAAAATATTAGGCACAAGTTAAATGTTGAATTACTTTTAATGGAGTGATTTAATCGAAAATTCATAAGAGACCTTTTTTGTAGAGCGTTAAATTTTACGTCAGAATAATTTAATCTTAAATCTTTTCATTCATTTGTTTCTGAGAAAAAAAAATTAAAAGTAAAGTCAAATAAGCCCATGTTATTTAAATGGTAAAAGTAACGTGATTCCGGCACGGTGTAATCAAGAAATTAAGAGCTTAATTGTATTGGATAATTATTTTTTATTTCTGAAACTAAAAATTCAGGGGGCGATCGCTGTAAAAAAATCAATTTGGGAAATAACGGACACCCTAATACAGAGTCATATCTACCAACCAATTCTGTATAAAATATCCTTATTAATTTCCTTATTTTAATATCCACATCTTTTCTGATCTAAGTTAAATTAAGAAGAAAATTTAAAATTTTTGGACATTTTTATTAAGCTCTTAGACTAGAACATCTCCAACGTAATCTTAGGCATCAAAAACTTTTAGTCTTAATTATTACGAGATTTGTTTCTATAGATTAATTAATCTTTAGTTCGTAGAATACTAATTATGATGTTAAACTTTTAGACTTAATGCTCCAAATTTAAGTCCTCAACACTAAAGTTAAACACTGTAAAATTTCCCAATTTTCTCAAATTACTCAATAAAAAAATAAATAAAAGCCCGAAAAGTCTCAGAGACTTTGAATTTTTTTTTTTATACACTCAATGTTGATTTTTCGAGAGATATTCGAGAGATAAAAATTCGGGATAAGTTCATGAAAATTTTAATAAAATTTAGTGATCCATTGAAAAATATGTGGTGTAACGATCGTCGAACGGGAACAGTTTGAAAAACGAAATTTTAACGAGAGATGAAAATAAAACTATAAAACATATTTTACACACATAAAAAGAGATTGCACTTAAGCATAACGTTTTTCCGTTTCCCTTAATTTTATTTTATATAGATAATATTACGGCGCGGCGGCATTAGCGAAGAGTAAACGGCTGGCGGCCGTTTTCGGCCCAAATAATTTTACGACTCCATATAAAAATCAAACTCCAAACGAAACACATAAAACAGCTAAAATTATATGATCCGGAAATTTTCTAGAGCTCATCAAATTGCAAGTTTATGTTTTTAAAACTTTTATCCCTTATCTTTGGCGATTTTCATCGCTAATATTTTAACATGCCTATCATTTTCACTTCATATTTAAAACTCAGTGGATTTGTACGAGAAAATTGCATGAAAAATAGTCTTGAATATGTACTGGTGTACTATATGCATTTTTTTTTAGTGTTAAAGAGATTGTCTTCTATGTTGGGACTTTTCGACGTGATCGAAGATGATAACATGCAACATTGGACCGGTGCCATCTTATTAATTATGTTTTTAATCAATATGGGCTTTAGTTTCAGCTACATGAAGATGCTCGGTGATTTATGACTTTGTTGTTCGAGTTTATAAGATGGAAAACTTGACAATTAAGCATTGATGCATTTGGCGGAGATTAATGAACCAATCATTTCCAAAGTTAAATTGTTGATCTTTTCGTTCAAATCCACTGATTTTGAAATATAAATCTTCTGAGAGAATTAAAATTTTCTTATGCAATCAATTTCATCTACTTATAACTGAATTTTGTAATATTAAGGATCAAATTCACTTACAGTTTAGCTGATCTTTAAGAATGACGAAATTCCAGTTTCTCTAATTTCCAATTAAATTTTCACTCAATTTTTAAAAACTACTTTTGGCCTTTTTATTCAAATATAATGCGTAATTACTTACATTTTAAAAAAAAAAACGATTATTTTAATAGTTTTGATACAAGAAGACTTAATTTCAAAATATCAAACTAGAAAGGGCATCAAGTTTAATTTTTTTTTTCGGAATTCAAAAAGTTTTTTGAAATAAAATTAACACAACACTTAAAAAATAGATCAAATTGCATCACTAATACTTGTTTTTCCGATTCAATTTTCCCATCAATTTCTGTGATTCAAAAAATCAATCGAAATTAACGTAATTGGCAAAATGATTGCACTTTTTTTTCACAAACACAACATAATGGCAATGCATACGGAAATGACCTTCATGCCTGACATACAATTTCGGCATTTGATGAATTTATCATGAAAACTCGGAATATTACAAGGAAAACTATGTAAAAAGAAAGCCAATACTATCAATAATGTTTTTCACATTGCAAAAAAGTTTTAAATCGATCGATTTTTTATAAATTTTCGCGAATTTTCTACGCAAAATTTGATGCGACACAATGCAACTGCGTTTAACTTCATTACTGTTTATCAGCTGTTATTTTTCTCCGAGTCGATTGAAAAAAAAGGCACTAAATTTAAAGAAAATTTAATGCGCGAAATAATTTATTTAAATTCTGCTTTTTTTTTGCCTTTTTTAAATGTAAGAGTATTTTTTTTTTTTTTTATTAAATTGCAATTAAATATTTCTTTTATTTTTTTGATTTATTTTTGCAGAATAACTTAGAAAAACAACTCTACCTTATGGACAATAGGGTGATTTTTTTTTTTTGGTCCCATCGTGAAATTTTGTTGGAAATATCAAAAAAAATTCCCTGAAAGTTTGAGCCCTTAATATAAATTTTAAGTCCTCGACCAAGACGTGTAAAGATTTCCCATTGAAAATACACGGAAACTCTGATTTTTTATTTTTAAATTTCTTTATCTCAGCGGCATTTCATGGGATCGCTTTTACCGAAGATGGTTTTTTCTCAGAATTAAACGCTCTACAAAAGTGCCCATTGTGACAAAGTCGTAACTCACACCGGTGAGGTAGTACGGACCACTGAACCTGATTTTTCCATAAAATTCAAGACTTAATATCTCGTTTAATATTGCTCTTCGCGATTTGGTCTACAGGAACTATTTTGTAGGAAATCAAATTCTCTACAAGTTTTTCATTTATAATTTTTCCGTAGCTCTTGTTATTTACGAGATAAATGCAAAAAAAAACGCGAATTTTATGGAAAAATCAGGTTCAGTGGTCCGTACTACCTCACCGTTGTGAGTTACGACTTTGTCGCAATGGGAACTTTTGTAGAGCGTTTAATTCTGAGAAAAACCCATCTTCGGTAAAAGCGATCCCATGAAAAGCCGCTGAGATATAGAAATTTAAAAATAAAAAATCAGAGTTTCAATGTATTTTCAATGGAAAATCTTTACACGTCTTGGTCGAGGACTTAAAATTAATATTAAGGGCTCAAACTTTCAGGGATTTTTTTTTTTTTGGTATTTTCAACAAAATTTCACGATGGGACCTAAAAAGTAAAAAAAAAAATCATCCTAATAGACAACGTACATTTAGCCCAGATCAAAGGATGCAAAATTATGAAATTTTGCATGGAAGTCCCTGATAAAACATAAGTTAATACAAAGGAAGTAAACTTTTAAAATTCTCACCCCAAAGAAAATGCAATAAGGGATGAACAGGAAATAAAATTTAATATGAAATTTTGTTGTTTTTTTTTTTTTAAGTTTATACATGCAAATTGATGTTTAATTTTCCCTTTTTAGATAAAATCTACTTACAGCAGTGCTTAAGAAAATTCACCCCTTAAAAGAGTAAATTTTCTTATACTTAATTAAATTTTGACATAAATATTAGGACAGCACACAACCTAATCTGGCAAGTGCAGAAACATAAACTTATGTTGAAAAACGTTGGTTTTCTCTACAAAAAGATTTTTTTAAAATTAATCCTCTAAGAGGATTTTAAGAGGGATGAAAATTTGAGGGGAAATGTAAAATAGACAACAGAATATTGCATATATGTAGATGATAAAATTCAGATCTCAGCTTTTATTAAATAAGAAGACAATGCAGGTGTTGTTTAAAATCGGTTTGTTAAATTTAAATTAAAAGTATTTTATTTTTGTAATTCAAGAAGCCTGATTAAGTTACGATACGTAACGAAACGTAGCTAATTTCAATCTTAAAAAATATTAAATAAAAAACCTGAATTGTCTTCTTATTGCATATAGAAATAATTAAATCAAAATTTTTGGAAACTGAAAAGGTGAAAATATTGTAACAGAAAGGGACAAAGTCTGTCTCTCTCTTTGTGCCATGCCGGCACGCGATTGGCTGAGTGACTTTTATCTCTCTCCCACCAATACGAATGTACATATAGATTGTTCTGGAAGCATCTATAGAATATGCATATAGATTGCTCTGGAACAGTGGAGTACATTCTAGAGTGTTGGGTTGTGGGTATATAATTCGCTCAGCTCAAGCCCAGGGACAATTCTGTATAGAAATTCAGTTGTGGAATTCTATTACAACAAAGCAATTTTTAGTGTGGTTTGAATTAATAGTGATTATTGTCATTTAAGTGATTGTTTTGACAAGTATAATTGTGTAATAAAAAAATGTTTGTTAATTTATTTCCAAAAGAAATTAAAGGAACGAATAATCGCCATCTCAATACAGTTTTGAGACGTCACGTTACAATAGAAAAACGTTGGTTTTCTCTACAAAAAGATTTTTTTAAATTAATCCTTTAAGAGAATTTTTAAGAGGGTTGAAAGTTTGAAGGGAAATAGACAACAGAATTTATATATAGATGATAAAATTCAGATCTCAGATTTTATTAAATAAGAATACAGTTCAGGTTGTTTAAGATCGGTTTTTTTTTATTTAATATTTTTTAATATTCAATTAGTTATTTTTTTAATTTAAATTTAAAATATTATATTTTTTGTGAATCAAGAAGACTGATGAAGTTACAATACGTAACAAAATGTAGCTAGTTTGAACATTAAAAAATATTAAATATAAAAAAACCGATCTTAAACAACCTGAATTGTCTTCTTATTTTAGGTGTATAGAAATAATTAAATCAGAGTTTCTGGAAACTGATCCTTTAAAAAAGTGAAAATATTTTGAATAAATCTTTTTTTTTTAAATATCATTTGCCAAAATTATGATATATAAATTTGATTGATCTGTTAGATTACCATAACTGCCCTATGTTTACATCAATCAATGAAAAAAAAAACAATAAGGTTTTATCTCCACTTAAGGGTTGACGGAAATAAATGCCCACAATAATTCCATTCTCCCCCATATTTACGACTTAAATCAATTCCAAATTAGGCAAATTTGTATTGCACTACTAAGTTGATTTTATTTATAATATCTTGGATAAATAAAACGACAAAAACCACCCTCATTCTATTTATTTATTTTTTTATATTTCTCCCCTCAACCAAGATGAAACGTGTTTGACACAATAAATTTTGTATAATATAAAAATGAAGTAATCACTTTGATAAAAATAAGATGAAACTATAAAAACTAAAACATATTCATACGCACGCAAATTGTCGTGCCCTCCAACCCGCAGGTGTACCGGCAAGTTATTACAACAATCCACCCCATGAATATAAATTCGATGAAAGCATCTCAACACCAAGTACACAAGAATGGGGGAGAAAAAAAATGGGGAAATACGAGGAAGATCTGTGTCTCTCTACTGTGTGTAAAATAATTCCCAAAGCTCACACAAAATGTTTGCTTTCGCTAGGCAAAAAGCAGCGGGGGTTGCAAACGCCCAAAGATTGTATAAGAGTATATCGGTGTCATAAAACGGCGTCGTCAGTCAACAATGGGAAAAGTATGAAATAATAACAGTAAATTGGCGTCTTGGGCATTGTTTGACTTTATAACAATTAGAAAGTTTTCGCAAAGAAAAACAACACCTACGGAAAGAAATTCGGTCCTAATTCGCCGACAGCCGAGAGGTAAAAACATAAAGCGGAGAGAACGTGGAAGGAAATGGGGAGGAAAAATATTAAAAAAAAAAAAAATGGTCACAAATTATAAACGGCAGGAAGTAAGGGTGAGCTGTTTTTTTTTACTTTTAGAACAATAAAATCTAAATTTATTACAAACTTTTTTGAAATTTTACAAGTTTCGATACTTTCCTCTTTTGTATTTGTGTAGAATATGATTACCACTCTTTTGTAATTGTAATAAATGATTAAGCTCTGAAATAGATATGTACTATTTACGAGTTGTTTTCTTATTTTCCTTAGGTGGGTAGTTTAAAAATAAGGGAAAATGTTTCATTGTTTTTTACCGTAGATGACCAGCAAGATCTAATAATAGCTAGGCACTAGGCACAAATGTAAAGAAACCCTTAACAAAGTGGCCAAAACAAAAAAAAATCTTAAGGGTGGATGTCAAATCATAAGGGAAGTCATCAAGGATCTCTCACCATTCTCAGGCTACAGTTGGTATTTGAAATCACAAAATCAGCAAAGAAACATATCTTTAAATAATATATACGCCGTTTATTTTGAAAGTGAGTTAAGTCCATTTTAAGAACAATCCCTATAGTATTATCATTTTTAACCATAGGAACACATAAGATATTAATATATTATTATTATATTTATTTGTTAAGAACAGACATTTAATCGTTAAGGCCTAGTCGATAATTTGCCAACTACGGTCATAAAACATTGCTTTATATAACTACCAAAGCTTTTAAGAACTTTCAGGTTTCATTAATCTGAAAATCTGCAAATCTCAAACCCACACCCACTAACACATAAAAAACGATGATTAAATCAATATTAAACAGCAATTTGTAGCCTAAACCTCAAAAAAATGCAATACTTTGAATAAATCTGGATTGTATCAGTTGTAAAAAAACTGCACTCGCGTCTAATGAAGGGCTCTTGCATGGTTTTTATAAATTTTCATCTAAGATAGCCATACACTTAAACTCACATCTCTAACACCCATAGCAACCTATAGTATGGGATAATGGGGACGACAGATTGTTGAAGGGAATTTAATGCTCTACAAAAAAGGTCTCTTAACGTTTTTACGTAAAATTACTTTTTTAAAAGTTATTCACAATTAAAGTTGAAGGAAAAATTAAATTATTGTTTTTTTCGTTGTTGAACCAACTTTGAAAGAGGGATTTTATGTAAAAACTCTAAGAGACTTTTTTTGTAGAGCATTAAATTCCCTTCAAGAATCTATATAGTTCATTTCTATATATTAATTTGTTCGTTAGTTACAAAATTCCAAAAATAAAGAAGATAAATCTAAAAATTATATCAATGTCTGAAGCTTGATTATTCGGAATCGGCGTGTCTGGCAAAAATTTTTAAAAAAAAGTTTTTTGTAGGGAATTTAATTTTCTATAATTATATGTACAGATAAATTTTTTTACCTTGACAATTTGACAGCCTTAACGCTAAAATGACAACACAAATAAAAAATTGAAATTAAAGATGATGGCACTTCTTAATATTAATATTAAGGGCTAAAACCTTCCCGATATTTTTTTTTGCCACCTTGAACAATATTTTCGATATACTTTTCCAAAAAAAAAATAGTCGATTTCTTTGGCCTAGTCTACTTCACATGACTATTAATAAAGTAATTGTAAAATATTTTTGTGAAAATTTTTTAAATAAAAGGAATTGTAAAAAACGAGAATTATATTTATTTGGGAGAGGTTTTTTATATAAACCCCCAAAATGACATCTACCAAAAAAAAAATATTTTATATATTAATTAGTTGGCTATCATATGTTAAAGTTACATAATGGTCGAATTGATGGAACATAGTTTTAAACTTTTTTTTGTAACTTTAACATGTGATAGCTAACTAATTAAGATATACAATATATTTTTTTGGTAGGTGTCATTTTAGGGGTTGATATAAAAAACTACCCTCAAAAAATTAACTTCTCGTTTTTCACAGTTTTCAATATTTCAAAAGTTATTAAAAAAAAATTATTACAATTAGTCTTTTGATACTCATCTTTAATTTCATGAAGATATCTTCAATAGGTACTGAGAAAAAATTATTTACGTTAAGGGTTGTCATCTCCATTATTCCCTTGCTATACGGGTTAGGGGTTCGAGTTTAAATGTATGGCTATCATAAATGAAAAACAAAGTACATTCCTGTCATTAAAAACGGGTGCAGTTTTCAAATGTTTAGTCGGCTAGATCCTTTAATTACTGAAATCTTTTTAAATAAGAAGACAATTCAGGTTGTTTAAGATCGTTTTTTTTTTATTTAATATTTTTACTATTCAATTAGCTACGTTTCGTTACGTATAGTAACTTCATCAGGCTTCTTGATTCTTGAATCAATTTTAAATATTGAAAATATTTTATTTTTGTGAATCAAGAAGCCTGATGAAGTTACGATACGTAACGAAACGTAGCTAATAAATAAAAAAACCGAACTTAAACAACCTGAATTGTCTTCTTATTTAAAAAAATAAAAGCTGAGTTCTGAATTTTATCATTATATTACTGAAATCCTTAATTTATCCATAGGAAAACAAATCAGAGTGTCAACGGATTTAATAATTTAATAATCAACCACTATGGATTGGAAAAACATACAATTGGAGTACATTTGGATGAATCAATATACTTTTCTGGCAGAGGATAAAATTCTGTGGAAATGAAAGTAGAAATAAGGAACTAGGAATAACAACCCCCAAAATCGAAATAATCGTAAATCTACTACGTTAGTTGCTAAGGATTGATTATCCAGCTACTTGATACCAAACCCAGGCAATACAATAAACCCAAAGGCTGACTTAAGGGGGTGTTCTACTCTAGAAATTTGAAAAAATCAAAAAATTTTTGTTTTCATAATCCGATAGTTTAGATATTGAAAAATATCCTCCTAAAAGGATTTTTCAAAATTCAAATTATTTCCGAAGTTATAGCGGTTTTGTATGAAGCTGGGATGGCTGATTAAGGGAATGTAAGCAATACATACTATTCTATCAATTACGCTGCCTGAAACTTAACGTAAAACTCTAAACGCGTTTTTCTCGAAACTGTTTAAATTTCTCAGGTTCTACTGAACCGATTTACCTGAAATTTTTACAGAGTCTTCTTTATAAACTTGTCTATGTCTGAAACTATCCCCATCCCCAAATTTTGATTTTTACTATTTTTAAAAAATTCAAAACAGTCAAAAAAAGTGGTACAAAAATTGTTTTTTTTTCAGGCAGTCGCCATTTCGTGAAAAAATTTTTTTCATACTTTTCCTTAGTTCCAGACATTGCGACATTATTCTAGATTAATAAACTTTTTTTTTTTTTTGGGGGCCAGATTACTAGGAGGGTTGAAATCGTGGGTATGGTCACGTGCCAATTTTTTGAGACCCCCCACTTCATCAGCTGCTAATTTTTGAAATTTGTAACTTTTTTTAATTTTTTCTGTATTCTTGAAATGTTAATAAATAACTGATAAAAAAATGGATGGTAAAAATATTAATTGGCTATTTTTTTTTGACACTTCAAAAATTACTTGAAATTCATGCCTCTAGACTAGAATACTCCCTTAATCTCATCCTGAATAACCCAAATATTGATCTACTTTACCATAGAAATGCCTTCTTAAACATGTTTCCTCATAAATCTTAGAATAAATTGATTTGTAACAGTAAAAAGATTTATAAATTCTTCCAAAAATGTTAAATTTTCATTCGCAAAACAAATCAAAAGTTTTTTTTTTTTACAAAAAACAAAGATTTAATATAAAATCTCTCAATTCGGAAGCAATCAAATCTTTTTCTCCCCGGAATCGGACGTTAAATTGACAAACGTGCTTTGGATCTGCGCCCGGAAATCAGATTTGTAGAAAAATCCAACGTTCACCAACCTCAAATGCTTCCCTCCATTAAACCATTGGCCAATTGAAATATTTACTAAAAGTTCTTATCGTTTTTTTAAACGATAATGACGACAAATAATCATCAAAACGTACAGAAAAAAGGAAATAACTTTTATGCACAATAATTTTCCTCGTAAACCTATCCACTTAAGGTACTTTTTGTATATTAATAATAAAATTGATAGAAATTTAAAATTAAATTCCAATGAAAAAAGCACAAAAATATTTTCACAAACCAATTGATATTAATTTGTTCATAAAATTTCGATTATCGAATAAAATTTCAAATTGCCATAAAAAATTCCGCAATCGTAGATAATTTAATTTAACGACTACCATTTATGTATACCTACACACACCACTGGTACCACTGCCACTGTAAACGCATTAAATGAAAGTGAAATTCGCGTAAAAAACGGCAATTAAAACTGCAATTTTTGCACGGAATTTAATTACTAAAATATTCATTGTTATTAATATTAACTTTTTCAAAGTGTTAACTAATAATTATTTGCCCCGAAAGGGATATAATAAAACTTTTGAAATTTATTGCCGGCCAGAGGGCAAATTTTCGGTTGGAAAAATAAGTGCTTCAGAAAGCTTATCATTATAATTGGGTGGGATTTTCTATTTATTTTAATATATAGGTAAGCATGCAATTTAATTTGCGAGTATTTGTGTGTATGGAAACGGCGGTAAGTTAAAGCCGAGCAAAATGAGCACAAATTCGCTGAATATGAAGAGAATATGAGGTGCGGATTAAACAGCGATTGTGGCCATTGCAAAACGTTTACTAGACAAAAATTTCATTCATGTGCAACAATGAACTTACAACTTGCATTTATTCGTCAGATTTATAAATATTTTTAGTGCAAACTTTTCGATTTGAATGCTTAATATGTTATATTTGTAATCACTAATGGAATATTTGAAAAAAATCGATAGAAAAACCATTAAATGGCTCGTTTATTTTGAAAGTGGCATAAGTCCATTTCAAGGATGGTCTATGTGGTAATTCTTGTTCTTGTAACTAGAACAAAGTATCTTAATTATTTAATTGCTAAATTTTCAAAAATAACTAATTTTAGTTGTTAACAAAAACGCCAATTATTCCCTCCTCCTCCTTAGTATCTAATGTTCCTATAGTTAAAAATGATAACACTATAGGAATTGTTTTTGAAATGGACTTAACTCACTTTCAAAATAAATGGCGCAAATGTAACCAATAATTGCTAAAATAAAGAATGGATGTAGTTGCAATAAATTGCACCAATTTAATAATCAAAAATCAATGATAAGGAACCAGCTAGGAAAAGCTCCATATTTTTTACCGTTGGGCTTAATGCAATTTAAAAAATTGAAATTAAAACAAGCCAGAATAAAGGACATAGGACGATAAGTATAGTGAATCGGCCCCAGAAGGATAATTGGCTCATAATTAGGATATTTTGGTAATATTAAGATACATTGATTCGGCAAGTTTCAGATTCCTATGTATTACTGTTTCGTCAAAAATCTAAAAAGCTCAGATCAGAAAAAAAAATTCCTCAGAAACTTGTGAATCGATTTATTTGAATTTTGATTTAATTTTTGATTCGAAAATTTTTTGATCCAATCCCTCCCCATGCTGCCCACATACTGTCACAATTTAAAGACGTCTTTTCTCTGATAAACATTCAAAATTCTCAAACCAAGCCATCCAAGGCTTCACCATTATTTTTAAACCTACAATTATTTTACAAATTTCAAAATTTGTTTTTAATTTTTAACCAATTTTCCAATTACTTTATACCCCTTTTCTGGTGACCAAACACTTGCCCAATGGAAAAATCTTCACAGAAAATTTCCCCACAAAAAGATGCTCATTCGAAAGTTGCCCCCATAAAAAAGAAATAGGACGATAAGTATAGTGAATCAGCCTCAGAAGAGTATTTGGTTGATAATTTCAGGGTATGTTGGTACTATTAAGATACATTAATTCGGCAAGTTTCAGATTCGTATGAATTACCTTTTCTTTAAAAATCGAAAAAAGCTGGATATCAGAAAAAAAAGATTTCTCGGAAACTTGTGAATCGATTTATTTGAATTTTGGATATGTTATAGGGGCTGATGGTATCTTCAAAAAAAAAAAAGAGCTTTATCGGTTTATAAGATCCTTGAAAAAAGTGACCTTTTTCTATTAATTTTAATTTTTTACTGATACAATTTCGAAACTATTTTTTTCGATTTTCCCATTCAATTTCCCTTAAAGTTATGAGTACTTTAAATTTTAAAAAAACGGTAATTGAAAAAAATTAAAAACCAATTTTTTACACAAAAATCCATCAATGTAATAGACAGAAACAGAGCTTACACGATTACTATACGAGTGCAAAGAACAGAAATTATTTAAAAACAATAATATGAAAACTATTTTATATAAAAATAATTTTGGCACTAATGATTAAGTCAGCAGCAAGTGTTATCTTATGAAATCAGAGTGCTGCATAATTACAACTTGCAATCTTAAAAGCAAAGCAATCTTAGATATCTTAGATAACACTTGTTGCTGCTTTAATCATAATAGTGTAAAATAATTTTTATATTAACTATTGAATTCATTTAATAGAAAAAAACTCTTTTCATATTATTATTTTTAATATTTCCTACTATTTGCACTCGTATAGTAATCGAATAAGCTCTGTTTCTGTCTATTACATTGATGGATTTTTGTGTAAGAAATTGTTTTTTTGGTAATTTTTTTCAATATGGCGTACCGTTTTTTTTTTAAATTTAAAAGACTCATAACTTTAAAGGAAATTTAATGGGAAAATCGAAAAAAATAGTTTCGTGATTGTATCAAAATTGTATCATGGTTAAAAATTCAAATTAAAAGAAAAAGCTCTCTTTTTTAAGGATCTTATAAACCTATAAAGCTCTTAATTTTTTTTCTAGAAGCTACCGTCAGCCTCTAAAACATATCCAAAATTCAAATAAATCGATTCACAAGTTTCTGAGAAAAAATTCCTGATTTCCAGCTTTTTTCGATTTTTGAAGAAACAGTAATACATAGAGATCTGAAACTTACCGAATCAATGTATCTTAATAGTACCAACATACCCTGAAATTATCAACCAAATACCCTTCTGGGGCCAATTCACTATACTTATTGTCCTATATATCCTTTAGGAAAAAAATTGATTTAATTAAGGTTAATCGACAGAAAAAATCGAAACAAATAATGTCAAAACAAATTATGTAAAAATATATTTAACTTCAACAATTTTGATTTTCTTTAAGTAATCCTTTGATTTACAGAATAATCTAAAAAATTATTAGTTTTGGGAAAAATTTTCAGCTTAAAGTTTGAGGATCGCTTGGAGTCAACTTTCATTGAAATTTTATGCAAAAATGAATCTTAAATCTTGCATGACACTTAAGCATATTTAGTGCATAAAAAATTGATCCAAAATTCAAATTAATCGTTGCACAAGTTTCTGATTTCCAGCTTTTCTTGATTTTTGAAAAAAACGGTAATGCATAGAGATCTGAAATTTGCTGAATGAATGTATTTTAGTAGAACTAACATACCTTGAAATTATGAACCACATACTCTTCTGGGACCAATTCACTATACTTATCGTCCTATGTTCTTTTACCACGAATTCTACTAGCTAGTGATTTAAGGGGATCTTCTGGTTTAATAAATTCAAAAAATCGATTTTTTTGATTGATAAACGATCGAAATGATTTAAAAATTACATTAAATTAAATTTTGATAGGTTTCCCTATGCATTTGGTAATTTATTTGTGGTTTAGTGTGAAACTAATTTTTCGATTCCATATAATTTTTTCATTCATATTACAAAACAGGCCCATAAAACAATAATTTCCAACCCTTATGAACGGCAAATCGTATATTTTTTATAGAGCAAATGCATAATAAAGTTGCACTGAAAATTTTTCAAAGATTTAAAGTATAAAATCTTCATCTTGTACAATTTAATTATAAATTTTTAATGCAGACAAGTCAATTATAAATATATTTTTTTTTCCGAAACAACCATCAGAAAAAGTTTATCAATTAACATTTGTGTCTGCATCGCGCGTTTCTAGAGATGCGACGCTGTTAATTAAATATTTCCCCTGGAAAGTCAGAAATTATTGCTTGGAAACATCCAATTACGGATGACAAGTTGAATGGCAAGCGGGAGAGGAACGTGTGCGTATGTTTGTAACTCTTGGCTGAATTAATAATATTTGTATATAGAATTATGTCTAAGGGTTGCAAAACTTACTCGGGATGTCCGGGATTGCGCCCCCTATGGCGGGCCGTCCCCGCACGAGCCATCGCTCCAGCCGGCGCCCCCGGCGGCAGCACCCTCTGATGTCACACCTGCCCAACAAACAAAATCAATATTACATCCACACTAAAACTCTTAAAAAAATAAAAACTAAACTAAACATTATATATCTATTGGAAAAGCATAGAAACAATAAAATACAAATAAAGCTCTTGGGAGCTTTTCGACTCAAATTACACACAATGATTGGTTGTAAAGGGGTCACGTGCCACCACGTTTTTCTTGTGTCAACGCCAGAGGAATACTTTATGGCGTTTACATTTGAGCTTTTTGAGCTTTGTTTACCACAAACACAGTCGACCAGCTTTAAAATTTAAACCAAACATTTTCAGGCTAATGGGGGGAAAAGTGGATCGATTTTCCACCAAAAAAAAAAATCGGTTTTTTCGACTATTTGAATAAAATATTTCCAATCCACTTGTTTGATTTGTCCAATTTAATTGAACTTTGAATTGAGACAATTTTTCAAGTTGACACCAAAACCAATGTGTCTTACTTGATGAAAAAATGCAATTTATTACACCCCTGATATTACGACGACGAGACCAATGAATCAAATCTCGTTCCCTTTCATTTTCACGCATTTTTTGTTACGACAGAACCGAAAATATGACAGAAAGAAAATGGAATTTTCGATGAAAATTTGATTAAAAGGAAAACCACATGGTTTTCTATTTTATTTTTTGAAAGGGAAATGAAGGCAAAACTGGTAATAAAAGAGGTAAATCTGAGCTTGAAAGCTTTACAATTATGCTTAAAGACTTAATAAGTTTTTTATTATATTTATTAAGGGAAAAAGATGTGTTTTTTTCCGGAGCTTTTTCTCATTTTTATTTCGTTATTTGAATCAATATTTCAAAAGCGAAGCTCATAATTCATCTATTACGAAGTCTAGACATAAAAGTACAAGTATATCTGGGGCGCATCACGATATCTTATAATTTCTTTAAGGGAATATGTTTTAAAAAACCATCTTAAACTTTTTTTTTTCATTTCAATACAATTTTCTCGATTTAAATCACTTAGTTTTGTGCAACGAAGCGATGTCTGTCATATTAAAAATGCTAAAATAAAAGTTTGTTGACTTTTCTTTATTTATCAAAACTGTTAACCATATGGAAGAATCCTTTTGAGATTCTTTTCGCATTCATCGAGAAAAAGTATCAAAATTTCTTGTTAAAATAGTAGCAAAATTTTTTTATTGATCAATTTTGTTAACAAATAAAAACTAAGATAGGATTTCATTGTTTATGCTTTTTATAAAATACCTACACTAGGTCAAACCTACACAGGCAGGAAATGTCTTAAGTTTTCGGTTTACTACATGTTTTTTCGTGCCCTCAAGATCATTAGTGGTAATTAAATACACGGGGGAAAAAAGTTTCGATTTTTTCCTGAAATTTACTTGAAGTAGACTTAGTTAAACGACTAGGGAAGAAGGAGTAAATTAATGTCTAAGTCAAATTTAATTATTTTTTTGCTTCGATACTAAAAAAAGGACAAAAAAAAATATTCCAAAAATAAATTACATCGAAAATTCATTCCTCAAAGTTGTACTTATTTAATAAAGAAATTATATCTCAAAGATTAAAGTCTTTACTAAAAAGGATATTAAAGCCAAAATCACTTACTTTTAGACAAATTATTGTCATAGAAACGGACTGGTAACCCCAAACTTTTCCATCAACAAGTGTTCAACGAAAAAATGATTCTAACATGGACCACAAGATATTAATCGATTCAAAATCTCAGAAAATCAACGCAAAATCGTTTAAATCAATTAATGAAGACATAAAACCGATTCACTTATACTAAATTTTCCACGTGTCTCATAGAAAATGCATTGCAGTATCAGCACTAGGGTGGGTCAAAAAAAATCGATTATTTTTTTTTTACAAGTGACACGGAAAAATGGGTTGCTAGACACCTTAAAAACATTCTCACCAAGTATGAACTCTTAATTTTAATAGGACGATCCTCCGCATCGCAGTTTTGTATTTTTTTCTCAGTCCAATAGAAAAAAATTCATACCTCATCATTTATCGATTGTACAGAAAAATGTTTTGGAAGAATTTTTTTGAAAATTTAATGCTCTACAAAAAAGGTATTTTAAATTTTTTCCGTAAGTCTCACCATTTGAAAGATATTAAGGATTTAATTTTGATTATTTTAAGACAAATTTCATTTTTGTTTATGAATTTTATAACTGGACAATAAATGACTTATAAAATGCGCAATACAAATTTTTGTTGGAAATTAGTTGCTCTATAAAAATGGTTTCTTATGTTTTGGGGATTAAATTAACCCTTCAAAACATATTCATCATCAAACTTTCATGTGTACGGATTTTAAAAGTTTTTGATGAGATATTCCGAAAATTTCAATTTAATTTATAAATTTTGAGAAAATTTACACGAATTTTTGTTTTTATCAACTGAGAACTTCAAAATATTTTTCAAGTTTTTTTTTTATGCTTCAGTATATTTGTCTCCATTTAAAAATAAATAAATTATACATTATTTATCGCTTAGTTAAATATTTATTAATAAAAAAAGTAAAGTTTTCATTATACATATATTATGATATATTTCAGTATTAGAGAAAAACAATGTCCAATTAGTTATAAAAAAGTTTTTTATTTCATCAAAATAAGATTTTTTCGCTGACTTTGAACAGTTATACTGTGTATACAATATATATGATATATTGCAGTCCAATTTATGTAGTATAATTTAATATAATAATATATAAAAATCATACCATAAACATAAATTTAAATAGAAGTTCAAACCAATTTAATATAATAATATATAAAAATCATACCATAAACATAAATTTAAACAGTAGTTCAAACCAAAATATTCGTGACGTATTGCCCCGATACGTATTTCGATTGCCAAGCAATCTTCCTCAGTGGTCATCAAGTAGTTTGGATCACTTCATAACTGCTTTGTGATGAGTCTTGAAAGATTACTTGGCAATTGAAACACGTATCTGGGCAATACGTCACGAATATTTTGGTTTGAACTTCTGTTTAAATTTATGTTTATGGTATGATTTTTATATATTATTATATTAAATTATACTACATAAATTGGACTGCAATATATCATATATATTGTATACACATTTTTTATTTCAATTTTCAAACAAGTTTTTGTTGCAAGTTGGGTAATTTTTTCGATGCGCTTTGACAACTTGCAATAAAAATTGAAATTTTCCCTAGGATTGTGATTTCTAATAATTAAAAATGAAATGTTTAAAATAATTGAAGAAAAATTTTCAAAATTTTGAAAATTAAACTTAAATAATTCTTATATTAATGACAAAAAACGTAATTTATATGAAAATTATAAATTAAATTGAAATTTTTCGAATATCTCATCAAAAACTTTTAAAATCCGTACACATGAAAGTTTGATGATGAATATCTTTTGAAGGGTTAATTTAATCGCCATAACATAAGGAACCATTTTTATAGAGCAGTTAATTTCCAACAAAAATTTGTATTGCGCATTGTATAAGAGTCGTTTATTGTCGAGTTATAAAATTCATAAATAAAAATGAAATTTATCTTTAAATAATCAAAATTAAATCCTTAATATCTTTCAAATGGTGAGGCTTACGGAAAAAGTATAGAATACCTTTTTTGTAGAGCATTAAATTTCCTAAAAAATTCTTTCAGAACATTTTTCTGTACAATCGATAAATGATGAGGTATGAATTTTTTTCTATTGGACTGAGAAAAAAATACAAAACTGCGATGCGGAGGATCTTCCTATTAAACTTAAGAGCTCATACTTGGTGAGAATTTTTTTTAAGGTGCCTAGCAACCCACTTTTCTGTGTCACTTGTAAAAAAAAATAATCGATTTTTTTGACCCACCCTAACCTACACAAGGGGTTGGGAACCTTCGACTCTAATCCAATGGAGTTAAACATTTAGAGTTTAACTCCAAATTTCAACTATTCACAGAAATAGAAGTAAATTATATTTTGAATTGATTTTTTTTAAATTTAAGGATTATCAACATAAAGCCAATTTTCCCAAAAAAAAAAAAAAAATGCTTCTTAAATACAAGATTCCCAACTTCTGGTCCACACCGTATTAAAAATATTTAAGATGACTCAAAATTCTTGACAAAACGTTTAAATTACCATTTTCCAAACAAAAAATTTTCCATGGTAGGAAAGCTGACGATTAATTTGATGGATTTTAAACTTGCAGACAGTGATTTGAGATACATAATGTAAAATCTAAAGATGAAAATTATATAGAGTTTCCTTCACCATTCAGTCTATTAGTCTTTTCCATCATGTTGGTTTGCGACTTACAAAAAATCATAATATCCACATTTATTTTCGAGAAGAAGATTTAACACCGACCAACTTTGGAATTTGGCTCAATTCCAACACTGAAATGGTCGTAAAATGAAGGCGACAAATAAATTTCTAATCATTTTATGTTATACATAGTCAAGAAAATACACTGACTGAAAAATAGTTCCACTTAAAAATAGATTTTTAATTTTATGACAAACTTTTAAAAAAAATCTGCGATTCATTAAAAAAAAGTCTTCTTATTTCTTCACTTGTACGTTCACATTGAAATAACAAGTGGAGTGAATATTTTATATTCGTCAAAGTTCCAAAAATTTATGTATCTATTGGTATAAATCTCGATTTAAAATCAGAAGAAGAGTTGTTCCTTTAAAATTTATAAGCAATGATTAAAATGTCCAAGATTTAGGATATCTGGAGAGTCAAGAAATTTCTTAAGATCTTTCGTGAAACGTAAAATTTTACGTAAAAATTGGAAAAGATATAGACGCCATCGTAAATATGTTATGTGAAGAATTTGTTCATTAAAGATTCATTTTAAAAATTATAGTCAAAATGTCAGTGGCAGATTATCTATATAGGTAAATAATCAAATCAGAAATTTTTCCTACTGAGTCTCTAATATCTATCATCCATGAAATGGGATCTCGCAAAACTCGACGAAGTGAATTTTGGAGATATTCAGGTGCGACAGGTATTGAAATTTAATTAAACAAGACAATTTTAAAATACAACTTTTATGAGATAAAAATAATAAAGGCAGACATTACTGAAGTTCAAAGTCAGCCACGTCGTGCTTAGCACGACCTCATTTAATTAAATGGTAATTATAAGAGATTCATTAGACTAAATTTCTGGTCTTAACATTTACCTTTAGATATCCAGCAAATGGTTCTTAAAATGCTGCAAAATTGTTTTATTTAACGATATTTGCAGCGCCAAAACGATATGAACTACAGAAGACTATAGATTATGTTTTCCTTAAAAATTTTGCTTTAAATTCCTTTAAAATTAAACATAACAATTTCTAAGTGGATTAATTTAAAACACAATTTTGGTTTACAAAAGCAACAGTAATTTCCAGGACAATAAAGTATCAAAGGAAAAAAAACTGGACAACGCAGCAACTAAAAAATCTACATGGGGCAGGAAATCAACACATGACCATAAAATAAGTATATTATATACTATATTAAAATTTCTCTTTAGTTCAACTTTGGCCTCGAATAACTTTTGAAGGAATAAATATATCAAAAAATTGTAGGATACCTTTTTTGTAGATCGTTCAATTTTCTACAAGAATATATCTTGGTCATTCCGAAATATTGTCGTCACCAATGTGAGCTATAAAATTCCAAAGTGCAAGAGAATATTGTTCCCATGTTATTTAAATGGAAAATCGAAATTTGCGATGCGGCACCTCTTTATATAAAGAGCTTAAACTTTCACAGGATTTTTTTTTGTCATTCCCAACAATATTTTCGATATAATTAAGAACAAAAAAAACATCATTTTTTTTGAATCAGTCTAATGTACAGATGAATTTTTTACCTTGATAGTTCGACAGCATTGGAGCAAAAACGAAAGCACAAATAAAAAATCGAAATTAAAGATGATAGACCTCTTTATATAGTAATATTAAGGTTTAAAACCTTCCCGATATTTTTTTTTGTCACCTTGAACAATATTTTCACTATTATTTTCGATATACTTTTCCAAAAAAAAAAAAAAAAAAAAAAATAGTCGGTTTTTTGGCCCAGTCTACTATCCACAAAACTTTGAAATTAAAAAAGTGGTAAAGATTTTTATAAAATTTCTACCAACCAGTTTGCAGGGAAAGTTGATATGTCAGGGGGAAACATTTATCAAAAGACGTCCTTTAATCTTGAAAAAAATCAACATTTTTTCCATTGTTGAAAGTTCCTATTAAAAGTATTCATTACCAACCATTCATTTGCAATAGAAATTTGGCGGGACCCTTTCAAGCATATATCTTTTTATTTTTTTCTCTCTTTACATTTCATATCTAATTCACCAAAGAACAAGGCAAATCTATGGCAAGTCTCAGATCAAAAGCTTTCGATGATGCTTATTACAAATAGAAAGAAAACAAACAAGGAATCGAGAGAAAATCTCCGTCTTTATCGCATAGATACAAAGATATCTCATTTTGACAAAATTTCCAATTAAGTTTGACAAGGCAAATAGAAGCTTAGGGGATGAAACTGAACAGCAAGTCTTTGGATAAACATGTTCCACGTTCCCACCCCCCAAACGTAATCATTACACATTTTTGTCAATGCCATGCGAACCGTATAATTAAGAGAATACAAACGAAAAAAAAAAATTTTTTCTTCTCGAAATAAATATATTCAAGTGTTGTGTAAGTAAAAATCGTAAAACTTTCACTGTGACCTTTTTGAGTAGAAAATATAACGACCAGTCGAAAATATCGGGAGGAATAAAGCTCGTTTATTATTTGCACGCGTTTTATTTTGTCTGGATGAGATAATGGCGTTTCATTTATAACGGGGCGAATGTCTCACTTTTCGGTGGTACGAATTACAGTACGTTGTAGTATCAGAATCAGTATCAGAATATAATATGTTTTAACGATCTTTCTGGAATTGATGGGAATAGTTTTGCAAGTAAAAATGGACCAGCAATAGTTGGAACATCCATCGAAACATGTTCATTAATGACCGAATGAGACGATGGACATGAGAGATAGGGAGATGATGGAAGAGGCTGGAAGCTGCAGTCTTATTACTTTATGTTTCAAACTCGAAACTCTTTGATTGATGATTGAAGTGGAGGATTGTTGCAAGGATTGCGACATAACCGACCACCAACCACAATGCAGCTTTATTTTGTCGCTTGCATTTTTTTTTCGTCTCTTTTTCCTATGTCTCTAATGCAAAATAAATAATGGACGAGAGTGACGACATGGAAAGTAAAAATATGATAAATATATTTGTGAATTTTTCAACAAAACTTTGCCGACAACATTAGCCCGATGCAAGTTTTCTACACAGACAAATCATCTGTGCTTTAGCATGATAAATTGTTTCAAACAATCATCAGGTGCTGCTGCTGCAGCTTTGCATTTTTTTGCATAGTCTTTCAATTGAGACAATCAGACAACTCGGATTTTCTCAGAACTCTTTGGAATTTAAAAAAAAAAACAATAATAATATTGTAAGCAAGTGCAATTGCACTGAATTTTTTACACGTAATACTAGGACTATAAAACTTCAAGTAATTGATTTTTAATAGGGTATTTAGTCAATTAACGGTGCAACAGGTGGTTATACTTTTTGGAAAGAAAAATTTTTGAACTCAAATTTTGAAAAAAATTTACATTCAACCTTCAATTTTCTTTAAGTCAATTATTTAGCGAAAATTTGAACTTTCTTTTACCACTTTTACAATTGTGCACTTAAAAACTGCATTTTTCTGCAAGTTTGGTGCTAATATTTAAAATTTAAACCAAACCAATTTTGCAAGTACTTATCTGAACGGTTAATTTTTTTCGGTTATTTTATTTTTATGGATTCGTTAGGATTTGTTTCCGGACATAACACAATAACGTCATTAAATGCACTATTACAAAGCATCTAGCCGATTAAGCATTTGAAAAGTGCACTCGCGTCTAAAGAAGGGATCTAACCTGGTTTTTATTGTGTATACAATATATAGAATAAATTGCGGTCTAATTTATGTAGTATAATTAGAAATCATACCATAAACATAAATTTGAACACAAGTTCAAACAAAAATATTCGTGACGTATTGCCCAGATACGTATTTCAAGTTAAGTCAAGGTAAGTTAAAATTGGTGCAGCGAGGGATGCTGCGGGTTGATAAGGGAGGCGATTCTAATAATTCACAAGCTTTTTTATCCTAAACTCAATTACTTTATTTACAATCATTCCAACTATAGGCAGAACAACGTTTGCCGGGTTGAGATTATTAATAATAAAAGTGGCATTCAGAAGAAGGCCGATTAAAATAAATTAATGGAGACCCATTTATTAGATATAAATTACATTTTTTAATTAAATAACTATGTTCTTTTTTAAAATATCAACAAATTATGCATCCATAAAAAATGCATCCCAACTCCGTGGGCCACAATTAAAGTTATATATTTCAAATTCTCCATACTCCATATCTATCCGATTATATATTTGAAAACTGCATTCCCATCTAATGATGGGATTATATTATATATATATATATATATATTCAGGTTGTTTAAGATCGGTTTTTTTTTTTATTAAATATTTTTATTATTCATTTAGCTACGTTTCGTAACTAATCGTAACTTCCTCAGGCTTCTTGATTCACAAAATTAAAATATTTTTAATTTAAATTCAATAAATAAATTTATTAATATAAATTTATTTATACATTTTTTTATTGAATTTAAATTAAAAATATTTTAATTTTGTGAATCAAGAAGCCTGAGGAAGTTACGATACACTAACGAAACGTAGCTAATTGAATAATAAAAAAACACAAAAAGATCTTAAATAACCTGAATTTTCTTTTTATTTAAATATATATATATATATATATATATATATATATATATATATATATTGTTTTTCATCTAAGATAGTCATATATTTAATCTCACACCCCTAACACCTATAGTAAGGTAATAATGGAGGAGACAACCCTTAACCTAAACACTTTTTTCTCCGTACCAATTGAAGGTAACTTCATGAAATTGAAACTTCACATGATTATTAATAAACTAATTGTAAAAATTTTTTTTTGAGAATTTTTGCAATATTATAAACTGTAAAAAACAAGAAGTTTATTTTTGGAGGCTGGTTTTTTAAATCGACCCCCAAAATGACATCTACTGATAAAAAAGAGTGATTTTATGTAAAAACATTAAGAGACCTTTTTTGTAGAACAATAAATTCCCTTCAAGAATCTATATTGTTCATTTCTATATATTTATTTGTTCGTTAGTTCCAAATTCCAAAATAAAGAAAATAAATCTAAAAATTTTATCAATGTTTAACGCTTGATTATTCGGAAACTGCATGTCTGCTGAAAATTTTCAAAGAGACGTTTTTTGTAGGAAATTTAATTTAATACATATATATGATTATCTTCTTTATTTTGGAATTTTGTAACTAACGAACAAATAACTATATAGAAATGAACAATATAGATTTTTAAAGGAAATTTAATGTTCTACAAAAAAAGTCTCTTAACATTTTTATATAAAATCACTCTTTCAAAATTGATTCAACAACTAAAAAAAAACAATTTAAATTTTTCATTCAACTTTAATTGTGAATAACTTTTGAAAAAGTCATTTTATGTAAAAACGTTAAGAGACCTTTTTTGTAGAGCTTTAAATTCCCTTTAAGAACCTATATTGTTCATTTCTATATATTTATTTGTTCGTTACTTACAAAACTCCAAAATCAAGAAGATAAATCTTAAATAATATCAATTTCTGAAGCTAGATTATTCGGAAACGGAGTGTTCTGCAAAAATTTTCATAGAGACCTTTTTTGTAGGGAATTTAATTTCCTATAAATATGTGGGGAGATGAATTTTTCTACCTTGATAGTTTGACAGCATTGTCGCAAAAATTAAAGCACAAATAAAAACCTTTTAATATAAATATTAATGGCTCAATCCTTCCCGATATTTTTTTAGCCACCTTAAACAATATTTTGATATACGTTTCAAAAAAAAATAAAAAAATAATCGATTTTTTTGGTCCAATCTACTTTATACAATATAATGCACTTCTCCGACAAAAATGCATCAAAAAGTTTAAGAGGGAAAACGCAGACACTGTAATTGACTAACTTTATCTTCACGAAATAAGTTGGTCCAGCGTCATTTGCTCTCTTCCCAATCTTCAACTCATTCTGCAAATAATCTTTCATTTTCCCCCATCATCTTTCCTCTTAAAATAAAACTTCTTTCCAACTACCCTCTTCAACTTGTCTCCAAAACAAGAAGAAAAAAATCCAATTTTTTTATGATAAAATTAAAAAATATCGAAATGTAACAGAGCTTGAAACAAAGAGCTTTCTTCCTCCTCAAGAGGCGAATAAACGGGAAGCTTATTAAGATCGGGACACAAATCAAGGACACGCTTGAAAATTTGGATACTCTTGGAAAATTTCCGCGTGTATTGTTCGATAAGATCCATCAAAAAGTTGGGCAAATAAAACAATGGGAAAGAAGAAAGAAATGCGCGACGAGCGATTCTATTCCCTGATTCGATCCCCTGACATAAGTACCCGAAAGATAGAATTGTATTTGACAAGAAGATTTCTATCATGAATTATTATTATATATCATATATCTATATATATACAATATATTGAAGAGTAAGTGGTATAAGTAGAAAGATATTATGTCTAACAATAACGAAGTACTAACGGCTTTATGTTTGCTCAAGTGGCTACAGAGATATCAATGGTTGGTGGAGAAACTTCCGACATATAACACACCACTGCATCGAATCAATTTGCTCTTGTCTTAATCTTATCGTTCGGAAAATCCATGGAAAATATATCTAATATAAATTTATGAAAAAACTTTCCATCATCTTTGCACCAAAGTGTGAGAATAAGTGAAAATTGGAAACGGGAAACTTAAAGAAAATGTTATTATTTCACCAAGAGATTAAGTCTGAAAACTATCAAAGTTTTTATTAAATTGAAAGAAAAAAATAATAAGAAAATTTAACGAAAAATATTTTCATTAAAGTTATTGAATTAAATTTTTCAAAGTAGCGCCAAATGTTGGTATGTAAATTAAGAAAAGCCAACTAGTATCAGTTAGTGTTGAATAACATCGACTAAACATAAAACCAAATTAACTGCTATTAATTCGTGTATGTAAAACGAATTTTCCATTGCACCATTTTCAATGGTGGTCATGAAATGGATGAAATTAAGTTTAACAATAATTGTGAAACTTTTGACTTTAATTGAAAAAGGTAATTTTCCCATTTTTTTCCAAAATAAGCGCTTTTTTTAGAAAAAAGTTTGGGATATATGAATTATAAATCGAAAGAAATACCGTTCCAAATGTTCTGTACTCAAAAGTCACTTTAAACGAGAAATACTAAGCTTACTTTGTACAAATCAAGGCACTGTAGTTATGGCGCAGAATACTTGGGCCAATCATAACACACCGTACAAAACTCAATCTTTAGTTCGACCAATCAGTGAATTTGTTACTAAAGCTTTATAGATTTTAACCAATGACATGACTCTTTGATATATATAGTCCTTATATCTTGTTCCGAATGATCTACCACATTTATTTTGATATATTCCGGTTTTATTTTTCATTGTTATTTGGTTTTTATCCAATGGTTTAAGGATTTTCATCATGTTATTTGTTGAAAATGACTTACATTTTTAATCTTGTGATATCTTTCGAATGGAACGTTCAAATTAAGTAATTCAAAATGTTATCTAATGATATTGAAGCAAACTTAAATATAAAGTCATTTATTTTGATAAGGATTAATTCCAAAGTATAAATAAAAGAGCTTTTATAGCGGTGGTATTTATGTATATTTTTTAAAATGAAAAAAACACTTATTGTGACATAACTAAAATAGTTGGACATATGCTGTCGCTCTATTTTTTGTAGATAATGATATGTTCTGCAAAATCGTAGTACATTATTTTGTTCTATAACCAATAGTTTTCGCAGCGCACGCGATAAAAGAATGTTTTTTTGGTTATTTTTTTCAGTCCTTGGGTTACATTATTGGAGTTTTAGTATGGATCCCTATTTTTTTTTTGAAAATTGAATATAGCCTATGTTTACCGGAAATAGTGTAGCTTGCCAACAGTGAAAGAATTTTTCAAATCGGTCAAGTAGTTTCGGAGCCTATTCAAAGCAAACAAACAATCAAATCTTTCCTCTTTATAATAATAGATGACAACTTTCCATTTTCATTGGTGATTGTTGTGTCTCAACAGTTGATTGTTCCATTTAGTTTATGTTCTGAAGTGAATTTTATTTTCTCGTTAATTTTGTTCAGATCCGATATTATATTGTCAATCTATTGGGTTGTTCCATTAAGTAATATAAATGTATCATCTACATATCTTCCATAATATTTTATTTTTGTAAGTATTGTTCATAATATATTTATTTTAAGTGATTCATGTAAATGTCGGCTAGTAGTCCTGATAAAGGGGAACCTATGGCCAAGCCTTTCTTTTGGTGATATACATTAATATATATAATATTTATTAATGTATTTTCACGTGATTTCCATACATATTTATAGAAAAATTTCAAGACCAAACATTGGGGATAAAGTTGCCGTAAAAGCAGTCGTTGTCTAGGGGATTCACTTTCTTGTATTTTTTGCTATATGTAGGAAAAAGTTAACGGCAACGACTTATCTGGCACAAGTTTATATTCACACTTGAGAATATACCTAATATTGGTGCGCGACTTATGCGTTTTTATTTGTGTCGCGAAATATGAAATAAATATCAAAAGCACATATATGGTACATAAATATACATAATATACAATGGGTGTAGGACGTAGGTACATATGGACAAAACATAGAGTATGTGAATAAAATATGAGAGCGCATTTGACGTTGCTTTTATGATTTATTTGCACGAATTTCTGAAATTTCCTTCCAGTTATTTTTCGGGTGCATATATATAAATCGTCTTTTTGCAAGCTCCAAATTCCTGTTCTCACCCTTTTGGGGCATTCCCAGATAAACTAAACAAGAACCAAAAATTCCATTTTTTATTTTTCTAGAGGAAAGTGAAAGACTTAAGACAAGAAAAAAAAAAGAGATAATTTGGTTTTATTGTCATAAAAAAATGTGTAATCGAAAAATTATTATGCCTCGTTTCCTGGAAAAAATTACATCATACTTCCTTTTAAATACGAATTTATTTCTATGGTTTAAAAGAATTTTTAAGGTTTTTTCGACATTTATAATGATAAAAAGTGTTTCTCCAGATAGTTTATATTTGTATAGGTAATTGAAAAAGTCCAAATTTATATGCAAATGTCGACCTAAATCATCGTCTAATTCCTTTCAAATGAGCTTCTTTGAATATTGTTGTTAAGGTGTGTGTGTGTGAGTGAGAGAAGAAAGGCATTGAGACCAGCGAAATATATGGGAACCCTGTTGTAATAATAATAATAATAGATGAATCGTAACTGATGGCAAATTACGCGCAAGGACATGCCAAATTGCTTCTCTAAATAATATGTCTACCTCATCGTTCATTACACTAATAGTTAAATGCAATTTATGTAATTGATACATCAACTAGAATTTATTTTATAGATCCATTGTTCAACTCACTTGAAACTTTATTGTCTTTGGGACTATGTTTAAAATATTGTTTTTTTTTTCGTGCTGTAATTTTTTACTTCATTTTCAGTAGAATCAAGACATTCATTTTTACG
This sequence comes from Sisyra terminalis, assembly GCA_958496175.1. NCBI lineage: Eukaryota > Metazoa > Arthropoda > Insecta > Neuroptera > Sisyridae > Sisyra > Sisyra terminalis. The sequence continues at coordinate 50,663,692 of OY292278.1, read as the reverse complement.
TTTTACTCCCTTACTAGCTGATCCCTGCGACTTCGTCTGCGTAACGTAGGTGTAGATTATATTTTCTTTTTAAATTTGCTATTTGTAGTGGCATATGAAAATTATTATTTTTCTTATTTCTTTTACGAAAAAAATAATCATACCTGAAAACACTATTTTGTCAACTTTAAAAAGACACATTTAATAAACTGTTACTTAGAATAAAATAGTTGTATACAATGATCGATTAATTTTCAAAAAATATTTATAAATATCTAAAAAGAGTATGTCTTTTACGTATACCTGCGGTAGGTATACCTACCGTGAACCAATTAATCTGTAAATCAATCACCATCTATACATAAATAAAAACTATCGTTAAGTTCAATAAAGTCAGTCATATTTATGACTTAAAACAGTCAAAAGTTATCAAAACACTCGCCTAGATATTTAGAATATTAGTATAAATCCTATTTCATTGTCTCAACTTTTACACTACTGAAATGTACAAAACTACGGCGAAATTACAATTTGTTCAAATGCAAGAAACCCAGTTCTTCCATAATCAAGTATAACCATTGTGTATCTATGCACTTATTATTAAAATATTTGAATTTCAACTATATAATTAAACCATTTTCCTTTAGTTCGCCGAATTTCTCGCTATTCGATATTCGCTCATTAATGTATTTATTTGTGATTACATATATCAGATTTTCAGGTTTACAATATGTGAAAGCCAAAAAACGTAATGCTCACTTATGACCTTAACCTTTTTTAGATATTTATATTAGAGTTTAAATTTTAAAGCAGATCCTACATTTTTGTTTCTATTAAATAAACCAACATTGTTTTATTTTAAGCGATAAAACGTTTCGTCTATAACGAACATACCTTGATAATTAAATTTGAAATTTCGATTGTTTATTAGACGTTATGTCGTACAAACTTTGCCACACATTTTTCACTCTTTTAGAGGAGGAATTATCAAAAAAACCCTTTCTTATTATTTATCTGCATCGTACAAGAAGAACACTTTCCAAATTTCATCGACACAAATATGCATTTATATTAGAAACTACAATGTAAAACAAAAAAAATTATGACCTTTATTTTGATTATCATGACTAAAAAGCAATTCTATATCGCACATTTTGATGTCGAACATACAAAATTGTTGGAAATAGATAGAAAGCGTGGAAGGAAATAGATTCTTTAGTTAAATCGGGACACACAGACAGACAGACAGAAAAAAAATTTAAAAATATTAAATTTGGAATAAGGGCCTCTTGAAACAAATATTTACCCTAAAATGGGGTTCAAAATCGAAATGTACAGGCATACGTAAGAAGTTTATATATTAGTATAGATTTACATTTCAAAGAAGCAACTTTTTAAACTTTACAATGAATTTACTGTGCTTTTTATCAGTTCAACTAAAAATTATTTTTACAGATCATTTTCTAACTTTTAATTACCTTTCCAATGATATATATCTCATCTGTCTAAAGTAAAAACTTCTGTTTTCATCCCTAGGGAATACCTTCCCTTATTATATTTTTGGAATGATAAGTAGCCTATAGTATGTGGGAAATTGTGTTGTATCGTAATACCAAATTTCTTTAAATTCGGTTGTTCCGTTCTTTAGTTAAATCGGGACACACAAACAGACAGACAGACAAAATTTTGAAAAATGTTAAATTTGGAATAAGGGCCTCTTAAAACAAATATTAACCCTAAAATTGGGTTCAAAATCGAAATGTACAGACAGACGTAAGAATTTTATATATATTAGTATAGATATCCATTGTTCAACTCACTTGAAACTTTATTATCTTCAGAACTTATGTTTTAAAAAATTTCTTTTTTTTTCGTGCAGCAATTCTTTGCTTCATTTCCAATAGAATCAAGACATTCATCTTTACGTTTTATTCCCTTATTTTCCCCATTTTCAAATTTAAAGTTTGAGCCAAATCAAAAAAAAAAAAAAAAATTGCAAGGAAAACACGAACTCTTCGAAATCGAAAAACTGTAATCCAACATATTTTTCACGATAGATTGCGAGCATATTGGAACGCTATTACGTGTAGTTTAAACAACATTGTTATTCGGACAGGATATAACTTATCGATAAAACACGACCGCCACAACAATGAGAGATTGTAGACATATCAATATAGCAAATGCAATAAATCACTTACCTACCTACATTTCCTGCTATATTTCACAGAAATAAAACTATAATGAAATTTAGTGGTGGTGGGAATTAAAGTTATAAACTTGAAAATTGTTTAAAGTTTTTCGATTAGATGTCATTGACTAAATGGAGACATATATTTGTTGGGCAAATGGCCAAAAACGGGATGCCACCGCGGGGGGGTGGAGAGGGTTGCAGATGCATCATGGCATTTACACTTTCCCGAAACAATACGTCTGGACGTAGCCATTCGGGGTACAAGTCACAGACGGTCGAAAGCGAAAACTAAACAATTTATCAGTGACCCGAACCCAAAACAAAACACAACAAGTCTCGAAAGCTAATTTAAATAAATACGTGAATTTATGAGAATTCCAATAAGTTGGATCTCTAAATACTTCAACTACAACAATTTACGAATATATATATATCTATGCAAAAGCGTTTATTAAAAATTCCTGCATCATTAAATTGCACCAATGCACACTGTTCTTGTTTTACCCAGCACCTTTTTTCGCCAGCCAGCCAGCCAGCACAGGTATTTTATGGTGATATGTAATGGACGTTTAAAAAGATTTTCATAAAGCTTCGAAAGCTTTGCCGCTCCGACGAGGAGCTTCACTGTTTATATATACATAGATGTATAATCAAACGTCTCTCATGCACGCTACTGAATACTGAGACATATATTTATAATAATAATAATGATAATGCAAGGGAAAAAAGCTCATTTAAAAACATGTCACCCTCATCAAAATGAAAATATAATTTGAACACCCAGAGTTTTTCCTCAAACATTTTTGTGTCAGTGGAAAAAGAATGAGATGCGTTTATAAATAATGGATAAGTCACATATTATAATTTGTTTTTAAACCGATAAATCTTACGCCCTTTATTTCAACGTTGCATAAATATGGTAAAACAGTTGGAAATTGAATTTAAAAAATATTTGAATAAATTGGGGAATTAATTTTTGTGATTAAGTTACCTTAAACAAAGAAGCTTTTTTTGGTTAAAATTAAATAATGAATTAGCGCATTCTTTAACAAGATGAACTTACAAAAAGCTATACTTTCTTAAAGCCAAAAAAAAGTTTTTGGATCTGAAGTTCTCTTAATTTTTTCAACACAAGAAAAATTGTAGGGAAATTATGTTTGAGGTAATTATTTGCCATATATTGAAATAACTTGCAAAAAAAAATGGTGGAAATTATTATAAAATGGCGACACTGCAGCAATTTGCAATTTTTCCAAAGCATACTTAAAACGTGATGTTAGTGTTCAATTTGGAAATCGGAAAAACAATCTTTGTATTCTACAAGAAAGTACCCTGTGATCCATTGAAAGGATTTTAAAATATTGATTATTACCATATATAAAAATCATACGCATTGACGTATTTGTCCAGATACGTATTTCGATTTCCAAGCAATCTTCCTCAGTGGCCATCCAGTAGTTTGGATCACTCCGTAACTGTTTTGTGATGATTCACAAGAATCAGAGAAGAAAAAATCTTATTTTGAGTGATTGGAAGTTTCCAAGAAAAATGAATTTATTGTCCAATACCAAAAAGAGGGCAGTCTATAATTTAATGAATCTTGCCAGGGATAGACGACGTTAGAGGGAACAGTTTAAATCTGCCGTTAGGCAGGAAATAAATAAAATATTTTCATAGTGAACCATTTAGGGTATATTCGAAGTGAACTATGAGGTGCACATATAAATTTTAAAGGATTTAAAAAGGATGGCATTTTTAGAAATATTTTTTTACGGATTATTTTGTAAGTGTTATCCTTTCGCTTCAAAAATCATTACCTGCCATTTCTCCTGAAATGTTTATAACATCCTTTCGTAGTGCTGCTCTTGGCATATCAAGTTATGTTGTCTACAAAACGGAATTTGCAAAAAGGGCATTTGCTTTTTTTGTTTCAATTTAAAGAAAAATACAGGTGGTTGGACATTGATCTACTTTATGAAGTACTAAGAAAACATCATCCTTTTATCAATAAAAACATGTAAATTTTGGTTCTGGTGATTTTAAAGCAGTAATATCCATATAAGTAACTGTCAGTTCCATAAGGCTTAAAGGCAATGAGTTGAAGGAGTTATCGGATCAAGATTCATAGATCAATGATCGATCAAACTCAAGAAGAGTTCACAGAAATTTTGAAGTGAGCCAACAAGTGGTTTCAAAGGCCATGTTTTGGTACGCATGATGCATTGTTTGGGCTCCAGATATTTGTTCAACAATGCCTCGATATGAATCGGGATGTGTTTTCGTGTTGGCTTTCGATAAGGTGCAGGAAAGTTAGATGTTGGAAACTCTAAACACTGTTGGTATAGACTAGACGGTATAAATGCTATTGCTATAATGATCGCCAATCTTCAACGTTAAAGAGGTACCAAAAGAAGAAGAAAGACCATGGTTATAATAGGGAAACTGGGTTCCACATAAACTTAAGTTAGGAGACGTCTAGCGCCACCGTTTTTTCATGAAAAAAACTGGGTTCCGTGATATTTGATTTCCCCAAGGTTTATAAATTACACAGGTTGCACCATTAGAAAAAAAAATGACCTCATACGAAGAATTTTGAAATTTGAATCAGTCTGAAGATATATACAAATTTCTTTTAGATACGTCACGTGGCGCTTGAGGCTACCTGTGTATTTTATAAACCTTGTGATTTCCCGACAAAATATCACCAAATAAAAAAAAAAAAAAAGAAATATCCCTAAGACAGAAAAAGTACTCTGAAGAAATACACTGGAATATATGGGAAGATTACAGTTCTTCCGGCACTACAATTTAAAGACGGATTCATATAGAATCTCAACTATGTAAAACGAAAAAAAAGAGTACAATGCTTCGATATATCACTTACTTTACAAAATATTGATAATTTAAATTGCATTTCTTTTCGTTTTTTAAACGGGATTTTTCTAGATTTCAAAAAAAAAAATAGGTAATTGCTTACAATTGTGGTTCCACCGCTTTTTTGTGCTAAAAATTTATATACAAGTGGTCCAGGGGTGAAGCCTGCTAAACATCCCTTAAAGCAACATCAATATCTGACATCGTTATATTTTCTACTTTATTTTCAATTTAACTTGCGAATAAATCGTGCCATCCTTAAATTAATCATTTAAAATATTTTTATTTGAGACTGAGGAGCTTCGCCCCTGAATCCCTTGTATATGATTGTTGAGATATTTTGAAAAGTAAAAAGAAATCAGTGGAAGAGTAAATAATAATTAGTAAAAAACTATTACATTTGGGTGCTTTATTCAACAAAAATCCAGGTGATCGATTGTGTGATAGGATTTTTGATCTGGGGATATTTTGTCGGGGAATTATAACACTTGATATCCAAAAATTGCTTCAGAATCAAAACCAGAAAAGGTTTTTGCATGACAAGAAGTACATCCAATTCGATTAACCAAAGAGGGAAGAAAATCGTAGGAATAAGCTTTTTTGTACATCAAATTCAATAATCTAACCGAATTTTCTTGGCAAAAAATGATTCTTCTGTATTTAGTGGAATAAAATTGGAGTAATGTATCATGGATTACTCTAATCAAATGAAACCACTAGGTATTATTATAATAAATTATACTTCATAAATTGGACCGAAATTTATCCTATACATCGTATACACAGTTCCAATTACTCTTTTACATTAAGTATGAATCATATCATTTACGATTAAATTTTTGAATAAAAAGACAGAATTTTTTTTGCGAAAATGCTAAGTGGTTACCATGGTTGCTTGGATATAACTATTTCTAAAAGATTTTCAATACAAATCAATCGGTTTCTCTAAGGTTTTTGGGCTCAATTTTAAATAATGATGATATCTATTCTTCTTTCTTCACCCCAAGTTGCCGGATTTTAAGCGCGTGGAATTTTTTATTTATTTGTCTTTGAAAACCTTTAGTCATTCGTTAGTGTGGCCTTTAAAACTTTGATATTCTAGACACTATGACAAAGGTACGATACAATATGCCACAACTAGGGGGAGGTTTTTCATTTAATTTTGTTTGCATCGTCGGGCTAAAACCACTTTTATAAAAATTGAATAGTTTTCATATGAAGATAATGTAAAATTTCTTGTGGTTGAGTTAACATCAGTTTTATCTGTGTACAAGTCACAAACAACACATCAGTTTATTATTTTTCTTTATGTCGGTTTTTCTTCATATTATAACAGTCAGCCGTATCCCCACCCCCCATTTTCCACACATCCCCCACATGTGTTGGTGTTGCCCGAGTCGGTGGGTCGGTGGTGGTGGTATCATCCTATATGAAAATAAACTTTATCCTGTCTAAAGATATGAAAATAATCAACTCTCCATTGCTGCACCGGTTTCATTGTCACGGAAATTTCACCTTTGAAAATTTTAATAAAAATGTTTAATGGATATGCAAGAGTGCAATGTGCAGCATAATGTTGGCTTTAGTGAAAAGTTATGTTGTACAACATTTAATGTAGGAAAATAAGATGAATATTTTGTTTTCAATTGAAATTTATATGAAATTTTTTGTACAGATATGAGAATTACTCAGTAGTTGAATTGAGTTTTAAATCGGTGTTTAAGCAGTAAAAATTTTAGGGTAAATATTGTAACGTGACGTCTCAAAACTGTATTGAGATGGCGTTATTTGTTCTTTTAATTTCTTTTGGAAATAAATAATCACTTTGACACTTAACCATCACTTTTTTTATTACACAATCACTCAAATGACAATCATTTTTAATTCAAATCACACTAATAATCACTTTGTTGTAACGGAAATTCACAACTGAATTTCTATACAGAACTCTCTCTGGGCTTGAGCTGAGCGACTTATATACCCGCAACCCAATATTCTAGAATGTACTCCATTGTTCGCCAACGTTCCACCATCTACTAGATGTTTCCAGAACAATCTATATGAACATTTGCATTGGTGGGAGAGAGATAGAAGTCACTCAGCCAATCGCGTGCCGGCATGGCACAAAGAAAGAGACAGACTTTGTCCCTTTCTGTTACAATATTTTAGAGTTAAAATATTCAACGAAAAAAAAATAACGAAGCATTTTCTCGGCTTTTTTTTTCTCTTACGATTTGGCTTAAATTTTATGCCAAATCACAATTTTTTGCCAATTCATCGAATCGCATTTTCAATATTAAAACAATCATAAAAACATTATTTTTTTTCCCCGTTTTTCCTAATCGAAAAAGCAAAACCCTTCAGCCTTTCATCGAACTTGAACAAAATATTTATTTCATTTAAAAATCCTATTGCCGTTCGAGTGAAAAAAAAAGAAGAAAATTTTCCTTATCCCTTTCGAATGCGATGACGAAGGGAGACGACTTTGGCTGGGCGATGGGGCACAAGGGCGAATATAAATAGACTATTGATATCAGTTTTTATTACAAAAAAACATACCATCCATATTATTTTCCATGAAAAGAAAATCCACAAACACGTAAGCTGCTTGGTGAAAAGAAAATCTATCATCATTCCAATTTTTCTGCACACCTCATTTTCTTTTGGCCCCCGCATTCCCCCGCATTCTTGTTTGTACAAGATAAATACTCAACAGCTTAAGTGTACGGAAATCGTTGACGTTAACGAAACGAGAGATAGACGGGTTAATTATTTCAACTTAAATTAATTCTGCGAGAATGACTGAAGAAAGAGTTTCACACTCGTGAAAACCATTTCACGGTTTTCCCTATGTTATTTTAGTGGAAAAATTTGGGGAAAAAAGTTTCGAAAGTTTGGGGGATTTGATAGTTTATAAGTTTACACTTTGTAATGAAAGTTACCCCTCAATAAAAGGAAAATTCTTTCATGAAAATTGGCTCGAATAATACGTGGACGTTTATCTTTCATCTCATTAGAGCAAAAAACATTTTTTTTTAAATCCGACATTTACGTTTCTGCCTAATGATTTTCATTCAATATTGTTTACATTTTCCGTGACAACGTCATCGTATAAATTCCCCGTGGATACGAAACAATCCCACCGGGAACAATTCCCGACCGGGAAAAACAGGATAAGTATGCCATGTGTGCCTATATACATATAGCAAAGAATGCCACATAGTTTGTAATGTGTGTAATTCCATTCCACTTAGAGACGCATTAACCTGTTAAATGTAGCGTATGGTTACATCTTAATCAGCGTGGCTCAGTGCCCTCAGGACTAAGACAAGCCTCCCCCTCACCCCCCTGTCCCTGTCACGTGGTTCACCTCACCCGCCACCTCGTTCTTGTACACAGATCAAATGCTTGGTTGCCTCAACAACTGACTCGCTTGCATTTACGGCTAATTTTCCGGTAAAGGTTTTCCTTTCGACAGAAAGAAAAAACTGTTTTTTTTTTTTTCATTTTTATGTTACAGTCTTTCCGGTTTCCTCTTGCGTTTTTAATCAATTAATTACGCAGTTCGTTGCGAATAAAATTATATGGTGGGAGAAAATTTATCTACCAAACGATTAATAATTTACAGAATTTGATGTTGGGGGCGGAAAAATGGAGGGTTGAAAATTTTGTGATTGGCACAGGTGTTGTGTTGGCAAATGTTTTTGTGTTTCATAACTGATTTCGGAAAGTTTGCATGATGACAATTATGTGGGAAATGGCACGAACCCATTGTTTGGAATTTGGGAAAATAAGTTTTAAAAGTTTACGTTGGGAATCTTCCAACGTGAAAATTTTCCGTAGTTACGGAAATAGCGTATAATACAATGGCTTACGGAAAAAAGCTTTATATTATACAAACTTCTGCTTAATTATGCAACTAGTAACTTCCCGTGAAATATTCACAGCTTAACATCCATACAACTGGCAAATAGTACAAATGACAATTGAAATCATAATAATAATCAGTTAATTCAAATTTTCATCCACATGTAAGTGTTTTCAATCTTTGTTCTTTGTCTTTATTGACATACATACTAATTATATGTTTTTGTCTATTTATTATATTGATTACATATTTTGTAAGTTATATCCACAGAATTATATTCCATGAAGCTACGTATTTATATACTCAGGCTTAAGTATAATTTTTTCCACCGCATTCTTGTATCAATATAATAATATGTAAATATATGTATCTTGTAAATGTATGTAAATGTATTGATATCTCTTTTATATATGTGCTTATTACTGATGTATTTGAGTAGAATCATAGGTGGTTTAGATTCGCAATTAGACACTACAGGTGAAAAGGGTGAAAAGATAAGGTAAAGTTTATTTACTCAAGAGTTGAAGTTTTAAATTTAAAATTCAAAGGCCGTTAAACATGAAACATTATTGCCGTTTATCTATATATAAATTAGACTGATTCAAAAAAAATAATGATTTTTTTTTCTTAATTATATTACAACAATTGTTGAGAATGACAAAAAAACATCCTGTGAAAGTTTAGGCTCTTAATATTAATATTAGGAGGTACCTTACCGCAAATTTCGATTTTCCATTTAAATAACATGGGAACAATATTCTCTTGCACTTTCGAATTTTATAGCTCACGTTGGTGACAATATTTCGCAATGACCAAGGTATATTCTTCTAGAAAATTGAACGATATACAAAAAAGGTCTCTTACGAGTTTTTGATATATTTATTCCTTCAAAAGTTATTCAAGGTCGAAGTGGAACTAAAGAGAAATTTTAATATTTTTTCAATTTTTTGACGCAACCATCAATTTAATGAGAAAATTGTATAGGACATTTTTTTAGAGCACTTTTTTTTCTATAACTTATCTCCATAAAAGGTTTTTGATATTTTTCACAGGTCTTAAGTTATTTGCATTAAACTAAAAAAATATTCGTAATTATAAAATATAATATATTTTCCGTTCATGGCAAATAACTTTGGACCTATGAAAAATATCAAAAACTTTTATAGAGATAAGGTATAGAAATAAAAGTGCTCTACAAAAAATGTCCTATAAAATTTTCTCATAAAATTGATGGTTGCGTCAAAAATTGAAAAAATATTAAAATTTCTCTTTACCATAGTTCAACTTTGACCTCGAATAACTTTTGAAGGAATAAATATATCAAAAACTTGTACGAGACCTTTTTTGTAGATCGTTCAATTCTCTACAAGGATATACCTTGGCCATTCCGAAATATTGGCACCAACGTGAGCTATAAAATTTCAAAGCTCAAGAGAATATTGTTCCCATGTTATTTAAATGGAAAATCGAAATTTGATTGCGGCGCATTCGATGCGGCCACCTTTTAATATTAATATTAAGAGCTGAAACTTTCGCAGGTTTTTTTTTGTCATTCCCAACAATATTTTCGATATAATTAAGAAAAAAAAAGATAATCGTTTTTTTTTTGAATCAGTCTAATATAAATGTATACAAATAAAATTGGTGTAACAAAGTAATTAATGTAAATATTCTTAAACTTCTGTTACTGCATTCTGTAATATTAAAATCTAACGACTATATAGTTTAATTTTTCATTTTAAGGTTAGTTTTTATTTTGAAATACCCTTAATTCAAATTTACTGTTTAAAAATTAAAAGAACTTATAGATTGAGTTTTTTTGCAATTTTGTATTTAAATCTAAGATACTGTTTCACCCACAAAAGTTCCAAATAGTTAGAGAAGGCCTTGTAATCTTAAATTTGAGGGGGGGAAACCATTTTTTGTTTATATAGTTGTGTGACATATCATTGAAAAGGTTTTCAAAAAAGATTCCTTAATTTTTTATTTATATTAACTCAGTATTAATGATAACCAATACACCAATTATGCCAGGTAAATGAAAAATTAACGTTCCGGTAGCACAACGTTTGCTGGGATCACTAATATTGTACATTATATGTATGTTAACAAAGAATGTATATAGAGGGAAACCAAATATTTTAAAAATTGCCTCAAGTTGTCTTTTGTTTCAACTGTCATGTCAATTTCAGTCAATTGTCAATTGTTGTGTCAGAGTTGGCTGTGAATATTTCACGGGTAACTACTAATAAAAGTGTATTCTAAACATGGCTGGCATGTGAATTATGAATCATATGAATCATACGAGGCTGAAATAGTTGAAAAGTTGGTAATTTTCTCAGCTATTGGATCTCAAATTGGTAAAATAAGAACTCCAAAAGCACAAAACGTTACAGTTTTAAGACTAATTTAATCTTCTCCTGGACTAATTGAAAAAATAGGGAGGAAAATTAACTCATAAAAATTGTGAATAGCAGTTTAAATCGAATAGAAAATCATTAACGAAAACTCGAGACGTCGTTCAAATAATTATGTTTACATTGTTGAAAGAATGAGCTTTGTTATAATAAAAAGAGCTTGAAAGAGCTTTTGAAAATGTGTGATAGATAACAATTTGAATATTTTAAAACTTTAACGTTCATAAAATGGCGCCTATGGCGCCTCCATTGCTCGTAAACTTTATATATACCTATCCGAAATTGTAATCAAAATTTTCATGAGTTTCTCTATTTACTGTCGATTAAAGATAAACTTTTCACTGTTTAAACAATTAATGTTATTTTCTATTAAAATTTTTTATGAGCGATTTTTTTTTTATTAAACAAACGAAAAAAAAATGCTTTGAAAATATAATGAAAATTGAATTTTCTTCGGATGAAATATTGGGTTTGGTTTTCACTTCAAAACATGGAAATTAATTGACAGTATGTCATAATTTGTAATTTGAAATGAACAGTGTAACAATAGGTTTTATGAGACCGTTATATGGACGTTGGGGATATGTGGGGTGGTTAGGGAGGTAGAGGAGGGTGTTGATCGATATATCTTTCACCTATATTTTCCAATTGCATTTAATTAAAACTGGAGCAACGTAAATATTTGGCCATTATAAAGCTGTGAATGTAGGTACATGAAAAACAAAGCTACACTGTATTTATATATTTTTTTTGAGACTTGCTCCTGAATATTTTCAACTTGCGGAAAAATCAATTGGAAATTTGCTTTTCATTTATTGATGGAAAATAGGAATGAGATAAGTTTATCAAAATTTAGAATAAACATCGACGTATAAAAGCTTAACGTAAAGAGCTTTATTTTGCCAAAGTTTGTGTAATAAATTTCCATTTTACATTAGAAATTATTAAGATTTCATCCATTTCTATATTTCGGTGAGCTTTGTAAAGTAATCTGGGGTCGTAATTAAGTTTATGTTTCCGCATTTCATCAATTTCTAATTAGTTTTGTTTCGTGGCTTAACAACAATAATTTGAATTCAATATCTTTGCTGGTGGAAAACTTTTGGAAATTTAAATTTAAAATTGATTATTTTTTGATAGTTTTTCCAACCACAAACTTTACTATATAAGGGTGGATTAAATGCACCCCATAAATTATCTGCAATCATTGTCGGTTTTTAATAAACACGAAAAAGTTGCATGATTTACTTGAAACTTTTCGAAAGCTCAACAAAAAGAAATCAGACATTTGACAATTTATTTGGAAAATTTATATTTCAAAGTTCATGCAAACGAAAAGTTTTTTAACAAAAAAAAAAAATATAACCCTTGACAACTAAATTTTATCATAAACTCTAATTATGACAATCGTAAAGCTCAATGTTAACTTTTATTCAACAAATCTATACAAAGCTCATGAAACTCAAATGCTTGAATTGTTATTATGGAAAAAAAAAGTTCTCAATTTTTAAATTTACTGTCCATAAAATTGTGAAGAGGTTACAATATAAAAATAAGTGTAATATTTTATGTGAATTTTTTATGATACCTACTTTTTTTATTTTATTTCGAGACTATTAGCTCTCTAATTTAAACCCTCATGACTTTGTCTCTTTCGAAAAATTGTTTGATAAAAGTAATGAGCTTTGAAACGTAATTTATAAAGTTTTAAATAAACTGTAAAGCTCTCATTTTTTATTGTTAATTCAGACAAATTATTCAAAGTTTTTGATGTCAAGTAATCATAAAAATGGACTTTTAAATTTTACCAGACAGATGAAGTTGTGAGTGTGGCGTGATTCGTTAATTAGTTATAGAAAAAAATAGAAAACAATAGAAAACAATAAGACTTAAAATTACATTTTAAGGGTTAAAATCTTTAATGAATCGCGTTAAATATTTCAATTTTAACCAAATATTTTATTGGTGGAGTAAAATTTCAAAGTCGTCTCACTTATCTAAATCGATCGAAAATTACGATCTCGCTTAAAGCACTCACTCTATTATAAGCCTCATTTAAAATGAATGAGAAATGCTGCCAATAAAATTTAAATTTATTACGCATTATTCTTAATGAGGCCAACAATTATTCGTGTCTTAATAAACTTTTAATTACAAACACTAACTTTTATTAGATATATCGTAAGCAAGCATCGTAAACTATGAATTTTTTCAACTAAAACTTTGAATAATTTACACTTAACTGCAAAAGTAAACTCAAGAGTTTTATTAATGGATTCTTTTTATTTTTATTTAATAAGTACTTATATGAAAGGATAAATTAGGAAACTGCATATTGCACTTTTTCGAGCATTTAGAATTAGACGAAACTCTTCATTTTGTAACAGTTTTCAATTTGAAGTATAAAGCTTTGTTCAAAAGCATACAGATCAATTTTTATGCACTAAATATACTTAAGTGTCATGTAAGATATAAGATTCATTTTTGCATAAAATTTCAATGAAAGTTGGCTCAAAGCGATCCTCAAACTTTAAGCTGAAAATTTTTCCCAAAACTAATAAATTTTTAGATCATTCTGTAAATCAAAGGATTGCTTAAAGAAAATCAAAATTGTTGAAGTTAAATATATTGTGACATAATTTGTTTCGATTTTTTCTGGCGATTAACCTTAATTAAATCAATTTTTTTCCTAAAGGACATATAGGGCGATAAGTATAGTGAATTGGTCCCAGAAGAGTATTTGGTTCAAAATTTCAGGGTATGTTGACACTATTATGATTCGGCAAGTTTCAGGTCCCTATGTATCACCGTTTCTTCAAAAATCGAAAAAAGCTGGAACTCAGAAAAAAAAAATTTTCTCAGAAACTTGTAAATCGATTTATTTGAATTTTAGATATGTTATAGGGGCTGATGATAGCTTCTAGAAAAAAAAAATTAAGAGTACTGTGTATACAATATATAGAATATATTGTGGTCCAATTTATGTTGTATAATTTAATATACTAATATATAAAAATCATACCACAAACATAAACTTGAACAGAAGTTCAAACAAAAATATATTCATGACGTTTTGCCCACAAACGTATTTCGATTGCCACATCGCAAAAAGAGAAGGCACGACTTATAAATTGAGGTCAATCCGTGATTATTTTGTGAATCATCACAAAGCAGTTACGGAGTGATCCAAACTACTTGATGACCACTGATGAAGATTGCTTGGCAATCGAAATACGCGTCTGGGCAATACGTCACGAATATTTTTGTTAGAACTTCTGTTAAAATGGTATGATTTTTATATATTATTATTTTAAATTATACTACATAAATTGGACTGCAATATATGTTATATATTGTATACACGATATAACTGTTCAAAATCAGCAAAAAAATCTTATTTTGAAAAATTAAGAGCTTTATTGGTTTATAAGATCCTTGGAAAAAGAGAGCTTTTTCTTTAAGTTTTTAACCATAATACAATTTTGGTACAATTACGAAATTATTTTTTTCGAATTCCCCATCCAATTTCCTTTCAAGTTATGAGTCTTTTGAATTTTAAAAAACGGTACGCCATATTGAAAAAAATTTAAACCCGATTTTTTTAATGATTTTTTAATTAAAAAAGACATAAACTTTAAAGGAAATTGGATGGGGAATCCGAAAAAAATAGTTTCGTAATTGTATCATGGGTAAAAATTAAAATTAAAAGAAAAAGCTCTCTTTTTTCAAGGATCTTATAAACCAATAAAGCTCTTATTTTTTTTTCTAGAAGCTACCATCAGCCCCTAAATTATATCAAAAATTCAAATAAATCGATTGACAAATTTCTGAGAAAATTTTTTTTTTTCTCATTTCCAGCTTTTTTCGATTTTTGAAGAAACGGTAATACATGAGAATCTGAAACTTGCCGAATCAATGTATCATAATAGTACCAACATACTCTGAAATTATGAACCAAATATCCTTCTGGAACCGATTCACTATACTTATCGTCCTATGTCCTTTGTCTTCTTGGACACTAATATTCATCTATTATGAAGATAATTTATAAAATGGAATAAAAAAAAACTTATTTTGACAATTTATTTCGTTCTAGTCAATAGGTTCGGCATAAAATTAAAACTTTCCTACTGAGAAATGCATATAATTTTTCTATCAAACATTCGTCTTAATTGCAACAATATACTGAGATAATTTCGGTCTTATGACAAATCGGTCTAATTCAATCCTAATTAATAGTTTAGTTATCACTTATAGTTGGCGTTCATATCAATTAAGACATTGATTTTTGGCGCTACGTTCAAAATTGATCACTACTTATTTTTTTTTTAATTTTATTTGCAATTTTAATACTGAAATATCTGTATATCTGAAATAAACAAAGTGAAAATTTTATGAAATTTAAAACATTTACCTACACAAATTTTTGAGTGCCTAAAGGCACCTAACTGGCCAAAGAATGTAATCAACTCGTTAAAATTTCGGATCCCAATATTTTTCTATATTAGCTAAAAACAGGTGGGTGGTATTGCTTGGTGCAAATATGCTACATTCATGAGTCCAAGCGACCATTTCTGGACCTAAAAATGATGAATTTAATTTTATCTTTCCGAAGAAAATATTTTCAAATTTTTGTACCAAAACTTTTACATGATCCACTTTTGAACAAAAAAATAAATAAAAATAGATTTTATTAAAATTTGAATGGTTACCAAAAACATATTAAACTCTATTTTCCTATAGAAAACCTTTAAAATTCTAAAATTTATTTAGTATAGCATAGAATCTCATTTATATACTGATCTGATTTACTTTTGATAGAAATAAAATAAATACTTACTAAAGAAAGTAAAATTTTCGATTAGTTCTATCACTCATTCAAATCTCTTATTCTTTTTATTACCTCTCGATATTTTTTCATTAGTCATGCCATTCATTTCACGATTCAACTATTCAAAAATTTATTACCCCCAACAATTTGTTCACGATCGAAAACCTCACGAATTCAACAATTTTACGATATCAACTCACGTTTCTCCTACACTTCCGCAGAAAATTTCGATACAATCGACTCAAACTTGGTCTCCACTTACTATTACTACTACTACAGCCTACAAAAATTCACTGACAACCCCCATTATTTCTGCTTAAAAGCTTTTCTTAAACTCCGCTTTTATGAACAAAGTGAATAGGGACAACTTTGAAAATATTTTTCATACAAAAAAAAATATATAAAGATCTATTAAAACTGCGTAACAAGCCGAGAAATATATAACACGTTTCACACCTGAGCTCCAGTTTCCCGGCCTTCCTTCCTTTTTCCTTCCGTGGATTTCTTTTCTTTGTGCCCGGAAAAAAAATTTATTGTGATTTATTATCGTTGTGTTTCATTCAGCCAGGCAACGAATTACATTTGTCCAGACATAAGTGGCGAATTGAGGCCACAATTGTTGTAAT
This sequence comes from Sisyra terminalis, assembly GCA_958496175.1. NCBI lineage: Eukaryota > Metazoa > Arthropoda > Insecta > Neuroptera > Sisyridae > Sisyra > Sisyra terminalis. The sequence continues at coordinate 50,646,903 of OY292278.1, read as the reverse complement.
GTGTTCTTGGAAAAGCTCGACAGAGAGCTTTTGTTATCATATGTCATTTGGTTCGAATCAAAAGACTTATATTGTGTGCCAGCGACGAAAAAACGAAACCATTGGTAGTAAAACAAATTAATGTGAGTACTTGAACCAAAGATATTATGCGGGCAAAGCAAAGATTTTTTTTCTTAATCTTTAACGATTTAAGCCTATAGACTTAAATACATTAGTCAGCAAATCGGTTTCACTAAAACCACTTACGGCTTGTTCAAATGCATGTTTCAAGCTCAATCCAAGAGAGAGTATCAAGTGTTTATTGAATCATCCGGTTTGTACTTAATTAGGCACTTGAAATAAATCAAAATGTAATTTAAATTAAGTGTGATGTGTCATGTTTATTAATATTTTACGAGATTTAATTGAAATGATTTTGAATTTCTTAAACAAATCAACTAAAATTTGGTAACAATAACCTTGAGTCATCAACTCAATGTTTATTCAACTCTTATGAACTTCTTCAAATCTTTAAAATCCAATAATTAGGCATTAATCGTGGAGATTTACCACGGGAAACCATTTTGAAAAGCAAACACAAATTTGCAAGAGTGCTTAGTAAATTTATATACAAATTTCATTGGTTTAAAAATTCAAAATGGCCGAGCTTTGAAGAAAAACATTGGTTCCTAGCAAAATCAAAGGTCACTAGAAGACTTACGTAATTAATTCCCATTTGAAATGCTAATAATTAAGATAAAAGACTACTAGATCGATTTTTTAACATAAATTTTATTGATTTAAAGGGTCTAGCAGGATCCTCATGGCGAGTTGGCCCCCAAATAGGAACCTATATCGAAACTTATGTTAGTAAAATATCGGCAAGATATACAAACACATTTTATATACTTTTCGCGACCAAATTCCTCATTGCTCTTGAGACATGGGCAAAAATGTCCCCCCGCATGGCTATTTTTCAAAGTTATAAACTCAAAAACTAATTAAGCTAGAGAAGTGAAACCAACGCGAGGCTTTAGATTATTTTACAGAGTATAACATATATTTTTTTGAATTTTTTTGAAAAAAAAAATTATACAAGAAAACTCTAAAAAACAAATGAAATAATTTTTTTTTATCTGTTCTCTAAAAATGACAATCACGAAAAAAATATATTTTATGCTTCTACATGAGCACTATAACTTATAAAAATTGCGTGAAAAAATAATTGGTGCAACAGCTTGAAAAAAAATGAAATGTGATTTACGCCTAATAGCATACCTCGGTTTTATTTTTTTTCGAAGTGTTTCACCAACTTTTTTTTCACAAAATTTCAATAAAAATAGGCCACATATAGGAGCAAAACATATATTATTTTTATAATTGTAAGTCTAAGGAAACATAAAAAAAAAATTATTAATTTTTTTGTTTTTCTATATTTACTCTTAAGATGATTACTTTCCAGATCAAAATAATTGATCCCAAAAGAAAAAAAATAAACTAGTTTTCAAATTTTTATTAAAATACGAATAAAAAAAAATTATTGTCACTGCTATTATTTATTACAACTAATAGCACAAATTACAAATAATAGCAGTGACGATAATTTTTTTTTATTCGTATTTTAATAAAAATTGAAAATTAGTTGATTTTTTTTCTTTTGGGATCAATTATTTTGATCTTGAAAGAAATCATCTTAAGAGTAAATATAGAAAAACAAAAAAAACTAATTATTTTTTTTTATGTTTCCTTAGACTTGCAATTATGAAAACAATACATGTTTTGCTCTCCTATATGTGGCCTAATTTTTTTTGAAATTTTGTGAAAAAAAAGTTGGTGCAACACTTCGAAAAAAAAATAAACCCGAGGTATACTATTAGGCGTAAATCAAATTTATTTTTTTTAAGGTGTTGCACCAACTATTTTTTCACGTAATTTTTATAAATTATAGTGCTCATGTGGAAGCATAAAATATATTTTTTTCGTGATTGTAATTTTCCGAAAACGCAAAAAAAAATTATTTCATTTGTTTTTTAGATTTTTTTTGTATAATTTTTTTTTCTAGAAAGTTTCAAAAAAATATATGATATACTCTGTAAAATGATCTACAGCCTCGCGTTGGTTTCACTTCTCTAGCTTAATTAGTTTTTGAGATATATAACTTTGAAAAATAGCCATGCGGGGGGACATTTTTGTCCATATCTCAAGGTCAAAGAGAAATTTGGTCGCGAAAATTGTATAAAATTTGTTTGTATATGAAGCCGATATTTTGACGTAAGTTTCGACATTGGTTCCTATTTGGGGGCCAACTCGCCATGTGGATCCTGCTAGACCAGTTAAACCAATAAAATTTATGTTAAAAAATCGATCTAGTAGTCTTTTATCTTAGTTGTTAGCATTTCAAATGGGAATTAATTACGTTAGTCTTATAGTGACCTTTGATTTTGCTAGGAACCAATGTTTTCTTCAAAGCTCGGCCATTTTGAATTTTTAAACCATTCGTTTTAACCAATAGGACCAAGGTTTTTTTGTCTTCTTTCTTATTAAACAAATCAAAGTTCTTCTATATTTTATAATAGATATTTCAAAACGATAATAAAATTCATATAACTAAATTCCATGAAAATAATAAAATTAATTCCTATAATAAATTCATTCGTTTTGATTAAAAATTCACACAAGTCAATACCCTCTTAACGTACATGTCGTCATTGCATCGTACAAATCTATTTAATATTTGAAAGCTCTCCGAGCTTTCGATCGATCTAGAGGTATACGAGAATCGACTGGAAACACGTTCTAATATGACACCTGATGATGTCAATAATATATGTATGCAACACAGCCAATAATAGCTTGCCCGGGCTGTAAATGGCTTTTATCTGTTTTCACTTTCACCCTTTACCAACCAACCCACCCACCCCAACCACCACAACCCCCTTTGATACCGAAAATACCGATCATTTTCATGTTGTGATTCATATCTCTATTCAAATTCATATTTGATCGCTTTTTCAAACAAAAAAAAAATGCCTCCATAACTTTTTTTTTTAATTTCACAACTCTGCTATTAGATAAAAATATTTCAAATTAAAAAGTAGCAATTTTTATTCCCATTTTCATTGGTCTTTTTCCCTATCAAATTAGCGTGGGTAAAGTTGGACAGAGATGTGCAAATATTTAAATTCAGACATTATTTTTGGGCCATAAACTTTAAACCTGTAATTTTGATTGATTAAACGATGTAATTAACCATTGAAACATTCTGTTGTGGATAATATGTTAGAATGGGAATGAGAGTTGTAGCTGTTGTTGTTTTCAGAAAATGGAATTTGTATAATCATTTATTTAAAATGAAACATTATCCAACCGTTTTAGAATATCTAGATGATAATTAGCCTTTGGGCAATTAGTGGGCAAATTATATCAATCAAATAAATATATAAAACGATTACGCAACAATATTTGTGGAATGAAATTAAAAAAATAATTTATTTATTTTGTAGAAAGAAGAAAAATTGTTAAATACTTTTGTAATTTTCTAGTGAACTTTTCCTAGTAACTATCCTAGAAAATTCCTAGAAATTTATCTTATTAAAAACAATTATATTTTCAGAGAAAACTTAAGAATTTTTCCATGTGAAATCGAAACAAACAATTCAAATATTCTTATAAAAAATACCTTATACACTTTCGACTTTCATTCCAAATTCGTTCCGAATCAAATTAAATTAATTTTTTTATAGATTTTCATCTAAAACAACCAAGAATTCTGAGGCAATATTTCTGTGAAAAAATTTAATGATTTTGATAATAATTTTCTGAAATATTAATAAAATTATATTGAAAACCCAATAATCCATCAATCCTTTGATCAAATTTTTAGAATCATATTGGAAATCTTTGCCACCCACGAAAAACTCTTTGATTAATTGATTTTCTAAATTTTAATTGATTAATTGATCAATCAATTCATTGGCTTTAAGTAGAAGAGGTAAGGGGAAAACAGATTATGAAAACTAAGAAAAATCTTTTCATCCAAATGGTAACAATTCAGACCAATCAATTTATAAACAGTGTAGAAAAATATGACTTAAGATATGAAGCATAAAGAAGCCAACCAGGAAAAATTAGCTCCGGGGGAAGGTTCATAAAAATGAACTTAAAAATTGTATACATCTAATTTCCATAAAAATTCAAATACATTTTTCCTAATCATTTGATTTTCTCAACAATAAAATTATCACGGGAAAATACGAACACAGAAAACATTTTCACTTTTCGCCTAAACAATTGGAAAAAGACAACTTAATAGATCAAAGGAAAAAAATATATGATACCAAGATTTAAATTCCAAACAATCAACGATTAACAATGCTCAAGGAGAAAATAAGAATCGATTGTTAAGTAACAGATGATAAAAATACATTGTTAAATTTTAAAAAAAACTTTAGAGTTTTATTTAAGGGGGTGAATTGTGCAAATAGTTTTGCAACAATAACCCTCAACAATTGGAAGGCAAGAAATAGTTGATTTGCATAGTTAAAAAAAATACATTGGTAATTCCCCTGCAAATTAAAAAAAATATTGTTTCCCGTCCAGTACCGGAGAAAAAAAGAGGAACGAGTAAATGATGAATTTTTTCCAATTTTTTTCAAGCTCATAAGTTTCCTACTCATCAATAAACTTGCTAACAAATGCAACAATTCAGGTGAATTTGGAAGTATAAACTTGCATTACAATTAATAGAAATTTAGGAGATAAATCCTATTACAAAAAATTTCAAAAAATAAGAAAATCTATCATAAGTACACTAGTAATTCCCCTGGACGTAAAGTGCCTTGTTGACTTTTAAAAAAAATGTATTTCCATTGCAACGCTTCAGTAGTGAAAGGAAAGAGAATGAGGGAGTAATCGATTACATTACATCGAGATACATTCTATCACAAAAAATTTAAAAAAAAAAGTTAAAGAAAATCTATATCTAAGGCACACTAGTAATTCCCCTGGACATAAAGTACTTTGTTGCCTTTTTCAACCAAAAAATGAAATTTATTTCTATTTTTTGAATAAGAAGAAAATTCAGGTTATTTAAGATCTTTTTGTTTTTTGTTTTTTATTTTTTATTTAATATTTTTATTGTTCAATTAGCTACTTGAAGCTAATTGAACAATAAAAATATTAAATAAAAAATAAAAAACAAAAAGATCTTAAATAACCTGATTTTCTTCTTATTTAAAAAAATATAAAAGCTGAGATCTGAATTTCATCATCTTTTATTTCTATTGCAATTCCATGAAAGAATGAGGAAGTGGAAGAAGATTTTTCGATGTCAAATTACAGAAAAGGGCTAAATTTTAGCATCAAATTTACGATAAAAATTGTGACCAATAAATTTGGCAACAATTGACGAAATTGTGACACATTAGACGGATTAAATAACTTGATTTATTAAGTAGTTAATTTATTGAAAGGAAATTAAAAAAATTATCATTCAATGAATAAAGCGTTGTCTTATACCAGTAATTCCCCTGGATATAATCCCGTGGAAAAATACTACTGATGAGTACTAAAAGAGGTTATAATATTTTAAAAGAATTGCAACGAAACCACCTGTACTAAAGAAAATTAAATAATTTTCAAATAAATAAATAAAAATGGCTCTTATGCATATGTCATTCCCCTGGACTTAGTCCCCTCGAAAACTTCTAGTAATGAATATGTAGTATCAATAAAAGTTTTTTTTGCTCAAAAATTTTTAAAATTTAGAGTCACTAATGGGTTAATTTTGAATTAGTATTCCACAAAAAAAAATCTTATCAACTAACCAAAAAATCAACATGAAAATGCAAACACTTACAGAATAATTAATCTTCCAAGAATTTTGTGCAATCTTTGATCTACGCACCTGAAACAAAAAAATATTCCATTGTAAAAGTATTCAATATGTAAGTTCCTTAATTATATGGATACTGTTAAGTAGACTGATTCAAAAAAAAAATGATGATTTTTTTTTCTTAATTATATCGAAAATATTGTTGGGAATAACAAAAAAAAATTCGTGTGAAAGTTTAAGCTCTTAATATTAATATTAAGAGGTGCCGCATCGAAAATTTCAATTTTCCATTTAAATAACATGGCAAAAATATTTTCTTGCACTTTGAAATTTTATAGCTCACGTTGGTGACAATATTTCGGAATGACCAAGGTATATTCTTGTAGAAAATTGAACGATCTACAAAAAAGGTCTCCAACAAGTTTTTGATATATTTATTTCTTCAAAAGTTATTCGAACTCAAAGTTGAACTAAAGAGAAATTTTAATATTTTTTCAATTTTTTGACGCAACCATCAATTTTATGAGAAAATTTTATAAGACATTTTTTGTAGAGCACTATTTTTTCTATAACTTATCTCCATAAAAGTTTTTGATATTTTTCACAGGTCCTAAGTTATTTGCATTAAACTGAAATTATTCGTAATTATAAAATATATTTTCAGTTCATGGCAAATAACTTTGGACTTGTGAAAAATATCAAAAACGTTTAATGAGATAAGTTATAGGAAAAAAGTGCTGTACAAAAAATGTCCTATAAAATTTTCTCATAAAATTGATGGTTGCGTCAAAAAATTAAAAAAAGATTAAATTTTCTCTTTAGTTCAACTTTGGCCTCGAATAACTTTGAAAGAAATAAATATATCAAAAACTTGTTGGAGACCTTTTTTGTACATCCTACAAATTTCTACAAGAATATACCTTGGTCATTACGAAATATTGTCACCAACGTGAGCTATAAAATTCCAAAGTGCACGAAAATATTTTTCCCATGTTATTTAAATGGAAAATCGAAATTTGCGATGCAGCACCTCTTAATATTAAGAGCTTAAACTTTCACAGATTTTTTTTTGTCATTCCCAACAATATTTTCGATATAATCAAGAAAAAAAATCATCATTTTTTTTTTGAATCAGTCTAATATATATTATAGTTTTGTCTTAGTATTGAGCATTGAATATTTCAAAGGAAATTACTAATTGTTATATGATATGATGATACATTTTGATATGATTTCCTTTTCCAATGAAAACTAAATCAAAGCCTTTGATTTTATTTTCTTAAGATTTCTAAAAAGAAATGCACTTGCAGTAGAAAAATAAATTAGTGTGCAACAACAAAAGATGAAACAAAGAATCATAAATGAACTTTAAAAAGGAAGTAGACAAGTCAAAGACCGGAAAGTACTTAATTAAAACACTTAAACCAACGTATTTTCAACAAGTTTGTCCTTCACCCTTTACACCAACCAAGCAAGGGGTAGTAAATATCAAACAAATCTTAATCAATTTTAATTGAAAATTTCAAACCAAATTCCATATACAGAGAGAGAGATAAATATAAATATTTTCGTTGCAGACATTTTCATTTTTCACACACGTTTTCCTACGTCTGTTTACATGTTTTCCAATTGCCATTTTCCATCGAAATGGAAATGTGTGTACCTACTTCTACGAACACGACATGTTCAACTGTAGTAGAAAAACACAATTTTCGTTAGAACTCAATATAATCTTGTGTATAATCCAAAATGTCTCGACAGACACATTTTCCCGTTGCAACTTGGGGGATGGAGAACGATGGAAAATGGTCTCGAGACCAAAGTGCTGGTAAACTGTTGAGGAGGAGCGACCTTTAACCCGTCCAAATCGGCGCAGGATAATGTTCGGCGGATTTATTTTCCACGCGCAAAAACGCTGACAGTACACAACTGTTTTCAAATGCTTCAAATCACATGTTATACCTAAATGATTTGCTACCCCACTCATTTTTTATTCGTTTTGGGCTTCGCTAAGCATTTTTATCGAGTTTTGTCTTATATACTTGAGCAAATAATTGACGTTTTTTTTTTCTTTCTGAAGAATATCCGAGCATAATCCGATGAAACAATACAAAATCATCTCGAAATTTTTCCAGTTTTTCTCCGGTAATTCGTTTTTTTTTTTGGCCTCTCACAATTCCTCGAATCCAACCGGCAATAAATCACCACATGATGGTTTTATTATTTCACACGTTTTTCAAGAGGCTGGGCTGTAGCAAAATGCTAATTTAATGGGGGTTTGACCTGAAAAATATTATCACACCGTCGTTTAACAGGCATAATCATAATTCTCGAGCCGAGGAAAAGTTCATCGGTTTTTTTGGTTCGGCTCCAAAATGCCTTTATGTACGAAAGTAGGCAAACATATCAAACACAATCTTTCCAAATTGACTCTCATTTGTGTGCTCCACTTTCAAGAAACTTTCCAGGAAAATTAAGATAAAACCAGAATGCAAAATTATATATGTAGCACTACTTGGCCTATGCAATTTTCTTTATGTGAATACCGTCGGTATTTATGATGACAATCTTCAATTACGTTAGATGCGAGTATGATAAAAACGTTTTTACGTTTTCATATTTACATTACGTTTTAAAGTCAGAGGACAAAATATGAAAAGACGGAAATTAAAAAAAATATCTTTTTATAAGCAATTTTTTTGCATAAAAATGTCTAATATCATTTATCGTTAAAAAATCCTGCGATTGATTTCGTAACCGAAAAATATACCTAATAACTTCTTTTACTATGTTGGGATTTCCAGGATGTTTCCTGGATCTTTATTTCACCTAGTCAAGGCCAAGTAGCTGGATGCACCTCAATTATCGGCGTAGCCTAAGTCATGGAACTATCATTTTATGGCAAATTAGGTTCCCTAAAATTCGTAATTGGGGCGTCAAATGCATATGACGCGGCAAATAATATTTCGAATTTTAAATTGTACTGAACTTGACTAAAGAATATAAGTTAGTATAGATAATAGGGTGGGCTTAAATAGGGAAATTTTTGAACTTTTTTGCTTCCAGGGGCTCAAATGGCTTCCAAGTTAATAAAAAATAATCCCTGAAAATTTGAGCTCTTAATATTGACTTTAAGATAGTTCACTTTCCAACTTAAGTTTCTTATGGAAATAACGTGGGAAACATTTAATTTGTTCTTTAGAATTCCATAACTCAGCGACAAATGAATCGAAAGTAACCAATCCTGTCATAATATTATTGTAAATTTAACGTTTTACAAAAAAGAGCTCTAATGAATCTGATGACAATAAACAAGTACAAAAAATGAAAGATCACAAGAATAATATTTTATTTGCTTCTTTTTGATCATAAAAACAAATTTTGCATAAGAAATTTGATATATGTCGTAAAAATAATTTTTTACTTAATAATTATAGTTAATAATATTAATAATTATATAACAATTAAACTTTGAGCTCGAATAACTCTTAAGCCAATAGATTTAACGAAAAATCATAAGAGCTCTTTTTTGTAGAGCGATAAATTTACAATAATCATGACGAGATAAGTAACTTTCGATTTATTTGTTGCTGAGATATGGAATTTAAAAAAAATTCCCATGTTATTTCCATAAAAAACTTAAGTTGGAAAGCGGATTATATTCAAGTTAATATTAAGAGCTCAAATTTTCAGGGAGCTTTTTTATTCAAAGTGGCTTGGGACCCATTCAACTTAAAAGCTTAAAAGATAATCATAGAATTTTAAATAATACGCCATATAACAAATATCAAATACTAAAACTTCAAATTAAGTCTTCTTTTGTCCAGAGAGTTATTTAACTTCAGTAAAATTCTACACTCAATGCCAAAATATTCAGAGCATATTTTGCGAGTCAAAATAACCCTTTTTTCCCTATAAAAATAAAGCATAATATTACACCAAACCCCTTCCCGCCGCTTAGATAAATTTAATTCTTTTGAAAATCCAAAACACTTGGTACCAAAATTTTCCCTATAAAATGTTAAATTCGGTAGCATGATCAATTAGGCCATGAACCACCCTAAAACTATAGTAAACTTCATTTTTCACATACAGCCAAGCGTTTGAAGCGTCGTGAATGTTATTTGCTTCAGATTATAAGCAATTTTTGTACACAAAACTACTAATTCTCATTATTCATCGATAAAAAAAGATTCTATGAATAATTCCATGATTAAAAAAATGATCAAGGAAATTAAAATGACAGTCTATAACAAAAACCAATGATTAATACTAAAAATTTAGTCGATCAATTTATCTTTAGTTGTCCAAAAAATGAATTAACCGAGTTTGGAAAAAATTTCCAATGAAATTCAACAATCAATACCTCAATTTTCAAGGCATTTTTTTCAAGTCAAAATAATCTTTTCCTTATAATAAAAATCAATCTTTTCCCTATAAATATAAAGCACAACCTTATCACCAACCTCCCGCTTTGCTAAGTTGAAATTTTGAAATCTTTTGAAAGCTTTAACTTTATATCAAAATCTTCGCATCTTTCCTCATCAAAATTTCATGTTTTCCCTTGAAAAATTTCAAGTTTCGGCAGCACGATCAAGTAGGCCATGTACCAATCAAAAAAATTTATACCATACATTTTCTTCGTACAACTAAGCGTTCGCCAGAAAATCGTTGGAAAATGAAAGAAATTGTAGTCCAAATAAAGTTATCCAAAATAAAAATAAAAAACAGTAGGCTTTGATTACACAATCGTGATTGTTATTTGTTTTAATCGAATCGTACAGTCCTCTGGTGAGAGATTTGTGATTTAAATGAAAAATAATTGAATCGAAAATTCATTAAAAATGATGAAAATTTCACAGGAAATTATAAAATTTAATAGAAAATAGCTTTTCCTAAAAAAATTCCACTAGAAAAAAAGCAAAGCAAAATTAGAGTATCATAATACAACGAAAAGTCAGTAATTTGTGAGCAAATTTTTAATAAATAAACCCTAATTTCACCTTCATTTGTTTATGAATTTATATCGAAAGTGCATCGGAAGCATAAAAGTGTAAAACTTTTAAAGTTTATTTCACAACCATACTTTGTTCGACATTTTTATTTTTTCATCCATGAATCTTAAAGCTTTTAGCCAAATATTATATACTGGTTTAAAACTTATGAAATTTCCCAGCATTTCGCACAATAAAAACCTCAACTTGATTAAAAAAATTATCCTTTTATAACGCCAGAAAGTTGAACTAAATTTTTGCATAGATAGGTACCTTAAAAAAGCTCACAACGTCCGATATAAGTAGGCGATGAAATGCACTTTTCCCCCAAAACTGCTTCTATGTACTTAAGAAGAAAGAAATGCAAATGATTTTATTTTTCAAAGAATTATTTTCCAAATTAATTCAATTTGAACAAATTATATCAACATATAATTTTTTTTTCAATAAATTTCAATTTACCAAAAATTCAGCCAAATCTTTCTATATCTTAATCAATCGATTCGATATATACATAAATATATAATTTATGTTTTTTTTTTATAAATTTCATAACATTAAATTTATCGTTCGAAAAAAAAATTCAAGCTCAAATAAATTGGCCAAATCCCTCTAATCCTCATCATATTTCCCGTCCATTAAATCGTCTTCTATTACTCAAAAAAAAAAAAAAAACGGTTTTAATGACTCAAAAAATGAAATATCATTAGTCAAATGATGCTGCGTTGATTCTCGTTAAATCCACCCTAATAGACCTCAATACTACCATCCTATTCATCCACCCTCCTCGGCTTTGATATTACATAAAAATCATACTTATCAATAAACCCCCTGAAAAACATCCCCCCGGTCCATTCGAGTTCCGTTCGAGAAATTGTCAGCATGTTTCACAGGAAGGAAACCTTTGCCCGAGTGGAAATTTAAGACAAAGTATCAAGAGTTTTTAATGAATGAGTGAAGGGGGAAGCTTTTATTCACGCTTCCATTATTCAGAGCTTTAATTTTCGTCAACCCCATCATCATCAACGTTTTGGTGAACGATTTGAACTTTATAGCGTTTTGTTAATGTTCTTCTCCCATACAGTTGCAACCAAAAATTATCCCCACAAAAAAAAATCAATACAAAATACAAAGAGCATAAATTACAACTTGAGAAAAAAAATTTCATGTCCCAAAACAATTAATGTTTAAATTACTTTGTAAATAAGAAAAGTTTATGTTAAAAATTCTCAGTCAAATCTTTCTCAGTCTCTCAAAGACAATGCGAAGCTTTTTCGAGCTTTATGTCAATTATAAACAATTTACGAAAAGTCAGTTTTCTGATGATATTTCAAGTCGGTTGACTCGTTTATTTAATGCCATTAAAGTGGATTAAGTTCGTACTTTTGAATGATAATAGTTTGGAAAAGTTTGCGTGAATAATTGGGGAAGAAGAGGAAGAGGAAGAATAAGAAGAGTGGTGCAAAAGCATCGGTCGGAATGATGAGTGTGTGATGCCACTGCTAGTTGGAATAGTTTGTGAAAATGTGTTTGTGGTTTTTTTAAGGATATTAATGAGAATGGCCGGGAAAATTCAAGGGGTCGGGGGCGGGGGAGCGGAAGGGTAAGACGGAGAAATGGTATAATTGAGAGAGGATTTAATTAAGTTGGTGAATGAGCTTATTTTTCACTGTGAAAACTTGGCAAGACAGCAATTTTTAATGTAGGTAATTAAAAATGAGGTTTTTGTGTAAAAAATTTTTTCTCCCCAATTTTTTTTGTGTTGGTGATTTTATTACGTCACCAACTCAAAAGACTTAATTCAAAAACAAAGGCTTAATTTTTATGAGAAAAGTTGGAGTAGGTAATCAACACATTTCTTATACAATTCAATGCCAAAAATGCATTTTTTTTTGATAATTTTTCAATGAAAAGTTAAAGTTTTGACAAGAAAAAATAATGAAACATTGAAAATACTTAAGTCTTAAAAGTTTAAAAAATTATGGTATTAGGTTTATAACTTAAAAACCGGAATGTGAAACTGGAGTAACCACTTAAGTATGCGCAGTAGCAAATTATTCACATATATGTCATTTTTAGGCCCTATTGATAAGCTATCAATATTCGTTAACTATTTTAGTCGTGATACTATTTTTTAAAATTAAATAATATATTTTTTTCCATTATTCTAAAAATAACGCATACTTTTACTAAATGAGGCCATTTTGAAAAGCAAATAAAAAATTGCAAGGCTCCTAGATCAAATTTATACACGAATATCATTGGTTTAAAATTCAAGATGGTCGAGCTTTGAATAAGAACATGATTGGTTCTTACCAATAAATTCTGGAAAATCAAAGGTCACTATGAGATTTTCGTAATTAATTCACATTTGAAACACCAATAGTAAATAATGAGGCTACTAGATCGATTTTATTCATAATTCTCATTGGTCAAACTATAACTATTAGGGCCGAGGCTAAGATAAGAGCATGATTGCGGTTTTTATTAAATAGACAATTCAATTTTTCCCAAAAATTACAATTATTGACTAATTTCAGGATGTATTCTACGCTTTTTTTCTTGAAAAAAAATCTTTTTTCTTGTCCTAAGTTATGTCTACATTATTTTGGAAATCCAAACAATGTAAAATAGGAATTTATTATAGAAAAAAATTAATTTAAAGCCGTGGTTCCAAAATATATCCATGGAATTTTGAATCATTCTTAACATTGATAAATATTTTTTTAATTTCTGAGTCATAATTAATAAATTAATAAATAATAATATGTGTCCTATGACTAAATTTCTTCTTTTTTACGACGCGTTTCAGCTGTTTTTAGCTGTCATCATCAGGTAATGATTATTTTGTCAGTTGTCAACAAATTTCATATAAGTCGTTTGTTTTTTATAATTTGTCGTTAAGCATATTATTTGGATCTAGTTTGTGGGCTTTTTATATTTAATTTTCTTCCAGGGTGTTCATAGGTCATCATCCTTTCTTATGTAGTGACTTAAAATTTGTTTTGAAATTTCAGCATTGATAATTTTCGTCATAAAGGAGTTTTGTAAAATAGCAAGTTCCTGTAGGAGAGATAATACTGGAACTCATTTTGGATGAGCAAAATAGAGGAATTTAAATTGGAGGAAAACGATTTTCCAACCTTCGATTCGTAGACGATACAATCATAAATCCAAACAGTGAAAGAAAATTATTGGAATTCATTCGAAGACTTCAAATCGTAAGTCAAAATTTCGCTTTAAAAACAATAAAACCAATAATCGTTGATCACGATAATTATCTAAATTAGAATAAGAAAAAAGTTGCCAAAATAAGAGAAGAAAAATTTTTTATAGTTCTCAGTTTACGGATCTTAATTAAGACCGAAGGTTTTAATTGTGCGAAGAAAAGTATTCCTTACAAAATCAACGATCTTCACCGTTAAAAGTAAATTTCAAATTGAAAAATATTAATTCCGGAATATAATTAAGAGTTATAAAGAAAAATTAATTAAATAACAATAATTTTCTTTGCGATATATGAATTATAAATCGAAAGAAATACCGTTCCAAATGTCCTGTACTCAAAAGTCACTTTACACGAGAAATCCTAAGCCTACTTATACAAATCAAGGCACTGTAGTTATGGCGCAGAATGCATGGGCCAATCATAACACACCGTACAAAACTCAATCTTTATTTCGACCAATCAGTGAAATTTTTACTAAAACTTTATAGATTTTAACCAATAACATGATTCTTTGGTGTATATTCCTTATATTTTGTTCCGAAATATCTAGTTTGGTCAATGTAGAATTTTTCACAGGAACCACATTTAATTTTATATATATTTCGGTTTTTATATTTTTCATTGTAATTTGATTGTTCTCCAATGGTTTAAGAATTTTGATCATGTTATTTGTTGAAAATGCAGAATTTGAATTTATTTTTCTTTAGGAAGTTGGCGATTGAAAAATTAAATATATTATTGAAGTTTGATTTTGTATATTTTTTGTTTTCTTTTGGTGGAGTTGGAAGAATGGATTTTTTAAGTAAATTTCGATATTATTTGGTCTACGATTGAACTGTTGTATCCATTAGTAATGGCTATATGTATAATAATCTTAAATTTTCCTTCACGAGCTTTGGTGCTACGAGAGAACTTGATCTCTTTGTGCACTAGACTATTGTAAGCTACCATTTTTTGGTTTCTTGGGTAAAATGATGTTTTATGGATGGTTATGTTCGTTATTGTTGGTTTTCTTTATAAATTGTATAACAAATTTTCATTTTCATTGATGATTGTTGTGTCTGAACAGTTTATTGTTTAGTTCGTGTTTTGAAGTGAATTTTATTTTCGAATTAATTTTGTTCAAATCGGAAACCATATTGTCAATTAGTCGGGTATTTCCATTAAGGGGGTATTCTACTCTAGAAATTTGAAAAAATCAAAAAAAATTTTTTTTCATAATCCGATAGTTTAGATATTCAAAAATATCCTCCGAAAAGGATTTTTCAAAATCCAAATTATTTCCGAAGTTATAGCGGTTTTGTATGAAGCTGGAATGGCTGATTAAGAAAATTTAAGTAATACATACTATTCTATCAATTACGCTGCCTGAAACTTAACGTAAAACTTTAAACGCATTTTTCTCGAAACTGTCTTTTTCAAAACGATACCCACAATTTCTCAGGTTCTACTCAACCGATTTACCTGAAATTTTTACAGAGTCTTCTTTATAGACTTGTCTATGTCCGGAACTATCCCCATCCCAAAATTGTGATTTTTACTATTTTTAAAAAAATCGAAACAGTCAAAAAAAATTGGTACAAAAATTGTTTTTTTTTTCAGGCAGTCGCCCTTCGTCGCCTTTCGTGAAAATTTTTTTTCCATACTTTTCCTTAGTTCCAGACATTGCGACATTATTCTAGATTAATAATATTTTTTTTTTTTTGGGGTCAGATTACTAGGAGGGATGAAATCGTGGGTATGGTCACGTGCCAATTTTTTGAGACTCCCCATTTCATCAGCTGCTAATTTTTGAAATTTTTAACTTTTTTCATTTTTTTCTGTATTCTTGAAATGTTAATAAATAACTGATAAAAAAATGGATAGTAAAAATATTAATTGGCTATTTTTTATGACATTTCAAAAATTACCTGAAATTCATGCCTCTAGACTAGAATACTCCCTTAAATAATATAACTGTATCGTCTACATATCTTCCATAATATATTATTTTGATTCATATAAATATCGGCCAGTAGTCTTGATAAAGGGGAACCCATGACCAAGCCTTCCATTTGGTGATAAAATACATGAAAGGGAAATAGTTTTGTTTTAAGATGGTGTTTAACAAATTCAATATGTCGTTTGTTACCATATAATTATATATTTTTTATATCATTAGATTATATTGCATAATTTTGATTGTTTCTTCAACAGGAACATTTGTGTATAAATTGACAATATCAAGTGATTCCATTTTGATGTTCAGTGGTAGTTTTAGGTTTTTAGTATAACTAATAAATTCATATGTTTTTTAATAAATAATTTTCTTTCAATATGATGCCTGATTCGATGGCTTGTATTAATTTTTTGGCTAACCAAATCCAGGAGCAAGTTTATAATCCACTACCAGTCGATTTGGCATATTTATATAAAATTCAATGGAATCCAAATCTTAGGGCTTACACGAAAAATATTGAAAAAATATTGCTTGAAAAGCAAAGACAATCAACTAATTAAGAATATTTCAAACAAAAAAATCTACCAAAGCTATTTTTTTCCATTTTAATTATCTGCAATGAAATCCACCTAGTCTGTATTGAAAATTTGCAGACTTATTTGTTGGAAATGCATAATTGAATCACTTGTGCACCATGTTTTGCATATGTTTATTATTCTAAATGAATGATCACGATTGCAACGTCAAGTTAGAAACACGAAACGGATTTAGTTTCATTGACATAAAACGAATTATTTCTATATCAAATCCAAGACACCAACCACATACTAATCAACAACCATTGCCACCCAATTCAAAAACTTGACCTTACACAAAATTGCTACCTTAGGCCAAGCAAAAATAAAAACAAACGCAATCTCTTTAATATTTAAAATGGCAAAAAGCACACAACAGCTTCTGTTTATGTTTATTATTAATTTTGTCCTTGAACTTTTCCTTCCGAGCTTTCATAAGTTGGTGGAAGATCGACAAACATTTTCTCTGCAGAAACTCAACGTAAATACATATCTCACAATTGCTAGCTGCGAACATATCTAACCACCACCTCTTACCCCGCATTGTTGAAATTCATTTCACACAATACATATACAAATATAGTAGAATAAAGCGAAATAGAGAAATATATCATTCGCGAAATTAGCATAAGATTTAATCAAGTTATGCACAAGCACAAATATAATAAAAACTTCGTGTTCGCATCTTGAAAAATGAAATGTTTGGATTTGATTGTAGAAAAAGTTTCGCGCGCAAAAACGTTGCCCAAATGGGGAGAAATCAACGAGAACATTCATTCTTATGGGATTATAATAATATGTAAATATAAAAATTTGTCATCACTTAACTTCAATTGAGTTTGATAAAGTGTCAGTGAACTGAGTACGAAATTGCTTGATAAATATGATAACAAGCGTTTCTTTATTTTTTTTTTTGAAGATTAAAGTTTAAATTTTATTTGAAACTTATCATTCGCTACTTTTTCATAAAGCCATTAAATTTTTTAAAATAAATATAAGATATTTCATGTGTACAGTCTTAGTATATGAGAAGTAATTACGATAATATATGAATGGATGAATTATTGAAATATAGACTAAGTAAGTTTAAGGATATCTAATAAGGGGTTGAAATCATGCTAAATATCTGGCAGTATGATTTCTAATATTGTTCCGACAAAAATATAATAAAACTGACCTTTATACTTTGACAAAACTGAGCTTTAATTTTTTTTTATTGACATCCAAATGTTTATTTATTGCCATCTATATACATATTATATATAATTTGAGCTTGAATAAAATACACTTTTGCTACCTGTTACCTGCCCAAGTAGCCACCATTCAAACTCCATAGTGTTGAGGACATTCACATAGTAATTTTCAGCTGTTATGGAATAACGAAAAAAATATTAGTTTTAATATTCAACGGTTGAGAAACTAAAGTCCTTTAAAAAAATATACAAAATCTGTATAATAAATGCCATTTCAGCGGTATTATTTGAAAAGAAATGGATTGACGGTATACTCTCTTTCTTTAATACCTTCTCGAAAATGTCAGCAATTAATTTCAGTACGTAATACTAAAATTAATTTTAAATTCATTGAAAATTCACTTAGTTTTCCTATTTCATTTAAGAAAAATGAAAACTTAACATTTGGAACAAAGTTCCAGATACATAATATATGAATGAGAAAGCAATGGCTGTCGGGAAAATCACTTTCTCGTTTCAATTTTTGACTATTGGAGAAAAAAAACAGTGGTAATTATTTGCTTTTAAATGGGAATATATAATGTAGCATAGAGTATAAGAAATTGGATAGTAGGCTTTGGTTTTCCTAGATACATCGGCAAGAACCAATCAGACTTTTATTCAAAGCTCGGCCATTTTAAATTTTAAACCAATAATGTTTGTGTATAAGTTTTCTAGGCACTCTTGAAAATTTTTATATACTTTTCGAAATGGCTTCATTTCATAAATGACGTCCATCAAATTAGGCCTACACTTTTGGAAATTTGGAAAAAATATCTTCGGAATATTTTGGTGTTTTTTTGTCATTAAAGTTTGTCGCTCGTATATTTTCCAGGAAAACCCCATGTAGTATTAACTTTACGTTTTGAGGTTCTTTATAAATATTAAAATTTCGAATTTTTTTTTGCGCCATTAATTGGTGTTTTTTTGTCGTTCAAAAGTTCCAAAAGAAAAAATGTAAAAGCTTGCATATAATCCCGGGAGAGGCTACAAAAATAAAAAGCTCTTTTACACATATCTCTAATATAATAGTTTTAATACTAATGAAAGCACGCGACCAATATCATATAGTTATCCGAGTGATTAAATTATTTCTTTCAGAACTTCTGAGCAACAAAATAACACCAATTTATGGTGGGAAAACATTTTGAAAATTCAAAATGTTTCAATTTTAAAAAACAGCCCAAATCGAGCTTTTTCTTTAAAGCGATTCCCGGGGAAAATATACAAGTAATGAAGATTTTTCTTTCGGAACTCTTAAAACGGCAAATAAATTCCTAAACATTCCATAGTTATTTTTTCCAAATTTCAAAAGTGTAACGCTAGCTTGATGGACATTTATTAATTTTTAGAATATAGTAATGTTCTATAACAAAGACGGTAAGAAAATTATAATTTTTCAAATCTAATTTAATGCCTTAATACTCCGTTAGTAATGGGTTTTATCTTGTTTTTATGAAAGAAAAAAACGAAATTACTTAATTAGATTTTAATTTTTAATATTTGAGTTACTAAAATCTTTTAAAAAAATCATGAAATACTAATAAAATGCATATATTTTAAGCACTTTACGTTTCTGAAAGTATTTTAATGAAAGCTCTTCGTCAGTTAAGGAAACTAAAAAAAAAAGTATGAATTTCAAATGTTGCATTTTCATTGACCATCTTTGAAAAATATTAGTTATTAATATTGAACGGTTGAATAACTAGAGTCCTTTAAAAATAATACACAACAACTGAAAAATAAATGCGAATTTAGTAGCTTTTTAATGAAGAGAAATGGGTCAAGGGTTTAATTTATTTTCTAATATCTACACGAAAATTTCGGCAATTATTTTTTAGTAAATAGTTCCTATTTTTTTTTTTAATTTCAACGAAAATTCACTAGATTTCCTTTTTTAAATGGGAATCTAAAATGGAGGGCATAAGAAATTGGATAGTAAGCTTTGGTTTTTCTGCATATGTCGGTAAGAACCAATCAGATTCTTATCCAAAGGTCAGCCATTTCAAATTATAAGCCAATGATACTTGTGTATATATTTTCTAAGCACTCTTACCAATTTTTATATATATGCTTTTTTAAATTGACTTTATTTCATAAATATATGGGGATTTTAAAGGATATAATAAAAAAATATATATAACTAGGAGGGAAAAAACACCATGATTTAATTTTTTAAATCTAATTTTATCTAATCTATGTATAAAATGTCGTAATAATCTAACTTTATAACTAAAATCTTTTGAAAAAATTGGAAAATGCATATATTTTTACCACTATCGTTCTTTTTGAATTTATTTAAAGAATCATTCCATTAATGAAAGCTTTTGTTTAGTAAGGGAAAAAAAGAAAAAAAAGTATGAATTTCAAATGTATTTTTGCGTTGATCGTTCCAATGCAATCAAATGCAGTTTTAGTTTGATTATGTAATGATAATTTCTGAGGGTTTAAGAGCATTTAATTGAGTTATCGTCCAACGTGGCGATTACAACAATGAATATGGATATATACCATAAGTGGCAAGTTGCACGGAAATGAAACAGTGCGAAAGATTTCAATAATTCATTTTCAAACTTCCATCGGGGTGCTTCCATTATAAACTCCGATTGGAAATGGTTAGTTAAATATTTGATTGGAAAACGAGGCCGCGCGTATCGAAAATGGAAGAGCAACGCCCCTGATCTGCTGCTCGATGGACTCGATATATGGAATTTCTGCATTTCTATATAAAGTAAACAATTTCCACAACTTGGAAAGCTCACGACATAAAGATAAATTATCCCAGCCATTCAGTGGTTTTGTGTCAAATCTATGACATTATGATGACATAACGACAGGGCCCAGTGTTCCAGTCTTGGCGAGGGGATGATAATCCCGTTTCACTCACCCCTGACGATAGTTTAGTGACACTTGTCGATAATACCCCGACTCGTCTCTGAACGAGGGTGCTTTGCTCTTATCGTGCTTAGTTTCTTAGTTCTCATTGGTCTTATGGACTCGCCATTATTTACCAACAGTCAAAACTAACTTTAACTCCAATCAAACTCAAGAGGAACAGGAAGAATATGGGAGACGAAGGGAGACGAAGGGATAGTTTTCGATGCTTGTGACCGTCGGAACCTTTTAAACTTTTGCTGAGCTTTCAACTTGTATGCACTGAAAACAATCGTTGCCGGAAATGAGCAAGTTTCTTTTTGTTTATTTATTATTAAATGGTTTGAATGTTTGCTAAAAGTTTATAAGCACTCGACTCCATTGAGTACTTTAAGATAGAAGACAAAAATTTTGAAAATATCTAACACTATCATAGTTTATGAGGTATTAATGAAAAATTTTTTCGACAAATAACCCGAATTTAACGCACCGTTTTCATAATTAGCATCCATTAAAACATCTCATTGTAATATAAATCGTTCAGTGATCGTCTTTGATATTTAATGCTTTGTTAAAAGATTTATAAATGTTTAGAAGCACGGCTTGGCATTAAAGGTAGGTGTATATGTATATGTGTATATGTGTACCTCTACTCATATCTACAAACTCAAGTAATTGTTTGACGATATTATCGTTGGCTTTTGAATTTTCTTTGAGCGCTTTTGTGATGGTTTAGATAAAATTTAATGTCTCAAAAGTCATTCACCTTTTGTTTGACTGCTCCAAACGATCTTCTATAATTAGAAACAAACAGATTTCAGTTTCTGTATGTATTTTTGAAATATAATTGTCTCAATGTGGAATACTAAACGTAATTAATTGATCACTAAACGATCAAATAATGGAATGGAAATTTATTAACAATTGTAATTGTTGCAAGGCAGTAAGTAGTTTGCGCAAATGGATAGAAATTCAATGGTCGTTAGTGTCAACCTTTTAAGGCTTTCATGTCAAATTAATTCCAACAATTAATTGTATACGAGACATTCGCATAAATCATTCCAAACCCAATTCACAATTGGGGGAATTTATTTTCGAAAATCAAGACAAAGGATATAGGCCGGTTTGTATGGTAAAAGTACCTCCTAGGCTTTTTCGATTCACAGTCAGAGTGGATCGTTTTGATACTCAATAAAAAAATTTAGGCAAATTTCCAGCTTTTAATCGCAAGCGATTTTCGAAAAAAAATACCATGTTTCAATTTTTTTAGCAGTAAAATTTAAAATTAATAACTAATTAATAATTAAGGGGGAGTTTTAGGAAAATGGAGGAAAAATAGATCAAAGAATCTTCATAAACTTTTATCGTTATCGAAAAGTGACAAAATGTGAGAAATCAAACAGCATGGGGAGGGAAATCAAAATCCAAAAAAATCTTTTGACAAAATAATTTAAGTCTAAAGGCTATAGGCTGGTTTGTATGGTAAAGCTGCCTCCGCGGTTTTTTCGATTCAAAGTCAGAGGGGATCGTTTTGATACTAAATAAAAAAAATTAGCCAAATTTTCAGCTTCTTCGAGTATTTCGGAAAAAAGCCTTTTTCGATTTTATTTTATTTTAACTATTAAAATTTAAAATTTATAACCTACGATTTTTTTCCCCATTCTTAGCAGTAAAAGGCATGAAAAAATATTTTTTACAATTATTTTCAGATGGAATGTCGATTTAGAAGGACCAAAATAAAATTAAAATTATTTTTTTGAAAAGTGTCCACCACCAAATTTTCTCAAGGTCAATTTTTTAACAAAATAATTTAATTTAATAAATATTTATATTAATAATAAATTTATATTAAAAATTTAATAAATATTTAATCATAAATACAAATTTTGCGTAAGAAATTTGATATATTTCGTAAAAATAATTATTTGTTTCATAATTACAGTTGGTAATATTAATAATGATATAATAATTAAACTTTGAGCTCGAATAACTCTTAAGCCAATAGATTTAGCGAAAAATTATAAGAGCTTTTTTTGTAGAGCATTAAATTTACAATAAACATGATGTAATTTTGTTACTTTCGATTTATTTGTCGCTGAGTTATGGAATTCTAAAGAACAAATTAAATTTTTCCCACGTTATTTCCACAAGAAACTTAAGTTTGAAAGCGGACTATCTTAAAGTTAATATTAAGAGCTCAAATTTTCTGGGATTTTTTTTTTTATCAATTTGGAAGCATTTGAGCCCCTGGGAGCAAAGAAATTCAAAAATACTTCATTAAGGACCACCCTAATGTACAATTATTAGAGCTAATAAAAATATATTATTATGTATTTCAAAGAATTATTGCATAAAAAATATTATTTTAAGACAATTTCTTCATTTTCTAAATATATGTATATATATATATATATATATATATATATATATATATATATATATATATATATTTTGAGTTGAAAAGTAATTATCTTCATATTACTTTACCAAAAAAATGAATAAGTGAGCTTTAGCATGAGATATAGAAAAATCAGTTTTTATTTTTTTTCATAATGTTCCACCAAATCAAAAAAATTACTGAGTATAAAGGAGTTTAAAGACGTTTTTTGAGAAAATTTGGCGTTGGACACATTTCAAAAACGCACTCAAAAAATTATTTTTTATTTTGTTTCGATCCTTAAAAATCGACATTCCATCTGAAAATAATAGAAAAAATATTTTTTTATGCCTTCTACTCCTAAGAATGAGAAAAAAATCGTAGGTTATTAATTTTAAATTTTACAGCTAAAATAAAATAAAATCGAAAAATGCTTTTTTTATTCGAAATAATCGAAAACCGCTTGCGATAAAAAGCTCAAAATTTGGCTAAATTTATTTAGTATCAAAACAATCTGCAGACTTTGAATCGAAAAAGCCGCGGAGACACTTTTACCATACTAACCAGCCTATATCCTTTAGACTTAAATTATTTTGTTAAAAAATTGACCTTTTTTTGGATTTTGATTTCCCTCCCCATGCTGTTTGATTTCTCACATTTCATCACTTTTCAATAACGATCAAAGTTCATAAAGACACTCTGATTTGATTTTCCTCAATTTTCCTAAAACTCCCCCTTAAAAAAATGATTTTTTTTATTTGAAAGTCAATAGGGAAAAAATTGACTTTTCACTTCATTCCGTTAGTCCATATATATTCGTATGTGTAGGTTTTGTTTATATGGCGTAGAAAAGGGCAAAAAATTGTTTGAAAACTGTTTAATAAATCGTTCCCCATTTCCATTTCCGCCGCATTGTTTGAAGCCTGCGGCAACAAAAAGTGGCCTCTTTTGACATAATTTTTATCGGTTTATTGTATGATATGTCAGCTGAAAAGTTTTTACCATAGGCAAGGGTCGGGAATTAGATGAAGACGTTTCGGTGACTGACAATGAGAGTCGGGGGGGGGGGAGGAAAAAAAAGGGGAATATCGTTCTACTTTGTATATTTTTTCTAAGTTGATGTCATAACAAGCGTACGTGATTTGTATTAATGGAATGGAAAAGAATGATGTCTGATTTATTATCGCCCGTGACTTTAATATTACTATTAAATAGCAGCCGTTCCCCCGTTAACATATCGTATGACACAATAAGGGTCATTCTATTCTATCACGAATCAATCGAGATTAAATTGCAGTTTTTTTATGGGAAACTTATTGAAAATTCTTGGTACCTTTTACGACTTCTATCGACTCAAATTTTGCTTAAAAATTTTAAGTTTAGTTTTAAAAATAACAGATGATAAACTTCAGATCTCAGCTTTTATTAAATACTAGCTGATCCCCGCGACTTCGTCTGCGTAACGTATTTAATTTTTTTTATTTCTTTTACGAAAAATATAATCATACTTAAAAACACTTCACATTTCTTGAAAAAGACACATTTAATAAACTGTGGCAAAGAATAAAATAGTTCTATGCAATAATCAATGAATCTACGATAGGTATACCTACCGTGAACCAAATACTCCGTAAATCAATCATCATCTATACATAAATAAAAAATATCGCCAAGTTCAATAAATTCGGTCTTAATTATGACTTAAAAAAAGTCGAAACTTATCAAAATACTCGCGTCAAAATAACCCCATCTTTTCCATCCTTTTTCCAAAAAACTATTACACTATTGCACTGTACAACACAACCGCGAAATTGAAATTTGTTCAATTACACGAAACCCAGTTCTTCCATAATCATGTATAACCGTTATGTATCTTTAAACTTATTATTGAAATATTTGACTTTCAACTTAATAATCAAACCATATTGGATAGTCAAGAGTTCACCATACACGATTTGGCGTATGCCTTTTGCTATGGCAGAGGATTTTAAATTTCTTTTATCATTATGATGATATGATTATTTATTATATATCCTTATGATGATTTCTGGCTGGAATTGCGAATTTTTTTCGTGATCCCTTTCGCGCACTTGCAAATAAAAGATATTGTCTCCCCCCAAGAAAAAAATCTTGAATCCGCCTTGTCTGTTAGGGTAGCAATTTTTAAAAAAAAAATCTTATCACATGCCTACTTCCTATAAGGAATACACCGAATATTAAAATTTCATCAGTCAGAGCAGATATATAAATACACGGTTTTAAAAACGTATTTGCTTTAAGCTTTATTTCTATTATTATTATTATTACTATTACATTTTTTTCGATAATATTTCCTTACTAAGTAACCTTAAGGATCTATTTACAACAATTTTGTAAAAAAAAAGGTTTACTATCAGATTATTGCCTAGAAAAACAATTATATTTCCAAAAGGCAATTTTTTATACTTTAAATTACTGTGCTTTTTATTAGTTCAACTAAAAATATTAATACAGATCATTCTCTAACTTTTAAATATCTTTCCAATGATATATAACTCGCCTATCTAACGTAAATTTTTTTTTCATCCCTCAGTTTTTACGTAGGGGATACATTCCCTTATTATTTTTAAGGAATGATAAGTAGCCTAACGTGTGTGTGGGTAATTGTGTTGTATCTTAATATAAAGTTTCATTAAATTCGGTTGTTCCGTTCTTTAGTTAAATCACCAGCGCACGCGATGTAAGAAAGTTTTTTGGTAATTTTTTCACACATTATTGGAGTTTTAGTATGGATCCCTAATTTTTTTGAAAATTTAATATAGCCTATGTTCACCGGAAATAGTGTAGGTGTCCAACAGTGAAAGAATTTTTCAAATCGGTCAAGTAGTTTCGGAGCCTATTCAAAGCAAACAAACAATCAAATCTTTCCTCTTTATAATAATAGAAGAAGAAGAAGACAATTCAGGTTGTTTAAGATCGGTTTTTTTTTTATTTAATATTTTTAATATTCAGTAGTTACGTTTCGTTACGTATCGTAACTTCATCAAGCTTCTTGATTCACAAAAAATATAATATTTTCAATTTAAATTCAATAAATAAAAATAGCAATTTTTGAAAATTTTGGTTCCTTTTTTACGACTTCTATCGAATCAAATTTTGCTTAAATATTTTAAGTTTAGTTTTAAAAAACATCAATTTTTGAAAAGTCAGCAAAAATGTGCAATCAATAGAGAAATTTTTAACAAAGCCACTCGAAAATGAGTTGACAACTCAACTGCCATGATTGACACTCGTGAAACTTTTCGTTGCAGTGCAATAATTCAGCGTTTGAAAAATTTTATTAGATTCTTCCGTCTCGATATTCGTGACGATTGTCTTGAATCGTAACAAACAACAAACTGCGATAACAACGTGATAAAAACACGAAGTAATAAAAACTACATTGGGGTACATTGGGGGTGAGTTATTGGGGGTGGGTGGGGTGGCAGTAGAAGAGTTTTAAATGATACGAGCTAATGACACGATATTCATCCATCAAGAGTTGCAGACTGCTTTTGATGCCTTATAATAGTTGCTGCTGTTGTTGCGATTGTACAACGATGCAATTTGCGAGAAATGTTTTCTAAATACCCTCAAAAACACATATCATATGCAACGCTTATCCTCCACATTAAACCACCGCAATCCTCATCCACCCCACCCCACCCCCCATTTACTAAAACAAAACGTCATATCTTTCATTGGCATGCAATTCGGTTGTTACAAACAATATTTAATGTAATAACCAATCACTCTAAGTAATTACACGGATTTTTTTTTTTTTTTGATGCAACTTCAAGGAAATATAAAAGTCTATGGATGCTTATAGCGTTTCTTGTACACAGTTTCTTTCATTTCTCGAGTGTTTTGAAATCGTTTTGTTTTCCAGTTAGTTATATATTGCAACTGTTGGAGATGTACGTGAAAGTAGGTTATATTTAAATAAGACAGACTTACGAGCTTTTTAAAGCTTTGTTCAGAGCTTTTTTATTGCGCTCCTCAACTGTAGCACAAGAGGAGCCAGTTGTTTTATATGAGAATTTCCATTCGCTTGAAATTTGTACTATTTTTTTTTTGGTCGGTTCACTGTTTTTGGGAGTCAATAACTTTTGAACGTAACAATTTTTATTCGATAGAAACGTGGCAAACTAAAGTCAGAAAAAAATTGGATATCCTAGTAAAACAGGTGTTTTTTTTATTTATTTTTAACGAAAACATAGTTTAAGTCTCACACAAAAACCAATACTAATAAATGAGGTTTCAATTGAATGAAAATTATTTTTATGGTACCACAATTATTGAAATTTAGAGAATAAAACATCAAAATCGACAATTTTGGTTTCAGGACTTTCTTAGTTTTAAAAATCCTTGAAAACTTCTTAAAAGAATAACTCCTTATCTTGAAAGTAAAAACATCATTCCTTCTCACCAATTTGATTTCAGGCCTAATTTTTAATAATACCATCCTGAATAGTTCCTTATAGGTGCCTGATCAGGATAACCTGAGAAAAAAAAAGTGGATTTTTTTCAATAATGCCAGCCTGAAAAATTCCTTACAGGGACCTGATCAGTATAACCCGATAGAGAATGATTTTGTATTTAATTCGGTCAGCCTGAAATGGTCCTCATATGAGCCTTATCAGGATGTCTCGATGAGAAATCGAATATTCTCAGTAATGCCATCCTGAAATGATCCTTATATGAACCTGATTAGGATAACCTGATGAGAAATAGTGTTTTTTTCAATAATGCAATCCTGAAAATTTCCTTATATGGGCCTGATCATGATTACCGAATAGAATATTATTTTTTGTTCAATAAGGTCAGCCTGAAAGAATCCTGATATGAGCCTGGTGAGGATAACCTGATGGGCAATTGATTATTTTTCAATGACGTTTTCCTGATGCTATCCCAATGTGGAAGTTGCATGGAAAACCCGAGAACAAATAATTTTGTTTTTAATAAGGCGATTCCCTCAAATTTCTTAGATGGACCTCATCAGGATAACCTGATGAGAAAGAAATTTCTGTGTTAATCAGGCTATCCCCATGCCATCCTCATGTGGCCCTCGTCAGGTTAGTACTAATGAGGAAACCCTTGTTTTCACCTGATAAGGTCTATACAATACTTCAAAGTTAATCAGGAAAAAATTCTAGTCGGGATATCATTCTATAACTCAACAATGCTTCAGAGTTGTGGATGAAATATCATCATCTCTGGAAAACAAATATTTTTGGCAAGGAGCATTTCTGGATGTTGCACAGGCTTTCGATAGAGGACTGTTATATAAGCTCAAAAAAGTTCTTCCCACTCAATAGTACCTTATCCTCAAGTTCTACCTCTCCAACAGGTGTTTTAAAGTGAGGTGCAATAATGAATTCTCTTCACTATTACAAATTCAAGCTGGTGTTCCTCAAGATAGCATATTGGGGCCAGTACTTGACTGCATTAACTACGCAGATATTCCTACAGATCCCAAGACCATATTAACAACCGATGCTGATGATACAGCAATCCTTTCCTCGAATCCCAACCCCCTTTAAGCTACAAAAAATTTGCAACAGCGCCTTGATCTTCTGACAGTATGGATCCAAAAATAGAAAATAAAAATCAACAAAGAAAAATGTGTAAATATCATATTCACCCTAAATAAAAAAAAATTTGCCCACCATTATACCTCGAAAACGAAATAAAAAAAAATCATCAGAAATTCGCTATCTAGGATTGCCATCTCATTTGGAATTCACACACCAGACTGAAAAGACAAGAACTTAACAGACGTTACGGACTTTAACGAGGACTACTGGGACACAAATCAACAATTAGTATGCACATTAAACTGATTTTATACAAAGCAATATTACGACCAATCTGGACGTACGGACCAAAACTGTAGGGCTCCGCTAATTCTTCTAATATATAACGAATCCAATCCTTTCAATCCAAATGTCTCCGAAGAATCCTCAACGTTCCCTATTAGGTTCAAAATGAAATAATTCATAGAGACCTAGATATTCCTTTTGTGGCCGAACTTGTAAAAAAATTTCATGAAAAATTCCACTACCATACAAACTCAGAAGTGCCAACGTTAGCATCATTACAACACCCAAAAAAACCTCCACGTCGATTGAAAAGGCGATGACCAAGAGATCATCTTATTAATTCAAAGAGAGTTTTTTTTTCCTTTGATCTGGGGGTCTCTCATACGAGTTCCTCTGCGCTGCGTCCTAAAAGGACTATTGCGCCCCAGTTTAATTGCAGTTCCAGTTGGTCAGGTCTGCTTCTGATATGAATCACAGCAGACAGTCAACTGGATCTCTGTGTATGTTCCCCAGCTCATGTCCGGGTGGACCAAGCGAGTTGAGACGACTTTGAGTCATAGCTGGGTAGTCAAATAGTGAAAGGCAGTCTCATTTCCCTCACCACATTTCCTGCAAGCATGACTCTTTATTCTTCCCTATAGTTTGGAGATGTTTCCTCAAATTGCAGTGTCCTGTTAATAGGCCTACCAGCGTTTTGATGTCCTTTCTTCTTAGATTTAGAAGTCTTTTGTTATGTTCTTTCAAAGATTTCTTTATCATGACCTTTGAGAACTTGCCTCCTGTAGAGCTATTCCAAAATTTGCTCATTCTGAGTCCATTCGGCTATTCTACTCAGTGTTATGCACTTTGGTAGGCCTATAGCCGGCTCTGGATCCATGAATAACATTCTTGAATAACGTCTGCCTGAAGAGAGTTTCAATAATGATTGGTGCCTCTTATCAAGTCCTCAAACCTGGTGGCTTTGACTTGAAATTCTTTTCAAGTTAAAGTTCACTTTATTTTTATTTACCAATTATCAGATTGCAGTACAGATTGCAAATTTATCTTTTACAATAATAAAAAAAGGTCTTTCTTAGTATGTAAAAAAATGGCTAGTAGCATATTTAGTTTTAGCTCAAATATTGCCTTTGATATAACAATTTTTGAACTAGTAGCTTGTGAAATATTCACAGCCCACACTGATACAACAAATAAATGACAATAGTGGCAGGTGAATGCAATCGAAATGACAGTTGAGACAAATAACAAACAGGAAGTTTAAATTTGAAATAACGAGTGTATTTTTATTCTTTGTCTTTGCTGACTTACATACAAATTATATATTTTGTATATAGTTGTACTACCGTTTAAGTTGTACCTTTTAAATATTATACAAACTATCAAATGCGCTTTTTGTCCACAAAACAGTTACTCCTTCGATAAATTAAATACTTACGAACAAAAGTAAATTTTAAGGAAGTTTTTTCTTATTATTTTCACTACCATTCTCCACTTTTATCCATTTTTCAGCCTCATTCCATCTCCAACCACCTTCCAAGAGTTATTTGAATTTGGAATAAAGAAACTGTAGAATTAATAGGAAATTTTCGATGCGATACATAATGGCAATAAATGAAGCAAATTTTCCGTGCAGATATGAAACGTATTTAAGTGAGTTTTAACGACCTGTTGGTGAAAACTTTTCCATCGAAAGCTCAAGTCTTTTGTTGTGGAGACGACTGCGAGTTTTACGATTTTTTGTTGGACCCATAGATATTATATATATATATATATATATATGTGTAGGTACGTCTTTCACCAAATGATGTATTTATCACTGTCTGCATTGTTAAATTTATAAGACGAAAATGAAAACGAAAACGTCTTTTGTGTTCTTAACACAACAATATACTTATATATATATATATATGAGAACACAAAATGATTGTTAACAATTGTGCACGATAAGCTCCCTGCATCATATGCACCTAACGATTTTCGAGCTTTTTTCTTTGTCAACAAAAAACATATTTTTCAATTAACTTCTCCCTTGATTTTCGTTGTATTTTTGGTAGGTTGAGGAGTTTTTTTCTAGTTTTCTATTTTTCAACAAAAAATTTCGAAAAATAATTAATTTTTTATTAAATTTTGGACTGAAATTAGGCTCAATTGGTTAAATTTTAAAGCAATGAAATTTATGAACAAATTTGATCAAGTTGCCATGTAATTTAAATGGGAATATATAACGTTAGATGTAAGAAATTGTATAGTAAGCTTTGGTTTGTCTAGGTTAAGAACCAATCATATTCTTATTCAAAAAGCAACCATTTCGAATTTTAAACCAATGATATATGTGTATAAATTTGCCCTAGATATTCTGATCAAAATTTTTATATGCTTTTTAAATTTATATCTGCACGGAAAATTTTATTCATTTATTGCCATTATATATTGTATAGAAAATTTCCTATTAATTCTATAGTTCCTTTTTTTTATATTTATAACTCTTGGAAGGTGAAAGAAATGGGACGGGGTTGAAAAATGGACAAAAAGGCGTAAAGTGAAAATAAGGACAAATCTCGAAAATTTAATTTTGCCCATAAGTATTTAATATTTCGGAATATAAGCGTAATTTATTAAAAGCAAATCTATGAATCGTTTCTATAATCGTAAAAATTTAAAGTTCGAATGGAAATATTTGAGAATAATTTATTTTAAGTATTTTATGAGTTTTAGTACGGCAGTGTCTTTAAAGTAAATAAGGTACTTGCTTTTAAGAAGAAATTTAGAAAACTACGAAAAAATATAAGTATCAATTACCTCCTCCTCCCCTCTATAAAAATAAGGACTTTATGCCAGTAAATGTTTTCAAACAATAACTTCTAGAAGTTTTTGATGAAAACTCAATATATTTAAAAAAAATTACTTAAATTTTTGAAGAAAAACATACCTTACAAAAACCAATGTATATCCAATAATTTTATCCTCTCATCCCTTAATTTATAATCGTGATTCGTACAATTTTATCTAAATTATCCATTGATTTATGAACGTATTTCAATTTCAAGAGACTCACAAAACTGAGTTTGAAATTGTACAAAAATTCCTCTTGTAAAATTTTATTTATTACAAGAAAATATCAGAAATACAAAATAATAATCAGCACAAAAGCGTTTTCATTTGAAAAATGATAAATTTCATTCTTTCCCAACACACAAAAAGTTCGTCCTACATTTTCCATTTAATGATGAGAGAGACCGTAATAAAATTGGAAATTCTCGAAAAAAAAACTCCAACCACCCCCATACATATATTCGATAGATTGCATTAAATCAAATACAGCATCAATTTGACAAAATAAGAATGAGAACACAATTTTACGATGCTGTATAGGAAATTCACAGATATCGAGTTTAAGTTGGGAATGGCAACAACAAAAAAAACGAGGAAGAAACGAAAGTATTATAAATAAATTTTGTTCAACACAATCAAAAAGTATCAACAAAAAAAAAACCAACCCCCAACCCCTTCAACGAAAGCATCCCATGAATTCTCAAAGGAAAACGCAACGATAAAAGTTTCTTTCGCGTTTACGTAAATAAGAAGCAATGAAATTCTTCGGTCATTGCAAAGATTTTCCTCTTTATTCCTACTATTTTCTTTCTATGCAAACATTCGCATATTTCCCCAACAAGTTTCTCATCTTAAAACTAAACCAAAAAGAAAAAAAAAATTTAAACACTAAATCGTTACCAATAAAAGCTGATTGATCTACGAAGAAAAAAAAAAATAAATACTTGAATATTTCAGGTCACTGAGTATTCATTTCACGGCTCAATAATCAACTTCTATTGTAATCATTTAAATAGGAAAGAAAACAACATGGCGAAATGAGACTGGACACAATGAATTGAGTCTGCAACACAAGAAATGAATCAAGAATGGGAGAAAAAAAAATGCCAATTCTATTGTGTGATGAATCGATTATTTGTGGCTCTCAATTACAAAGAGAGGAAAATTTGCATCGAGATTTATTTGCATCAATGCACTCTTTTTGCCTCCACAAACGCAAAAAATTATAATTCCAACTGATATGGAATTGTTTGAAATAGTTAAACTTGTTATTTAACAATAAAAAAGACACTAAAGATTTGAAAAAAAAATCATTATATTATTAAGTAACTAACCAAACTCCTATCGACTTCAAAGAATTCAAGTTCTTATGAATAGAGTGCCAATGTTTTAGTAGTTAAACTACCGAAAAATTAAACCAAATATCCCCATGTTATTTAACTCCTTATCTTTTTAAATATAATAAATAAATTGTGGACAATAAGGACGACGTTTCTTGTGCAATATTATTTATTTTATCGCCAACGTTTCGTCACTCATTCCTAACTTCTTCAACAACGACAGGTGCTATATGCAATTAGGGTGGGCCAAAAAAATCGATTATTTTTTTTTTACAAGTAACACGGAAAAATGGGTTGCTAGACACCTTAAAAAAATTCTCACCAAGTCTGAGCTCTTAATTTTAATAGGAATATCTTCCGCATCGCAGTTTTGTATTTTTTTCTCAGACCAATAGAAAAAAATTCATCCCTCATCATTTATCGATTGTACAGAAAAATGTTCTGAAAGATTTTTTTAGGAAATTTAATGCTCTACAAAAAAGGTATTTGATATTTTTTCCGTACGCCTCACCATTTGAAAGATATTAAGGATTTAATTTTGATTATTGTAAGACAAATTTAATTTTTATTTATGAATCTTATAACTCGACAATAGATGACTCTTATACAATGCGCAATACAAATTTTTGTTGGAAATTAACTGTTCTACAAAAATGGTTTCTTATGTTTTGGCGGTTAAATTAATCGTTCAAAAGATATTCATCATCAAACTTTCATGTGCACGGGTTTTAAAAGCTTTTGATGAGATATTCGAAAAATTTCAATTTACTTTATAATTTTTGAGAAAATTTACATGAATTTTAGTTTTTATCAACTGAGAAACTTCAAAATATTTTCAAGTTTTTTTTATGCTTAAGTATATTTGTCTCCATTTAAAAAAAATAAATTGTACATTATTTATCGCTTAATTAAATATTTATTAATAAAAAAAGTAAAGTTTTCATTATACATATATTATGATATAATTCAGTATTAGAGAAAAATAATGTCCAATTAGTTATAAAAAAGTTTTTTATTTCAATTTTCAAACAAGTTTTTGTTGCTAGTTTGGTAATTTTTTCGATGCTCTTTGACAACTTGCAATAAAAATTGAAATTTTCCCTAGGATTGTGATTTCTAATGATTAAAAATGAAATGTTTAGAATAATTGAAGAAAAATTTTCAAAATTTTGAAAATAAAACAAAACTAATTCTTATATTAATGACAAAAAATAAAATTTATATGAAAATTATAAATTAAATTGAAACTAGTGAAATAGAAATTAGTGTTTAAATAATGTTATTGAAATTTAGTTAGATTTCACATTAATTAACTAAGATTTATATCGACTAAAACTTATGAATTGTAATTTATTTATTTATAATTTTGACAATAGTGTGTTGCTATTTTTTAAATGTTATGTTTTTTCATTATAGAGCCCTGAAGAAGTCAGGAATGACTGACGAAACGTTGGCAGTAAGATAAATAATATTCCACAAGAAACTTCGTCCATATTGCCCACAATTTAATTGTTTTATTAAACCAAATATTTCCATTTTTATGTTTTTTCTTCATTACAACAATAAAATTCCAAAATGATTCATTTTTACTATGTAATAAGTACAGTTTTTGGTTGCAATCGTTTCTGTAAAGCCGACATTTGTATTCAATATAAATATTTTATGAAGCATCCCTACGATTTAGTTGTATACATACTTATTAAAACCCAAGCCGGACAATGTGGTGGTTGGGGGTTGACAATTTCGTGCACTCTCCCTCACACGTTTGAACGCATTAAATATTCCGATAAGGACACCGTTGGGATCATTTTTCGACAGAGGGTTCCGCCGTACTGCGTACAACATTTACGTACAACCACCGCCAACTACCCCCCCGGCAATGTTTGGGTATCGGCTTGAATTTATATCAACTACAAATATTATTACTTGCTACTATTTAAAATATACAAGAACCATCATCCGAAACGTTAAATCCTTTTTCACAGGCCCAGAGTGGGAGGGGGGGGGGCTAAACTAAAACAATTATGAACGTTTTTCGGAAAATATATTTTCAATTTTTTTAACATTCAAAACTTTCAAAGGGATAGACAGGTGCTTAAAATGATTCATAAATACCAAACATCGATTGGACCAAAATTTAAGATAATCTTTAAGACAATTCAAAAATTTGTAGTTTGACACGGGGGGAGGGAATAATTATTTTAAAGATGATTTTAGAGATGAATTAGCGGTAATGAGAAAAATTATTCTCCACCTATCAACTGAAATCTACGTAACTTTATATTTTTTTTAGAAAAATCCCTACCCTTGCAGAAAATTTCTCCATTTTCTTGCCTTTTTTACATCAATACCCTCTTGTGGCATCTCTATTGAACTGCCCTACCATTGATTTTACCTACTTCTACGCCACCTTAGAAAAGAAAGAAAATCTTGTATACAAAAATGGCGAGAAAAAAATCCCCTACAGCAACGAATTGGGGAAAAACAAAAAAAATATGGAGAAAACACCTTATATCAACCAAAAAATATAAATGCTTCTCACCTTTTGTTGAAATATAATGTTTTGGCTATATAAGACGCTGAAGGGAGAAAAGGAGGATTTAAATTACTTAAACATCAACTAAAATTCGTTTAATTAATAGCTTTTTCAGGTCTTGTCAACCCTCATCGATACCCTCAAAAAGCTCATCCAATAAAGAACCAATTGACATACTTAAAAAAAATTCTAACGAAATCTCAATCCACAAACGTCTAAAAGTACCTCAATTCCTGGATACCCCAGCTATTGACATAGCCTGAATTACCAAAATTTCCATCATTCCCGATTTAACCCGACTATATGAAACAATTCATATTCTCACCCAAAAACCTCAACATTACCACTCTTTTCAATTAAAAATACAAAAAAATCGACCATTTTAAAAGGCCATGCCTTTTGGTTTTCTGAAAAACGCACCAGTGTCTTACTAATCCATTGTTAGATCTTCCTCTTCTCCACTTTGTTTATACCATTAGTTCTTAATCTGAATTCAAACGAACTTCAGGATAAATCAGTTTCGTAGATTCGACGGAGATCAAGCTACACCCCCGACTCATATGACCTATGTATTAATTTTAAAAAAAATATCTTCATTTTATCAAAAATCATTTTTCCATTTAAAAACGATTCGGTTAAGAACCACTGGTTCTTGAACCATCATGATTAATAACCTTAAAGGTGGAATTTTTGGTCGGTGAGTCCTCTTTACGAATCCGACACTGCCCTTCCTCCTGAATATTTTTTGAAAATTTCCCGAAGGGTATTTGGTTCATAATTTCAGGGTATGTTGGTACTATTAAGATACATTAATTCCGCAAATTTCAGATTCCTAAGTATTACTGTTTCTTTAAAAATCGAAAAAAGCTGGAAGTCAGAAAAAAAAAAATTTCTCAGAAACTTGAAAATCGATTTATTTGAATTTTGAATATGTTTTAGGGGCTGATGGTAGCTTTTATAAAAAAAAATAAGAGCTTTATCGGTTTATAAAATCTTTGAAAAAAGAGCTTTTTCTTTTAATTTTTAAATTTTTAACTATGATACAATTTTAGAACAATTACGAAACTATTTTTTTCGAATTCCCCATCCAAAAAAATATTATCCGATAAAGCTCTTAATTTTTTTTTCTACCTAGAAGCTACCATCAACTCCTAAAACTTATCCAAAATTCAAATAAATCGATTCACAAGTTTCTGAAAAAAAAAATAAAAAGCTGGAAATCAGAAATTAAAAAATTTTCAAAAACTTGTGAATCGATTTATTTGAATTTTGAATATGTTTTAGGAGTTGATGGTAGCTTTTAGAAAAAAAATTAAGAGCTTTATCGGTTTATAAGATCTTTAAGAAAAGAGATTTTTTTTTAATTTTTAACCATGTTTCAATTTTGGTAGAATTACGAAACAATTTTTTTCGAATTCCTCATCCAATAAAATATAATCCGATAAAGCTCTTAATTTTTTTTCTGTCTAGAAGCTACCATCAACCCCTAAAACATATCCAAAATTCAAATAAATCGATTCACAAGTTTCTGAAAAATAAATTAAGAAGTTGGAAATCAGAAAAAAAAATTGACAAAAACTTGTGAATCGATTTATTTGAATTTGGAATATGTTGTAGGGGCTGATGGTAGCTTTTAGAAAAAAAATTAAGATCTTTATCGGTTTATAAGATCCTTGAAAAAAGAGAGCTTTTTCTTTTCCTTTTAATTTTTAACCATGATACAATTTTAGAACAATTACGAAACTATTTTTCTCGAAATCCCCATCCAATAAAATATAATCCAATAAAGCTCTTAATTTTTTTTCTAGAAGCTACCATCAGCCCCTAAAACATACCCAAAATTCAAACAAATCGATTCACAAGTTTCTGAGAAAAAATTTTTTTTCAGATTTCCAGCTTTTTTCAATTTTTGAAGAAACAGTAATACATAGGGATCTGAAATTGCCGAATTAATGTAAATTAATGTAAAGGGGTTTAAAGTAATTGGAAAATTGATTAATAAAAAAAAAAATTGAAATTTGTAAAATAATTGTAGGTTTAAAAATAATGGTGAGGCCTTGGATGGGTTGGTTTGAGAATTTTGAATGTTTATCAGAGAAAAGACGTCTTCAAAGTATGACAGAGTATGTGGGCAGCATGGGGAGGGATTAGATCAAAAAAATTCGAATCAAAAATTAAATCAAAATTCAAATAAATCGATTCGAATCGATTTTTTCTGATCTGAGCTTTCCGATTTTTGAAGAAACGGTAATACATAGGGATCTGAAACTTGCCGAATTAATGTATCTTAATAGTACCAACATACCCTGAAATTCTGAACTAAATACCCTTCTGGGACCTTCTGGTCCTTTACTCATTTTCATGTGAGTAATTTTCTTGCAATATCTTCTTGACAATGCATTAGCATTTCAATGCAATATTTGTTTTCCGAAGATCTCTTCTTTTTCGTTGTTCTACTATCACATTTTCAAAAACCCCCACTTCCCTCTTATAAATGAGGTATAAATGATTTTTCTTTTGTATTTTCAGAAAAAACTACAATTTCTCAGCGATTCTAGAAAATTTTATTTTTTCCAAAGCTTCTCCAAATCTTTGATAAATCAATCAAATTTCCAAATCCAACCCTGTGTCGTACAAAATGTTTTTTTTTTTAAGGGAACCCATTTGTGCAACAATACATTTTTATGTTTCCCTCTTTTATCCGGAGCCGAATCCCCGAAAGATTTTCGCATTCCATGCGCTTAATGGTTGACTTGTTATCGGTAATCATATGAATTGTCCCTCTTTTATATAGGTATTGATAAGAAACGAGGGTGAGTGAGTGTATGGAGGGGAATAGCATGGATGGGGTTGTTATAGCAAGCGCATTTATCGAGATATATCGATTGACTTATTTGTTAGATGATTACGATTGAATTGGTGAAAGACCTCATGATTTTTCTATTAGTCGAAGATGTTATGTCTTATTTGTTCAATGCATCCCTCCCTTCCGTAGTGAGTCGGGGGGTGGACGTGCATATGGGGTAGGAGATGAACGATGAATTATGCAGCTAAATACTAGTGGTGTTCGTTTTGCCACATTTTCAATGAAATTCAATTAAGTGTTGAGGCTGCGAAATCTGATTTAATACCCACACACACACATGTTTCTCTCCGGTTTATTCGCCAGATAAATACATTGAAAGAGAATTTGATTAGAACGAAAATTTAAAAAAACGAAAAAAAAAAAAAAAATTTAAGCTTGGGTGGAAAGCTCCAAAAAGAAAAATGGAATTGATTAAGAAGGCCTAGAAAAGATTAACGAGATTTGCTCAATGGTTTGAGCTTTGGCCACACCGAAAATGTTTGTTTCAATGGTTGAACTTAATGGTCCATGCAGCTTTGGATAATTAGAGCTTAACGAGCAGCACGAAGCGCTTTTGAACGGCCAAAGCTAAGGACTTGAACGGCAACTTGTCTTCGACGTGCAACTTGTTGACAGAAAGAAAGTGCAATATTTTAAGGAAATTTTCAACCCTCCAACTACAAACAATTCGGTTGTTAATAAGATGGCCACCTGTTCACAGGTCCAGTTGACAAAAAAAGAAAATGGAATTTTCTTGAAGTTTTTTTTTCTTGCAGTTGCAATTCTTTTTGTTGTAGTACATTATATGTGGAGGAGAAGAAGCGAAGCGATAAGGTTCGGAAACGTTTTTATTGATTATGTTACGGCCAAAGCATTGACATTGTCGAGACAGTGCCACATTTTCCTTTAGTCCATTTTCACATGAGCTTTTCAAGCAGATAATTGCAGAAAATGGAACTCCATTTCACAAATTCCCATCGCCTATGCTTTATAATGTATTTCATACACCTAGAGCACATTAAGGGTGGATCACCGTCAGAAAAAAAAAAATTTCGATTTTTTTTTTCCATAAATGTTTTCTTATAACATTCAAGAATAACGTGTAAAAAGGATTGGAATAGCTGACTAATATATTTTCACTGGTAAAAATTGAATAAATTGATAATACCATAAAAAAATATCTTAAAAAAACTTTAAATGCGTTTTTCTCGAAATCAACTTTTTAAAACTGGGAGACAAGATTTCTCAGAAACTATCCGACGGATTGACTTGAAACTGGAGAGTATTATAGTTCAATACGTCTTCATGGTACTGAATCTCTGAAATTGGCCAAATTTCCCCCTCCCTCAAAGTGGGAGAGGGGGAAAGGTCCAAAAAAAGGTCGTTTTTTTTAACTTTTTTTTCAAAGTAACGCCATTTTGTGAATTTTCAACTTTTTCCGGATTTTCGAGGTTCAGTACCAAGAAGACGCATTACCAAAACCTACATTCTTTAGAAAATCATGATCCGACTTCCGGTTTCCGAGAAAACTTGTCTCCCGTTTGCCTCCTCATTTTTGAGGATCCTTTTTCAAAGCGCTGTAAAAGGGGGAGGGGGGACATATCGGGTCAAATAAAAAAAAAATAATTCAAAACTTCAACTCTTACATGCCGAAGACCGTTTTTTAATATCTCTAAAAAAAATGGCAGCAGTTTTAAAAAAGTCATTTTTTTTTACGTTCTGACGGTGATCCACCCTTAAACACCCCGATCGTAGAATGATTTTCTTTTGGAGATGATGAAAAACGGGAAAATCAAATAAACACGAATTTAACAGGTGGTCAAGTTTTGTTGTATAAAAATTTATAGAATTTCACAAACCAAAAAAAAAATAATAATAATTTATAGAATTATTAACTTCGGGGTCGTTCATAAAATACGTTCGTATACAAGGGGAGGAGGGGTCTTGCTGAGTGTGACAATATGTGACGGGGGGAGGGGGTATTCGGTAGCGTGACGTTCGCCGTTCGTCAAAAAATTTATTATAAATATTATAAATTATATATTATAAATTCCATTATAAAAACTAAATAAATATTTTCAATTCTCAAAATTTGTACACTTTTAATTGAAATTTATCATATTCAGGGGGGGCTCTAAGTTTTATGACGAAATATTTCCAGGGGGGTCACCGAAAGTGTGACACAGCGTGACAATGGGGGGAGGGGGTCAAAAAAAGCTTATTTTTGCGTGACGTATTTTATGAACGGCCCCTTATTAACATCCGTGAGCACCAAACAGTAGTTATTATCACCCCTATGAAAAGAAAACAACCATGCCAATTTCGTAAAATAAAATTTTGAATTCAAAAAAAATAAAAGTTCTAAATGATCCATTTTTTATTGGTTTGCCAAATATTGATATTTTTCAAGAGATTTCGGAAATTAAAAAAAAAAAAAAAACCAGCATAGCGTTTAGGGGAAGAAAGGGGATTCTATATGATAGTTGTCCACTAAAAAATTCCTCACACAATAGTTGCTTGTGACCAATTTTAAGTAAAAGATTCCACGTCGCAATAACGAAATTTAACAATATTCATGCAAAATGATCGTGGGTAATTTTGACATAAAGTCATTTATCCAACCCAAATCTATGTAGAATAGAGTGGGGCCTAAAGATCCACGGGTATAAAGGTATTTATGTGGTATAATTTAATATAATAATAAATAAAAATCAAACCATAAACATAAATTTGAACAGAAGTTCAAAAACAAAAATATTTGTGACGTATCACCCAGATACGTATTTCGATTGCCAAGCAATCTACCTGAGTGGTCATCAAGTAGTTTGGATCCCTCCGTAACTAAAATACTAGTGACATTTTCTACTATTTAACTATAATTGTAGGGATTAGGAAGTGTAAGAAGCATTTCGAGGCCATCCTGTCAGATAAGCTACACCAGAGATAAGAGATTTACAATGGCATCTCGATATTTTAATAAAAGTAAAATTTTTAATTATTATTTTTTCTGATTTCCAGCAGCAATATTGCTTTGACTAGACTAAAACATAATTTAATAATATAAGAAATTTGGTGATATTTCAGGATTTATTATTAATTTTTAGCTAATTTAAATAGTAAACTAGTTATAATCTAATAAAAACACTTGAAAATAACTGGGGTAAAAATATCCACGTGTGGACCTTTTCCTTACGCAGCCACGTGAATGTTGGATTCAACGCAATCTTTGCAAGTAATGGGTCCATGACAACTGTATTTCTAACCAAGGGTTCTTTTCTTTCGCTTGTTATAATTGTGATTCAGAAAGAGATGAATTATGATTAAGGTAAGATAAAAATATAAAAAATATTACTTTTGTTACAACTGATGTCAATATTATTACAAAGAAAGAAACTACTTGATGACCACTGAGGAAGATTGCTTGGCAATCGAAATACGTATCTGGGCAAGACGTCACGAATATTTTTGCTTGAACTTCTGTTCAAATTTATGTTTATGGTATGCTTTTTATATATTATTATATCAGATTATACAACATAAATTGTTATACTACTATATTCTATATATTGTATACACAAAGAAAGAAGAGTTTTATGTTATTTATCAAATGACTGTAATAAAATTTTCCAAATGAAAATCCAGAAATATTTCATTGATTCAAGTACTGTTATTAATTCATAACACCTGTCAGATACTTCAAATAAATATAGGACCTTCTTGGTCCTTAGCCGTCCCTTTTTGCCCCCCTATTAAGGGGCAAAAAGAGACAGA
Organism: Sisyra terminalis; assembly: GCA_958496175.1. Classification (NCBI taxonomy): domain Eukaryota; kingdom Metazoa; phylum Arthropoda; class Insecta; order Neuroptera; family Sisyridae; genus Sisyra; species Sisyra terminalis. Next base: position 50,604,707 of record OY292278.1, on the reverse strand, counting down.
CGATAAGGTCTAGAAAAAAATATAAAATAACAAACTTCTATAAGGATGATTCCATTAAAAATTAAATTAAACATGGCCAGATATTTGTTTGATTGATTAGCATTATATATTTCAAATTAATAGGATTGGTTTTCACAATGTAATACGAAATAGTAAAATTAGACCTTTCAATCCCGCCCTACCCTACTTTATGTTTCAGTAAAAAAAAAATGGTTTCACAAAAAAAAATGCGACTAAAATGATATCTTGCGTAAAGTATGGAACACCCTATACAAACTTGTAACCCAATGATTTCCCTTTTCTAGCCGATAAAAATTTTCCACCAAATAGTGAGACACGCCGACGAAGTTGCAGATTTTAAAGATGAATAATTTTAATTTATTATGCATTCCTTTAAATATTTGTATCGACAAATGGTATCTTCAAAAATAGATTTTTCAAAGAACAAAAAAAAAAAGAAAAAGAAATGTTGATTCATGGCCAAACTTTCAATAACACTCTCATAAACTTGACGAAAGAAAGAAAAAAAACCGATTCATGTTCTAGACAGAATAAAAAAAACCTCTCCTCGTATTTCTGTCTGCCTCTCGAATATTGGCACTCTCAATCCCCAACTCTTCTAATAAAAAAAAAAATAAAAAAAATCCTTCACTCAAACTGACCACTCTTAACATTGGAAACCAAAAAAAAAAAATAGTTTACAAAAACCAAAGGAACCAAAAGAAAAACAAATCAATTTTTCATATTTCACTCCATCTCACACATCAAAATTCTTTTATTTCAGCTCTTTTTCGGGTTTAATGACGGATAATAAACGAACTTTATAATAAATGGGACCATACTTTATTATGGATGATTACGTTTATAGTCTTGACCTTTTCTATTACGGCGAAAATCAATAAGGAATATCAGGAAAAATAAATGTTAGAGGCATCAACAAAAAAAAAAAAAACGATTGATTTCCGCAATAAAAGCTCCGGTAAGACAAAAGCTTAATAACGCCGATAATGAAATATAATTCGAGTGCTTTTAATACAATTCAAGCTTTAAATGAAAAGCATTTCTAAGGAAATTCAAGTCGTTTAATTAAATTTCAACCTTGAAAAACAATGCTTTAATCAGGAAGTTCAAGTTATATATATAAAAAAATCTATATAATTTGACTTAAAAATCTATATAATTGTTGCAAGTCTATATTACATAAATATGCTAGCTGAATTCACCAAACGATATCCTGCCAATCTATATAATAATGGCTGTAAATAAATAACTTGGATTTAAAAATATATTCTCGAATAACATTAAAAATCTCTCCCTTAACAAACTCGCAGCATCCCTTGATGTACCTTTTATTCTCAAGATATAAATTTTTCACCTAAGTGTAAAAAAATTTGCTATTCCTCTAAAAATCATCTAAATAAGTATTGACAGTTACTGACCAATGAAAATGCTGTTTTTTTACGGTCAACGCAAAAAATAGATAAAAAATTCACAGATAAAAATTTTAACAGTGCATATAAAGGATTTAGTCGATTAAGCATTTGAAAACTGCACTTGCATCTACTAAAAGGATCTTACATTGTTTTTTTTTTGGGTTTTCATCTAAAATATCCATATATTTAAACTCACACCCCTAACCCTTATACTAAGGCAATAATGAAGGTGACAATCCTTAACGTAAATTCCTGGTTGCTCTCATCTATGGTGTGGTAAATAATTAATAATGTTCTCAAGAACTTGGACTCAAATAATAAGATGTGAAATTTTCAAATCATCTCAACGTTTCGTTGGTATTTATGTCCAATTCTCCTGAAGAAGTTGGAAATAAATACCAACGAAACGTTCAGATGTTGAAAATTTAAGTTCCCAAGAACAGTTTTAATTACTGAACAAAAATATTTTTTTCTCAGTACCTGTTGAAGATATCGTCATAAAATTGAAACTATACATGACTATTAATACACTAATTGTAATATTTTTTTTAAAAAAATTTAGAAATATAAGAATCTGTAAAAACGAGAATTTTTTTTTTTGTAGGGTGGTTTTTTATACCAACCCCAAAATGACACCTACCAAAAAAAAAATAATTTTATATCTTAATTAATTAGCTATCATACATTAAAGTTAAAAAGAGGTCGAATTGATGCAACATAGTTTAAAAAAATAAAAACCAATTATGGATACATATGCATACATATAATTTTTTACCAAATCTTATATTAACACCTGTGTACTTTTTCTATATCTATCTTCATAAATACGTTCTTAAAACTTGCAATTGTCGTCAAAATATGTATACCTACAAATAAACAATGAACTGACAATAATATGCAATTTAGAATTCGACCACACAAATTTTATTTAAAGAAGCAAATGCATTACGAATTGCAACTAAAGTATGTTGGACTGTTGAAGCTTTACTTCACTATTGGTAAAAAAATATCATTTATTTCATAATATCCTGGACAACTAGCTAGTGGCAAAATCATTGAGCAAAATAACTGAATTTTTAAATAACACTTTGGGTAGAAGATTGAACTCTCATGTCATAAATTCCGATACTATTACTGCCTCTATAAAAGGAGCGTGAAAATCAGCAGAATACAATGCAACAGTTGTTCAAAAATAAGAACTTGAACCATCTTAGATAATTTGTTCCGAAATTATTTTCAACAAATGTTAATGGATTTTCCAGAACTTAGGTAAACTGACCTTAAAATAGTATCTAATGGCACTTATCAATCATCAAAAGAAGTATGTTATCTTGGTAAAATATTAAATAACAACGAATTAACCCTTCAATTTTTAAGATATCGCGAAAATTTTATTAAAGTAAAGGTACCATCAAGGCATATTAATAGCAAAACATATAAATTCTTTACCAAATTCCAACATCTATGAAGAAATTTGAAGATATACATGTGATTGGGTATATAGGAACAGAACAGTAGACTATTGCGTTTATGGATCGACTGTTATTTACTATTTAGCTTATGCTCGTTATAAATCAAAAATCATAAAAGCCACTGAAATATTGAATTCTATATTTGATGGAATTAATACTATAATTACTAATGTTGAAGAAAGCAGTGACGATGGTTAAATGTACAATAAAATAAAACTATTCCTAATTATTTTTAAATTATATATAGATAATTGAATTAACTATACTCCATTATCTAATATGACCATATACTTTAATTAAAAATTTTTAAACTATATTCCACCAATTCGACCACTTTGTAACTTTAACATATGATAGCTAACTAATTAACATAGAAAATATATTTTTTCGGTAGATGTCATTTTGAGGGTTGATATAACAAAACCACCCCCAAAAAATAAACTTACTGTTTTTACAGATTTTTAAATTGTAAAAATTCTTAAAAAATTATTTTACATTTAGTTTACTGATAGTCATGTATAGTTTCAATTTCAGGAAGGATATCTTCAATAGGTACTGAGAAAAAAAATATTTACGTTAAGGGTTGTCATTTCCATTATTGCCTTACTATAAAGGTTAGGGGTGAGATTAAATGTATGGCTATCTTAGATGAAAAACAATAAAATCAAAATAAGATCCTTTCATTAGATGCGAGTGCAATTTTCAAATGCTTAATCAGCTAGATCCTTTAGTATAGAAAATTTGAAATATATGCGCCGTTTATTTTGAAAGTGAGTTAAGTCCATTTCAAGAACAATCCCTATAGTAATATCATTTTTAACCATAGGAACTAAATAAGATACTAAGGAGGAGGGAATAATTGGCGTTTTTGTTAAAATCAGTAATTTCTGAAAACTTAGCAGTTAACATAATTAACATACTGTGTTCTAGTTACAAGAAGAAGAATCACCATGGACTTACGCCACTTTCAAAATAAACGAGTCATATAACTTTATGATAGCCCGCGGAATTAGCATACATTTCCGAAATGGCCTGCAATATCATATGACTTTTCCATCCCTGATTTAAAATATCCAACTGATTTTGTAATATCATAAAAAACATATATATTTAATTAAAGGGATTATTTTAATCAGCCTTCTTCTAAATGCTACTTTCATTACTAATAATTAAACGTAAATAGGCAACCAATTCTTCCGAAAAAAAATTATTTGAACTTAATAACAAAGTTTCAATCAAATCAGTAACGCTATCTATAAATTGGAACCAAAAGTAAAATCAGAATAAAATATTGGTAAAACTTGTTAGCTAAGACTTGTTTGTGACCTTTATACTTTCTTTTATTTTTGGCGAAACTCTAAGATCTACCTGAAAACAAAATACTATCGGAATAAATAAACCTGTTCTTGAATTGTACGAAAGAATGCAGCTAGAAAGATCATTAAGTTTAAATTATCAACCATTGATCCATAATGATCAATATTGTGAGCAAAATGGGTTGAATTCCAAATAGGTGTGAAATTGAAAAGAATTTTCTACCTGTTCTCAACTGATAATAACAAAAAACATAGTAAAAGCTTAAAGTCCAAAATGTGAGAACTAATGGATTCGGAAAAAGGTGTTAATGTATTTATAATTGACAACAAATAATAAATTCCTTAAACTGGTTCCAAATTCCTTAAACGACATATTTAAAGCTGCCATTCTCTTATTTTGGCCTTCAAGCTTTAACTATGTTATTTCATATCAACAGTTGAAAGTACAATAATTTGCACCCCTAACGAGTAAACTGGTTTCCCATTTAACGTGTGGAATCTATACTGACAAAAGCCATAACAAAAATTAAAAGTACGTCAATTTTAATTTAATTTCTTACTAGCTGATGCCCGCATGTACGAGGTGTGTTCAAAAAGTTCCCGGAATAACCCCCGTTTGGCGCTCCCATTATTCCGATTTGAATTCTGTGTTTTTTGTTTAGTTGATACATTTGTTGTTAATATTCCCTCTAAATCTTAGCGTCATTGCTTGACATTTGTAAAAGTTACGTAGCCAAGAGTACATCTATTTTTGTGTATTTTGGCGATTTTTAACAATTTTAGAAATGGATTTAAATTTGTAACAACTAATTTGTATTAAATTTTGCGTAAAAAACGGATTTTATGTGGCGCGAACGGGAAATGGAATTGTTGGAAAAGTATTTCGGTAAAGATTCTCTAAAGAAAACCAGTGGCACGGGCGATTCAAAGGTGGTCGTGACTCAATCGAAGATGATGGACGTCGTGGCAGACCATCGACATCGAAAACCAACGAAAACATTGATAAAGTAAAAAAAAATGTTGGTCAATAACCGTAAATTAACCATCAGAGAGATAGCGGAGGGCTTGAACATTGTCTATGAATCCGTCCAAAACAATTTGGTTAATGATTTGGGTTTCCGTCGTATAGCAGTAAAGTTGGATTTTGCACCATGATAATGCAGCATCTCACAGTGCCATCATTATTCGAAATTTTTTGACGAAAAATACAACGAATACCATCCAACAGCCACCGAATTCACCTGTTATGATTCTCTATGATTTCTTTCTGTTCAATCGAGTTTAAAAACTACTACGGGGAACGCGTTTCAGCAATCGAGAGGAAGTAATGGAAAAATCGCAGGAAGCACTGATGGGCATATCGAAAATCGAATATAAAAATATTTCGAGGATTGGATCAAACGCTGGCATAAGTGTGTTGCAGTCGATGAGGATTACTTTGAAGGGGGCAATAAAGATTAAGATGAATAAACTTGTATATTTATTTTTCTAGACAAATTCCGGGTACTTTTTGAACACACCTCGTATATGCATGCATACATTAAACTGATTCAAAAAAAATGATGATTTTTTTTTCTTAATTATATCGAAAATATTGTTGAAAATGACAAAAAAAATCCTGTGAAAGTTTAAGCTCTTAATATTAATATTAAGAGGTGCCACATCGCAAATTTCGATTTTCCATTTAAATAACATGGCAACAATATTCTCCTGCACTTTGGAGTTTTATAGCTCAAGTTGGTGACAATATTTCGGGATGACCAAAAAATACTCTTGTAGAAAATTGAACGATCTACAAAAAAGGACTCGAACAAGTTTTTGATATAGATATAAGAATAATTCAGGGAATATTATTAATTTAAAACAATAAAATTACGAATATTTTCAGTTTAATGCAAATAACTTAGGGCCTGTGAAAAATATCAAAAACTTTCATAGAGATAATTTATAGAAAAAAAAGTGCTCTACAAAAAATATCCTATAAAATTTTCTCATAAAATTGAGGGTTGCGCCAAAAAATTGAAAATATATTAAAATTTCTCTTTATTTCAACGTTGACCTCGAATAACTTCTCAAGGAATAAATATATCAAAAACTTGTGCGAGACCTTTTTTGTAGATCGTTCAATTTTCTACAAGAATATACCTTGATCATTCCGAAATATTGTAACCAACGTGAGCTATAAAATTCCAAAGTGCAAGAGAATATTATTCCCATGTTATTTAAATGGAAAATCGAAATTTGCGATGCGGCACCTCTTAATATTAAGAGCTTAAATTTTCACAAGATTTTTTTTTGGTCATTTCTAACAATATTTTCGATATAATTAAGAAAAAAATAATTCATTATTTTTTTTGAATCAGTCTACTGTACATATAAGAATTATATATTGAATCTAAAAAATAATATTTTAACGCCTTTAAACAGGCACCCCTTATCAAATATTCTATTAACTTTAAAAAAATATCATAGAACCCAAGTTCTTTATATATAGAACAAAGATGTTATGTTAACACGACAACATTAAAATTTAAACACTTTAAAACAATTACCGAAGCCAACTGTGACAAGCTTATTATAGTGAAACTTCTAATGATTAGTTTAATTTAAAAAATGTAAGGCAATTTTTTAAAAATCTTTCCAATCTTTGTAGTTATTATTTTTTACATCCCCCAGCTTTACGAAAGAAAAGCTTTCTCTTATTAGTTATATGTAACGATATTAAAGCCTGTAATGAATGTAAGTATTGTATCTTAATATATTACCAAATTTTATAAAAATTGGTTTATCTGTTTTTTAGTTAAAAGAAGATATACAAACTGACATAAAAAAATTTCAAAAGTAGGCAAACTTGGAATAACGCCATTTTGAAACAAAAACTTATATTTAAACTTTATATGTACTGATAGAGATTAGAATTATATACATGAATTTTGATTTTTTTCCTGTAGGGAGGAGAAACTCAAATCGGCAAAATATTTAAAAATCATACAGACAAATTCAAATCGAAATCGATTCCTATTCAATTTAATTTAACGATATTGTTTCGTATCTAACAGGACTTTGATTAATAAATTTGAAATTTCGATTGTTGACAGTTTGCATGTGTTACTACCCCGTTAGGGGTGAAATTTTCAAAAAACCTTCCTTATCGGATGCTTACGTCATATAAGGGATATACCTTCCATACTTCACAACTCTACAACCAACAATTTTGGCTGTCATTCATTACATCAGGCCAAACGATTTTATATATGGGGTATTCCATGGTGACTGGTGGAATATTTGACTTTAAATTTCGACTAATTATGATCTATAATTAGATGATTGGAACTAGTATAATCATAAAATGTATCTCATATTATAGAAAAATAACCAATTAACAATATCACTTAATAAAAAAAATCATTTTTTTTCTTAGTTTCTTGTAATTGTCACTTGAATTAGTGTAACTAGTGGGACACCAAAAATCCTTTTTTCTTCCTATGGTGCACTTAAAGACAAATTTCAGTTGGACTACTAAATTTTCAATAGAGATTTTCTTCCTTCTACTATATTTATCTCACATTATTTCATTTTCATCAAGTATTAGACTAATTACTTACATAGAAGAAATTTAAAAAAAATATGGTGACTGGTGGGACAAGTACAAAATGAGTAAACAAAATTTTTCGTTACTGACACTTTTATATTTTTTCTATCTTTGTATTGTTAATTGGGCAACGTATTGGTGGAGGTTTATGATTTAAGGTAGAATTTTATTTATTTCTATACATTTATATATTTTCGGTAACACAAGAATATCGTTTAGACTTAAATTTTTTCTATACTTTCCGAATAAACATTAAATTAATTTTTATTCAATCATTATCCTTGAAGAATAAAGTCCAGTGTCTTACATTATTGGACTCTGATGATGTTGCCGTCAAATAATAACTAATGCTTTTATTGTCATCAGCTTTAAAATAATGGTGTTTTCTATTTTTTTCTAATTTTTTACATTTTTAAAAGTTTTCCAAGGATACATGTACTAACTTGTACTCGAAAGTTAACCAAACCAAAAAATCGATTTTTTATCGTTTTAGAAAAAAAACTTTTGATATTAGTAAAATTTATAATTTTTTTTATAAGTAAGAACTAAATTTAAAATAATAAGAGGAATTATTAATTTAAAGTCATTCTCCTATTTTTCATGGAATGCCCCATGCATAGATAGATAATTCCTTGTAATCATTAAGTAATATTTCATCGCAAATGGACTTACCTCACTGTCAAAATAAATATTTTATCGTAGATACAAAGAATGAAATTGATTGCAGAACTTACCTGAAAAAGACAGAAAAAAATTATTAGTTAAGTAATCAATTAATTGCAAGAGAAATAATAGAAAAATTGGGGCAATTTCCAATCAATTATTCACATCAATCATTATGAAATCAATCGAATCAATTAGTCTTTCGAAAATTGGTGAACCACGAAAAAAAAAAAAGCTTTTTTTGTCCACAAAACTTTTGATTCCATCTTTTATTTTCTTGTCATCGTTCGTTTCCACGAACAATATCAAAAAATTTTTATTGTGCCAGATTGGCAAACACTTGTACATAGTGTCGTGAAAAGCTTAAAGCTTGTCAGTCGATAATTTCACACTCCATAGAATATATGAGTGTCAACCATTTCACGAGACGAGAACGAACGAACCAACGCTTTTTTCATCAAAGAAATGCTTGAAAAAGCTCTAAGTAAATAATATGGGAAATATAAAAACGGTGTGACAACGGGGTGAGGTGTGGTGCGATTTGGTTTGAAATGTCACAATAAAGAAAAGCAAAAAAGAAAAAAAGCTTTGAAGTTCATTTCAAATTAGAGAAAATAGTTGAATAGTTGAATCTTTACTAAAATTACTAGAGTTACATTTCTTTTACTGTAAACGCTTCCTTAAAGATAAATGCATATTTTAAGTAAAAACCACATAATCCACTATATTCCTTCAACCTCAAATAACACCATGTAATAGACGTTTATTACGTATACAACATAAATCAATGACTTAAGTGGTTTTTGCATTTAGATGGTCCCATAAAAAAATCCAAAACATGAAAGATAAAAACATGCGACTAGTTAAAAAGTTCTTTTTAAGTGCAATTTTCATTTTTCAACAATGGACAGTAAAATTTATGATTGATATTATAGTTTTGTTTAAACTACACAAGTCTGCATGAAAGTAGCTTTGATTTTTTCACATAATCCTTATGTTTTTGGGGTGAGAAATTTAAAAATGTAGGTATCTACTTTAAACAAGTAATCATATTAAAAGAATGTTTAAAAAAATGTTTAATTTATAATTGCGTTGCTAAACTTATTTTTTAACTAAAAAATATTCATTAGTACTTAACACATTTCATGTCCCCAATAAAAACCCTTTTGGTACATTTTTCCTTGTAGGAAACTGTAAAATTGTGTTATAGATAAAATTTTATCTGTAAAATTGTGTTATTAAAACGCCAAAAATTATCAAAATGAGGCCATTTTGAAAAGTAAATAAAAATTTGCAAGACTTCTAGATCAAATCTGTACACAAATATCATTGGTTCAAAATTAAAAATGGACGAGCTTTGAATAAGAACCTCATTGGTTATTACATATTAATTCAACAAAAATCAAAGTTCACTATGACATTAAAATCATTGACTCCCATATAAAACACCAATAATGAAAAAATCAGACTACTCGATCGAGTTTTTCATGAAATTCATGGGCTTAAAATTTAACCAATACAGCCCCAATAGATAAAATTAAAGTTTAAAAAAAATCAAATCAAAGCTTACTTTAATAAAATGTCACCAAAATTTTCAAACAAAACAAATCGATAAATTCAAAAAATAAATGGCAATAAAATTCTATAAGTAATTGATAAAAAAATATTAATTCTTTTCGAAATCCTCCAACGAAATTTTACTATTGAACTTTGTTTATGTATTATACATTTCGGCACTAGTGCTATGTTTTTATTTCCAAACCAGTTTAGAATTCCATCGATTTATCTAACAGTAAAAGTCATATTGTAATTGTACGTAAATTATACCTATAGAGCAAAATGTGTTCCGTGAAACTCTGGAGTCCCATGAAAAAATTTCGGGGGTTTCAAAAGACAAGTTGTCGTTGTAAGATAAACTACAATTATATAAAAATGCATCAAAGTTGTGCATCCTGGTCTCCTTAAACCCGGGAACCACTAAGTAAATAAATGTCTCTTTATAATTATAATTTTCATTTTTTTTTGTCCCCCTGCCCCCTATCACTACAATACTGCTCAGATCTTAACGCTGATTAAGTGTTTCTCTTAACCTTTTAAGTGAACCGCACCCCTTTGAGTTTAAAAAAAACATTTTTTCCAAAATTTATTGTCAAAAATTTTAAAATTTATAGCATTAGGAGCCCTTAGGTTAAGAAACAATGGTCTAAAATATCTATTCCTACCAATCCAGCTTAAAGCAGCTTTAGGTATAGGCAGGAGTTTTATGATCCCTAAAAAACTTTTCTAAAGGTTCTACAGGAAAAAGTTTTGGAAGCCCTGCTATAGAGAATGATCCATAACTCCCTATATACGATTAAGCTCCCTTATACAGTAAAGATTTGAAATTTTAAAAACAATTACAGATAAACATTCCTAAAAATATCTCCAGTTTTTCCAATTTTCTTCTTGGAAAACTTCAACATCCTTATACACTTACTAATGTATTGACCAAAAAAATACTGTCATCAAATTATTCTTACGACCAAAAAGCCAATTGTCACATTTGATTTGAATTTACTTCTTTTATTTAACCACCTGTTTTTTTATAGGCAAAATTAATAGAAATTTTTATTACCTACATCATTTCCACATAGCAAATTGGCCCATTTAAACCAGTAGGTAGGTACACTGCATTAAAAATTCATCGCCATGAATCAATGATGTTGCAGCTTTGCAAATTGCCCTACTCCTATATACACCGTCTACCCTTATAAATAATAGCACGTCCATTTATTTGCAATTGGCAAAGAAAATCTCTTCCTTTTTTCTTATTTTCCTTATATATTTATCTCTAAATTTAACCAAAATAAACTACAGCCAAATTGATTGACGTTTCCTTCAAAAATTGAGTGATGTTAATCAAAGGTGTACACCTTTTTCAGGTGTGATAAATTTTTGATTAGAACAAGGTCAAGATTTCAACGACGACGAGAAGGAAAATATTTATGAGCGAGAAACATGTCGGATGAGTTTGGTGAATTATTTAGGCTGATATCAACACGGATAATTACCAGCCATTATCCTTGAAACGGAACTTGTTTCTATTTTGGTTTGGAGATATATATGCATAATGTTACACCTTCAATGATATTAAAGTTTCCGTTTCCGTTTATTGAGATAATAGAAATGTGTACCTATATGTGTGATAGTTGGGAAAAATAATAATTGTGTTTCGGAGCAATTTCCTTTTGGATAAGATTTTTCTTCAAAACGTGACAAAATATGAATGTCGAAGATAAAATTGGAAAATATCTAGCCAGCCGTGTAAGACATGGAAAATTTTATGAAAATTGACGTTCGTTCGGTTCACAGAAACTTGTGTATGTGTATGTATCTTCATCTTTTCGTCAGTCGATAGATTATTTCGTCGTGAGAAATGTTTGCACAAAGTCAGCCGGTTTAGATAAGATAGATATTGAATTTACCACTTCCAAGTCATGGAAAAATCAACTAAAAAAATTTTGGTTCAAATTTTGAATGTATTAAAGCCTATTTCGTTCACCAAATTCCAATTACAAAGTTCACCAAAATTTGCAATTTTAAACCAACTGTTTTTCAGAAAAATCAAAATTTCGAAATTTAATCAAAAATAAAAATGTTTCAGAATTTCAAAAATTTAAAAAAAAAATCTAGAAATTGGAAAACATACCAATATAAATTATTAATGGAGTCAATTTGCCAATCAAAATAGAGGTGGGTTTGGTCTGTACCTATTGGCTTAAAAGCTTACATAGCCAACTGAAGATTTTTTAATAAAATCAACTATTACACTTCATTATAGGATGCAAAGAAAATCCATACCTTCTGATTTTAATTTATGAATGTTTTTCCATTTCTTACGACCAAAAAACCAATTATCACTTGTGGAATGCTACCGTAAAATTGTGATAATCCTATTATTTAACTCTTATCAATCATTTGATTCAAAAAAAAAAATCCATTTTTTTTTCCATAAATGTCATCTTATAACATTCAAGAGTAACGTGTAAAAAGGATGGAATAGCTGACTAATATATTTTCACTGATAAAAATTGAATAAATTGATAATAACATAAAAAAACTTTAAATGCGTTTTTCTCGAAATCAACTTTTTAAAACTGGGAGACAACATTTCTCAGAAACTGTCCGACGGATTGACTTGAAACTGAAGAGTGTTATAGTTCAACATGTCTTCTTGGTACTGAACCTCAGAAATTGGCCAAACCTCCCCCTCAAAGTGGGAAAAGGGGAAAGGTCCAAAAAAAAGTCATTATTTTAAACTTTTTTTTCAAAGTCGCGCCATTTTGTGAATTTTCAACTTTCTTCGGATTTTCGAGGTTCAGTACCAAGAAGACGCATTACCAAAACCTACATTCTTTGAAAAATCATGATCCGACTTCCGGTTTCGGAGAAAACTTGTCTCCCGTTTGTCTCCTCATTTTTGAGGACCCTTTTTCAAAGCGCTGTAAAAGGGCGAGGGGGGACATATCGGGGTAAATAAAAAAAAATAGTCCAAAACTTCAACTTTTACATGCCGAAGACCGTTTTTTAATATCTCTAAAAAAAAATGGCAGCAGTTTTAAAAGTCATTTTTTTTTACGTTCTGACGGTGATCCCACCCATAAATAACATGGGAACAATATTCTCTTGTACTTTGGAATTGTATAGCACACGTTGGTGACAATATTTCGGAATGGCCAAGGTATATTCTTGTAGAAAATTGAACGATCTACAAAAAAGGTCTCAAACAAGTTTTTGATATATTTATTCCTTCAAAAGTTATTCGAGGTCAAATTTGAACTAAAGAGAAATTTTAATATTTTTTTCAATTTTTTGACGCAATCATCAATCTTATGAGAAAATTTTATGGGAAATTTTTTGTAGGGCACTTGTTTTTCTATATCTTATCTAATCTATATAAAAGTTTTTGATATTTTTCACAGGTCCTAAGTTATTTGCATTAATCTGAAAATTCCCTGAATTATTATATTTTTAACATAAAATTTTTTTTTTATTTTCATTAAATAACTTAAGATCTGTGAAAAGTATCAAAAACTTTTATAGAGATAAGTTATAGGAAAAAAAGTTCTCTACAAAAAATGTCCCATAAAATTTTCTCATAAAATTGATGATTGCGTCAAAAAATTGAAAAAATATTAAAATTTCTCTTTAGTTCAACTTTGACCTCGAATAAAATTTGAAGGAATAAATATATCAAAAAATTGTTCAAGACTTTTTTTGTAGATCGTTTAATTTTCTACAAGAATATACCTTGGTCATTCCGAAATATTGTCACCAACGTGAGCTATAAAATTCCAAAGTGCAAGAGAATATTGTTCCCATGTTATTTAAATGGAAAATCGAAATTTGCGAAGCGGCTCCTCTTAATATTAAGAGCTTCAATTTTCACAGGAATTTTTTTTGTCATTCCCAACAATATTTTCGATGCAATTAAGAAAAAAAAAATTCATATTTTTTTTTTGGAATCAGTCAAAACAACATATTTTCCCTATTGCAACCACGAAATTCATTTCTAGTTCTCAAAAAAACTCACATCTTTCAGGGGTTATATACAGTTAGAAGGCCGAAAAATAGCGAATTTTCCAGTATTTTTTCAGAGAAAACTTTAAAATTAATTGATCTAAAAATTTGTACACATATTATGGTATCTTTTAACTGTATTTTAAGACTTAGTAGTAGTAAAAATATTTATTTGGAAAGCAGCTACAGCTGATTTACGGGAGCTCCTCTCAAAAAAGACGTTTTGCGGTGACCACTATATCTCTGAACTGGATGCTCTGAATTTAAAAAACCAAACAGATTTCGTTAAAGTAATGTTAAAGGTAATTAATCGAAGGAATAAACAAAATAATTGTTTTTGACTAAATGGCGGTTTCTCAAAAAAAAAAAATCGATTTTTGACCAAACTTTCGGCCTTAAATTGTTTATAAAAAAAAAAAAATATTTATCGGGGAGAAAAAATCTTCGATTAATTACAAAGAAATATATTTAAAAAGCTCGTGTTAAAATTTGAAACTAATCGGTTTAACCGTTTTGGAGTAATGTTGGTCACCGACTTTGAAAACACCATTTTGAGAAAAACGCGTTTAAAGTTTGAAAAGCACTTTACTTTACATAGGATACATTTTTTTTTTCAAATTTGAGTGTAACTTCGAAAATATTCACCGGAACGATATGAAATTTTCTGTATGCATTCTTAAATATATGTACATTAAGAAAAGAAAATAAATAAAAAATCGATTTTTTAAAAATTCTAACTGTATATAATCCCTTAATGTCTTTTTCCAAAACCGAATTAGTAGCATTCAAGTTAATATATCAAAAAAAGAAAAATGTACTACCAAATCAAAATTCACTGCCAAGAAAATATTTTACAACTCAACTTTATTATGACAGAAAATATCCTCACATTTCTTTTCTTTTCTTACATTTAGTCATTTCATTGTAATTTTTGAATCCAAATTGTCTTAGTTTTACGATTTTGACGAGTTATAACAATATCTTATGATCTCATTACTGTTCCGTGCCTCGTTTCATTGCTAATGTTACAATTTTTTTTTCTTTTTATTTGCTCTAACAATACTCTTACAGAATATTAAGCAGCCATTTGGGGCCCGAGCGAGCCGTGTTTAAGGTCACAATTTTTACAGGTCAGCTTTTACGATATGAAATTAAGTGGGTGTAAGAAAAAAAAAAAAAAAAAAAGTGTTTTATTTTCGGGGTGAATTTCATTGGAAGCATAATATACAATATCTACGTAGAGCTGTTGGTAAATGGAAGTGAAATTACTCGGTCGTTCGTTTGCTAACTAAATTGAAGTCTATGCAGGAAATTAATTTCCATTTATTGAAGCGCCATCCACCCCCTCTGTGCTTGCTTCTAATTATCGTCAATAATTAGTGCACCGCATGATTTCATTTTCAAATTGCTGTTAAATATTTTCAGGCGTTCCACTTGCATGCATGCAATATGATGATCTAAGTTTCAGTAAACATTTGTATTTTTTTTTCGCGAAATAACGTTGTGCTTTTCAAAGTGGAAATTTCTAATCCTTTTAATGGCGATTGCAATGCATATAAGACTGACCTAGATTTACTTGTGTATATCAAACGATATTAAATATCAGGAAATGGATGCGGAATATTCCAATTTGTATGAAGAAAGACCAACGCTTCCAATTGGCAAAATGGAAATATATAGTCAAACTTAATTAAAATTTCCAATTTACACAAGTTCATAATTACAAATTCTTGGCTTTGAATTTTCGATTGCAAGAAAATACAAGCTATTTAAAATATTATGGGTATGGCAAAATAAGTCACATTTTTACAAAAATTAAAAAAGTGGGCACATTTGTTGATCAAAATTTTATATTTTCATCTAGAACTATAGCAAAATTGTCAAGTAGGCTATGGGAAACTCTAAAATTTTAAATCCCTTCCACACCAAATAATTTGAAGAAGAAAAAAATCCTGGAAAATAGGAAACAAAGTATAACTAAAATCTCAACTAAGTAGGCTTTGTTTGTATAAACTTTTTTTTTTTTTACATTTTGGTACTTTATTATTTTCAGTGCATTTTATAGATATAACTTTAAAATTTTCCACCAATTGTATGACCAATGAAAGTCGATAATGATAGCCAATTAGCCAATAATAGCAAACCAAAGCCTCCTGTAATTGAAATTTCAAAGCAGTTTTTGCTAAACAATACCATCTAGTAGGCTTTGAAAAATCCAAAATTTTGATCCCATATATTTTTGTGATCCTACCTAATAGTTAGCAATAAAATCCAAGAAAGCCAATATAACAATCAATTATATACAAAGACTTCAATTTAAATTTAAAAAAAAATCCAGGAAAATTTTAGAGAATTTTCTACAAAAATAAGTGGACTGTGTTTCCATACAAGTTTTCACACTAACATTGTGGAGCATACCTACTCAATATTGTTCACAGGTGGTTGCAAAAAAAAAACATTTCCACCAACAGTATGACTAATCAAAGTTGGCTATGTAAACCAATTAGCCAATAGCCATTATCTTTAGTTTAAAACAAGCTAAGGATTATAAAGTTTTCGCTCGAATATTTGACCGAAATTTTCAATTTAAACAATACCATCTAGTAGGTTATGACCTACAAGATAGGTTATGTGATACCAAGGTTTATAAAATACACAGGTGGTCCAGAAGAAATTCGTACATATCTTCAGACTGATTCAAATTTCAAAATTCTTCGTATGACGTCATTTTTTTTCTAATGGAACAACCTGTGTAATTAATAAACCTTGATGTGATACAACTAATGGTTTGTAAGACATTTTGAAAAATGGGAGAAAAGTTTAACAATAAAATGAGTCAAATATTTACGAAACTAAGTAGGCTTTGATTTCCAATGTAAAAATTTTTCTTTTTACATTGTTGACCACTATCATTGTCGAGTACATTTGGTGGAAGCATTTTCGATCAAATATGATCACAAAAAAAAAACTAAATTTTGCACCAATTGTACAGTTGATCATAGTTGGCTATGTAAGCCAATTAACCAATAGTAACAAATCACAGCCTTCTTCAAATTAAATTTCCAAGATTATTTTTCAAACGTTATATGTCTGTTAATATTATTAAAGGTCGGTATTTTCATATCTAGATAGCGATATTTATCTTTCAGTTAAAATTTTATCTGAAGAATAGAGAAAATATGCGTATTTTCACTTTAGGATAGTAATTTGTGTAGGAAGAATGTATGGGAATTATCGGACAGATAAATATGTGTCTATTAAATTATTATCTTAAAGATATGTTTTATCTACCCATGAGTGAAAATACTCGCCCTAAATGATACCAAATTGGAAAGCAAAAAGCTTTTGATCACAATTACTTAATAGCATCAAGTTAGCTATGGGAAAATCAAAAATTTTGGTGAAATCCATGGAAAGTAAGTGGTCTGTGTTTTTCAATGTAACCCTCCTTTTCTGGGATTTACACTTTTTTTTTTGGGTATTTCCATTGTTGTTACTATAACCTTAAGAAATAAGTAATCTAAAGAAGCTTTTCTACCCGAGAGGAAATTACATCTGATGTCCTATTTGATTCATAGCCGCCTTAGCCTTCTACAACCACCTGTACCATGAAACTAAACAACATCCATAGAGATTCCATAGGATACCTGTTTAAATTTATCTTAGCCAATTTGATCAACTAGAAATAGAAATAGTCTTTCAGGGATATTTTTAATACGAAAGGCCTCCAAAATTCAAAAAGAAAAAAACATCGCCTACTTTATAATTCAAAAATCGAAATTTCCCATCAAAGTTGGCTTTGCTCATTACTAAACCAATGAAAATGTACCACAGCCAATGCGATTTATATTAGGCAAGTAATTTTTAATAGCAAATAGATACCGGAGGGAAAAGGGGATGTCAATTTTTGATTTTTATATTTTTACAAAAAAAAAATCAATCAAAAATTTCAAAAAATAAATATTTTACACAACTTTCGTCTAAAATTTTAAATTCCCCTTTAAAATTTTAAAATTAATAAAAGTGTTTAGTAAACAACGGAAAAATTTATAATTTTTGTTTTTGACATTTTTTTTTTTTTTTTTGAATTAATTTACCATTTTTAAAAGGAGATGATCTATTTTTAATATCGTCCGCCTAAAGTGTTAACGTGCTAAGTCCATTTTAATAAATTTTGCAGGGGAACAAAAAAATTAAATGTATGCTACATAAATAGTACATAAAGTATAGTATATAAGTTTTTGTTTTATAGATGATAAAATTCAGATTTCAGCTTTTATTTTTTTTAAATAAGAAGACAATTCAGGTTGTTTAAGATCGGTTTTGTTTTATTTAATATTTTTACTATTCAATTAGCTACGTTTCGTTACGTATCGTAACTTCATCAGATTTCTTGATTCAATTTTAATGAATTTAAATTGAAAATATTATATTTTTGTGAATCAAGAAGCCTGATGAAGTTACAATACGTAACGAAACGTAGCTAATTGAATAGTAAAAATATTAAATAAAGAAAACCGATCTTAAACAACCTGAATTGTCTTCTTATTTCGTTTTATGTTATATTTTGAACTTTGAAATAAATAGAATATTATATTCCCTACCAAATGGAAAAAATTGACATAGCAAGTTAAAATTTTAGACCAACGATTTATCCCTCTCCCCCCAGCAGAACTGAGTAGGACATGATTTCTTTCTCTAAATTGGAAACTTCAAATTGTTACACTGTCAACAAAGTTGACCTCTAATTATTAAATATTTCAAATATGATTAAAACAGTAACATTTTACTTAAGTAACTAACAATGGCTCTCTTTTTAAGGCTCGATCAAACGATATCTAGTGGCCCAATTTTGGTCATTTTTTTTTCAAGTATGTAGATAAATTATTTCCATTGTTTCTAGTATACCTTTATTTTCGATAACAAACACAAAACATTAACAATGTAATTTCAAACGAAAAATATCCACAATTTTCGACGAAAAATTTTGGAAATGAAAGTGAAATTTGTAAAACGATGTGATTCTTCCCTTATTACATTCTCAAAACTGCATTATTAAATTCTCTAACAAAAAAAAAAAAAAATGTGAAATAAATAATGCATGGCAAGCGAGACACTTGGAAAATTCAATGGTGAAGGCTTATACGTATATGTATGTTAGGTATAGGATTTTGTGTTCAAAACACATAAAGAATATGTTAAAAACCCGTCAACCCATATTCATTCACGATGAATTATTCACGACAAACGTAAAAAATATCAAACCAAATAAAAAAGCGATCTGAATTGCAACTCGAATCGAATCGAAGCGAAACGATAACGAAAAACGAAACATGTCTCCATCAAAAAATACAAACTGACAAATTCAATCTCAAATCAGTTATTCTAATACAAAGGAAACAATCAATGTTTAATTAAAATATCCAACAACGAAACGAGGCGGTTTTTTTTTCGTCGTTTTTTTTTCAGTGTGTGAGAAACTTTCATATCTTGTAATTATCTAACCGAAGGCACTTAAAACGAATACAAGTACCCAACCAACCAACCAACTATAGCAGACGAAATCACGACTTGTTATATTATCTTGGAAGAAAAAACAAATCTGCTATTACGAATTGGCTATTTAAAATCGTTCATCGATTCAATGGATATATTCACGTAAAAGAAGCAAATCTTGAAAACTATTCAACGTAAAATGCACGTTCTCGGAAGAACTTAACAGTAAAATTACAACAAAAACAACACACAAAAAAAAAACTACAGAATCTTACTTTAGTTGAAAAGAAAATAAATGCCAATATAATAATTATTTGCTTTTCATTTGAACACTGATCAATGGACTAGCAAGAAGATACCGTGGAATATTTTAATTTTTCATTACTTAGTTCAAGCAAATGAACTCAACAGAAAGTACAAAAAAATTAATTATTTTATTTTTTTAATAAAGTCCCAAATATTATATCAAACAAAAAAATCCAAACAAATAAAATAAACAGGAAGCTGAGAAAACTTCCTATAAAAAACTCCTTAAAAATCTTTCATAAATGTCATAGTTGGACCGGAAATATATGCCAAAAGCTCTACTGTAAATATGCGCAGAATCAAATCGCCCAAGAATTCTTCGCGCAATCCATTTGACGAAAATTTTGATTTCATAACAAATGTCTAAAATTTCACTAAAATTTCATCCATTTTATATAACTCTTTATTATTTTTGGTTCTAAAATATAATAGACGATAAATACATATTTAGTGATTAGTGATCATATCACGTAAATCAAATATAACAATCTACTTGGAATTCGAAACGAAAAAAAATTTCGACCAACAAAAACGTGGGTTAACCATCGTTGATTTTTCACGAAAATCGTTAAATTTTTTTATTTTTTTTAGGATGCCAATCGAAAGTTTAAGGCCCTCTGTACATGCTGTACAAATTTTTCCCCAAACAAACCACTTTTAAGGGATCAGCATGCAGTTTAAGGGATGACCACTTCCCACTAAGAGGGAAAGACGAACGTGGCTTCTTCAACAATTGCATGTACCATCGTAATATAAGGGATGATTTTCGAACCAAGGGCATTTTCGGGTTCGTAACAATGTATAGAACGATTATATAAGAATCTTTTTCGATTTCGAATCAAAAGGATTTTTCGTCAAAAAAAAACCGTGGGTTAACCATCGTTGATTTTTCACGAAAATCTCTATCAATTCTAGTGACAAATATAAAAAAATCCTTATTATAGGTGTGAATCATTACAAAGCAGTTACGGAGTGATCCAAACTACTTGATGCCCACTGATGAAGATTGCTTGGCAATCGAAATACGTATCTGGGCAATACGTCGCGAATATTTTTGTTTGAACTTCTGTTCAAGTTTATGTTAATAAATTAGACTGCAATATATTTTATATATTGTATACACAGTATAACTGTTCAAAGTCAGCGAAAAAATCTTATTTTGATTATCATTGATGATTTTTTACCCCAACAATTCAATTTCAATAGCCCAAATTACAATAAAAAATATTTTGTAGTCTTATTTATGAAATACCATTCACAATGAATTTTTGACATACTGCCCAGGTATGTATTTTGATTGCTAAGCAATTTTCCGCACTGATTAAGTAGTATTAGATCTCATAGCAATTACGAAACAACCTAAAACAACTTGATGACCAAGAAACCAGGAAAATTGCTTGGAAATCTAAATACGTATCTGGGTAATAAATTTCTTTGAACTTTTTTTCAAATTTATGATTATAGTTTACTTTTGTAAATTATTTTATATAAATAAGACTACAACGTATTTTTTTATATATTTTATAAACAGAATTATTGCTCAAAGTCAGCAGAACAAATATAATTTGATAAAGATTCAAAATTGAAAAAAGATATTTCTTCCAACCAAGTTAAATTCTTTAATATTTTAATTGAAAAATTATTAAAAATCTAGTAACTTTTGCAACTTTCCCTGATAAGAAAATCTGGCTTACAAATAAGTAAATCATTTGGCTCTCGAATTTTCCTAATATGTTAATAATTTTCGGAAATATCAGCAACAATGAAACACCATTTTTAAAAAAGGAAAATTTTCATATATTTTCAACCCTCATTTTCACGTTAACTATGGCACATAACTATGGCAAACTTTCTCAACTTTCATTTTAATAATAACTGTCTTATTGATTTCTAGCACGGTTTAAAAGTTATAGTGAAATAAGGGATTTTTTTTTTTTTGAAAAAATCCACTTTGGGGGAAGAAAAATCATCCATTAATTCCCTTCATTGAATTAAATATATAACCATAAGAGTAATAAAATTATTTCAGAAAGAGTGCTGAGCGAAGATTGCATTTATCCCTATATACGAGGGCTGTTTGATAAGTACCCGTATTGGGCAAGAAAACGCATCATTTTTTTTTATTTTTTAATTTATTTTTCAACATAGTCTCCTTTAAGCTCCACTTAGTCCAGCGGTATTCAAACTTTTTTAAGCCTTCCAAACAATAAGATTTGTCGAACTCCGCAAAATAAGCGTCTTTTTCAGCGATGATTTCCTCATTTGACGAGAATCACTTTCCACCAAGCCATTTTTGAAGTTATACTTCTTTAGGCGCGTTATGAAAAATTGATGAGAGTGAAATTTTACGATGCGCGCGCACCCGTGACACAAAATTAACAGAGTGAAGTTGCTCACTAAATCGCTTATGAAGTTGAGGAAAAAATGCTACCAACAAAACAGAAATGGAACCTCTGTTAGTGGCGCATGTTGGCACGCATGCCGCCTCTGTTCCCTGTGTATTTATATTTATAATATTTATCCATATGCTTTGAGTTTCTACATTTAAAACACGTGTTTTCATTTTGTTTTCATTATACAAGTGCGAATTTTATATGTACCTCTGAATTATAATCAGAAGTGATTTAAATTGAATATTTAAATCAATACTAATTAATATCAGAAAATATTTGTGAAAAAACTGTGCTCATCAACCTTCCTAAGTGCTCCAATACAACTGAGATTAACTATCCGTATGTATTATTTAGTAATAAAAATGACAAAATTATTACTTAATAAACTAATAAGTAGGTATATAATAAAATCATGTTTCTCTTTACGACAGACTATCGTCAGTTGCGACGTACCATATAATTTTTCTTTGTCACCGCCACCCAATATACTTACACGACTGACAAATGCTAAGAATTGGAAATTGATTAAATTAAATCAAAATGACTGTTGAAACAAACGACAACAATCATTCAGTTCAAATTTTAAACAATGATGGTATTTCACTCACACGTATGTGTTTACAATATTTGTATACCTTTGCCGAAATATATGCATACATATTACTAACGTTTGCCTATTATTATTATTATTATTATGAGAATTAATATGCATTTAAAAGAAAGATATTTTTCTGAAGTTATTCGGGGTAATATTTAAAACAATGTAATTAAACTGGATTGATACATTACATTACAATATATTTTTTTATATTTGAATTAAAAATTAGTTTCAATACATAGATATGAATGGGTAAATAAAATATACAATCACTATTGCATAAATTTAATTTTTGGGACATCGTTATTAGGGATTGTTTATATATATCTATACATGATATTTAATGCCAACAATCTACTTCTATATGGTAAATGTTTTCAATAAGTATTTTTCGAGCATGTGACCCAATCTATATACATTTTGTATAAGTAACCAAACGTGTAAGCATATAGTATTAATGTACAAATAGCCAATTTAATCTTTTATTTGAAACCCAGTTACATTCCGTCAAATATTCACAACCCAACACTGGCACAACTGACAAATGACTAAAACTAGCAATTGAATCAAAGTGAAATGACAGTTGAAACTAATGACATGGTTGTTCAAATTTGAGGCAATAATTATTATATTTGTATTCCACTAAAGTGGATGTATTTAAACTGTATATTCTTTGTCTTTGTCGCAACACATACGTTTTCTTATTATGTATTTTGATATTAAAAGTAAATTGTGTTTAAAATTGCATCATATTTTAGTAATCTCAAACCTTATAACTGGTGTGCCAGTTCAGGAACTACCGGAAGAGGCTACGGCAGTGGATTAAAAACCTATTTTTAACTATACCAAAGAAGTATAACTTCTCACGCGCGTACATAAGTACACACGCTGTTTTTTTTTTATGTTTGGAAGCAAAAAAATTCGCATGGGGCCAAATCTGGAGAATAGGGTGGATGAGTAAGTAATTCGTAGCGTCATTCAACCACTTTTGCTGTGGTAATTGCGGACAAGTGAGCAGGTGCATTGTCATGGTGAAAAAATAAATTTTTTCCTAGCCAAATTGGGCCGTTTTTGAATCAATTTGGCATTGAATTGGTCCAATAAGTTAGCATAATACTACCCCGAGATTATCCTTCCTTTCTCCAAATAATCAATGAAAATGTTGCCTTGCGAATCCCAAAAAAACAGTGGTCATGACTTTCCGGCCGATGGAACCATTTTCGCCTTCTTTGGAGCAATTTCGCCGGGTGAAACCCACTGTTTTGACTGTTTTTTTCTTTCTGACGTGTAGGGATGGATCCATGTTTCGTCAACAATTACAAAATGCCATAGAAAATCTTTTAGATTGCGCCTAAACATGCCCAACCAGATTCCGTTTTTGCTCCACTGTCAGCAAACGCAGCATCCATCTCGCCGATAGCTTTTTCATCCCCAATTTTTCATGTAAGATATTTTGTATGCGTTCAGTTGAGATGTGTATAATGTCAGCAATCTCTTTTATCTTCATCCGATGATCTGCTGACACGATATCATGGATTTATTCACCATTTTCTCCGTAGTCACCTCAATCGGACGACCAGGGTGCTCTTCTACCAAAAACGGGTGTTCGACCTCCCTTAAATTCATTAAACCAGTACCTGATGGTAGTCATCGAAAGTGCATAGTCCTTATAAACACCATGCAACTTCACATCAATTTCCTCACACGTCTTCCCATCCAAAAACAGAAATTGAATCACTGATCGATATTGCTCTTTCTCCATGATGCAAATAAACATGGACTTGATGACTTTCAAAAGCTTTTAAAACAAAACCACTCGATGAATGTCTGAAATTTTGACACTCTGGGTTCTGAGGATGGTGCTAAAACATGGTGCAAAAATTTTGTCAGTAGTGCCGCTAGTCGGTAAACACGGGTACTTATCAAACAGCCCTCGTAATTATCACAATGATTGCATTTTGCATTCACGTATAAGGCATATGTAGGAAATGACCTTCATGTATCATAATCAAAATATTTACAACAAAATCCCAAAAAACAAAAAAAAAAAGACTCTTAAATGTTATCCGCTATCATCAATAGCGCTTAAATAAACTAGTAACTATATAAATCGATTGACTTACAGAATTTTCCACGTGCAACACAGAGAAAATGCATCAAAGTGCATCACTGCAGAAAACTTGTTTTTCCAATTCAATTTTTCCATCAAACATATTCATTTCACTCTTTTCCACAACACTTTTTTAATTTCAGTGACTCAAAACTAGCGAAAAAATCGATCGAAATCAACATAATTGGCAAAATGATTGCACTTATTTTTCACAAGCACAAGGTAATGGCAATGCGTACGGAAATGACCTTCATGCCGTACATACAATTTCGGCATTTGATGAATTTGTCGAGAAAACTCGGAAAATTTAACGGAAAACTATGTAAAAAGTAGGTCAATATTATCAATAATGTTTTCCATATTGCAAAAAAGTTTAAATCGATCGATTTTTTACAAATTTTCGCGAATTTTCTACGCAAAATTTGACACAGCTCATCGCATTTGCGATTAATTTCACTACTGTTCATCAATTGTTTTTTTGTCTCTAATCATGCAAAAATCGATTGGCAATAAATAGTGATAAATAAAAGTCACTAAAAGTTAACCAAAAATATGATATCGAATTCAATGCGCGAAATTTGAATAAATTTGAATTACGATTTTTTGTTTTAATTGTAATTTTTTAATTAATTAAGTAATTATTTTAATTTCTTTTTTACCTACTTCTTATTATTAAAGTTTACAGAGATATTCCATTAAAAAAAAAACAATTTAATCTTAAAGAATTATTGTCAGAAATTCATCCCTTTCCAGAGGGATAAAATAGTTGAGGAACAGGGGCGGAAAATAAGCGTGAAAATTCGTCATTTTTGACGTTTAAAGTATGGAAATTGATGTGTGGACTGGTTTTAACATATCAAATCTACTAAAAGCAGGGCTGCTTAAAAATTCATCCCTTAAAGCTGATTAAATTTTCGTATGCTTAATGAAATTCTTTGCATAAACTATTGCACAACTCAAAGCCTAATCCGGCCAGGATGAACACATAAAACTTTGTTCAAGTTTGGCTGATAGAAATTGTTGAAAAATTCATCCCTTAGAGTGATCGATCAAATAAGGGGTGAAAATTTCAACTGAAAATAGTTCAACTTCGAATTTAAAGTTGCATGAAAAATGCATGTTTTAAGAGGATTTTAGAAAAATCTTTTCATATATATGAAATCAAGTTTATGACCAAACTAGCTGATTCCCGCGACTTCGTCTGCGTAACGTAGGTGTAGATTATATTTTCTTTTTAAATTTGCTATTTGTCGTGGCATATGAAAATTATTATTTTTCTTTTTTCTTTTACGAAAAACATAATCATACTTAAATTTACTAATTTGTCGACTTTAAAAAGACACAATTAATAAACTGTTACTAATAATACATCGAATATTTAAATTTCATCAGTCAGAGGGGATATATAAATTCAGGATTTTATGTATGCACGGTTTTAAAAATGTATTTACTTTAAATTTTATTACTATTATTATTATTACTATTACTTTTTTTCGTTAATATTTCCTTATTCAGCAACTCTAAGGGTCTATTTACAACAATTTTATAAAAAAATCAAATAAAAAAAAAAAAGTTTACTGTAAAATTCGAACCCACATCTTTATAATTAGGAGCATCAGAATGTTAGATACGTAAGCCATTACGCTACTTCAAAGAGGCAATTTTTTAAAATTTAAATTGAATTTACTGTAATTGTTATCAGTTCAACTAAAAATATTTTTACAGATTATTTTCTAACTTTAAATTACCTTTCCAATGATATACAACTCATCTGTCTAAAGTAAAAATTTCTGTTTTCATCCCTAAGGAATACCTTCCCTTATTATTTTTTTGGAATGATAAGTAGCCTATAGTCTGGGGAAAATTGTGTTGTATCTTAATACCAAATTTCATTAAATTCGGTTGTTCCGTTCTTTAGTTAAATCGGGACACACAGACAGACAGACAGACAAAAATTTTAAAATTGGGTTCAAAATCGAAATGTACAGACAGACGTAAGAATTGTATGTATTAGTATAGATAGTCATTCGAAAATCCAATTTTTTCACTAAGGTCCTTACATTACAAATATTGTCCATTTCCTGGTTAACATCTTGACGTGCTAAATCCAATAACATCATTAATGGCAACGTCCACCAAATTATTCCAGCAATCACAGGCAAATTACGTAACTTCCGGGAGCTTTCGACTGGTCGCCCCCGGCATGAATGTACACTGTACAGCATGGCGTCAATTAAGCCATCAAATATCGACCGTAAGTAACGAAATTCAGCGCCGAAAGCTAACGATTTTGTGATGTTGGTTTAATTTTGTGTTTTTAATTTTTCTGCAGTTGCTGGAAGATATTCGATGGAAGATTTCCCGACTTGTTTGTTGGTAAATATTGGTGCTGAGAAATATCAACAGGGGATGAAATGTAAGTAGAGTTAACTTGAACAAATAGTAAACATAACTCTATCGATTATCTGTCGCCATATTTTGCGTAAATTGCATTCTAAAAATAGGATTCATGTAAAGAAATCGTTGATGTGGAAGTATATGAAAATTTAAAACAGGTGGTTGTCGTAGTGCAGCGACAATTTTTCTTAGTTATTTTAACCCAAGCCAACAATTCTCAAAAAGTGAACAGAAAATTTTCCCAGAATATTTTGGTATTAAAGAAACATTTTACGTATTTTAATTGCTAAGCAATCTTCTTTTTCATTGAAGAAGATAGTTTGATGAGCACTATTTCAAGCTGCTTAATGAATTTGGACAGTATAATAGTAAATATTGAGAAAAGCTTTCAAGAAAATCGTTATGTTTTAAAGCCATTGCACTAAATTTTAATTTTCCAACCTAAAAAATCCTGGAAAGACTGGAAAGATTCTCGAACGATTTTTTTAGACGACTCAATGTGATATTGTTGACAAGCCCGAGCATATAAGGGCATGAATAATTCGTGCGGAGCTTTTTCATTGACTGCTGAAAGCCGGCTCTCACAGGGGGTGAGGGGTGGCGGGTGAGATTTGGGGGTGAGTTTTGCCCTTCTTGTCGTGTCAGCGTCGCAACTATCCCAACTGAAATATTTAACCAAACCTTCATAAACTTCTCTGTTTCACTCCGACCTCTGTGCGAAAGCATAGGGTGAGCTTTGTCGAAGACGCCGTTGTCCTCATATATAGTGAACATAAACCTTGGCGACAACGCCATATTTGCATAGTTCACCTACGTGAATGTCGCTGTTCTGATTCTTGTCTCACCCCCTTGCACCCAAAACCACCTTCGTCACCCCCCAAGTGAATGAAATCTTATACGCTTGTGCATTCAACAATGTCATTAAAGCTGCGGTTAAAATTGCAAATTTGTTTTTCGGTGGTATTCAAACGAAAATATCAAAGGATACGACAAATTTAAATTTTTCAGTCAAATTGATTTTTTTAAATATTCCCGCCAAAGTTAGACGACTTACCAATCTGTATTTGAGCTTAGTAGAGATAATTCCATCTCTGAGATAAGCCCGGAATTGTTCCACTGAGACTTCAGTAGACCTATTCGATTGATGACGAAAGTAATACAAATGAAATAAATATGAAATGGGAATGTATATTTAAAATTAATTATGGAAGGTAAGTGAAATTATTCAAATAAACTTAATTTTTAATGGCGCAAATATTTTAGGAGACAATCAACGTTCTTTTTCGTAAGAAACGCAAAAAATAACCTAAGTTGAAGAATAAAGATGCCATGCGTTGTTCAGGAATAACATAGAATGACACCATATCGGAATAATGGAATATTGTCGCATTGGAATAAAGGACTACAAGGTTACTTCAAACCAAGGTTTATAAAATACACAGGTGGCCTCATGGTGGATACGTGACGTATCCAGAAGAAATTCGTACATATCTTCAGACTGATCAATTTCAAAATTCTTCGTATGACGTCATTTTTTTTTCTAATGGAGCAACCTGTGTAATTTACAAACCTTGACTTCAAACTCATTACAAAATATGAAATATGAATTTCCCTAGTTTTGACATTTGCAGTATCCTTTCCAAAATAAAATTATTCAAACAAATGTAGAAAATAATTTTCAATTTTCCAGAGGGAATTCACTTAAATTTTCCAAGATTTACCCGAAAGTTTCCCAGTTTTAACTGTTCAAATTATCAAAAGTAAAAAATGGGGGTTTTTGATTTTAAGGCCGCCGCCCGGGAGTCGCCGGGCTTCCACTTCGGCAAGCCGGACATGGAACGTTTGGGCCTCTTCACCGAGCCCGGATACCTACGCATGGTCGATGCCAAACCCAAAAAAACAGGTAATATCGTCGGTGAAAATTCCTAAAACTTTGACAAGAAAATCTTGAAATTTTTCCAGCCCCTCCCAAACTGAACAACCCACCGATGGTTCTTCCGGGTCCGAAAATCAAATGTGGTCTGGGAGACGGTTATTTTGATCCGGAGTTTCGAAGAATTTTTATCAAAGAAGCCATCAATTGGCGGCCAAAGTAAGATTTTTCGAGGAACGAAATTAAAATACCTTTTTATGCAGTCGCTTATAGCGACCAACTGTACCGATTGAAATTTTTTGGAGGCCTCTAAACTCAGTGGAGAATTAGTTGAAAGAATGAAATTAGAAATTAGAAGAAATAACTTTTATAAGGATTTTTGTAAAATCTGTTCATTTTAATTTTTCACTTATACCGCCAAAATTATGGATAATTTCCAACCACCTGTTTTAAGACGTATAGAAATAGACCATTTTCTCTGAAAATGATATAAGTCAATTTGATATGGTATAGAGATATATTATTGAATTTACATTTAACATTTTGATTTAACTGTATACAACTGAGGCCGCCAACTAAAAGTTAAAGAAAAACTTAAGGGGGGAAGCTGGTCTAGAATTTTGAAGAAATCGATTTTTTTTTCTTTGTCTTAAAAGGTACTTTAGGGTCTTAAAAATAACATACCAAAAGATGGATGCCGGAAAAAATTTCTAAATGCCCAAATTTTCGCAGATTAAAGATATATACGCATTTAATATGATTTTATAGTACTTAAAACTTTAAACGGGTTTTTCTCGAAATCACTTTTTTTGAACTGGCCGAAGACATAACTCGAACAAATCTTCACCGATCTATACGAAATTTTCACAGTACATTCGAAATACCTTTCTCCAGAGACGTACGTAGGATTTTTTTTTATATTGCATAGTTTTTTTTTTTAATCAACAGTTTTGTCGTTTTTTTATAGTGAAAATTTTAATATTTGGTTCAAATGTGCACCATTTCGCGAAAAAACAAAATATCGAAAAAATCCTACGTACGTCTTTTGCTGTTGTCATATAGAAACTAGAAATTTTCAGGATTTTGTTCCAGGACCAAAATTAAGGAGGTTACATCTTCGGTCATGGACCCGTCTAAAAATTGAGGCGCCTCCGAAGAAATGCTGGACAGCCGCCATTTTGAATTTAATTGACACGAAAAAATTTGCATTTGTAGATTAAAACCTAAATTATAAAACTTTTTTCACAGATTTTCGATTGATTTTTTTGTTGAGTCACAACAAATTCATAAATTATGCCCATTTTTTCACGCTCTAGACCAGCTTCCCCCCTTAACCCAATGCCCCACGAGCCACTGGTATAAATTTTCCAAATTTTTTTTTGTAGACCAAAAAAAAAGAACGAAAAAGCCTACGCGCCAATTATTCCGGTAGGACCCACGAAAAAACATTCCACACCTGGCGACAATTTCGGTTGTTTTGTCCGCTACACTGCCATGGACAATCGTTCAAAACCGACCAAGAAAAAGAAAGATCAAAAAGTCTTACCCAATTGCCAAGTGGCATATCCGGGATACTTTTCAAAATTTCCAGAATACAAGTAAAATCAGTAACGAACTATTTTTTTTTTTTTGAGTTATAAAAATTATGTTTTCACCGTTACTGTTTTAGGCCAGAGGGAGTTCCGAAGAAGAAGAAACTACCGACAATATTCACACTTCCGGTGATGGTCAGAGGAATGCATGGAAATCCATATTTTTGGGATAATCCATACAAAGAGCCGAGAGAACCACGAAAACCGATTTATGTGCAACCAAAACCGCCAAAGATCACTGGAAAGGGTGGTGTTAATTTGGGTGGACCTTGGATGCCAGTTGGTCCAGGAAAATTGGTAAGGGGATATTTACAAAAAAAAAATATTTCTCTTCTAGTTATCTCTATAAAATTATCATAAGAAAATAGAGTCGTAACGCGATAATAAAAATTTATACAGTAGCAACTTTAAAGCTCTATTTTCTTGTAGATTAAACTGTTTTTTTTGTAGGAGTCTTAAATTTGATCAAATTAGTGAAGTTTTTTTTTTTGGTATTTGATGTAATTTTTAAGCAATTTTACTAAAAAGTGATTATTTTTTTTCGCAGTTGCAAGGATGCAAGGCTGGCGGATTTGAGCGATGGCCTGCTTACAAGCCAGTTTTGTTGCGAAAGGTCAAGAAAGTGGTACAAGAATACGGCTACGGGCCACAATCTTATGGAGCCAAATCGATATTCACCCCGTCCATTGTTAATATGTGTGTCGATATTTCCACCAACGCAAAAACACAGGCGACAATGCAACCGAAACATGTGACACGATATTTGATACCCACAGTATAGCAGACAACTTGTCGACTATGTATATATCAATGTATTGCCAATTCGATATATATATACAATAGAAATTGCAATGCGAAAATATAAAGAATTTTTCACTTAGATTTATTAATGAAAATCGAAAAATTCTGATTTAGTTAATGAATTTTTATAAATATTGACAACTAAAGTTTACGAGGGGATAGAGGATTATTATCAGATGCAATTTTTTTCTCTTAAAAAGCCATAAGTGTGGGTGGTTACTAATAGATGCACGTTAGAAGTTATACTCCTTTATAAAATTTTTTTTCTGGGAATAAGTTAAATTCGATTTTGTTTTTTAATTAGAATGCTTCATACAATTTACATCATTATAATGACCAAATACCAGTTGCTACCCGTGAAATATTTACAGCCAACATTGGCACAACTAACATGTTAAGAAAAGAATGAGTGGAAATGAAAATTTTAGATAATTATATTTAGTTTTCACTCATACATATGTGTTTCTATACGTTCTTTGTTCTTTGTCTTTTATTATACTGATTTAAAATATTTAATTGCTCCGTGATAAATTCCAAAAAAAAATTGGTTAAAATTTAAACGATTAGATAATTTGTTGCTACGGAATTATTATTGTTTCGTGAACGTAACAGCACAAATTAACTGCCGTAATACCATTTTTTCCTCTCATGGCGTGCCTACAGAAGTATAACTTCAAAAGCATATACAGTAGACTGATGATTTTTTTTTCTTAATTAAAGCGAAAATATTTTTGGAAATGACAAATAAAAAAATCCTGTGAAAGTTTAAGCTCTTAATATTAATATTAAGAGGTGCCGCATCGCAAATTTCGATTTTCCATTTAGAATAACATGGGAACAATATTCTCTTGCACTTTGCAATTTTATAGCTCACGTCAAAGACAATATTTCGGAATGACCAAGGTATATTCTTGTAGAAAATTGAACGATCTACAAAAAAGGTCTCGAGCAAGTTTTTGATATACTTAATTCTTCAAAAGTTATTCGAGGTCAAAGTTGAACTAAAGTGAAATTTTAACATTTTTTCAATTTTTTGAGGCAACCATCGATTTTATGAGAAAATTTTATAGGACATTTTTTGTAGAGCACTTTTTTTCCTATAACTTATCTCTGTAAAAGTTTTTAATATTTTTTTACAGGTTCTAAGTAATTTAAATAAAATAAAAAAAATATTTTTTATGTTAAAATTATAATAATTCAGGGAATTTTCAGTTTAATGCAAATAACTTAGGACCTGTGAAAAATATCAAAAACTTTTATAGATAAGTTATAGAAAAAAAAGTGCTCTACAAAAAATGTCCTATAAAACTGTCTCATAAAATTGATGGTTACGTCAAAAAATTGAAAAAATATTAAAATTTCTCTTTAGTTCAACTTTGACCTCGAATTACTTTTGAAGGAATAAATATATCAAAAACTTGTTCGAGACCTTTTTTGTAGATCGTTCAATTTTCTACAAGAATATACTTTGGTCATTCCGAAATATTGTCACAAACGTGAGCTATAAAATTCCAAAGTGCAAGAGAATATTGTTTCCATGTCATTTAAATGGAAAATCGAAATTTGGATGTGGGACCTCGTAATATTAATATTAAGAGCTCAAACTTTCGCAGGATATTTTTTTTGTCATTTCCAAGAATATTTTAAATATAATTAAGAAAAAAAAATCATAATTTTTTTTTGAATCAGTCTAATATACAGTATAATCTCACAAATCCGGCGCTTCGATAGATCGGCACGTCCAATAATCCGGCCCCCTCCGCCCCCGTCTCCGTCCCCCTCTACATTTATGCCCTCTATGGAATGCTTTATTTTATTAATTACCTCTGACTTTTTCACAATAATCCAGTAATACGAACATTCCAATAATCCGGCACCCTCCGCTTTTTGATAGTGCCGGATTAGTAAGATTACACTGTATTTCAATATTTTGATACAAAAAAAAAATATTATCAATTTAAAATTTTTTTAAGAAAGAAAAGTTAAAAACTTACAAAAAATGATTTTGTATTGAATGGAAACTTTAACTGTTGCTAATCATTTACGAACCTGAAACAAAATAAGAAATATACATTAATAATTTTATTCTTAAAAGACTATGTAAAGATTTTCACAGTAATTAAATTAAAATGATGGAGCTTTTCTCCGCATTTAGATGCTTTATCTATGCAAAAAAAGCTCTCTTTTTTCAAGGATCTTATAAACCGATAAAGCTCTCAATTTTTTTTCTAGAAGCTACCATCAGCCCCTATAACATATCCAAAATTCAAATAAATCGATTCAGAAGTTTCTAAGAAAAAAAATATTTTTTCTGATTTCCAGTTTTTCAATTTTTGATGAAACGGTAATATATAGGGATCTGAAACTTGCCGAATTAATATATCTTAATAGTACCAACATACCCTGAAATTTTCAACCAAATATTCACTATATTTATCGTCCTATGTCCTTTCGAAACCTACTAAAGCTTATTTTTCAAATAAAAATCCCTAAGATGCTAATTGTATTTTCAAATTTCGAATAATGAAATTTTTTATCAAAAAATGCTCTCATAACATAGTTTACATTTACTGCTATAAAAAATACTGTAGTTTTTTTTTTTTTATATGTCATCATTAATGCAAATATCACGTGCAAAAAAGCAATTATAAACGCAACATTTAAACTTAAATTGGTTGCAACAAAACTACAATTAAAAAATTAACTCTTTTACATAAATTATCCTAAATAATTTTTTTTTTTCAAAAATCGAGAAAATTATAAGGAAAATCAATGCAGAAATATAAAGTTATTAAATTGAAACAGTACTTTACGACTTTAATTATAAAATAAATTTAAAATATATTTATATAACTTTTAGGTGGATTATACGAGCACTCGTTTAGTGTCGCAGATTTAGGAACAAGACCGGATATTTAAGGGGGTTGTTGGGGTTGGGCCGAATTAATCCCTGTAGGCGCCGGCCGTGATAAGGGTGGAAAACTTAGTGTCAACGAACGAGTTAATGTTCGACGCACTGTTTGAAACTTTTTCGGAAAATTCCCACCACCAAATTTATACAAAATGTGATTCTTCAAAGACTAATTACGAACGGTTTTTAAAATCCATTGGTACAGCAATAATTGAATAATTATTCGGGAACAAATGGTGGCACCTGGACGGAATTTATAACGGGCACTCGGTTTCGATTTTTCGGGGACTTTTTTGTCTTTGAAGTCAACGAACTGGCGTTTTTTCAATGTTTGAGATTTCCAAGAAATTTAATTGAAAAAGTAAAATAGACAAACTTTGTGTCGTTTTAGTATAAAGTTGATCAAATATTTTCAATAGAAATTAGATTCTAGACGATGCTTTGATTGGTGTAAAACCACCATTTATTCTGTGGTTTTATTTAATATTGTTAACACATAATTTTCTTGTAAACACAAAACCGCAAGATTTTAAACCAATTATGCATCGATTTTTGGTCGATTTATCGACTTGAGTCCTTATGGAAACTAAAAGAATTTACCACAAAAAAAATGATACCCAGAATATTTACCTGGGTTTTTAAGGGAATCACCGAATCACGTCAAATGTCTTCATTAGTGTTTTAAAGAAAAAGAAAAAAATATTTTTCCAAGCAATTACTTTGCAGATTGATGTTGACAGTGAAAGTTGAACAATTCTTCTTGAAACCATAAATATTAAATAAATCAAACAATTTACTAGTTTATTCAGCGTCAAGAACTAAAAGAGTTTTTTTTTTCATAAAAAAACCAAGTCATTTCCTGAAGATTTTTTTTCTAAATCCAAGCAAAAAGATTTTTTCTTTCTTTAATTCCTCAGAAAAAATCCAAACCATCGTGTTGATGGATTTTTCAACGATGTTTATATTGCGTGTCGTTGCGTAAATATTCAAATGATATTCCCTCATAATTACCACTTATATTAGAACTATTTAAAATGTATTTATTCCGATAGAGAGTGAAATTTCGTATAAAGGGAAATCAACTTTTCCGACCAATAAATATTCCCATAGAACTAGAAATATTTTTTTTCATATTTATAGAAATTAATTAAAGTCAGTTATGTTATTTAATAAAACAGTTACGAGTCATTAAAATGAAATCAATAATGCAAATAAAATTGAAATTTATTTCAGTTTCATCCAATTAAAACGTCTGCGCCCATAAAAAAGTAAAAACGCCAACAAATTAATCAATATTGTAAAATATGAGGGATGTGTTTGATAGTTTTTTTTATCTTTCAACTATTTTATTAAGTGGTTTATAATGGGAAAATGATTGTTGCAATTGTATTACATTTGTATTTCAGTCATCCAATGAAATTAGTTCTCGAAATCACTGATGATCAGAGAAACCCTTGGAAAAGCTCTATAACTAGTTACTAGAGTGACTAAAGTGAACCTAGTAATAGATCTATCAAAAACAATTGATGTTATTGAAAATTAGCCAACATGGCTACGTATTGTGTGCAACTTAAAAATTATTCATTAGTTTACATTATTTAGTATTATTTTATAAACTATTTTCGTTTAACAATAATATTTTATTTAAGAACAGAGGGGAAACGGGGTGTTTTATCTTGTACTGATAAAAATTTAATTAAATATTGTGTGCAACTAAAGAGTTATCCATTAGTTTACATTATTTAATATTATTCTATAAACTTTTTTCGATTAACAATAATATTTTATTTTAGAACAGGGCAGAAACTGGGTATGTCATCTTGTACTGACAAAAATTTAGTTAAAACATAAATGTTAAAATCAAGCAAAAAAATTCGACTCATAAACATTGTTTTTAATTTTTAATCTTTGGAATTTTGTAACTAATCAACGAGTTAATATTCAGAGATCAATTTTAAATGCTCTACAAAAAAGGTCGTGTAACATTTTTTGATTAATTTGCCTTTTTTTAGAGTTATTTAAACCGGAAAATTTCTTCTACTACAACTTTCGGTTTGAATAACTTAAAGGAAAGAAAATTTATCGAAAAATAATAAGTGGCAATTTTTGTAGAACAATTTAGATCCTTCAAAAATTTATCTTTGAATGTTAATTCGATGATTAGTTAAAAAATTCCAAAGATAGAAATTCAAAAATCGTAAAAACAGATCAATGTTCAAAGATCGGTTATAAAAATCGGATTTTTTTGGAGAATATTAAATTTTCATCAAGAATTTATTTTGTTTTCTTCTTTCACAGGTGGTTCTTAAGTTTTCAGAAGAGAATACTAGTCTTTACTGTTTTTGTCATCCTGAATAATATTTTTAATCTTTTAAAAGAAAAATAGGCGTTTTTTATTGGTACAGTTTAATATGTACGTACGTAAAATGTTGACAAAGGACAAAGAATTATTTAATCACACGTGTAAGTGAAAACCAAATATAATAATCAACGTCTCAGAATTGAACCAATTGACTGTTGTCATTTGTTTCAACTGGCATTTCAATTTTTTGTCAATTGTAAAAGAGTAATATAATAAAGTATTCCAATCTTAAAAAGTGTAAAGTCTCCACAAATAAATCTAGAGCACTAATTTTAACCATTAGCATAAAAGTACACAAATTTGGTAAGATAGAGGCAGCGCCACATCTTGGAAAAATTTAAGAAAATATTGAGTTTTTATTCCTTATTAAAAATTATTAAAACTAGGCACTTTTGTAGAGCATATAATTGTAAAAAAAATCGCGACTTTGAGCGAGGCGATACCATAAAATGCCGCTGAGCTATAAAAAATTTAAAAAAAAAAATCAAAGTTTACGTGTATTTTAAATGGAAAATATTCACATGCTGTGAGTGAGTACTTAATATTAAGAGCTCAAACTTTAAGGGATTTTTTTCTTGAAGTATTTCCCACAAAATTTCGGCATGGGAGCAAAAAAAAAATTCTCCCAAAAAAAAAAAAACACCTTAGTAAAAATAAATGTGAACAGAAGTTCAAACAAACAAAATATTTGTGACGTATTGACCAGATAAGTATTTCGATTGTCAAGCAATCTTCCTCAGTAGTCATCTAGTAGTTTGGATCACTCCGTAACTAAAATATTAGTGATATATTGCTCTATTTAACTATAACTTTAGGGATGAGGAGGTGTAAGAAGCATTTTGAGGCCACCCTGGCAGATAAGCTACACTAGAGATAAGAAATTTACAATGGCACCTGGATATTTTAATAAAAGTAAAATTTTAATTATTATTTTTTCCGATTTCCAGCAGCAATATCGCTTTGACTAGACTAAACCATAATTTAAGAGTATAAGAACTTTAGTGATATTTCAGGATTTATTATTAGTTTTTAGCTAATTTAAATAGTAAACTAGTTTATAATCTAGAAAAAACATTTGAAAATAACTGGGGTAAAAAGATCCACGTGGATCTTTTCCTTATCCAGCCACGTGAATGTTGGATTCAACGTAATCTTTGCAAGCAATGGGTCCATGAAAACTGTATTTCTAACAAAGCGTTCTTTTGTTTTGCTTGTTATAGTTGTGATTCAGAAAAAGATGAATTATGATTGAGTTAAGATAAAAATATGAAAAATATTACTTATGTTACAACTGATATCAATATTATTACAAAGAAAGAAACTATTTGATGACCACTGAGGAAGATTGCTTGGCAATCGAAATACGTATATGGGCAATATGTCACGAATATTTTTGCTTGAACTTCTGTTCAAATTTATGTTTATGGTATGATTTTTATATATTATTATATTACATAAATTGGACCGCAATATATCCTATATATTGTATACACAATATAAAATAATGTTATCCAATCTTCTAATGCATAATGGGGGAAATATGGCAAGATATGGCTCCGCCATAGGACTACTAAATTTCTTACTTAAATTGTCTTTCCTTACTTAAATTCCTTCTGGTACAATAACTTAGGCTGGATAACAGTCAACAATGCCATCTACTAGGACTTTAAATATTGAAACTTTTGGTGGTAAATTCAAAAGAAGAATTAGTATAAAAGATTCCTCAATCTTTCGACTTAAATCGTAACGATGCCAGCTGAAAGATTAGAGATAATTGTACATGTAAGAAGTGCCCCAACTACAATGAATTTCCCAAGTAAATGTACTTGTTCATCCTACATCCTTATCTCTCCACAATATTACGAAAATCGCGGATAGTTCTTATGCAAATACAAATCTTTGAAACAATAAGATCTTTGTGTTATGACTCATGGCGATACATATGTTACACACTCCACCGTGATAAAAGCAAACTTTATCACCACATTGCATTCGATACGTGACATTTCTATTAAAATTTAAAAAGTTTGCCATCCCATTTTATTTTTTTTCCGTGAATTGATTGAATTTTTCACAGAAGAAGAATAAAAAAAAAACGAGGACATTGCTCTTTACCCCATTTACCTAAATCACAATATCACACCCACGAATCTATTTATTAATTCCTCGAAGCCGCCATAACATAATGATTCATTCATAAATGAATTATATCGCATTATCATAACTAGTTCATGTTGTACTATCTATTTATATATAAACTAGCTGATCCCCGCGACTTCGTCTGCGTAACGTAGGTGTAGTATTTACTTTAAGTTTTGTTACTATTATTATTAATACTACTACTACTATTAATTTTTTTCGTTCATATATCCTTATTGAGCAAATCTAAGGGTCTATTTACAACAATTTTGTAAAAAAAAAAATAAAAACAAAGTTTACTGTAGGATTCGAACCCACGCCTTTATATTTAAGAGCATCAGAATAACAGATACCTAAGCCATTACGCTATTATCATCAACTATGTGAAAGTATATAAAGGTTTATATTTCAAAGAGGCAATTGCTTAAACTTTAAATTGAATTTACTGTGCTTTATATCAGTTCAACTAAAAATATTTTTACAGATTAGGTTCTAACTTTAAATTACCTTTCCAATGATATATAACTCATCGATCTAGTGTAAAAATTTCTGTTTTCATCCCTAGGGAATACCTTCCCTTTTTATTTTTTAGGAATAATAAGTAGCCTATAGTCTGTGGGAAATTGTGTTGTATCTTAATATCAAATTTCATTAAATTCGGTTGTTCCGTTCTTTAGTTAAATCGGGACACACAGACAGACAGACAGACAGACAAAAATTTTAAAAATGTTAAATTTGGATTAAGGGTCTCTTAAAACAAATATTTACCCCAAAATTGGGTTCGAAATCGAAATGTACAGACAGACGTAAGAATTTTATATATTATATATATATAGATACTAGCTGATCCCCGCGACTTCGTCTGCGTATCGTAGATGTAGATTATATTTTCTTTTTAAATTATGACCTTTATTTTGATTATCATGACTAAAAAGCAATTCGATTTCTCACATTTGGACGTTGTACATACAAAATTTTTTAAATTTTCAATAACAATAATTAATTTTCAAACTTTTCTAAATACCGAAGAAAAGTTAGTTTGGAAGATTTTATACTTTGATTGATAATGAAATATATGACAAAAAATTGCTCCCTTAATGTTTCTCAGCAGAATAAATGATTGCTCCAGGTCACAATCATTGGTTGATAAAAATTAGATTTTAAAAAGTTTGATTGTTGAAAAACAAACAAAACTTAAAAATTGCTTTTTTAGAATAAGTACTACATAAACTTTCATACTAATTTAGTGAAATAACGTTATTTAAAACGTTGTTATTAAAATTAGATAACAAAAACAGAAATTTATTATAAATTAATTATTTATTTATTAATTATACTTATTAAATTCAAAATTTCGATTGTTGATTAACTATACATTTTCTCATACAAACTAAGTTACCCTTTTTACTCTATTAGGGTAGGAATTTTCAAAAAAAAATCAGATGTCTACTTCTTATAGGGAATATATCGAATATTAAAATTTCATCAGTCAGAGGGGATACATAAATAAAGGATTTTATTTATGCACGGTTTTAAAAACGTATTTACTTTAAGTTTTA
This sequence comes from Sisyra terminalis, assembly GCA_958496175.1. NCBI lineage: Eukaryota > Metazoa > Arthropoda > Insecta > Neuroptera > Sisyridae > Sisyra > Sisyra terminalis. The sequence goes on along the minus strand of OY292278.1, from coordinate 50,564,135 downwards.
TTACTTTTATTATTATTATTACTACTACTATTACTTTTTTTGTTAATATTTCAATTTTGAGCACCTCTAAGGGCCTTTTTACAACAATTTTGCAAAAAAAATAAAAATAAACAAAAATTACTGTAAGAATCGAGCCCATGTCTTTATAATTAGGAGCATCAGAATATTAGAAACGTAAGCCATTACGCTATGAACATCAACTATGTGTTTTATATATATAAAGGTTTATATTTCAAAGAGGCAATTTTTAAAAATTTAAATTGAATTTACTGTGCTTTTTATCAGTTTAACTAAAAATATTTTTACAGATTATTTTCTTACTTTAAATTACCTTTCCAATGATATATAACTCACCGGTCTAGTGTAAAAATTTCTGTTTTCATCCCTAGGGAATACCTTCCCTTATTATTTTTTTGGAATGATAAGTAGCCTATAGTCTGTGGTAAATTGTGTTGTATCTTAATACCAAATTTCATTAAATTCGGTAGTTCCGTTCTTTAGTTAAATCGGGACACACAGACAGACAAAAATTTTAAAAATGTTAAATTTGGAATAAGGGCCTCATGAAACAAATATTTACCCTAAAATTGGGTTCAAAATCGAAATGTACAGACAGACGCAAGAATTTTATATATTAGTATAGATAAAACGGAAATCGATAAATGCGGGCTATTACTTGCAAGAAATGGTTCATTTATTCACTTACCAACTGGAAAAGTATCCAAAATTGATCTCTTTTAATTTTAAAACTTAAAGAATATTTATAGGAATTAATTTGGCCTTGATATTGACACTAAAAGTCCACCAAATTTCGCGAAGCGAAATAGAAAATATCCATTAAAGTTGTTCGTCGCAAAATAAAAATCAATGCTGCAGTAAAAACTTCTCCGTTTAAGTTTATTCAACTCCAAAATCGTAAATCTCGTAATGTTTAATTCATTAAAAAAATGTTAACATCCCCTTGCGAATTTCGATTTCATTTGATTTATTACCCCATATACGTTTTTTTTTTTGCGCATGAAATCAAACCCAAACGTGGATTTCGTTTATCTCTTAATGTATTTAGGGCAGTATAAAGGTGATAATGGTCTTAGCGAGTTATACATATATATATTGTGATTTTTTTTTCCATAGAAAATTTCACCAATTTTCCAAAGCAATTGTTGGGTTTCCGTCATTTCTTCATAAATTTCCATCAACCACCTATACATCAGAATGGCCCGATTGTTGGTGTGATTTACGATCGAAGAAGGCGTCGAAAGAATTTTTCCCTATATGCAATTCATCAAATCGAGAAAAAAGTTCAAAGATATTAAATTTGAACTGCACTTTTTTTTTTTATTTGATAAGATGAAAAAAATTTGTGTACATTAAAGCCATAAACGCGGCAGTGGTTTCCACCCCCCCAAATTGTAATATATCACATTTGAATATCGTTTACGTTAGGGGATGAATTTTACAAGTAGAGAGAAAAATTAAATTCTGATCCGCTTAATATGAAATATACGCAAGTGGGGTGTAGGGACGAGGGTTAATGTGTGTTTAACTTGGTCTCGATAGGCAAAAGTATAACTTAATCTAAAAACACATTTGGTGCCGCCGAGGAGGGTATCAACAAGGGTTGATATTCATTTTTTTACAATAGAAATCGGCTTATAAAATATTTTATCTCAAAAATTGATTCTTCTAGATCATTTTTTTATCTAAAGGACACCTGTTTTTTTAATCGAAAGTCCATGAGTAAACGAAAAAAATTAAGAAAATAAATATTAAAATGATTCAAAAAAAATGATATTTTTTTTCTTAATTATATCGAAAATACTGTTGGGAATGACAAAAAAAAATTCTGTGAAATTTTAATCTCTTAATATTAGTATTAAGAGGTGCCGCATTGGAAATTTCGATTTTCCATTTAAATAATATGGGAACAATATTCTCTTGCACTTTGAAGTTTTAAAGCTCACGTTGGTAACAATATTTCGGAATGACCAAGAGATATTCTTGTAGAAAATTGAACGATCTACAAAAAAGGTCTCCGTACAAGTTTTTGATATATTTATTCCTTCAAAAGTTATTCGAGGTCAAAGTTGAACTAAAGAGAAATTTTAATATTTTTTCAATTTTTTGACGCGACCATAAATTTTATAGGACATTTTTTTTAGAGCACTTTTTTTTCTATTATTTACCTCCATAAAAGTATTTGATATTTTTCACAGGTCTTTAGTTATTTGCATTAAACTGAAAATTCCCTTAATTATTATATTTTTAACAGAAAAATATTTTTTTTATTTAATTAAATAACTCAGGACCTGTGAAAAATATCAAAAAGTTTTATGGAGATAACTTGTAGAAAAAAAAGTGCTCTACAAAAAAATTCTTATAAATTTTTCTCATAAAATTTATGGTCGCGTCAAAAAATTGAAAAAATATTAAAAATTCTCTTAAGTTCAACTTTGACCTCGAATAACTTTTGATGGAATAAATATATCAAAAACTTGTAAGAGACCCTTTCTGTAGATCGTTCAATTTTCTACAAGAATATACCTTGGTCATTCCGATATATTTTTTATTCTTTCAAAAGTTATTCGAGATCAAAGTTGAACTACAGAGAAATTTTAATATTTTTTTTCAATTTTTTGACGCAACCATCAATTTTATGAGAAAATTTTATAGGACTTTTTTTGTAGAGCACTTTTCTTTCTATAACTTATAAAAGTTTTTGATATTTTTCACTGGTCCTAAGTAATGAAAAAAAAATTTTTTATGTTAAAAATATAATAATTCAGGGAATTTTCAGTTTAATGCAAATAACTTGGGACCTGTGAAAAATATCAAAAACTTTTATAGAGATAAGTTATAGGAAAAAAAGTGCTCTACAAAAAATGTCCTATAAAATTATCTCATAAAATTGATGGTTGCGTTAAAAAATTGAAAAAAATTTAAAATTTCTTTTTAGTTCAACTTTGACCTCGAATAACTTTTGAAGGAATAAATATATCAAAAACTTGTACGAAACCTTTTTTGTAGACTGTCAATTTTCTACAAATAAAAGTTTTTGTAATTTTTTACAGGTTCTAAGTTATTTGCCATGAACTGAAAATATATTTTATAATTACGAATATTTTCAATTCAATACAAATAACTTAGGACCTGTGAAAAATATCAAAATTTTTTATAGAAATATGTTATAGGAATAAAAGTACTCAACAAAAAATGTCCTATAAAATTTTCTCATAAAATTGATGGTTGCGTCAAAAAATTGAGAAAATATTAAAATTTCTCTTTAGTTCAACTTTGACCTCGAATAACTTTTGAATGAATAAATATATCATAAACTTGTAATGGACCTTTTTTGTTGATCGTTCAATTTTCTACAAGAATGTGCCTTGGTCTTTCTGAAATATTATCACCAACGTGAGCTATAAAATTCCAAAGTGCAAGAGAATATTGTTCCCATGTTATTTAAATGGAAAATCGAAATTTGCGATGCGGCACCTCTTAATAGTTAATATTAAGTGCTTAAACTTTCACAGAATTTTTTTTTTGTCATTCCCAACAATATTTTCGATATAATTAAGAGAAAAAAAATTCATATTTTTTTTTTGAAGCAGTCTAATATATATAATCTAAATTTTCCGTGAAAACTAGATCAGCGGTTATTTTTTAAAAAAAAAATTGGCACCCATCCACCAGATATTAAAGCGCACATATCTGTTGCTGTTTGTTGCAATAAATTGCACAATTTTTTTTCTTCTTGTCAATTTCAGAGGCGAAAATTGCAAAATCATTACTAATTGTTGATTGAAGTTGTCTAGTGCGTCATACACGTGTCAAATGTATCATAAAAATATTATGCAATAAATCACAAAATACCAACGGAAATCTTTTACTTTTGTTGACCTTTTCGGTTGGTGCGATAAGAACCAGTTACAGACTAATTTTTTGTTGTTAATATTATGTCGATAGTTCGAACCAAACATTAGAGATAATTTCTTTGGAAATCTTTGTATACATTTTTTTCATACTCTTTAAAAAAGTATAAAAATTACTGAAATTATAAGTTGTTAAGTCGTAAAAACTGTATTTAAATACAATTTGTATTGTATGTGAAATTATATCTATATATTTTAATGTAAACCGAAGATAATTTTCTTATTTGAATTTTAAAATATTTTGAAAATTTAAAATTACCATGTGAGATTTTACGAATAAAAAATTACAGAAATTATTGGTGATTTTTTAAAAATTTTCATCAGTAATAAAGTTATTAAAATTTTCCCATTTTAACCGAATTTTGCGATAGTAACTGAGAATAAAATCTACCAAGAAAGATTGCCGGAAAAATCATCCATATTCACTTGCGAAACAAAAGTTAATCGGAAAAGCTATAATCTTATAAAGGAAGAATTTTCTAGGAAAAGTGAATTCTAGTAATAAAATTCTACCATCAACACCATAGGCTACGCAAATTGCTGGCTAAAAGACCAACCATTTAAACCATTGTTTTCAATTGCTAGGATAAATCTGGGAAGAATTTATTGAAATATTTATTGAAGTATTTTTCATTAAATTCTACAATTTCCTCTATATGAGAAGCAAAAATTTTTATACCGAAAATCATACAGGATTACAACTTAATTTTTCGGTAAATCTCACTAAAATTTGGGTCAAATTAATCCTAAAACTATTGACTTCTACAATGAAAAGAAATTTTCCCAAAAGTATAACTTTTTAATTAATTTTTCTTTGAAAAAAAAACAAAGTACTTAAAGTTTCTGTGCTTTAAAGTTGCCAATCGCCACGAAAAATTACAGCCGAATTTCTGGATAAATCTTATTGAAGTTTGTTCCTAAATATTCTTCACACTTTTAACTTTAATTATATAAAGAATTTTTTTCAAAAAAATTCATTTTCTTTGGTATTTTTAAAGCCATTTTGTATGGGAAAAATGATCAAAAATTAGGAATGTTTTTTTCGTTTAAATTGCATAGAATTAAGACAAATTTGAGGGAAAATATTTTAATTTTATTGAAGTTGGAAGTTTTAAGATTAATTTAAAGCAAATTTTCCTACGATTAAACCAAAATTTTAGAGGTATTCAGTGAAAGAAAATCATTTCATAAGTCCTTAACCATTAATACAACTGCAAATATCAGATAGCTGTGAAAATTTTATATTATATCAAAATAAGATTAGAATAAAATCGAGTTGGAATTACTTCGATTTTACTTTAAATTTAATGGCCTGCAAGTATATATGTATAAAATTATACAGGATTAATCCTGAAAAAATAAATCCTGTTCAAATTAATCTTGCAACTATTGGCTTCAACAATTAAAAAAAAATCCTCAAAAGTATAAATTTTTTAATTTATTTTTGACCAAATAAAATAAAAGCAATAAACGTTTCTGTGATTTAAAGTTACCAACCACCACGAAAAATTACAGCCGAATTGTTGGATAAAATTTGATCCAAAATATTCTACACACTTTTCACTTCAACTATATAAAACAATTTTTTCAAAATAATCATTTTTTTTGGTATTTTTAAACCCATTTTGTATGGGAAAAATCGTCAAAAAAAAAGTGTTTTTTCGTTTAAATTATATGCAATTAAGACAAATTAGAGGGAAAATATTGTATTTTATTGAAGTTGGAACTTTTGAAAGTATTTTAAAGCAAATTTTACTTAAATTAAATAAGAATTTAAGACGCAATCAATGAAAGAAAATCATTTCATAAGTCCTTAACCATTAATACAACTGCAAATATCAGATAGCTGTGAAAATTTTATATTATATCAACATAAGATTAGAAAAAAATCGAGTTGGAATTACTTCGATTTTACTTTAAATTTAATGACCTGCAGGTATGTATGTATAAAATTATAAAAAATCAAAGCAAATTTGAGGGAAAATTTTGTATTTTATTAAAGTTGTAAGTTTTAAGATTAATTTCAAGCAAATTTTACTAAGATTGAACAAAAATTTAAGAAGCTATCAATGAAAGAAAATTTCATAAGTCCTTAACCATTAATACAACTGCAAGTATAAGCGATAGCTATGAAAATTTTATATCAAAGTGAGATTAGAATAAAATCGAATTGTAACTATTTCGATTTTACTGAAAATTAAATGGAAGAAAAACAAGTCGAAACTTATATAAGAAAAGCTTTTGTAATTATATTCTTTAATTGAACAACGGTAGATAATTACATTTCTAAAAAATTTTCTACATAAATGATTAAAAAAAGCCCAAAGGAAACACGTTATTTTTTTTTCAAAGAACTGAAAACAATTCTTAGTATCTCAGTTGGCTATGAAAATTTTATCAAATGAAGTATGGATAGAATAAAATCGAGTTATAAGTACATCGATGAAAGTTTAAATTAAAAAGTAAAATCTAAAATAAAACGGAAAACAATTTTAGGGCTACTTAATGATTATTTGGATACTTTTGATTACTAGAAATAATTAGTTGTAGTATTGTTGAAGTTCTCATGAAATAAAAGCTTTCATAATTCAATGGGAAATTCTTTCATATCCAAATTTCAAAATTTGTACTTCTACTTTTCTTTTAGGGAAATATCAAATCGCATATCTAAAAATATTTTCATAGTTATTCTTGATCAATTTCAATTAACTTTTTTTAAATACTGATATCAATCGTAATACCGTTAAATCATGGATGGCTACGGAAATTGTATAAAAGGAAGTTACGATGGAATAAAAACGAGTTGTAATCAGTCCGATTATTGTTTAAATTCCATGGAATAAATATTTAAAATAAAAATCGATCCCAGTCTATACAATTTTTTTTATAATTTAAATTGGTTTACCAAAAAAATAACTCAAATAAGGTCCAAATTTGAATCATCCACCTGTTAATGCCCAATAAAGACGTAAAATTCGAACCAAAAACCGATTAGATGCAATGGGATAAAAATTTATGTGGACTTTATATCGTTTTAACTATTATCGCTATTGACACTTGTGTAATTTGGAAATATTGTGTTGTGCGTAGTATGTTTATGGCTTTTTTTTTCCACAATGTTTCGTATAGATTTATAGGTTTGGTGTTGAGATAAATTTTTATGATTTCAACAAGACGATCGGGTGAGGTGCTAAATGGCTCTGATTGGTCGTTTGTGATAAGACGGAAAGTTTTATTTATGTCGGAGGAAAAACAATGTATTTTCATTACTCGCCAACAAAGAAACGAATTCTATCAGAGCAAAGATGAGATTGGATATTTTTGCAGGTATACCTTCTTAAATTTTCTTTGAAACCAATGTTTTTATGAAAAATAGCAAAAAGTTTTAGAAATCACTTAAGCATAAAAGTTTGTTTTTGAACTACTGGAAATCGAGAAAGTGCAATTGAAAACACACCTACCTACCTCTACAAACACCAAAGCAATGCACATGGGAGTACGAAAATTGATTAAAGTGCAATACAACCACGTGATTCAATTCAATTGATAAATTATGCAAATTTATTCAACAAGATTTACTCATACTCGTAGCCATAGACCATAATTAACAGGATTCATTGAAAACAAAATAACCAAACATAATGCCAATGATTATGAATATGGTGTTTTGCAAGTTGGTTACCTTATTGACCAAAAAAAAAAAAAAAAATACCAAAATAAGAAATTTGTGAAGTAAAAGAGTTGGTGGTTTGTTTGGCTGAATTGATAAATACGTGGGTATGAACTGAAGGCACATTGACTCTAGATCCCGTAACACGGAAAGAACATAGCCAGTTGGAGGCCACTTGCTTGTCCACAAACGTTTTACGATCATCCACAACCAAAGATCTACAAGCACTTGCTACCTAATTATACCTATTGATCTTTAATTTCTTTCTATATTATCTACTGGAGTGAAGTCTCTATTCCACAAATAATTTACACGGAAGCACTTTTCCACATTTTCATCCAGAAAACAGTGGTTTTAGCGATTTTAAAGTTTTTCTTTTCCAAAAATTATTTTCAAAATTTTTGATTGTTAAATTTGAATATTTTGAATTTAATCACTCCTATAGATGGCAACCGGGAGCAAACATCGTTGGTTACTATGGAAACCAAAAAAATAATAACTAGGCATTTATAAATTTAAATTTCTAGTCATTTCATACAAATTTCGTTCATTATTAAACAGGGATTTTTGATTATTACTTACATTTGAAAAAAACGATGATTTTATCATCAAAACCATTTAAAATATACCAATCTCTGCGATGAATTTTTAATTTAAGAAAATTTGGTTGGCTAACCTGGGTTCTGAGATTAGGCGAAGCCTAACTGGGTAACTTGGTAACTTCAAGTTGTTTAAATTAAAACAAAAGTGAAAATTAATTGGTTAAGTACGAAATATTTTTCTTATAATTCAAACAATTAAATTCGTTTAAAATTTGATTATTAAATGTATTGTTAACATTTAGATAATATCTACTTTATATATTTTGTAAAATTGATATTGGTAAGTAGTTTTTCTCATCTGATACTTTAATATCTAATTTTTCTATAATTGTAGGTTATGGAAAAAATATCCACGTGGCTTAAAGAATTTATAAACTTTTGCATTAGGCACATTACGTGTTTTACAATGCAAATAGTCATAAATACGGAATCTTAAGAAGTTCATCAATATTTTCCCAACTATTTATCCCATAAAGATCGTTACCTGAGTTCGGATCTGCAATTTATGTTAAGGATCTATGGTCTCACGATATAAGTATTAATCATTTGAAAAAATCAAGAGGAATGGCATTTTTTTATTAAAAGAATCCCCGTAATTGATCTCAAATGGATAGTTTGCTTAAAGTGAAAAGGAATAACTCAAATCCATATAAAAATTGTATTCTACTTGGAAAATTTCACATGGGTAGAGGCTCCACATTTAGCACCAAATCTTCCGTAAATTTATTACGAATTGGTACCGTAAAAGACATTTTTTCGATGTAAAAATTTTAAATAATATGCTTCATATTTTAGGTTTTATTAATTAATTTGATCAGAAACTACATTACAAAAAACTCCATGGAGGTAGAACTTTACCGATACTTCTACCGAAAATCCTTTTTTTCTTAAATCATTTTAACTGAAGTTTCAAAATCCGGAAGGATGAACAATCTAGTTGTATACAAAGTAACATTCCAAATATTTACATTGATTGGTAAGTAGTTTTTGTCATTGATACTTGAATACCTAATTTTTCTATAATTGTAGGTTTGGAAAAAATATCCACCTGGTGTAAAGAATTTATAAACTTTTGCATTAGGCACATTACGTGTTTTACAATGCTTATAGTAATAAATAAGGAGCCTTAAGAAGTTCATCAATGTTTTCCTAGCCCATAAAGATCGTTACCTGAGTCCGGATCTGCAATTTATGCTGAAGATCTATAGCCTCACGATCTAAGTATTAATCATTCGAAAAAATTGAGAAGGATGCTAATTTTTTTATTAAAAGAATCCCCGTAATTGATCTCAAATTGAAAATTTCCTAAAGCGAAAAGGAATAATTCCAATCAATAATTGTATTCTACTCGGAAAATTTCACATGGGTAGAGGCCCCACATTTAGCACCAAATCTTCCGTAAATTTAATTCAAATTGGTACTGTAAAAGACATCTTTTCGATGTACAAATTTTAAATAATTTACTTCATATTTTAGGTTTTATTAATTAATTTGATAAGAAACCACATTACAAAAGAACTTCATGGAGTTGGAATTTCACCGATACTTATTCGAAAATTATTATTTTCTTAAATCTATTTAATTTAAGCCTCAAGATCCGGAAGAATCGACATTCAAGTTGTATACAAAGTTACATCCAAAATATTTACATTCGATGTTTTCCTAACTATTTATCCCATAAAGATCGTTACCTGAGTCCGGATCTGCAATTTATGTTGAGGATCTATAGCCTCACGATATAAGTATAAAACCATTCGAAAAAATCGAGAAAGATGACAATTTTTTTACTAAAAGAATCCACGAAAACGTACACTTCTGTAGTTGACCCCAAATGGATAATTTGCTTAAAGTGAACAGGAATAACTCAAATCAATAATTGTATTCTACTCGAAAAATTTCACATGGGTAGAGGCCTCACATTTAGCACCAAATCTTCCGTAAGTTTATTACAAAGACATGTTTTCGATGTACAAATTTTAAATAAAATGCTTTATATTTTAGGGTTTATTATATAATTTTAGAAGAAACCACACTACAAAAGAACTTCATGGAGTTGGAATTTCACCGATACTTATACCGAAAATCATTTTCATTCTTAAATCTATTTAATTGAAGCCTCAAGATCCGGAAGGATCAACATTCAAGTTGTATACAAAGTTACATTCAAAATATTTACATTGAAACATTAAAACTAACTTATTGCGTTCTTATTTTTAGATCAGTAAACATTTCTCGGAAAAAATAAACACAAAACGAGAGGTAAAACAATCTGGGATATCTTTTCACCTAAGTCCAAGTCTGAATATATGTTAATACTTGACTAAGTTCTAAATTTTTTCTTACAAACATCAATTGAAACAACAAAAGCATTGGATCTTTGCTTATTAATTTCGTCAACATTGGCATTAAAATTCGTTTAAGAGTTTAAAAACGGAAACCATAAAATTACATTTTATTTTCCTCATTAACTACGAAATGTAGGTGAAGTCTTAAAAACGATTAGTTTCAAAACACAATCATGTCGTAAAATTTCGTTGGAAACATAACGTGGAGCACATATGATGCACGTTGCACACACTGTATGCATTTTTAATTAATTTCATTCAAACATATGCAATTTGTTATGTGTGTTGTTTATACACAGCCATTCACTGTTTCAGACATTAAAGGAAAAAATTAAAAGTTTAGCAAGAATGCATTTTTCATTGGTAGTTTAACGAAAAATCTAATACAAAACAGAATTTTCTTATGAGGCAATGTTTTTAATTTGTCCTTAATTGATTACTTATGTACTGAAATCAATTATACTTTAAACTTACTTAAAACCAATTTTTAACTATAAAAATATTTTTTTCAAGGAAAACAAGGGTGCAACTCAAAAAAAAAAAACGATGATTAATTTGTATTGGTTGAGTGAAAAAAAAATGAACGAGGTGTTCTTTAATTGAAAAATTATTTATCGTTAAACTTTTCGAAACGCGCCACCCGCTACTAATGAATGCCCCCAGTCATTTCCTGTTAATGAGGAAAAATTAACTTGGCCAAGAATATTGGCAGGGTAATTATGTATGTCAAGGGTGTGTAATAATAATAATAAAAGCATATATAAACAGGCAGTTCATTAAAAAGGGCGTTATGTTAATGTCAAAACTGTTTCCCTGTTATTCTCATGCTAATTATTATTATAGAGCCATCAAAATACTTGAGCCTATAAACTTTATATTTCCATACCCAAAAACAAGAGTAGGTACCTACCCGAAAAAGGTAAATAGGATAATTAATATATGTTTAGTTTTTGAGAATTTTAATTTATTTTTATTTTTTTTAGGTGAATAATGATCGCCTCGATTCTATAGAAGTGGAAAAGACTTGAAAAATTGAACCTAATCGATTTAGTCCTGAAGAATTTGTTCTGTGCAAGAAATCAGGATTAGAGCCAAAGCTCAATCTAAACCTTTTATAATAATTAAGTTCCTTGAAAAAGTCAATTTTATTTTTCCTCTGACTGCAAAGATCAAATAAGTGATTACAAACCTTGACTGTGAACTCAAAATTAAACGTAAATTAAATCTTTTTACCTGTCTTTTTTACGTGAGAAAGTTCATAGTCATAGATCTGCCAGAGTTTAGTGCATTGTAACTTTAAAACACCATTTATAATGACATTAGCAAACTTTGCATTATACCATTAAAATTAGTAGCCAGCCGGATTGGCGTTAGTTATGGAACAATACTGTCTCGTCCGTTATAGTTTTCGTCCCATGCCCCCATTGACTTTAATGAGAAATTTCTACCAACGTTCCACAACTTCATAATTTCACTTACATAGAGAAAAAAAAACGTTAATTTTTAAATTACAAGTAAAAAAAATGTAATTCCCTCGAAGCAATAATATGCACGGGTGTTTAAAGTATTGAGATAATTTATAACAATAAGGCGATTTACATAAAAACGACGCGTGTGTTTTTTTTTTCCTCCAAGTCTAGACGGAGTGGGGCAAAAAAGGAGTAAAATTTCATTTGGAAAAATAATCGTTGACACAGTAGAAAAATAGTAAAGATAGAAAAATAGCGCATATGTAAAACGTTGTACGGTTTGTTATTTCTCAGAGAAATATCGTCGTCGCCGTTTTTTTAACGTTGAAATTTTCCTCACAGAAAGATAAACTACTTATGGCTGTAAAAGTAACATCAAAGACGACACTCTTACAGTAATTGTTTTATTTTTATGCAAATAGTATTTGTCTTTCAGTTTCTTATTATAATAAATGTTTTGATTGGAAATTTGTGTAGGGTGAGAAAAAAATATGTTTAATTCATAAACCGGATTGTGTTACATGTGTTATAATTAGTATGCACAACTTATGTATTATCATAATTCAGTGATCATCTGTTCATTATTTAATGGGAAATACATTTTGGAGTTATAATGCACATAGATATTTGGCGGCCTCTTTTGATATTGTATAAAGGATTATTAGAGGGGGAAAAAAATCGACTATTTCTTTTTGAAAAGTATATCAAAAATATTGTTCTTATCGGGAAGTTTGAGCCCTTAATATTAATATTAAGAGGTCTATCATCTTTAATTTCGATTTTTTATTTGTGCTTTCATTTTTGCGTCAATGCTGTCAAACTATCAAGGCAAAAAAATTCATCTGCACATATATTTATAGAAAATTTAACTCCCTACAAAAAAGGTCTCTCTGAAATTTTTTGCCAGACACGCTGTTTCCGAATAATCAAGCTTCAAACATTGATATAATTTTTAGATTTATCTTCTTTATTTTGAAATTTTGTAACTAATGAACAAATAACTATATAGAAATGACCAATTTAGATTCTTGAAAGGGAATTTAATGCTCTACAAAAAAGGTCTCTTAACGTTTTTACATAAAATCACTCTTTCAAAATTGGTTCAACAACGAAAAAAACAATAATTTAAATTTTCCTTCAACTTTAATTGTGAATAACTTTTGAAAAAGTGATTTTATGTAAAAACGTTATCAGACCTTTTTTGTAGAGCCTTAAATTCCCTTCAAGAATCTATATTGTTCATTTCTATATAGTTATTTGTTCGTCAGTTACAAAATTCCAAAATAAAGAAGGTAAATCTAAAAATTATATCAATGTTTGAAGCTTGATTATTCGGAAACAGCGTGTCTGGCAAAAATTTTCAGAGAGACCTTTTTTGTAGGGAGTTAAATTTTCTATAAATATTTGTGCAGATGAATTTTTTTATCTTGATAGTTTGACACCACTGAGGCAAAAATGAAAGCACAAATAAAAATTCGACATTAAAGATGATAGACCTCTTAATATTCATATTAAGGGCAGTGGCGTAGCTAGGTAACCAAGGGCCCTGGGGCAAATTAAAAATTGGGGCCCCACTGCTTGTAAACTGATTAGGTTTTATCAAATAAAAATATGAAATATACAAATACTTTAAAAATTCTAAGCTACTTAAGCTCTTTTTTGTGCACTGCAGACCAGGTAATAAAAATATTAAACAGTAACAACATAAATTACAATTAATACTTGGTGTAGATTTGGCTAATAACCCGAAATAGAGAAGATTCAAGGGATTATTATATAAAGGTCAGGCCTACCAACTGACTAAATAACAATTATATTTACAATTTTTCCAAGCTTTAGTTTTCGCAAAAGTTTCAATGATTTCGTTTAAATCCAGGCTTGATGAATTTCCAAAATTTCGAGGGCCCCCAAAGCTTGAGAGCCCCGGGGCAATGCCTCGCCTAGTCCCTAGGTAGCTACGCCACTGATTAAGGGGTCAAACCTACCGGATATTTTTTTTGTCACTTTAAACAATATTTTCGATATACTTTTCCAAAAAAAATTGGTTCAACAACGGAAAAAACAATAATTTAATTGTAAATAACTTTTGAAAGAGTGATTTAATGTAAAAACGTTAGGAGACCTTTTTTGTAGAGCATTAAATTTTCTTCAAGAATCTATATTGTCTATTTCTATATATTTATTTGTTCGTTAGTTACAAAATTCTAAAATAAAGAAGATAAATCTAAAAATTATATCAATGTCAGAAGCTTGATTATTCGGAAACGGCGTGTCTGGCAAAAATTTTCAAAGAAACGTTTTTTGTTGGGAGTTTAATTTTCTATAAATATATGTGCAGATGAATTTTTTTACTTTGATAGTTTGATAGCATTGACGCAAAAATGAAAGCACTAATAAAATATCGAAATTAAAGATGATAGACCTCTAAATATTAATATTAAGGGCTCAAATTTTCCCGATATTTTTTTTTTGGTCACCCTGAACAATATTTTCGATATACTTTTCAAAAAAAAAAATAGTCGATTTTTTTGGCCTCGTCTAGTAATTATGTTGTATTTTATCAACAAGGGTGGTAAATGTGTTAAATACCGAAATTATCTAGGAAATTCTTGAGAATTGTATAACTATAATATTTGCATGTTATTAAAAAAAAAATCGTATCTATATAGATAATGCATTGCGGATAAAGCCGGCTTTTCGTCTTACACGCACATTATACCTTAATAAGGTCTGCCCTGATAAATATTTCAACTTAAACAAACATAATTTTCATAATGAACTTTCCCATATGAATTCATACCAGAAATTTACCTTTAAAAGAATTTTTAAACCGATTTTAATAATTCATGTGGAAACAGCGGTTATTTGTATTCGTTTCGCTTTATCAAATTAGATTTATCAAGTTGCTAAGGGTTGAAAATTGGAACTGTGTATTTTTTCTTCAGTGTGATGAAAAAAAAATGAGAACTGGAAGATTTTTATGGATTTTGAAGAGAGACAAGTCCAAGCACATGAATGTTGACAGTTTTATGTTGAGATAACATTTTATGAAATTTCCCGAGTGCACGTTTTTCGTACGTACGTACATATCTCCGAAAAGTATGTAAGTTGAAGCTGTTGAATGTGTCTTGTGAAAATATTTTCCTTTATATTCCAGGAGGAAGAAAATTCACGCGGCAACCGAAGACACGGAACAGGAAGATGGTGCTACACAGTCCACCCTGCATCCCTCACACGGTCCCATATAAATGCAAACAGCCTCGCGAGTTAGTGAGCCGACTCCTTGCCGTGTTATATACGGGAATTGATCCCGCAGGGTCGCCACCGCCGCCACCAATCCGTCCCCCAAGCCGCTCGACGCGGCCATGTTGTACGCACGACGACGAATTTTCCCAAACCATTCCACACTATGAGGAAACCTTATTTCGTTTTTCGTCTTTTTCCAACTGGGATTTAAGTAGCAAATCGGATTATGACAAAAGCTCACTCTTCTTTTATGTCACGCTTCAAAACGGACATCACAGTCTTTTAATAAAATCCCTCACTCTCTCTATATATTTAAACTCTTTTATCTTTCTCAAAACATTCACTTCTTTCCAATGTTGACTTGGACGGGGAATTTACGCCTTCGTTCAATCACTTTATAAAAATACAACTCAATATACAATAGTTATCATGTAGTGTGTGGTGGTAGTATAAATGGAACTATTGTATTTCGAGTTGAATAATAAAAAAGCGTTTTAATATATAACGCCAAATGGTTAACGCGAATTTAACACGTGTGCGTGTTACGATTGTGAGAATATAACTACCAATGCTTCAAATTCTTCACTAAAGTATTTCGATTATCTAAAGGAGAATAATGGTCGTTTATGAACCAATAGTTTAGCCTATATCATCACCGTAAATTTTTACCATATCATTTTTGTTGAGATAGTAAATTTCATAGAGGAAATTGAAATATCAAACTGATACTTTTTATTTTTAGATATGACTAAGGCGTTGTTTCTTTTATGTAAGTAACAATTATTTGAATTAGACTGATTCAAAAAAAATTATGATTTTTTTTCTTAATTATATCGAAAATATTGTTGGGAATGACAATAAAAATCCTGTGAAAGTTTCAGCTCTTAATATTAAGAGGTGCCACATCGCAAATTTCGATTTTCCATTTAAGGGAGTATTCTAGTCTAGAGGCATGAATTTCAGGTAATTTTTGAAGTGTCATAAAAAATAGCCAATTAATATTTTTACGATCCATTTTTTTATCAGTTATTTATTAACATTTCGAGAATACAGAAAAAAAAAATAAAAAATGTTAAAAATTTCAAAAATTAGCAGCTGATAAAGTGGAGGGTCTCAAAAAATTGGCACGTGACCATACCCACGATTTCAACCCTCCTAGTAATCTGGCCCCCAAAAAAAAAAAAGATTATTAATCTAGAATAATGTCGCAATGTCTGGAACTAAGGAAAAGTATGAAAAAAATTTTTTCACGAAATGGCGACTGTCTGAAAAAAAAACAATTTTTGTACCACTTTTTTTGACTGTTTCGAATTTTTTAGAAATAGTAAAACTCAAAATTTCGGGATGGGGATAGTTCCAGACATAGACTAGTCTATAAAGAAGACTCTGTAAAAATTTCAGGTAAATCGGTTGAGTAATACCTGAGAAATTGTGAGTATCGTTTTGAAAAAGACAGTTTCGAGAAAAACGCGTTTAAAGTTTTACGTTAAGTTTCAGGCAGCGTAATTGATAGAATAGTAATGTTTTACTTACATTCTCTTAATCAGCCATCCCAGCTTCATACAAAACCGCTATAACTTCGGAAATAATTTGAATTTTGAAAAATCCTTTTAGGAGGATATTTTTGAATATCTAAACTATCGGATTATGAAAAAAAAAATTTTTTGATTTTTTCAAATTTCTAGAGTAGAATACCCCCTTAAATGACATGGGAACAATATTCTCTCACACTTTGGAATTTTATAGCTCACGTTGATAACAATATTTCGGAATGATATTCTTATAGACAATTGAACGATCTACAAAAAAGGTCTCCAACCAAGTTTTTGAAGTAGAACATGTATTACTGTGACCTTAAAATATTAATTTTGCGCTCAATTTCTATAACAAAATGATAAAAAATTGACGTTTTTCAATATAAAACTCATTTGATTTTGGTTTCGATTTGATTTATTTCTCTAATATAAAATCATTTAAAGCTAGCAAGGCCAGGCTTGGAAAATTTAAGGTCCTTTTTTTAAATTTCAAAAAAGTTTTTTTATAAAATTTAAATTATTTACTCTTATCTAACTCATTAATTGTTACCTTTATTATGTTTAGTTTAGGTTTTGGTTTCCTGGTCAAATCATGAAAATATTTTATTTACCTATAATTTTAAATTGTATATTTACTAGACTGATTCAACAAAAATGATAAACTTGTTTTTTAAATTATATCGAAAATATTGTTGGGAATGACAAAAAAAAAATCCTGTGAAAGTTTAAGCTCTTAATATTAATATTAGGAGGTACCTCAACGCAAATTTCGATTTTCCATTTAAATAACATGGAAACAATATTCTCTTGCACTTTGGAATTTTATATCTCACGTTGGTGACAATAATTCGGAATAACCAAGATATATTCTTGTAGAAAATTGAACGATCTACAAAAAAGGTCTCGGACAAGTTTTTGGTATATTTATTCCTTCAAAAGTTATTCGAGGTCAAAGTTGAACTAAAGAGAAATTTTATCATTTTTTAAATTTTTTGAAGCAACCATGAATGTTATGAGAAAATTTTTTACGACAGTTTTTGTGGAGCACTTTTTTCCTATGACTTATCTGCATAAAAGTTTTTGATATTATTTACAGGTCCTAAGTTATTTGCATTAAACTGAATATTCCCTGAATTATTATATTTTTAACAAAAATTTTTTTTTTCATTAAATAACTGTGAACCTGTGGACCTGTGAAAAATATCAAAAACTTTTATCGAGATAAGTTATAGGAAAAAAAGTGCTCTACAAAAAATGTCCCATAAAATTTTCTCATAAAATTGATGATTGCGTCAAAAAATTTAAAAAATATTAAAATTTCTCTTTAGTTCAACTTTGGCGTCCAATAACTTTTGAGGGAATAAATATATCAAAAACTTGTTTGAGACCTTTTTTATAGATCGTTTAATTTTCTATAAGAATATACCTTGATCATTCCGAAATATTGTCACCAACGTGAGCTATAAAATTCCAAAGTGCAATAGAATATTGGTTCCCATGTTATTTAAATGGAAAATCGAAATTTGCGATGCGGCACCTGTTAATATTAACATTAAGAGCTTAAACTTTCACAGAATTTTTTTGTCATTCCCAACAATATTTTCGATATAATTAAAAAAAATCATCATTTTTTTTGAATCAGTCTAATAAGTACCAGTGCTTCAAAATTTTTCACTAAAGTATTTCGATTATCTAAAGGTGAATAAAAGTCGTTTATGAACCAATAGTATCATCACCGTACATTTTCCCCATATCATTTTTGTTGAGATAATAAATTTCAAAGAGGAAATTGAAATATCTAATACTTTTTATTTTTAGATATGACTAAGGCGTTGTTTCTTTTATGTAAGTAACAATTAGATATACTCAATTATATACACAATAACAATGCCATAATATTGATTGTATACCTAGGAAATATAGAGAATACGTTTTCTGTTCAAATATTGATTCAAACGACTCTTCTGTTGACATTTAGCACAGATATGGTAATTATAAACTCATCATTTCTGATTTAAAAAAAAAATTGATCAATAATTTGACATTTTCTTTTAGCTTAGATTTATATCAAGACCGAATTTTCAATTAAATATGATTCGAGAAATTTTCAACCTTCTTCCAAGAGAAAGAGGAAACATCACCATTTCGATATGGAAAGGAAAAGTTATTTTTATAACTCCAATTGATATATCGTCACTCCTATATTTTTCCAAGTCCATTTGTTCGTAAAGGGTCTAGCAGGATCCACATGGCGAGTTGGTCCCCAAATAGGAACCCATGTCGAAACTTATATTAAAATACCGGCTATATATACAAACACATTTTATATACTTTTCGTGACCAAATTCCTCTTTGACCTGGAGATATGGACAAAAATGTCCCCCCGCATGGCTATTTTTCAAAGTTATATATCTCAAAAACTAATTAAGCTAGAGATGTGAAATCAACGCGAGGCTGTAGATTATTTTACAGAGTATATCATATTTTTTTGAAATTTTTAGAAAAAAAAATTGTACAAAAAAAATTCAAAAAACAAATGAAAAATTTTTTTCTATGTGTTCTCTGAAAATGACAATCACGAAAAAAATATATTTTATGCTTCCACATGAGCACTATAACTCATAAAAATTGCGTGAAAAAATAAGTGGTGCAACACCTTGAAAAAAAATGAAATGTGACCTACGCCTAATAGTATACCTCGGTTTTATTTTTTTTCGAAGTATTTCACCAACTTTTTTTGTCACAAAATTTCAATAAACAATAGGCCACATATAAGAGCAAAACATATATTACTTTCATAATTGTAAGTCTAAGGAAACATAAAAAAAATTATTAGTTTCTTTGTTTTACTATTTACTCTTAAGATGATTACTTTCAAGATCAAAATAATTGATTCCAAAAGAAAAAAACACAACTTGTGTTCAATTTTTATTAAAATAAGAATAAAAAAAATTATCGTCACTGCTATAATTTATTACAACTGGAATATTATGAACCTAAAATAATTTCGTTAGTATCTCGTAAGACACAGAATTCTGGATAATTATTGTTCATATGAAAAATAACAAATAAAATCTGTTGCATGAGAACAATATCCCACTGTAAAATTTCTATTGGAGAACCACAGGAATAACGGAAAATACTATTGCAATCTTTATCATTCGAAATATAATCATTGTATATACGACCGACTTTGCTATTTATACATATGCCTTGATTTGACTTCTACCCTAATGATGTTAGGTGCTTATTTTACACATTGTTTTAAAATATTATTTGATTGTTCATTTATTCGCCTACTTTAAATAGAACCTATAAAAATTTTGGTATGGGTCTGTGAACAATATCCTAAGCTAAACGAAGAAAACCAAGTAATTCAGATGCCGTCAATATGTACCCAGAATTAATTGGAGATGCATAGAATTCCAGTTGTAAGAAATTATAACAGGAAATTTTTTTTTATTCTTATTTTAATAAAAATTGAACACTAGTTGTTCTTTTTCTTTTGGAATCAGTTATTTTGATCTTGAAAGTTTTTTTAAATATATAAAATTCTTTATTGGTCCATTACCAGTACAATTTAGTTATTTACAAAAATTAAAAGCTTGAGTGCCAGAGCAGTTGCTCTTTCCCTCTTTACAAAATAAAATTTTATGCGAATACTAAAAATAAATAATTCTCTATTTCTTATGTTGGGAAAAAGGACCTAAAAACCCAACAAGGTATCTTGAAAGTAATCATCTAAAGAGTAAATATAGAAAAACAAAAAAAAAAACAAAACTAATAAAAATTTTAATAAAAGTTTTAAAAATAAAACCGAAGTGTACTATTAGGCGTAAATCACATTTCATTTTTTTTTTTCAAAGTGTTGCACCATATATTTTTGCACGCAATTTTTATGAGTTATAGTGCTCATGTAGAAGCATAATATATATTTTTTTCGTGATTGTCATTTTCAGAGAATACATAAAAAAAAATTAATTCGTTTGTTTTTTGGATTTTTTTTGTATAATTTTTTTTTCTAAAAATTTCACAGAAACATATGATATACTCTGTAAAATAATCAAAAGCCTCACTTTGGTTTCACTTCTCTAGCTTAATTAATTTTTGAGATCTATAATTTTGAAAAACTGCCATGCGGGGGGACATTTTTGCCCATATCTCAAGATCAAAGAGGAATTTGGTCGTGAAAAGTATATAAAATGTGTTTGTTAATCAAGTCGATAATTTAACATAAGTTTTGACATAGGTTCCTATTTGGGGGCCAACTCGCCATGTGGATCCTACAAGACCGAATTTTCAATTAGATATCATTCGAGAAATTTTCAGTCTTCCAGAGGAAACAGGATTCACCATCATTTCGATATAGACAGCAAAAGTTATTTTTCTAAGTGCATTTATCGGTAAATTTATTTACAATCCTCAATTTTCATACATTAACTACAAAGCGAAAGCTTGGCTCTCATCAGCACACTCAATTATCGTTGGTAAGAACAACGGAAAAGATTACAACAATGAATTATTAAGAAGGGTTTTCTACAACAGTCGCATATACTACGTATAATAGATTTTGCATTAAAAATATAAAGTCTGCAATGCAAAAAACGCATTAGCGATTATGACAACGTTTCTGTGATGATTTATGGGAAACAAGAAAAATTTTCACAAACATTTAATGTTTGCGGAAAAACAAACCGTTGCAGTTATGATTCATTTTATTCTTGGCAGGTGGAATGTTTTTTTTTTTATTAAATAATTAGTCACAAAAGTTGGAATGAAGTTTTGATTTGCAGAGACAAATAAGGTCGAATTTTAATTGGTGTAGGACACTTGCACATATATGAGAAAACAGGTGCATTATGGTAGCTATTTTTATTTGTCAATATGTGTAGTAGGTATGTGTGTATTTTATGAATGTGAAATCATTAACGTTGTGGCCTTGGACGGATATTATTATTATTAAAATCAGGCAAATAAATTATTGCTTATTAACATAATTGACTAGGGTGATGATTAATGAACCAATATTGCAATGGTCACACCAGCCAAAATAGATTTATTCGCTCATATAGGCAACAATGAATGCTTTAAAATTGTTACACTTGCAAAAATATATAATTTTAGAATGGTTTCATTTTGGGTGTGCTATGTAAACAAAAATCAAGGTTGCCGTTTAAAAACAATTGACAATCCAGGTAGGAATTTATATAAAGGCCAAGTCTGGCAAGTAGTCTTAGGCCAGACATAACACTACAACTTGGATCAGGTCTTTAATTAGGTATTATATAAATTGACCCTACAATTACGATATTCTTTTTTTTTTCGTTGAGTAATATTGGTTAAACTTTGTCGTAGACGCTTGGCCCTGTATTAGGACATAGGTATTTAATTCCAAGGGAAAAAAAGCAATTGAGTCTAAAATTGTAAGATTTCAAGTGAAATTTTCACTTTTATCAGCAAAAATTAGATATTTTTAAATCGGAAGAACTATCTAGTTGGTCATGGAAAAATTTTAAATTTTTGTTTCTTGCAACCAATCGTTTGAAAGCAAATTGCAGTCAATGTCAGTATGACATTTTAATCTGTATACGATGTCTTAGTCGGCGGTGATTGCACCAAAAAATGCATACAGAAACCGAAATTTTAAGGATGTTTTTATGGACAACCAAATAACATAAAATGTTCACTTCTCCACCCCCTTTAACTCTTTTAAAACACTCAATGGAAGAGGTGCAAATATTATCATCCTTTAAATCACTGTTTCCAAATCTGTGGTCCGCGGACCCCTGGGGGTCCGCGGTCCCATACGCATCTATCTTTTTTGTTGTTTGTTTTTTAATTTAATGAAGGAATACTAAAATATATTGTCCGAAAATTGCACCTCTTTTTCACTCAAGGGTCCGCGGCTGAAAAAGGTTAGGAACCGCTGTTTTAAATTGATTTATACAATAAAACACGTCAAAAACTTATTTTTCGCCTCAAAAACAAAGGTCAAAATTTTTAATTTTCACAGCATAATTTTCACGACTTTCACTGAGAAAATCTCAATGAAAAAAACGCCATCTAATTGGGCATGGAAATCTCTTAAATTTTGGTCTCTTGCATTTTTTTGCTATCACTTATGGTTCGAATGCAAATTGCATTTTAAATATCAGACCATAAAGCTTAGTGTCACATCTCAGTTGGCTATGATTGCCCAAAAATGTATCAACCAATCAAAATGTCAGTGCTATGTTTTCATGGCCAACTAAGTGGGATTGTTTAGATTTCAAGTTTTTCCACGAACATCCCAACCAATTTCAGCCCTTAAATTTCGATTTTTTCAAAACAAAAATCAGGTAGTTATAGTGTGTATACAATATGTAGAATATATTGCGGTCCAATTTATGTAGTATAATTTAATATAATAAATATAAAAATCATACGATAAACATAAATTTGAACAGAAGTTCAAACAAAAATATTTGTTACGTATTTCGATTGCCAAGCAATCTTCCTCAGTGGTCATCAAGTAATTTGGATCACTCCGCATTTGCTTTGTGATAATTCACATAGATTTATACTATAATTATAGTTATAATCTGGCAAATTTTTTTTCTCCATAATTTTGAGGAGCAAACATGTAAAAATACTTTCAGAGGAAAAATGGTTTATTTTTTTCCAACAACCTACGATAAAAAATTGATCAGTATATATAAACAATGCCTATAGTTTTCAAATTGATTAAAAGTGTATTTCATGTGGGAAAAAAAATCAATAAGTTACCAATTTCAATTGGTTCTTCGTTGAAATGTTATTTTTATCATCAGCAAAAAAAAAATCAAGACGCTTTTGTTCACGTCTTTTGACTCTGTGAAACAATTGAAAATTATATTTCATATTTGAACGAATCCAAGTGACCTTTGACACACTAAGCAAACCAATCAACTGTGTTTGTATATACATATATTCAAATTTGTGAACAAAAGTCGTCCTATACGAATAAAACAAATGAAATATTCCATATGGGAATATGGATTCATTATTATGTTTCTTTTTTTTAAATAATTTCAGCCTTTAATGATACTATTAACCTATTTTTTCCTAGCATATCTCTACTACAGGTAGTCCTTCTATAACACGGTTTATAAACTATAGGAATCCTCCCACAACACGGTTTCACTGGAGGTGACAAAACAATGGTAAAGTGGATTCTGAGGACCAGGATATCAATTCTGATGAAGATTGTGCTATAGACACTAAATAAATTGAATAAAGACCTTAAAATATTATCTTAAAGCAGACTTCCGAAAATTTCAAAGGGAACAGCATAATTGTATAGTTCAATACTGAAAAGTGTACAATAACCTGGAAAGAATCAGCAACCAAAAAAAAAGATTTTTTTAAAAAGGATAGTCAATGGAAGAACTTTAAATTAACTTAAAAAAATGAAGATGGTTGATCAATTTTATATCTACCGTGTTACAAGAGGATTACCTATACACATTTTCCAATAAAAAAACAATTGAATGTTGTTTCAACAACCAAAACAACGAATTTTTCAATTGTTTATCAGTAAGTTCAATATATGTTAAGCCTTTGAACATAGCCTACTTTGACTAGAAAACTTAAATTGCCAATATGATCACCAGTGGCAACTCCTCATTAGAGAAGCCTACTGAAATTTAATTCAAAAATACAATCAAGAACTTATTAGTCATTCTAGGACTCAATGCTGAAGAATGAAAGGTTTTTTATTTGATGGAAGAAAAAAATGAAGTCCCTCTTTAAATCATACAAACACTGCAATAATGCAACTCGAATTGCATCTGGTTTCCGATAATAACATTATGACATTATATCTCTAAATTCTTTTCTCATTGAATTTTGTACACATCTGGCGAGAATTTCTTTTTCTGGTCGAGATGTAGAAAAGCCGGATATCGTTCTCAAATTACGAGAAAATAATTTCATTCCGTGGAAATTTATCTGGATAATATAATTTTTTTTCTTCATTTATAAACTTAGGGAATCGATGGTATGTCTAATCGATTAAATGGTCATTAAGAAGTGCATTTAAAAAATTGTTAAAAAGTAATTAGGTAAATTTCAGGTAGATACGCGTCCTATTCAATTTAGAACTTAGATGTTCGGTTGTTATTTTTAAATTTTCCGTATGGAATAATAAATACGCAGATGTTGCGTATTTTTTTCTGTAAAATTCATAAAAAAAAAAAAATTTCTTACGAAGCAATTAGAATCAAATTATGTGGATGTCAGGCATTAAAAACAAAACGGAAAAAAATTTCCATTGCAAAATTATTTTTCATCGTGGAAAACCAAGGCAAATTTGAGTGATACCCGTAAGATTTGTAATCACATTTAATGTGAAACCATTTTAGTTGGTATAATTTTCCACATTGGGACTAAAGACTTTAGAGGTTTCCTTTCGGTGGCGCTCCGGAGGCCTGGAGAATTTCACACGTCAAATTACAAGAGAAATTTAATAATCTATAAATGTTGTTGTATGATACTAATAATAATTGTTTTCTCGGGCGTTCCGCTTCAGCGGACATTTATTTGTTCAATTGCATTTCAGTTGTGCTGTCGGAAGGGCCTTCACTTCAAATAAATATCAAGGCTAAGTGCAATGACGTTAATTAAGTGTTGCAACGAAAATTTATTTTCCAAACTATAATTGAACTTTTTTACAATGGGAAATTGTGGGGGTATGACCACTAATTTATCAGGGGAACGGGGAAAATCAATGTTAAAAGTAGTGATTAAAAAAAAATCAATTGGTTCCACTGAAACCATTCTAAAAGTCTATGAACTGACGAAGACCTGGTGGAATTTTTTATACAGGTCGATTAGAAATAGAAAAACGAGCACTAAACTAGAAAAATAGTTCTAAAATATATCCCAAAAATAAAAAGGTTAGGTCCTTAGGATTTAATGATCAATACAGATCAAGGTGCCTATGAAATTTTTTCTTTGGTTTCCCATTGGATAAAGTCAATCCTAAACTACAGATATTTCCAAATTGGAATAACACCGACAAGAGAAAAATTTCGAATTGGATTTGCTTCGATGTAAGGAAACTATCATAGAAAGAAAATTATAAAAAAAAAACATGCAAATATGAAACTATTGAAAAATTTGCAAACAATTTAAAGCATTATAATATCTAGAATTCTGTGAAACTTTAAACTCAAGGAGCTAATTGAAATTTTGGAAAATTTCAATGGGATTTCTACTATGGTTCATCTCAAAAATAAGATTGGTCGATTAAAAATACAAGAAGAGGGACATGAAGAAAGAAAAATTATTCTAAAACAGTTGAAAAATATTAAATAAAAAATTTGCAGAAAAAAAAAAGTAATAAAAATTTTATAAGTTCTATAATTTAAGGACCAAATTACATATACCAATTACCTTATTATACCAACTACAGATCAAGGTGCTTAGGAAGTTTTTGTTCCCACCCATATTTGTAGCTTGATTTCCTATTGGAAAAATTCAAAACCAAGCCAAAGCCAGCTATTGAAAATTGGTAAAAAAAATATTTTATTTTCTAATCTTTCATTAGACCAATTCAAGAGTCAAATAAAACATATTGATATCTTGATAAAAGATTCCAACCAGCATTGGTACTCTCTAGGAATTTAGAAGGAAAAATTTTTTCGGGTGTTCAGTAAATGAAAGAATTGGTACTTCTGGATTAGAATGAAAAAAATAATTTATCGTGAAATTTAATAAATCTATTGGAAATCAGTTCGAAAATATAATTGGATACGTTTAATATTAGAGGGTTTTGTGGTACCCTATAGTTCTAGTCCATAAGTTAAAATATGTCTAATAAAAGATTTTAATTATTAATTTAGTCTACACGTTTATGTTAGTCTAAACTTCTTAAATTAGTTGAAATTCCTGATTTTTTTTCGGCAAAATTAAGTAAATTTTGAAAAAATTCTATAACAATTTTGAACAGAAATATTCAGTTTTATCAGCTAAAATTTGATGTTTTCATTGATCAATTCTAAATGAGAAGAACTCGGTCTAGTAGGTCATGGAAAAATCTTAAATGTTTGTTTCTTGCAACTAATCGTTTAAAAGCAAATTGCAGTCAATATCAGTAATGATATTTTAGTCTATACCCAACATCTTAGTCGGCGGTGATTGCACCAAAAAATGCATACAAAAACCGAAATTTTGGAGATGGTAATTATTCTAAACACAGAATTAAAAGTCCAAATATTACCATCTTTTAAATTGATTTATTCAATAAAATTAAAGCTCTAGATAAGCAATTATTTTTCGCCTCGAAAACAAAGGTCAAAATTTTTACTTTTCACAGCAGAATTTTTACGACTTTCACTGAGAAATTCTCTATGAAAAAAACGCCATCTAATTGAGCATGGAAATCTCTTAAATGTTGGTCTCTTGCTTTTTTTTGCTATCACTTATGGTTCGAATGCAAATTGCATTTTAAATAGCAGGCTTTAAAGCTTAGTGTCACACCTCAGTTGGCTATGATTGCCCAAAAATGTATCAACCAATCAAAATGTTAGTGCTATGTTTTCATGGCCAACTAAGTGGGAGTTGTTTAAGTTTAAAGTTTTTCCACGAACATCCTACGCAATTTCAGCCCTTAAATTTCGATTTTTTCAAAACAAAAAACAGGTAGTTATTTGAGGAATAAGCATGTTAAGATACTTTCAAAGAAAAAAATATTTTATTTGAACTTCAACTACGGATTCTCAATATCTATACGTTAAAAAAATTGATCAGTATAAGCAATGTCTATAGTTCACAAATTGATTACATGTGTATTTCATATGGAAAAAAAAATCTATAAGTTACCAATTTCAATAGTTCTTCGTTGAAATTTTAATATATATCTGATATGGATATGGTGTAAAGAATAGGACCTAATATGCAACCCTGAGGAACCCCGGTTAGGATGGATTTTTCGGGGGAAAGACTTCAGATCCACATCTTACTCTAAAACAGTGGTTGAAAAAATACGATTTCAGGATAAGAAAAGTTTGGGATGGTAAATTTTTTAAAGATTGCATAAAAATCCTGGATCTTGGATCGAAAAACCGCAAAGATTTCATCAACTTTATGAGTCTCAAGTATAGGGGAAATTCTTTTTAAAAGTAGTCTTCCAAAAATTGTGGAAAATTGAGGAAGTAAACTTATAGACCTATAGGATGATGGATTGACAGTTGGTTTATTAGGTTTCGGAATGACCAAGGTAAATTCTTGTAGAACATTGAACGATCTACAAAAAAGGTCTCGTACAAGTATTTGATATATTTATTCCTTCAAATGTTATTCGAGGTCAAAGTTGACCTAAAGAGAAATTTTAAATTTTTTTCAATTTTTTGACGCAACCCTCAACTTTATGAGAAAATTTTGTGGGACATTTTTTGTAGAGCACTTTTTTCCTATAACTTATCTTTATAAAAGTTTTTGATATTTTTTACAGGTTCTAAGTAATAAAAAAAATAATTGTTACGTTAAAAATATAATAATTCAGGGAATTTTCAGTTTAATGCAAATAACTTAGGACCTGTGAAAAATATCAAAAACTTTCATGGAGATAAGTTATAGGAAAAAAAGTGCTCTATATAAAATGTTCTTTAAAATTTTCTCATAAAATTGATGGTTGCGTCAAAAAATTGAAAAAATTTCAAAATTTTCCTTTAGTTCAACTTTGACCTCGAATAACTTTTGAAGTAATAAATATATCAAAAACTTGTACGAGACCTTTTTTGTAGATCGTTCAATTTTCTACAAATAAAAGTTTTTGATATTTTTTACAAGTCCTAAGTTATTTGCCATGAACTGAAAATATATTTTATAATTACGAATATTTTCAGTTTAATGCAAATAACTTACCACCTGTAAAAGAATATCAAAAACTTTTATAGTGATAAGTTATAGAAAAAATTGCTCTACAAAAAATGTCCTATAAAATTTTCTCATAAAATTGATGGTAGCGTCAAAAAAATGAAAAAGTATTAAAATTTATCTTTAGTTCAATTTTGACCTCGAATTACTTTTCAAGGAATAAATATATCAAAAACTTGTACGAGACCTTTTTTGTAGATCGTTCAATTTTCTACAAGAATATACCTTGATCATTCCGAAATATTGTCACCAACATGAGCTATAAAATTCCAAAGTGCTAGAGAATATTGCTCCCATGTTATTTAAATGGGAAATCGAAATTTTCGATGTGGCACCTCTTAATATTAAGAGCTTAAACTTTCACAGAATTTTTTTTTGGTCATTCCCAACAATATTTTCCATATAATTAAGAAAAAAAAAATCATCATTTTTTTTTAATCTTAATTTTTCACTAAATAAGGATCGTACTTTATCATACCAAAGGATAAGAGGTGGAAAAGTAATAAAATTTGTCTTTTTTTAATAATAAATGGACCCTTACTACAACCTTGATTTCTTATTGGTTGAATTTAAATAAGTCATGGATATCTTAGAAAAATTTCATTAATAATTTCCTTATTAATATCATTCCTTCATATTTTCCAAATTTTTAATAAAAAGAAAATTCAATTTTCCAAAGACCTTCATCTTATCTATAAAAAAAAAGTTTCTCATTTTTCTAGTCTGAGTTATCAGACTTTAGTTCAACCACCTAGACCTTTAAAAACTATTTTAATTAGAGCCTTTCATTCCCAACTTTTTTTTTAGTTCAAGGCCGCGAATAGCCTCCAAATTTATTCGTTTTCACGTTGACCTTCAAAAACAATACCAAACTAACACCAATCAATACGATAAGGCCGGAAAAAATTTATATCATTATTCCCAAACGCCCTTTTCGATAAAGTTTCATCTTACACCCACCAAACCCTTAAAACGCTCCAATTTCCACGATCAAAGAAATTACTACACTTTTATCAATGCAACCCTTCCATATCAACATAATTGATGTATCATTTGCATCACTTGCAACATATTGCAACAATTGAACTTTGCAAAAGAAATAAAATTTGATTTTCTAATGCAATACTTATTGCATATATGAGTCTTTGGTTAACAAAAAGCTCTCTATAGTTTCCAACAATGAGCTTGTCGACAACAATCAACTAACCTTTTAAAAGAAGGCGGCCAAATGACTCCACACCAAAGCGAGACCACTTAAATACCCAAATATTAATCACCTGATTAAGCACTTAAAACCAAAAATAACTTCAAAAAACCAAAACAAACTCACAAAAATAAAACCAGAAACAAGCGAATCACGCAAAAACGCACTACTTATCAAACAAAATTAAACTTCCAAATCGAACGCACTTAAACAAACTGACATGCTGAGATGATTTAGATGGGCAATTTTTTTTTTTCCGGCTGTTTTTCTCAAACGTGGAAAATTAAGTGTAATTGTTTTAATTAAAAGTTGGTTGGGATTCCGAAAAATAAATGGTGAAACGACACGAGCAATGAAACACATCCACACGCGATCAACGATGGCGTCGTACTGGTTATGTTACCAACAACAGAGCACACAACTCGCCTATGTCATCATAACAGGCCATGGAATCAACCAACCTGTGGAGAGGTCGTCTCACTCGCAACCACTACGCCGGTTATCTGTTTATCTTTTTTTCCGAATCACTTACGTGTTGAGAACACATTTTGTCATATTGCGTCGGCGCTTATCTTAATTTTTTTGATAAATTATTCAAAACGGTATTTAAAAATTGCACGAAGGACTATTATTCCTTGTTAAATTCACATCTAATTATATCTTAACCTTAAAAAAATAATTGGTCGAAATATTGCGTTAAAAAAATGGGTATTTTCATTGAAATTTAATGAGTTTTGCATGCAACAATGAATAGATAAACAATTTTTTTCCATAAAAGTTCATAATTATTAAAAAGGGAAAACACAGTATCACAATCATTAACTCCTCTGTCCCCTATTTGACTATAAATCCATTGTAATGTATTGAATATATAGAAAATTTTAAATTTCCCATTGAAAGCCAATGGTGAGCTTTTTAAAGATTTTCTACTATAAACCATCGCCTTCTATACAAAAGACTCCAAATTTTGCACGATAATGTTCCAATAATATATATTAAAAATAAATCGTTGCCTATATCAATATAAATGTCAGTAATGATACTATAATTACATTATAAAGTATAATTTGACATCCTAGCCCTCTGTGATTGTCCAAAAATATCATTTAAAGTTTTCATGGATTACTTGAGTTGGCATAATAGTATCTGAAGTAGTAACTTATGTTACTTTAGTAACTTTACCTAAAGTATATAGTTTCGGTTTAAATTGGTACTGGCATATAGGTAGAAACAAAAAAACTATAATCTTTACTATTATTGGAGTAAATAAATATTGTGAAGAAGCCAATAACGTTCAGAATGTTTATATCTATACATCTTGGTACTTATTTTCTCGGATATTTCAATATTTCACAAAATTATACACAATGACGCACGCGATGTCAGAAAGTTTTTTAGTAATTTTTTCACACATTATTGGAGTTTTAGTATGGATTCCTATTATTTTTTTTTTGAAAATTTAATATAGCTTATGTTCACCGGAAACAGTGTAGCTTCCCAACAGTGTAAGAATTTTTCAAATCGGTCAAGTAGTTTCGGAGCCTATTCAAAGTAAACAAACAATCAAATATTTCCTCTTTATAATAATATATAGAAGAAAAAATAGAATATAGAATTATAATAATAAAATATAGAAGTGGGCTTTGGTCATTAACTTTGTATGCATAGATTTTAGACTAGGCCAAAAAAATCGACTATTTTTTTTTGAAAAAGTATAGCGAAAATATTGTTTAAGGTGACAAAAAAAAATATCGGGAATGTTTGAGCCCTTAATATTAATATTAAGAGGTCTTTCATCTTTAATTTTAATTTTTATTTGAGCTTTTATTTTTGCGTCAATGCTGTCAAACTATCAAAGTAAAAAAAAATATCTTTACATATATTTATAGAAAATTAAATTCCCTACAAAAAATATTACTTTAAAAATTTTTGCCAGACACGCCGTTTCCGAATAATCAAGCTTCAGACATTGATATAATTTTTAGATTTATCTTCTTTATTTTGGAATTTTGTAACTAACGAACAAATAAATATATAGAAATGAACAATATAGATTCTTGAAGGGAATTTAATGTTCTACAAAAAAGGTCTCTTTACGTTTTTACATAAAATTACTCTTTCAAAAGTTATGCACAATTAAAGTTGAATGAAATATTAAATTATTGTTGAATAACTTTTGAAAAAGTAATTTTATGTAAAAACGTTAAGAGACCTTTTTTGTAGAGCATTAAATTCCCTTCAAGAATCTATATAATTCATTTCTATATATTTATTTGTTCGTTAGTTACAAAATTCAAAAATAAAGAAGATAAATCTAAAAATTATATCAATGTCTGAAGCTTGATTATTCGGAAACGGCGTGTCTAACAAAAATTTTCAAAGAGGCCTTTTTTGTAGGGAATTTAATTTTCTATAATTATATGTGCAGATGATTTTTTTTGCCTTGATAGTTTGACAGCATTGACGCAAAAATGAAATCACAAATAAAAAATCGAAAATAAAGATGATTGACCTCTTAATATTAAAATTAAGGGCTCAAACCTTCCCGATATTTTTTTTTTGGTTACCTTGAAAAATATTTACAATATACTTTTACAAAAAAAAAAGTTGATTTTTTTGGCCCAGTCTATTACCTAAACAAATTTGTATCTTACATATATGAATTAACTGTTAATTAATACCAAAAGGGTCACTTGTTGCGAAATATTTATTTAAAACATTTACCATACAGAAGTGGGCTTTAGTCATGGAATTTTATGAAAAAATAGTCAATTGCCTATAGATATGGTTCACAGTATAAAAATTTAAAATTTTAAATTAGATGATATCGATATTTTAAATATAAAATAACAACTTTCGGTCCCTATTACGATTGTTATTTTTTTTTTTTGGCACTTTTTTACTATGCTAATTTCCATTAATTTTGAATTTCAGCGCCCATTTTAGGATCATATTTTCGAAGCATAGCCCACTTGTGCTATATTAATATTCGATTTTTGCATTCCCGCAAATTATGGTGAAAAAGTAGATGATTTTAATTGTTTTTGGTTTACCTCCATAAAATAGCATTTAGCAGGTCCCTTAATTAAGTTTGAGATAAATATTTATTTAAAAATT
The DNA here is from genome assembly GCA_958496175.1 of Sisyra terminalis. Lineage (NCBI taxonomy): Eukaryota > Metazoa > Arthropoda > Insecta > Neuroptera > Sisyridae > Sisyra > Sisyra terminalis. Next base: position 50,531,117 of record OY292278.1, on the reverse strand, counting down.
GCACTTACATACTATATAATTGGAAAAATAATATTGCCTTTTTAGTACATACTGCCGTTAGCACTAATGGAATAAAACCGAAACGAAACTAAACCGACAAATTTAAATTGAAGGTATTACAAAACCTAGTTATACAATCAAATAAGTTTATGAGCTTTTAAAATGCTTCAATTTTTGCATTATTTTCAATATTTTGCTTTATATCATCATAGATCATTGATTTGTATTTAATTTCTTAGAGGATTCAAAATTTTAAATTTAAGCGCTTATTTCAGCCATTGACTTGTTCATAGCTCACTTGTGTAATAATATTATAATAATTATCAAGTATGTTTTGTGTCCTTATTTATTCTTATTATTTCAAGATGATCCACCTTTGTCTTACATGAAACTATCTCAAATTATATCAGAAGTGCATAATATGAATTTGGCTGTCTATTTATTTGCATTTGACAATTAATTTATTACGAATTATTGTACTTAAAACCTAAAAATTTAAATTTAAGCGCTCATTTCAGCCATTGACTTGTTCATAGCTCACTTGTGTAATAATATTATAATAATTATCAAGTATGTTTTGTGTCCTTATTTATTCTTATTATTTCAAGATGATCCACCTTTGTCTTACATTAAGCTATCTCAAATTATATCAAAAATGCATAATATAAATTTGGGTGTTTATTTATTTGTATTTAAAAATTAATTTAGGAAGAATTATTGTACTTAAAAACTAAAAATTTAAAAAGAAAAATAATATTTAAAAATTTAAATTTAAGCGCTCATTTCAGCCATTGACTTGTTCATGGCTCACTTGTGTAATATTACAATTATTATCAAGTATGTTTTACGTCCTTATTTATTCTTATTATTTCAAGATGTTTCACCTTTGTCTTACATGAAATTATCTCAAATTATATCAGAAGTGCATAACATGAATTTGGTTGTCTATTTAATTGCATTTAACAATTGAACCGTTTATTTTGAAAGTGAGTTAAGTCCATTTCAAGAACAATCCCTATAGTGTTATCATTTTTAACCATTGGGACATAAGATACTAAGGAGGAGGAGGAGGGAATAATTGGCGTGTTTGTTAAACTCAGTAATTTCTGAAAACTTAGCAGTTTAATAATTAACATACTTTGTTCTAGTTACAAGAAATGGACTTACACCACTTTCAAAATAAACACTAAAAATTTAAAAAAAAATAGTATCGATAATTCGTGCGACTAAATTTGGTTTAGTTCTACTTAATGCTATTTCAATTGTTGGCAAAGATTTAATAAAATACATCAAATTATGTTCGGGTCACATAAAAATTCCAAATTAGTTCAAATATTTTATTCATAGTTCATCTCAGGGTGGTGCAATTAATCGAAAAATTCAGCCCTTTCGTGTGTGTGTGTTCCGCAATCATCCCTTGCTGGGGGTCTGTGACCCCCGCCAGACACCCTTTCACCCCTACAAAGACAAAGCACGGTTTTTAGATTTAAAAGCCACTTCATGAACTTTCACAGAACACATGTGGTTAACAACACTTCAATAGTATGGCCCGAATATTAGTTCGGCCTCAAAGACATTAAAACCCTAAGGGTTGTCCACGAAAAACAATAGGCACCCGAAAAAAAAAATAAAGCCAAACCTTTTCTGCATTTAAACCAGAAATGCATTTGACAGATTATATACTTTCATATAATAAAAAATGCAAAATTTATTTATAATGGCATTATAAACAGAAAAAAAAAATGTTTTCAGGCGGACAGATAAGACGATGTTATCATTTACTGTGTATAATACAAAGTTGATGTTTTGCAGTTATTTTTTTTTTTTAAATATTTATATTTGAGACTTACGTCGCCAAAACCATTACATATAAAAATAAATTTCGAATTTCGTTCAGACTTATTTTTAAACTATTAAACACGTAGTACGTGGAGCACACATGGTTTAAGTGTATAGTTTATCTTGCTATTAAATTTCATAATAGAAATCTTCTGTAAATATATAATCAAATAAATTAGTCATAAAAATAAATTGGAATGATTAACTTAGTAAATATTGGCGTCAAGGCTTTTCATCGAACCTTAAATATATATTAATAAAATATTTTATAATGAAAATATTTTAGATTCTTTTACGTCAAAAACGAGAAATGCAAGATCAAAACCGTTTTTTTAATGTTATGCAATTGCAATGCACATATGACACATACGACGCATATACTCAACCAGATGCCTACTAAGATCTATTTCTGATCTAAAATTAGAAGTACTATAACTATTAAGATATACAAAGGGAAAAAAAAATGTTTTAATATATCGAAAAAAAAATGAAACATTAATTTAATCTTTCAGTTAAAATAAATTATATTTATCTGATGGCGCAAATTAAATAAATAATATTGTTTGAATTGAAAGCGAAACGCAAATAAACGTTTTGTGTTTAATAATCATTAGTTACACTTCGTTTTAATATAATCCATATGTTACAAGTGAGAAAATATTGATTTTATTTTTCGGAACGAAAATTTATTAAATATTTATTAAATAACACGTTACCCTTTTGATAATGAACGAAATTAAAGACCAAAATTTACTAAAAAAAAAATCGCCAATAATCACCTTAAAAGGTATAAATACGACAATTTCTTTAGTTTCTTTATGAGTTACATGTCGTTGGCCATAGAAATCTTTTAAGAAGAAAATGTGAAAAGAATTAATTGTTTATTATAAATGTGTCAAAGAAAATGAAGCCAAAATAGTTAATAGTTTGCTGGAGGAAACCAATTATGCAGCTAAGTAGTCACAGAAGGTAGTGAAAGTATCAAATTAATTAGAATTATACGAAAAAAAAAATCAAAGAAATGCATACAAAACTAAGTGCAACATAAATTTCAAGAATAGCATCAGACGCGACATCTAGTGTCATAACGTTCAACTAAAAACGCTTCGCTTTATTGAATTAACAAGGTTTTGATTATGGATATTAATGTTCCGCACCTCATCAAGTTTAAATTTTTAATATTTATTTTAAATATTATTTCACAAATAAATATTTCGAGTAGATACTTTTTACGTGTGGATTCGTTAAAAAAATACTTTTGATTTTTTACAGACGTAAACATTTGAGCAACGTTACATTTTCACTTTAAATTTAATTCGCGATTTTTTATTGATTCAATTTTATCGTCAAATAATTTTGTCTTTTATTTTTAAATTTACATTACAGCCCGATTTATTTAACGAAGTTAAATATAGAAGAAAATGAAACGTTCCTTAAAGGGAAATAAGTCAAATTTTCCACAAAAAAAAATATTTTTATATAATTTTTTAAAATAGTACTACTTGCGCCATCTGTCGTATAAAAAGTGGAACTAAATAGTTCAAGTTTAATATCGAATTAGCAAGGTTTTGAACATGGGTTTTAATTATTACATGTTACTTATATTTAATAATTTTTTTTCGATATTAATATTTCGTTTGCTTACTATTTACGAGTTAATAACGATTAACCAAATGTTTATAGAGAAATAAAATCACATTACAATTTTCTAGTAATAGGAATTGAATAGTAATTACAGAGGCAAATTGTTGCCTAAAGTTTGACCCCTCTTTCCCAAAGTTTCCCCCAAATTTGTAGAGCTTAAAAATTAATTCTTTTAAGGTAATTTGAAAATAAAAACATTACTTATTTCCTCAAAGTTTTTTTTACGTTGGAGTAGTCAATTATTTTTTTTAAAATTTCCAAAATTTTCAAATTTTTTAATAGTTCAAATAGTTGTAATAGTTTTGCCACATTTTTAAATCAACAAGGTATTTAAATTTGCTTATTTTTTTACGAATTGTTTTCAAAAGTTTGTACCAATTTTCCAATTAAGGCGAACTAAATTTAGGTAAGGTATCTAATGTTTATGGAAGACTTTATAAGTATTAGTAGAAGAAATGGACCGGGGGTAAAATTATTAGATATTTTTCTCGTTTTTAATAAGAAATTGGTATTAAAAACTATGATTAACCAGATCGAATTGCTTTAAAAGAAGTGATTTTAAATAAATTGTCAAAAATCAAAGTCTAAAGTTTCAAATGTATTAGTTAATTTTTTCGGAATCTAACTTCTGTAAGAATAGTTTAATCAATTTGTAAGAATATCCAAATTTATCTAATTTAATAATTGAAAGAAATTAAACTTTATGCATATGAAATATACATGGAATTCATGGAATCCAAAAAAAAGGATGATTTTTTTTTCTTAATTATTTCGAAAATATTGTTGGGAATGACCAAAAAAAAAAATCCTGTGAAAGTTTAAGCTCTTATTGTTAATATTAAGAGGTGTCATCGCAAATTTCGATTTTCCATTTAATTAACATGGAAACAATATTCCTTGCACTTTGGAATTTTATAGCTTACGTTGGTGACAATATTTCGGAATGACCAAGGTATATTCTTGTAGAAAATTGAACGATCCACAAAAAAGGTCAGTTACAAGTTTTTGATATATTTATTCCTTCAAAAGTTATTCTCGGTCAAAGTTGAACTAAAAAGAAAGTTAAATATTTTTTCAATTTTTTGACGCAACCATCAATTCTATGAGAAAATTTTATAGGACATTTTTTGTAGAGCACTTTTTTTCCTGTAACTTATCTCTATAAAAGTTTTTGATATTTTTTTATAGGTCCTAAGTTATTTGCCATGAACTGAAAACATATTATCTTTTATAATTACGAATATTTTCAGTTTAACGCAAATAACTTAGGACCTGTGAAAATTATCAAAAACTTTTATCGAGATAAGTTATAGGAAAAAAAGGGCTCTACAAAAAATGTCCGATAAAATTTTCTCATAAAATTGATGGTTGCGTCAAAAACTTGAAAAAATATTAAAATTTCTCTTTAGTTCAACTTTGGCCTCGAATAACTTTTGAAGGAATAAATATATAAAAAACTTGTAAGAGACCTTTTTTGTACATCCTACAAATTTCTACAAGAATATATTTTGGTCATTCCAAAATATTGTCATCAACGTGAGCTATAAAATTCCAAAGTGCAAGAGAATATTGTTGCCATGTTATTCAAATGAAAAATCGAAATTTGCGATGCGGCACCTCTTAATATTAATATTAAGAGCTTAAACTTTCACAGGATTATTTTTTTGGTCATTCCCAACAATATTTTCGATATAATAAAGAAAAAAAAATCATAATTTTTTTTTTAATAAATCTTATGTATATAGGTAACAAAGTTTTTAAAGTTAATTTCCCAAAAAAATAACAAATATTATTTCATTTGTATGATGCACCTAAGAAATACCTGTTACAACCTGTTAGATCAAAACTTGTTTTGATTGTATTTGATAATACAATTAACTTTGACAAAAACACATAAGTACTAGGAAAACAAGGTTTATAAAATACACAGGTGGCCTCATGGTGGCTACGTGATGGATACGTGACGTATCCAGAAGAAATTCGTACATATCTTCAGACTGATTAATTTCATAACTCTTCGTATGACGTCATTTTTTTTTCTAATGGAGCAACCTGTGTAATTTACAAAGCTTGCTAAGAAAATATTCAAACTAACCTGGAATAAAGTTTTCATGCCATCTCCCCATAACGTAAAAGTAGTTGCAACATCTGCATAAAGTTGATAAATCAAATCAAAGTTCTTTTTTCACAAAACTAGTAAATATCAAACCACTTTACAATAAAAAAAAATCGTCAAACCAATATGCAATAGCATTTTCCAACTTAACAACTTAAACATCGGCTTAAATGCATTTTCAAAACTCAAAGGACGCCACGATCTATAACTACTTCAATTTCCGATAAACCGTCAAATTTATCACTAACTATATTCGTTATCAACTAAATACAATTGCAGTCACAAATGCAACACGTTTTTGTAATCAATAAACATAAATTTATTGATTAATTAAAAATTTATCACTTTATAACAATTACCATTTGAAACAAATGAGCATCGCCAAACAAGTCAGTGCCAACGCATGCGCAAATGAAACACACTAGACCGGTGTTGTGGGAAATTTAAAGTTGCAATTGATTAGAGTTTAAAATGAACAAAAATATTTGTTTAACTACTTCATTTTCGCTTAAACCATTTAAATTTTACTCATTAGTTTAATTGTTTCCCAGTTACCCAAGTCCCAATAAATTTCCACTAGAACAACGAAAAATGCAACCTAGAATTTAGCCGTGTGTATTTGATCCGACATTGTCATTGCCGCCATTGGTATTTTTTGTTGATAGCATTGAAAAAAAAGTATTTTTTTTTTTGAAAATTAATTAATTATTTACATCAATTAAGTCGTTGATTTCAATTTAAAAATCAACCGCTCAAATCAATGGCTTTTAGTTCGACGAATCGGTATTGATGGCGCTTATTGGCACCCAATGGTTTTCTAGGACCAGCACCTGACCGCTGATGTCTCTATAACGTGGTAGTCGGTATTTTATTCGCAATGTCTCAATTATTTTAAACAATTCAACAATAAGTCGTTGTTGGAATAATTTGAAAACGAAATAATGTGCAATCGCATGCAACCGCCAACCACTGCATTTCGTATTCCACTTTTAGCACAAAGTCCTAAATCCATGATAAATACTCGTTGCGTTTATGACGCATTACACGAAATGTCATCGTGAAGTTTGTTTATTTTAAGTGATATCAGCTAAAGTATGAGTCTGGCTCCATTGTACATGTGTTGATTAGTATCTAATTACATTGTAACAATGGCCCAGCGTGCATTAAATCGGCCTCGAAACGTGCTTGGGGCCTACCAAAATCGCGAGTTTGGATTGAACTGCAATCAAAATATCGCCCCCGAATTGCTGGCCGTCGCCGAAGATCAGCTGGTGCTGAAAGCACATGATGAATTGGTGCGTACCTAATGCAATTTTGCCAAGCCAAATTTCACATTGTCAATTTTCAGAGTTGTGAAATGCCCGGGCTTCCCCGATCAACATTTCTGATGGTCTTCAGTCCGGATGGGTACGTATTTTACCCTGTGTGTGTGTTTTTTAAACAATCAATAACTTTTTTGTCGGTTTAAATCTAGATCAAAAGTCGCATCGACTCATGGGAATCACAATGTATACGTCACTGATTTACGGACCGGAAAGAATATAAATATTTTGGTTGGACATCCTCGCACACCTTGGTCTATAGCATTCCATCCAACCCTCAATCATATCTTGGCCACTGGATGTCTGGGTGGACAAGTTCGTGTCTGGGACTTATCCGTATGCGTAAAAATAAAAACTTATTGGCTAAATTAATAATATTAATACTTTTGTAGGGGGGAAGCGAAGTATGGATTACGTCTAGTCCTGCGGTGATAGCGTCACTGGCGTTTCATCCTTTGGACCGGCTATTAGTAATTGCAACGGTGAATGAATTATACTTTTGGGATTGGAGTCAACCCAGACCTTTTGTGCAAGCCTGTACGAAAAATTCCAAAGAACAAGTCAGGTACTAGTCACAAAAAGAAAGTTTTTTGCTTCTACTAAAGACTTAGTTTTAGGTATGTAGCGTTTGATCGTTTGGGCCACAAATTGATCACGGGCGTGGCAAATATGCCGACGTCCAGATGGGATCGACAACCAACGTCCTCCACCAATCGGTGTATACATCGTACGACACTATCTCCAGGTATTCCCTCAAGTTTTTGGTATCACAGACGTCGACGAGAACCCAATGTACGATTTAATTTGTTTCCTATGGAAGAAATCTAACATTTTTTTCACTTTTAGACGACCGAAAGAAACAATTCGGTCGAATCGTCCAACAGTGAATCAAACTCCAGTCAAAGTCAAGCACCGACTGCGCCAAAAGCTAGTGCTAGTACGCCAAACACTGAATCGCAAACCGCCACGACTAGAACACCACCTACCAACACCAGTCGACTGTTATTACAAACTTTTAAAATGAACTATTCCACTGTGGAGTCGAACAATCGCACGGCCGCGCAAAACTCTTCAAGTTCGCATCAGAACAGTGAACCAGGACCTAGTGGCCTGAGCAGACGTGGTAGTAAACATCCGCGTCTCGACACGCCTCGTTCAAATTCCCGGTCCAGCGACTCGTCGTTGTCTTCGGATGAAAGTCCTGAAGAATTTTCGCTCACCCCTTACATGGTGCTCGTACACAAACTGCAAATGGCTCGAGCCTTACAAAATTCAGCGTCCAAATCGAACAGTCAACCGAGCACGTCGAGTGGAGGCGCTGCGCTGAAAACGACCACGTTAACCGAAACGCCGTCAAATGACACCGCCGATAGACCGTCGGTGTCCACTCGACAATTTTCTGTTTCCGAGTCATCGGCGTTTATTCCCACCATTCAAATGTACAACAATTCAAATCATAACACGGGGGAACAGGAACCGCAGGTTCCGTTAGTCAAAAACGAAAACAATAAAAGTAGAAATAACGAATCACCGTCGAGTGCAACTCGAGAGAATCAAGAATCCGATACGGATCAATCCCCACCGCGTCGAAATCCACGATCAAATTCTTCCGATAGTCTTACCACACACATATTTGATCAGTTCTGTCAGTTATTGGGTCGTCGTGGTTCTAATGACGATGAAAATAATTCTGTAGATTCTAACGTGCCACGGAGTGAAAGTGCGCCGACTTCGTCGGCTGGTGCGTCCCGCAACCGGATGAATAGTCATTTAGAAATGGCCGTAAGTAGTCAAGCTGAATTGCGGCAACTTCAAATCATTCGACAGATTAACGAGGCGGCACGGTCGCTGTTGACGCGATGTCCTGTGGCCAATGAAACGGAAAGTGCACCAGGTGCAGAGGCTGCAGAAACCACGGAAACGGAACGTTCGGCGCGGACTCATCCGGAAGATTCGGCTGCGGAAAGTGTTCCAGCTGGAAATGTTCGTGCCACTCGACATTTACATTTTTATTTTCGGCGTCCACAGTACAGACGGATTGCCAGTCCTACGACAATGACATCGGCGGCTAATCATCGTCAACGCGATGGATATATAGCCTCCGTGTCGGTTCGCCGCCACTGTCCGCAACGCCGTATTGTTTTCGGCAACAATTCACAATCGCATAGTTATCCACCAACACCACCACGTTCGTTTGGTTATATCCCAAACAACCAGGAAATGATTCCCCTGATAACCCCCGATATTGTTATGTTGATGAGCAGTCAAGTTTTGGATCTAATTCGTATCCAACGCGACCAACCACAACATCGTTTCTCGCAGCCAAGTTTCCAAACGGAACGGAACATCGCCGGCCGACTATACGCGTGCCATTTGGCACTTCGACGTCAAGGAATTCACATCGACTTTGAGCCAAGCCAATTGTTTGATTTCGCCGAATACACCGGCGTGGCCAACATCCTATTTCGAGGCCGCTACGTGCTAAGTGGCATTCTCAATTCGTTGATTTTATTTTTCGAAACAAATCCAACGCTGACGAGTAGTTTTCGCAATCGCTTTCGCGTCCTAATCCGACACTGTTCTCAGTTGACCAATTTGCTACTGTTGAATATAATTGGACGTGGCCATTGGCAAAATCTTCTGCAAAACACCGACGCCCGATTGGAACGTCATCGGCGACATTTCCTCGGCCAACTGTCGCGCCAATTGCATGCCTTGAATGATGAACCATCGGCGAATGATGATAATATTGAAGATTTGTCGCGAATGTCCGTGACCGATAACGAATCCGTGGCGGCCCAGAATAGCGGGTCAAATCATTCCTCGACTCGGAACAGTTCGAACGAGTCGAGTCCCAATGATGAGACGTCGGGGGAACAACTCAACAATACGCTGTCCAGGGTACGACGATTTACGGCGCTGTTTCAACGAAGTATCGTCGAGCAACTCAACGCCCAGCGAAACGAAAACGACAGTACCAACAATCAGATACAGGAAGTGGAAAATGTTATATTTAGAACGCGAGCGTTGACGCGGCGATTTGAAGATATGAATAATGCGGCACCGATGGTGCCACAAGTGCAAGTCAACGATGTGCCCGTGTCGGAACCAACTGCCCCCAATAGACAAGTGCGATTTGTAGCCCAACATCGAGTCAACATGCCTACATTTCGACCACGCTATTTGCATCCCCTGTACGCTGGAATTAATCCTTTCGACGCCGGCATGGACGAGTCCCAGCGGGAACAAGTGTTTGGCATTGATAGCGACTACCCCACGTCTGTGTATCCCAATCATAGAATCCAGGTGTGGAATATGGCTGATGGGACTATACCAAATATAGAAAATTGTAATATCATTACAAAAAAAAATAATGTTTCCCTTGTTTAATTTTAATTTTTTGTTGTAGGCGATGAAAATTTAGTTGTTTCCGAGTGTAGAATTCATAACGATGCTAGTGTTGACATATCTAGAGATGGAAATCTTTTAGTTACCCTACTTCCATCTGGTAGCTACTTAAATTTTACCAACAGACTAGGTTTGTAGTCGAAAAAGAGTAGCAAGATCCACATGGTGAGTGGACCCCCAAATAGGAACCAATGTCGAAAGTTATGTGAAAATATCGGCTTGATATACAAACACATTTTATATACTTTTCGCGACCAAATTCCTCTTTGGTCTAAGAGATATGGACAAAAATGTCCCCCCGCATGGCTATTTTTTCAAAGTTATGTATCTCAAAAAATAATTAAGCTAGACAAGTGAAACCAACGCGAGGCTTTAGATTATTTTACACAGTATATCATATATTTTTTTGAAATTTTTCGAAAAAACAATTATAGAAAAATATCCAAAAAACAAATTTTTTATGTGTTTTCTGAAAATGACAATCACGAAAAAAATATATTTTATGCTTTTACATGAACACTATAACTCATAAAAATTGTGTGAAAAAATAGTTGGTGCAAAACCTTGAAAAAAATTGAAATGTTATTTACGCCTAATAGTATACCTCGCTTTTATTTTTTTTTCGAAGTATTTAACCAACTTTTTTTCACAAAACTTCAATAAAAAATAGGCCACATGTAGAAGCAAAACATATATTACTTTCATAATTGTCTAAGGAAACATAAAAAAAAAATTATTAGTTTTTTTGTTTTTCTATATTTACTTGTAAGATGATTACTTTCAAGATCAAAATAATTGATCCCAAAAGAAAAAAAAACAACTAGTGCTCACTTTTTATTGAAATAAGAATAAAAAAAATTATCGTCACTGCTATAATTTATTACAACTGGAATACTATGAACCTAAAATCATTTCGTTAGTATCTCGTAGTACGCAGAATTCTGGATAATTATTTTTCATATGAAAAATAACAAATAAAAACTGTTGCATGAGAATAATATCCCACTGTAAAGTTTCTATTGGAGAATCACAGGAATAACGGAAAATACTATTGCAAACTTTATCATTCGAAATATAATCATTGTATAAACGACCATCTTTGATATTTATATTAGGGTGATTTTTTTTTTGACTTTTTTTGGTCCCATCGTGAAATTTTGTTGGAAATACCAAAAAAAAAATCCCCTGAAAGTTTGAGCCCTTAATATTAATTTTAAGTCCTCGACCAAGACGTGTAAAGATTTCCCATTGAAAATACACGGAAACTTTGATTTTTTATTTTTAAATTTCTATATCTCAAAGGCATTTTATGGGATCATTTTTACCGAAGATGGTTTTTTTCTCAGAATTAAACGCTCTACAAAAGTGCCCATTGCGACAAAGTCGTAACTCACACCGGTGAGGTAGTACGGGCCACTGAACCTGATTTTTCCATAAAATTCGCGTTTTTTTTTGCATTTATCTCGTAAATAACAAGAGCTACGGAAAAATTAAAAATGAAAAACTTGTAGAGAATTTGATTTCCTACAAAAAAGGTCGTGTAGACCAAATCGCCAAGATCAATATTAAACAAGATATTAAGCCTTGAATTTTATGAAAAAATCAGGTTCAGTGGCCCGTACTTCCTCACCGGTGTGAGTTACGACTTTGTCGCAATGGGCACTTTTGTAGAGCGTTTAATTCTGAGAAAAAAACATCTTCGGTAAAAGCGATCCCATGAAATGCCGCTGAGATATAGAAATTTAAAAATAAAAAATCAGAGTTTCCGTGTATTTTCAATGGGAAATCTTTACACGTCTTGGTCCGGGACTTAAAATTAATATTAAGAGCTCAAACTTTCAGAGAATTTTTTTTTTTTGGTATTTCCAACAAAATTTCACGATGGGAACAAAAAGTCAAGAAAAAAATCATCCTATACATATGTCTTAATTTTATTTCTACCCTAATGCATATTAGGTGCTTATTTTACACATTGTTTTAAAATATTATTTGATAGTTCATTTATTCGCCGACTTTAGGTAGAACCTGTAAAAATTTTGGTATGAGCCAGTGAATAATATCCTAAGCTAAACGAAGAAATCCAAGTTATTCAGATGCCGTCAATATGTACCCAGAATTAATTGTAGACGCATAGTAATCCAGTTGTAATAAATTATAACAGTGATGATAATTTTTTTTTCTTTTGGGACCAATTATTTTGATCTTGAAAGTAATCATCTTAAGAGTAAATATAGAAAAACAAATAAATTTTTTTTTTATGTTTCCTTAGACTTACAATTATGAAAATAATATATGTTTTGCTCCTATATGTGGTCTATTGTTTATTGAAGTTTTGTGAAAAAAAAAGTTGGTGCAACACTTCGAAAAAAAATAAAACCGTGATATACTATTAGGCGTAAATCACATTTTATTTTTTTTCAAGGTGTTGCACCAACTATTTTTTCACGCATTTTTTATGAGTTATAGTCCTCATGTAAAAGCATAAAATATATTTTTTTCGTGATTGTCATTTTCCGAAAACGCAAAAAAAAAATTTATTCATTTGTTTTTTGGATTTTTTTTCTATAATTTTTTTTTTCTAAAAATTTCAAAAAAATATATGATATACTCTGTAAAATAATCTCAAGCCTCGCGTTGGTTTGACTTGTCTAGTTTAATTAGTTTTTGAGATATATAACTTTGAAAAATAGCCATGCGGATTTTTGCCTATATCTCAAGGATAAAGATAAATTATGTCGCGAAAAGTATATAAAATGTGTTGGTATATCTTAGCCGATATTTTAACTCTAGTTTCAACATTGGTTCCTATTTGGGGGCCAACTCGCCATGTGGATGCTGCTAGACCCTTTGTTTAATTTTTTGAAATAATGTTTGTGTTTTTTAGGTGTTTTTAGCATACAATGGGACAATCTAGGACAATGTTTATACACTGCCAGTTTTGAGCAAAATGCTGTTTCGGTTTCTCTGTCGGCCACGTCACGATATCTCGCCGTTGGATTGGCGTCCAGACGAATTTCTCTAGTTCCGGGAAATTGTATAATGGCGCAACTGTATAAGTTGGAAAGCAATGGTCGAGCCGTCTTGGCTCGGGATATTGAAAAGCCTCGGGATTTGGGATACACAAGTGTCAATTGTATTCGATGGAGTCCTGTGCCAGGACAAGGACTGGTTTATGCTACCAATACGGGCCATTTAAAAGTGTTGACGTAGTCAATTTTTACAACAAAAGTGCTTTATTTTCTTTTATTCTCTACCATAGTTTTGCAAAAATATTTTTATTGTATAAGTTTACGATAGTTGTAATTATTTAATTTGCTGAGATTTTAATTTATTCAATATGTTGTTCGTCTCAATTTGCATTTTTATTTAGAGGGAAGTTTGTGAACAATTATTGTAGAGAATAGTTAGAAAATATGATTTTTTTTTAGAAATACCAATTTATACAAAAATACAATTTTATAAATGTGAAACGTTTGCAACTGAAGTTTTGATTTTTTGGTATATTTTTTTGTAAGTTATAATTGACAAACACAAAATGTGGGATTTTTTTGCAAAAAGTGATTTGAGTTGTGAACATTATGATATGTAAATAAAAGTTATTATCGAATTATTTGCGTTTGATTTAATCACATAAAGAGTTACAGATTTCAGACATAACACGATTTGTATGGGATAAAAACGAGTTTTTCTTTGAACCTTGGGAAAAGTTAAATATTAAAAGTACACAAGTAAAAAGGAAGAATAAGAACTGAACTTCAAATTCAAAACTTGAACGACTTGAACTTCAAAAACTCATAGAAACGAGATTTCAATATAAAAACAATTTAAAACTACCTCAATAATCTCATTTTTTTTTATTTTACAATGGCAGACGTAGCTTTATTGAATCCCCAAATTGACAATAAATTATTTTACGTGAACCCAACAGTTTCAAACTCGTATTTTCACCCGATCGAATCTCGTCAAACCAGCTACCAATCGTTGAATCGATCCCGTTCCAATTTGGACAAAACTGTTCTCCTCACAATCAACAGCCTTCCAAAAAATGTTCTCTTGGAAATATTCTCCTATCTCTCCGAAAAAGAGTTGGGTCGCACCGTTTTACAGGCAAGTTTCGTTACCGTTATATTGATAAATCAATTCAAAATCAATCGATTCATCATAGGTTTGTCGTAAATGGAAACATTTGGGAAAGAGTCCAGAATTCTGGCGAAGTTTGTCGTTTGCCAACGATGAAGTACCAATGCAAACCATTTTTAATTTGTTGCGTTCTTCGCCCAAATTGAAACGAATTTCGCTGTTTAATATGACTGACACAAAAACGATAATTCGCCAATTTTGCAGGTCAATTAAATTTTGTATACAATTTATTACTAATATAAAAAAAATGTATGATTAGGTGTAATCCAGAATTGGAGTATGTCACGATTCGGTATTGCACAAAAACGGAGGCGTTACACGAGCCGGTTTTGAAAAATATTTTAATTTCTTGCAAAAATATTAAGATGCTCGACTTGAAAGGTTCATCGTTCTTAGCTACAAAGTTCTACCAAGATTTATCATCTTTGACCAATTTAAAGTAAGTAAAAACCTTCTTGAAATCTCTTGAATCTAAATTTTCCTTAAGCAATGCTTTTTCTTTTAAATAGAAGCATAAATTTCGGCGATAATCCTTACCTTCGAATCCAAGATATACTAACGGTTGCCCTCAACTGTCGTTCTCTGGAAGAATTAAATTTATCTCGTCACACGAACAAAAGTTACTCTTCCAAAATGGACAACGACGATGCCGTATTTCTTTTTGCAAATTTGGCAAAACGTTTAAAAGTCTTAAAGTTTGATTGTATGAATCTCACGGAACCAGCATTTGAGGTAAGACTTGCCAAAATTGGCTGCGGAATGTACAGTATCATTGTTTCTAGAGCATTTTGCGATGTTCCCATTTGGAGTATTTGTGTCTTTTCAACGCCAATTCCTTCGGAAATTTAATGTTTCGAAATTTATGGGGATATGTACCCAAAATAAAAAAGCTTAAGCTAACGAAGGCGACGCTTTTAACGTCCAACGACTTTTTCCATTTGTTCACCGTCGGAAGAAATGTGATGAAAAATTTGGAAGTCATCGATATTTCTGGTAATGTTTACCTCTAAATAGAAAGAATCAGTGAGTGAAAATTTATTATTTGATGCAGGCGGGTGGAAAATCACCGATCGAGCTTTGGAAGCCATCGCCGAATGTTGTAATGTTAACTTGAAGAAATTAAACATCCGTAATTGTAAAAACATCAAGAATATTAGTTGTTTGTTTCGACGATGTCCCAATATTAAATATCTCAATATATCACACAGTGTTAAATTAGTCAGTAATGTTTCTGCAATTCCAAAATGTTTGCCAAGTTTACAAACTTTGATTATTGATTCGGAAAGTAAAACGAAACTTGTTAATAAACTTCCAAAGGAGTCAAATATGAACATTTTTGTTAGTTTATCTGAATATAATAACAATCGAGAGATTATAACGTATGAATGATTTGAAAACGTGAAATTTTTTTGTAGTTCCAAATAACTATTTATTAAAAAATACAATTTAAATTGATACAAGCATAGAAATGTTATTGCTTTTTTTTTATTCAGGTTTTGGTTCGTCTTGTTTTTCACACTCGACACTGTCCTCTTCAGATGGGGCATCATCTTTTTTCTTGTGGGCATCGGGAACCCACAGACCAGAATCGACACAACGGTTCATGTGATAAACGGCGTCTTTTTGGTCCATTTTGGCGATGGTTTCTTGGAGTAGTGCAACGTCTTGGGATTCAAAACATTTTTTCAGTTCTTCGGGAAGGGTTTCGAAAACTTCGACGGGATCAAGTCCGCCAGGACCGAGACGAGCTTTGCGTTCTTCCTCCTCCGCCTCGGCCAGGGCTTCTTGCACTTTTTCGGCGGCACGTTTTTGAATGCGTTCCTTGAATTGTTTGAGTTCGTCGTCGAACGATGCTTTGTATTCGGGTTCGGCGACTTGAATACGTGTGAAGAATGATGGGACACAGGCGCGGGGATGGATTTTCAATTGTCGGGACAATTCAAGAATGTATTGCATACAAATTGTTTGATGGGCTACATGTTTCATAAGTTCGTGTTTCTGTACGGAAAAAAATCGAAAATTTTACTGATTTTATGGATGAATTCCACGGTAATTACTTACTTCTTCCATTTCTAAATTAATACACCACAACACCAGGTAATTGGCCGTGTTTTCGCAAACTAAATCGCCGTGTTGTTCCAAAAATTTTTGCGAATCTTCATACCGTCGCAACATTCCGAAATGCTTCAGTTCTTTCTCATGCTCTTTGATGAATTTTTTCATATTTAATTCCCGTTCTTCCTCGGATAACTGATCATCACCGGGCAGTGGGTCTGGCTTATTGATAACAGTTTTAGAAAATCCGGGATTACTAAGTGTGTCAACGTTCAGGGGCATTCCTCGTTCTTTCTTCTTGATCTCATCCTCTTTTTCTTTGATTTTTTTGCCTTCCAATTCTAAATTTTGTAGGGCTTCATTGACCTCTTCGGATTTTTCTCCAGCTTCCGAAAGTTTGGTTTTCAATTCTACCAGTTTCTTTTTGTGGCCCGTTTTTAATTCTTCACATCTTTCTTTTTCTCGTTTCAGCTCCTCCATCCGTTCGACGCGGGCCTGATGACGCCACCGAAATAACGACGGAGTATCGATATTTGGATGGGTTTCATCCTCATCATCTGATATCTATCAAACAAAAATGAAAATTTACCCAATAAAATATATTTCTATTACAAATTTTGCATAAAAAACCACCAAATCAAATCAAAAGTAACGTTTTTTTTTTATAAATTTCTTTGTTCCAAAAATTTCCGATACTCACTTCAATGTTACTCCATTTACTATAATCCACCATTCTCGATGATTTATAGTATTATTATTACTAATTTCACCTTAATAAATTCAAAAATTGTATTAGAAAAAATTAGAAGTTCAATTTAAATCTTCTGGAAAAGTCTTAGAGTAAACATTAGCGACATTAACGGAGTTAACCTAAAATATTACACTGACAGATAAACTCAAACTGTTTTTTGCGTTTTTTATTATAGTCCTGGATAGTCAGGAACGCAAATGAACGGTTCTTTCTATATAAATGATATAGGTAACTCGGTTCAATACAGTTTGGAACAGCTAAAAGAATTGCACCAGTCCAAATAGTTGCCTCAGTTAAAATTTTGAGCGAATCCATCAATTTAACAACGACACAAGATACGACTTAAAACACATTAAAAAAAGATAAAACGTGATAGTTGGACCTCATCCAAAATACACACCTGCCATCTATACCTTTTTCACAGAAAGTTTTTCAAACTTTAAATTTTCTTACAAAAAAATGGAAGAAATTATAGAAAATTTAAATCAGGTGAGTACAAATACGTTTTAATTTCACTGAAATCAACAAAACATTTAAAACACAGGATATTGAGGACGTCGAAGACGTCCAAGACTCAAATTCTGGTTTAACGGAAAGTTTTGATCAAATCTTGTCCGAAATCACCAAGACAATTAATCAATTATATCCTGGACCAGAACAAGTGGCTCAAATTGATCCCAATCGACAAGAAAAGATAATTCATTGCATTGAATCTATTATGGTTAATCTGGCGGAAGCACTGGACAACAATGAGATTCCAACAATCACGTTGAAACCGTCACCGCATTGGAAACACTGTATTGTTGTTAACGAGAGGTATTTGAAAAATGCTTTCAGTTTCCGGAACTAATTTTATGAGTATTTTATAGATTAGTCCTGAAACCAGCCAATGAAATTCCTGACATGCATATTGATCCAACTAATAAACTTTTTTCTTTGATAATATGGATAATGTCCACCGTTCATAAACTCCTCTCAACCAACACATTTTGTACTCGAAGGTAATAAATTCATTTAAAATTTACTTAAAATATGAACAAATTATTTATTTGTAGAGAATTATTTTATCAAAATTTGGATAAAGTCACAACACAGTATGAAATGAACAATGTTATATTGAAAGTGACTAATATTTTAAAAGTTCCTTTTTGGGATTTGAATATTACTAGCGTAAGTAACGGACTTGTATCCGGTGATGTACAATTCGTTAATAACGAAGGGGTGAATGTTGATTGTAAAATAAAAGGAGGTATTTGTTGATAGTTGCAATGAAAATATTTTTTTAACGATTTTTTTTGTCCGGTAGGTGTTATGATTCCGCAATATGTGATGCACATACAAGAGATTATTTCGTCGGCCAAATTTATTTTGGTCGTTGAAAAGGATACGGTTTTTCAAAATTTGTTGACCGAAGGATTTTTGGATGTTTTCCCCAATGCTATTTTACTTACGGTTTGTGAAAATGGTTTTGATATTCTATTCTAATATCTGATGGAAAAATCCAAGTTAATTGTAAATATTTTCACTTTTAAGGGAAAGGGTTTTCCTGACATGAACACTCGTTTGTTTTTAAAACGATTGTGGATAACTTTGAAAATTCCGATTTTCATTATGACCGACGCTGATCCCTCGGGAATCGATATTATGTGCACTTATCGATTTGGATCTATGGTAAATATTTTCATAGAGCAATTCTATTGAAATAATTGAAACTTGAGTTCAGTGGAAAATGTTATGAAGAAATATTCAAAGAAAATTGATTTTATATCTTTGGAAAAGTCTTAACGAAATTGCTTATCAAAATTTGAGTTCAAATTGTTCCTTTTTCTTTGACAATCCGTAGAATTAACTAATATTATTTTGTTACCAAATCAAAACACGGGCGTAGAAATTTGAACAGTTATTTCTCAGGGCTTTAATTTGAGTTTTCGGTGTGAAAACTTTTGAGAAAAACTTTCTTCAAGATCTATGGTAAATATTTTCATAGAGTTGAGTTGAGTGGAAAACTTGAGTTCAGTGGAAAATTTTATGAAGGAATATTCAAAGAAAATTGATTTTATATCTTTGGAAAAGTCTTAATGAAGCTGCTTATTAATTTTTCTTTGATAATTCGTAGAATTAACTAATATTATTTTGTTATCGGTTTGTATCGGGTAGAAATTCGAACAGTTATTTCTCAGGGCTTTAATTTCAGTTTTCGTGGTGAAATTTTTTGAGAAAAACTTTCTTCAAATTACAGGCATCAAACCAACTATCCGATTCGTAGAATTAACTAATATTATTTTGTATTGGGTAGAAATTCGAACAATTATTTCTCAGGGCTTTAATTTCAGTTTTCGTGGTGGAAACTTTTGAGAAAAACTTTCTTCAAATTACAGGCATCCGCTCAACTATCCGAATATCTTGCAATTCCTTCAGCCAAATGGATTGGCATCCATCCATCCGATATCAAAAGGCTCAACATTAAATCAATGCCATTATCACCCTATGGCCAAAAAAAACTACTGAGAATGTTAAAACGACCCTATATGAATGAATCTTTACAACTACAAATAATTTGTTCGCTAGAAATCAAAGAAAAAGCGGAAATTGAAGCGGTTGTCGCCCTGGGATACGGATATCTACTCAATGTCTATCTACCAAATAAAATTACCTCATTAGAAATAATTTAATTAGACATATATTTGTATTTTTAGATAAGAATAAATTTTTACATATTTGGTTTTACTAGTTTTCTTCCAGAGATTTTTGCTGAATTGATTCGTCCATGGAAATTATTTCGCTAATAATTTGATTATCTTCTTCAGTTAATTCTGTACGATTATCATTGTGATCATCATTCTTTTGAGTTTCCTCTAAATGATTAAGAGTTTCCTCAAATTCGTTTATACAATCATTGAGATTAACACTTTCATGCGAAAGTTTAGGACTTGAGCTGAGCGTGGGAATGTTTTCGGGGGAGTTTTGGACCACATTTTCATTACCATTGTGACATATGACTGTTACAGAATCATCGTTGGAATCGGTCAAATCAATAATGGGGCTAAAATTTACGGTGAATTAATAGGAATATCGATTTTTTTTCTCCAAATAAAAACGCTTACATTTCTTTGGGAACTAGTATGACAGAGGAGTCGGAATGTACATCGCACATATTATCGACTCGAGTGATCTTTTCAGCATCCGTTAAATGCGAAACATTTCGTTTTCCTCTCGGCCGTTGTGTGCCGTCAATGAGTCGTGCCACTCGATTGTTGTTGCAATTGGCCGTGACATTATTGTCCTTGTTAAAGTGTATCTCCATACTTAATTGTTCTAAATCGTCAAAACTGTGATTTGCCAAACTCCAATTCGAACGTAACAAACGTTGATTGGTGATCTAGAAAAGGTGGAGGATTCGTGGTGAGAATTTAAACTGCCAAATTTGATTATTTGCGATTGTTCATATGAAAACAAATAGGCACAAGCGATGGTGGCATCTAAGCAATGTTTGTTGAACTAAACATTTTGGGTGAATAACAATCGACAATTTTCAAACGCCAATTGTCGCAAAAGTTTGATTTTAATTGTTGTACGTTTGAATAAACAAAGTGGCGAACTTACCTTAATATCCGTACTGGAAGATTTATTACGTGTTTTCATTTTTTTCGTTTATAGTTAAAATAATAAATGCAAGTTTGTATAAAAATTCAAAGATGTACAATTTAATGTTTGACAAAACGTCTTGTTGCATGGTAACTGAATTAAGTTTTTATATTTTTTTTTGGAGGAAAATTAAAAAAACAACAGTTTTACACAATGAGAATTGGGCATTTGTTTGGAATTTAATTTGAAAAGTTGTATTTAAATTATAGTACTTTACTTTTTTTTTTTTGTTTCTATAATCTTGGTTTTTTCCACTAGTCGGCCCTAAAAATGTGCCAATTTTTTTTAATAAAATTATAATTGAGTTCCATATGAGCTGAACCAATAACTTTGACTCTAATTTAAGTAAAACAGATCGTATTAATTTAAAAAGAAAAATTTAAAATCGTTCAATGCAAACAATGTTTGTATAGGCAACCACGCATACATTTATGCATACAAATAGCATATAGTTAAACTTTTATATCTACTTAAAATTTTTACGGAAAATTCATTCAATTTTCTGAATTTTCAAAGTTTTTTTGCCGGTTTTTTTGAATTAAAGTATAATTTTTGGTAAACCTGACGTAAAACAAGCGTTTTTAAGAAAAACCAAATGATTTATAATAAGTTTTTCGTAGCCCAAAGTTGAGTAATGCAAAAAATTTTCTCAACTTCTTTTAAATTGATGAAATTAACGAAAAATTTGTCAAATAACTTTTTTTTTATTATTGCAATACCAAAAAAAATGTAATTGTGTGACAAAAATTTGTACTAATGCAGATATAAGTAATGTAAAGATTAGGGTGGGTCAAAATATTCGATTATTTTTTTTTTACAAGTGACACGGAAAAATGGGTTGCTAGACACCTTAAAAAAATTCTCACCAAGTATGAGCTCTTAATTTTAATAGGAAGATCCTCCGCATCGCAGTTTTGTACTTTTATCTCAGTCCAATAGAAAAAAATTCATACCTCATCATTTATCGATTGTACAGAAAAATGTTCTGAAAAATTTTTTTAGGAAATTTAATGCTCTACAAAAAAGGTATTCTATATTTTTTCCGTAAGCCTCACCATTTGAAAGATATTAAGGATTTAATTTTGATTATTTTAAGACAAATTTCATTTTTGTTTATGAATTTTATAACTCGACAATAAATGACTCTTATACAATGCGCAATACAAATTTTTGTTGGAAATTAACTGCTCTATAAAAATGGTTTCTTATGTTTTAGCGATTAAATTAACTCTTCAAAAGATATTCATCATCAAACTTTCATGTGTACGGATTTTTATTGCAAGTTGTCAAAGAGCATCGAAAAAATTACCCAACTTGCAACAAAAACTTGTTTGAAAATTGAAATAAAAAACTTTTTTATAATTATTTGGACATTGTTTTTCTCTAATACTGAATTATATCATAATATATGTATAATGAAAACTTTAATTTTTTTATTAATAAATATTTAACTACGCGATAAATAATGTACAATTTATTTTTTTTAAATGGAGACAAATATACTTAAGCATAAAAAAAGCTCGAAAAATATTTTGAAGTTTCTCAGTTGATAAAAACTAAAATTCGTGTAAATTTTCTCAAAAATTATAAACTAAATTGAAATTTTTCGAATATCTCATCAAAAACTTTTAAAATCCGTACACATGAAAGTTTGATGATGAATATCTTTTGGAGGGTTAATTTAATCGCCAAAACATAAGAAACCATTTTTGTAGAGCAGTTAATTTCCAACAAAGATTTGTATTGCGCATTGTATAAGAGCCATTTATTGTCGAGTTACAAAATTCATAAACAAAAATGAAATTTGTCTTAAAATAATCAAAATTAAATCCTTAATATCTTTCAAATGGTGAGGCTTACCGAAAAAATATAAGATACCTTTTTTGTAGAGCATTAAATTGCCTAAAAAATTCTTTCAGAACATTTTTCTGTACAATCGATAAATGATGAGGTATGAATTTTTTTCTATTGCACTGAGAAAAAAATACAAAACTGCGATGCGGAGGATCTTCCTATTTAAATCAAGAGCTCATATTTGGTGAGAATTTTTTTAAGGTGTCTGGCAATCCATTTTCCGTGTCACTTGTAAAAAAAAATAATTGATTTTTTTTACCCACCCTAGTAAAGATGATATTTTTTTCAATAACAACCATTGCTAATATGATCTGAAAAAGAAATCGAATTCAACTAATTTTAATCCCTGTTCACTATAAATATTAAACAACAAGTTTATTTTCAACTTTAAAATTGACTGATAGTTTAAATTTTATTTCATAATCGTTCTTAATATATCCAAAGTATAAAATCAAGATAAAACTAAATATTATTGACTATAGTGTTTAAAAGTTAAAAAAAAGTAACATTTTAAACCAAAATTCCATTCCGAAATTTAAATTGTAGTACTATTTTAATTGCTTCTTTTTTTTGTTTCTAGAATCTTGGTCTTTTCCACTAATAGGCCCAAAAAATGTGGCATTTTTTTCAATAAAACCAAATGGGCATTATAATTGAGTTCCATATGAGCTAAACCAATAACTTTGGCTCTAAATTCAAGAAAAACAAATCATAATAATTTAAATCATTCTATGCAAGCAATGTTCGTATATGCAACCAGGTATACATTTATGTATACAAATAGCATATAGTTAAACTTTTATATCTTTTTCAATGTTTTTCAATGTCCCATTTTCAATGTTTTTGCGGCTGTTTTTTTGAATTAAAGTATAATGTTTGGTACACCTGACGTAAAGCATATGTTTTTAAGAAAAACCAAATGATCTATAATAAGTTTTTCGTAGCCCAAAGTTGAGTAATGCGAAAAATTTTCTTAACTTCTTTTAATTTGATGAAATTAACGAAAACCTTGTTAAATAATTTCTTTTTTTTATTGCAAGACCAAAAAAAAAAATGTAATTCTGTGACAAAAATTTGTACTAATGCAGATATAAGTAATGTAAAGATGATACATTTTTCAATAACAACGGTTGTTGTTATGATCTGAAAAAGAAATCGAATTCTACTAATTTGAATCCCTGTTCACTATAAATATTAAACAACAAATTTATTTTCAATTTTAAAATTAAAATTGACTGATAGTTTAAATTTTTATTTCGTAATCATTCTTAAAATATTATCCAAAGTATAAAATCAAGATAAAACTAAATATTATTGACTGTAGTGTTTAAAAGTTAAAAAAAAATTAACATTTCATTCAGAAAAACATTGCCACATTTCATTCCCATTTTGCATATTGAATAAATAAATCCATATTGAATAAACTCCATTCTATGCAGTTGGGGAATTTTGTGAAATCACTGCCAATTCTTCATCGGGAAGATTTGCTAATTTTCGTTGTCGATATTTGTATATAACGTAAACAACCGCAGCGTTGACTAGAAACAATCCGGTGATAAGAAAACCTGGTATAACGACGGCTGTAATTAAACACCAACAAATTCTAATTAAAGTTCCGTTATAAAATTGTAAATCCAACTTTTCTAATTACCATATAACGTGTCATCGTCACTGTACATCTTCGGTGTGGATTTCACTTGATACTCAACGAGAGACTTATTAAAAAATAATTCGGTTGAATCTAAAACGATAACAAATGTCAGTGGAATTCAATGGAAATAAAACTTATACTAGCGACGATTTATCTCTGATTGAATAACAAAACTCAATTGAAATGGTTTAGTGGTGGAGGAATCATTTCCATGCTCAATTACGATTAGATTTAGTACGAGAAATACACGCACGCAGTTGTAGCAATTGCTTTTAATAAACCAATTTGTAATTTTTTCGAGTTGCCGATAAAAATTATCTGGAAATGTTCATGCTATTAGCACAAAAGGTCAACATTTTATCAGTTGCATTGATAAATTTCATGTTATAGTGATGTATCCAACAAAAGTTGTGCAAATTTTAAAGATAAATATTTGTAGATTCTGCTGATTTTTATATTTTTTTTTGTGGTGAAAAAATAAACATTTTTTTTTTTTTTGGAAAGAAATAATTTTGTGGTTGGTTTTTGGATGAGAAATAAATGCAGGAATTGAAAGAATGAAAGAATTTTTTTTTCGGTGATAAGATAAATAATGCGGCCAGATAAAATGGGTTGTTACATAAAATTATTAAAGAATTTGACCAACGAATACTTAAAAGGTCTAATACAAAAATAGAGATTTTTTCCTTTTATAGTAAATAAATAACAAATAAGAATGTTGATAAAAATTTCTAAGAAAAGAGTTTTAATTTTTATTAACGGTTTAATTGGAAAAACGTATTATATTGACTTAATGTTGTTGAATAAGGTCAATACAAGTCAATTAAATGATTCCTCAATGATTTTATGAAAAAAATAATTAAATAGTTACCACATTTTTAAATTTAAATGAATTTGGTGTAAGATATTAGAAAATATATGATCTTTTACACAAATATTTATGGATTTTAAGATGAAGAAAGTTTTAGTTATTAAAAAAAAAAAAAAACGTAAATATCAATCTAACTTTTCCTGGCAAGTGAGAAAGTTTAGCGATTAATAATTGGAAATTTCCTTGATTGAAAAAACAAAATAAGGTCTAATACAAAAATATATATAAAATACAAAATTTTCTAGGAAAAGAGTTTTAATTTTCGTTGACTGTTTAATTGGAAAAACGTATTAAATCGACTTAATGTTGTTTAATAAGGTCAATACAAGTCAATTAAATGATTCCTCAATGATTTCATGAAAAAATAATTAAATAGTTGCCACATTTTTAAATTAAAATAAATTTAGTTTATGGATTTTAAGATGTAGAAAGTTTAGTTTTTCAAGAAAACGTAGATATCAATTTAACTTTTTCCTGGAAAGTAAGAAAGTTTAGCGATTAATAATTGGAAATTTCCTTGATTGAAATAACAAAATATTAATTGAAATACAAGGCAATAACCTGTCGTATATATTAATAAAATAGACATTAGATCTATAAATAGATCATAAAAATAAATCAACTCACTCCCATAAAAACACTACTAATACAAAACTTTCATAATCTCTACAAAATTGATTTGAAATTAATTGTCGTCACACCCGCACTACAAACAAGTAGAACGTCCAAAATATACGACAGAAAACGAAATGATTCCCACAATTTATTTAGAAAAAACACTTTTCAAATATTGTACTTACTAATGCAGTCGGGAAGCGACTTGTCCCATGTATTTCCGTCGAGACAATGGAGGACACGTGTTCGCCGCCGCGTGTCTGGAAAGACAAACCCCACGCAACAGAAATATTCGGCGATTGATTCATTCTTCCACGAAACATAACTGTCCCTCGGAGTGCTCACATTTGGACAGCCAACCCCTAAAATTCAACCCAAATTGATTAGACCCATCGGTTATATTAATTAATGTTCAAATCAACAAATAATTTCCGTCATCAATTTAATTCAGTACACTGTCTAGCTAATGTAAATATTGTTTGTATTTCTTTTTATTCCCAAACATAAATGGTCACAATATGTGCTGTTTTAGTTCCACTCAAGGTTAACGAATTCCAAACTAAGGCATTTAGTGGTATGAAAGTTTTTTTTGTTCGTTTTACGTTCGTCGAGGTTTCGAAGTAGTTTGTCTGGTTTGCAAACTGCTTAAAATCCCTTTGATTAAGTCCAACAACCTGACCCAGAGGTGTTTGCAGATATTCTGCTCAGCCTACAGGTAAAGATTACGTGAATATAAAATCTCTTGATTCAAAAAAATCAACAATTAAACTTGCAATGTGGTAATTAAAAGAATCGATTCACTTTTCATTTTGTTCAAATCGTTTATTAAGTCTTAGAGGAATTTATCTTCTCTTAGCTAAAGCTTTATGTGTACTATAAGAAATAGAGATGTAATAAGTAGTCTATTAATGATATTAGGATCTTCCAAAGGCTTAAATATACCTGCATTTCATTGATTTTCAGAGCTCAAATATCCTCAATTCTAAAGTGAAATTAAAAGCTTATTCTATAAGTCCGAAACATTAATATTTGTCTATCAAATGCATTTTTTTTTCAATTATTCAGTTCCAATAAAACCACTTGGAAAAAATCAACAATTCACTTTTAATTTTGTTCAAATCTTTTATTAAGTTTCAGAGGAATTTATCTTTTCTTTGCTAAAGCTTTATGTGAAAAAAAAACGTCAGTTTTATGCTTGAAGAAATAAAGATGTAATACGTAGTCTATTGATGATATTACGATCTTCCAAGGGCTTAAAAATACCTGAATTTCATTGATTTTCAGAGCTCAAATATCCTCAATTCTAAAGTGAAATTAAAAGCTTATTCTATAAGTCCGAAACATTAATATTTGTCTATCAAATGCATTTTTTTTCAATTATTCAGTTCCAATAAAACCACTTGGAAAAAATCAACAATTCACTTTTAATTTTGTTCAAATCTTTTATTGAGTTTTAGAGGAATTTATCTTTTCTTAGCTAAAGCTTTATGTGAAAAAAAAAACGTCAGTTTTATGCTTGAAGAAATAAAGATGTAATACGTAGTCTATTGATGATATTAAGATCTTCCAAGGGCTTAAAAATATCTGCATTTCATTGATTTTCAGAGCTCAAATATCCTCAATTCTAAAGTGAAATTAAAAGCTTATTCTATAAGTCCGAAACATTAATATTTGTCTATCAAATGCATTTTTTTTTTCAATTATTCAGTTCCAATAAAACCACTTGGAAAAAATCAACAATTCACTTTTAATTTTGTTCAAATCTTTTATTGAGTTTTAGAGGAATTTATCTTTTCTTAGCTAAAGCTTTATGTGAAAAAAAAACGTCAGTTTTATGCTTGAAGAAATAAAGATGTAATACGTAGTCTATTGATGATATTACGATCTTCCAAGGGCTTAAAAATACCTGAATTTCATTGATTTTCAGAGCTCAAATATCCTCAATTCTCAAGTGATACTTAAAAGCTTATTCTTTGAGTTCGAAACATTAATATTTTCAATAAAAACACATGGCAAAAACTCTACAATATGTGCTTTTGGTGACACAAATCACATTGAAGTGAAGAATGTATGTCAATGCTTTTATTTACATAATAAAATATGAAAATAGACGTGAATACGTGATAGAATCTTCAACTGAAAACTTTTCAATTTCAATGGAAATCATTATAGATAAAAAAAAACAATTGTCACCGCTTTTTTTCCCCCCCGTAACGCTGATTGAAATTCAATGGCCAGACCAACGTTTATGTCTGTTATTTTTCATCAAAAGCTAGACAAAAGTTTCGGGCACGAAATCGAACGATAAAGTTAAGATCAATTGTGCTATTGTAACAAAAATTGCTTCAACTCCTCCACCCATTTCCACCCCGATTTGCATCTTCATGAAAACATATTTCCAATTGCCATTCTTTGCGGACTTTTGTTTTGGAGTCTGCAAGTCTAATCAACCAATCTTTGAACTTCCACAAGTGCAAATTGGATGACAGAAAAGATTAATGATAAATAATAGATTCACGGAGGTGATCTATAAGCAAAAAGCTTTACATTTATCAAGTAAATTACCTTTATAATAGAAGAGGACTCCTCGTTTTGGGAAAACAAACTTTGATCTAATGTTCAACTCAACACTAACTTCTTGTCCCAAAGATATAAACACAAACGGTTCCGGATGTTCTCGGCACGACGTAAACGTGATTCTATCATCTTCATAGATACTTAGTTCATCAGTGCATTGGGTTTCATTAGAACTCATCGCTGAAAAGGAAAAAAAAAAAGGAATTTAAATTGAGTTATTTTTAAAGATCCCAAACAAAAAAAGTCCCAACTTACTTCGTAACGACACATCCATTATCGTGATTTGCACCCTTTGTCCGGGCGATGACTTAATTTTCCATTTACATTTGGTGTCACCCACATAAAAGCGGGGGTAGCCGGGCGACTGAACAAACCCCTCTTGCAATGTGCTGTTTAAGGCGATTTCTTTGTTACAGAACCGAGTAACGTGGCGAGCTGTTAACAAGAAAATTTATTTTTAATTCAAACAAAATCTCAATAAAAGTGGACCCCGAAAACTAAATTGTTCGGTTCGAACAATTTCAGCAGAGCTTTGGCCCGTCGCTTGGCAGTGTTGTCATCGAAAGTGGGTTGCCGTTAATGGATAGATAAATTCAAATTTCGGGGGTGAGGGTGCCAAAATAGTAGTACGAGAATTAAGCATCTGCATTTTACTAGGATGAGATTGGTGATTTATCAACCCTCTGCCTAGACAAAGTGGTATTGTTTGTCGGGAACGTGTCAGGGTTGTGGGGGGTTTGCGTTACACATAAACGAACTTGGGGTGGAATGCGTAAAATCGAAATGTTTCGTATTTTTGGCCCAATTGTACCGGTGTGTGCATCTCCCTATTATTATATGCCGGATTAGTGCATATCGCTACACCCCCACTGGGGGGTGAATAGGCTTTGGGGTTCGATGCATTTTTATTATTATAACTCCCAACACAATACTTTACATTCACCGAAATAATAATAATATACATAGTCTAACCATTTATAATTTGATTGATAATTTTTGGGAAAAAACATAACATTTACACCCACAAAGACGAGCTTTTAAGCTCAAAACATCTGAAAGTCGCTTATCTCGTTCTTCAATGCATTGAGCTTTAGAAAATTTATCTAAACTATCAGAAATGCAAATAATCAGCAAATAAGATCTAACTTACTTTACACTCACCGAATAATATATATAGTACACGGAATCAAAAAAAAATGTTGATTTTTTTTTCTTAATTATTTCGAAAATATTGTTGGGAATGACAAAAAAAAATCTTGTGAAAGTTTAAGCTCTCAATATTAATATTAAGAGGTGCCACATCGCAAATTTCGATTTTCCATTTAAATAACAAGGGAACAATATTCTCTTGTACTTTGGAATTTTATAGCTCACGTTGGAGACATTATTTCAGAATGACCAAAATATTCTTGTAGAAAATTGAACGATCTACAAAAAAGGTCTTGTACAAGTTTTTGATATATTTATTCCTTCAAAAGTTATTCGAGGTCAAAGTTGAACTAGAGAGAAATTTTAATATTTTTTCAATTTTTTGACGCAACCATCAATTTTATGAGAAAATTTTATAGGACATTTTTTGTAGAGCACTTTTTTTTCTATAACTTATCTCTACTATAACTCTCTACTATACTTTCTATAACTTAAAAGCTCGTCTTTTAGGGTGTAAATGTTTTTGCTTTTTCTCAAACATTACCAATCAAATTATAAATGGTTAGGCTATATATAAAATGATGATTTTTTTTTTCTTAATTATATCGAAAATATTGTTAGGAATGACAAAAAAAAATCCTGTGAAAGTTTAAGCTCTTAATATTAATATTAAGAGCTGTCGCCAGCAAATTTCGATTTTCCGTTTAAATAACATGGGAACAATATTCTCTTGCACTTTGGATATTTATAGCTCACGTTGGTGACAATATTTCGGAATGACCAAGGTATATTCTTGTAGAAAATTGAAAGATCTACAAAAAAGGTCTCGTACAAGTTTTTGATATATTTATTCTTTCAAAAGTTATTCGAGCTCAATGTTGAACTAAAGAAAAATTTTAATATTTTTTCAATTTTTTGACGCAACCATCAATTTTATGAGAAAATTTTATAGGACATTTTTTATAGAGCACTTTTTTTTCTGTAACTTATCTCTTTAAAGGTTTTTGGTATTTTTCACAGGCCCTAAGTTATTTGCATTAAACTGAAAATTCCCTGAATTATCATATTTTTAACATATTTTTTTTGTTTTTATTTTAATTAAATAACTTAGGACATGTGAAAAATATCAAATACTTTTATAGAGATAAGTTATAGAAAAAAAATTGCTCTACAAAAAATGTCCTATAAAATTTTCTCATAAAATTGATGGTTTCGTCAAAAAATTGAAAAAATATTAAAATTTTTCTTAAGTTCAACTTTGACCTCGAATAACTTTTGAAGGAAAAAATATAACAAAAACTTGTCTAAGACCTTTTTTGTAGATCGTTCAATTTTCTACCAGAATATACCTTGGTCATTTCGAAATATTGTCACCAACGTAAGCTATAAAATTCCAAAGCGCAAGAGAATATTGCTCCCACGTTATTTAAATGGAAAATCAAAATTTGCGATGCGGCACCTCTCAATATTAAGAGCTTAAACTTCCACAGGTTTTTTTTTTGGTCATTCTCAACAATATTTTCGATATAATTAAGAAAAGAAAAATTCATCATTTTATATATAGTCTAACTATTTATAATTTGATTAGTAATTTTTGGGAAAAAGCAAAACATTTGACCCTCAAAGACGAACTTTTAAGCTCAAAACATCTGAAAGTCGCTTATCTCATTCTTAAATGCATTGAGCTTTAGAAAATTTATCTAAACTATCAGAAATGCCAATTTTTCTAAACATTTTCCCCCTTTTTTCGTTTATTTTTCCTATTTCTAATCCATAATATATAATCTACTTTTTAACAAGAAAAATATGCTTTTTAAATGCTTAAAAGGGTAACCAATATCTTTTCCTATCAGCAAATAAGATCTAATTTAGTTTATACCCTTTTACGAATAATTCAAATAATTTGATCAAATAATTTTTATGTTAATGTGAAAACCGACATTTGGACGATTGGAATCAACACATTGTGACTCAATTTATATCAAGCTTGCAATCTGTTAAGTTTATTCGATATTTTCCTGAGAAAAAAGCTTCAATAAGTTGTTTCCCTCCCCCTCTAGGAAGACAAAAAAGCTATTAAGGACATTAGCCATTATGGAAACTTATATTATAATGTCACTCTTACAACTTTTGCAATCAACAAAAGATTTAATCTAAATTTATGGCCGTATCAAGCTTAATTAAACATAAAAGCTCATTTTACAAACCCCCAAAAAAAAATGCAGTTTTTTTATTTATTTTATTTTCAACCTCATTTATTGGTCGTTAAACTTAATTAATTTATACGTTATTGATTTTATAACGGTAACGACAAATTGGGGGGTGAAAAATTGAAAAAAAAAAAAATGGGCAGTCATTTCCGGCTGATTGTGGATTATGGATAAACTTTTAGCAAATGTTTGCATACATTTTAGAGCAAATTTTAATGGGTCAAACGACCGTTATGTGTGGTGACGTTGTATTTATTTTATTAAGTGGGAATTTTATTTGAATTTCTTTGACGCTAATGGTGGCGTGTAATTTATTTGTGTAGACAGGGAATTTTTAAGTAGTTTGACCTCTAAATTACACATATATGTATATTTAAAACGTTCACCAAACTTTGAATCTCTAGGTCTAATTTTGAAAAGCAAAAAAAAAGCTCTATGATTGTCGATGGAAAATGTGTTTCTCGGAAAAATTGAGGTAATACCGTTGACAATAACGAGGAGCTTTTCATTTTTCGTCCGCAAACAACCCTTAAAAGTTTCGTCGCAACAAGCACGAGTGTGTCGTTTTTTTAATGAGCACAGGATTTTCTCCTCCGGGAATTCGATCCGATGCCAATCATGCAATTCTTTGCATTGCCAACAAAGAAATCAACATTATTACAGAGAAGAATCCTAGTAATTATATTGAACACAAAATATGGTCATTAATTAATAATGAAAAAGTTTCCAAGTCCTTTGTTCGGGTGCATCACATTTCTAAGCTTTTTTCAACCCCTTTTGTTCCACTCGTACAGGTAGTGCTTGAATTATTGAGACTATTAATTAAATATTAATCGAATGTGTCATAAATTATTGCCTGCTCTCCGGAAATTCGGCCAGTGTGTGTGTGTGTGTGGGCCTCTCTCTAATGGCAACCATAATTTTCCGATTAAAACCACAAAATTGTGTAGAGAATATTATATTTATTTCACGTTTAAAAATGAAATTTCCAAGTTCAATACGGTGAGCTTCTACTAAATGATTCATTTGATGGATTTACATAAAATATTGTTACTGTTTTTATGTAATAAAATGCTAATTTCAATAATTGAGTTTATCCATTCAACGTCCGAAAAGAAACCAACACTAATTAATCCATCATCCCTCAGGCTTTGCCAGAATATACGGAATGCTTTCCCCACACAATTCAACCTCCCTATTATTTTTCAATTAGTTTAAGCTTTACGCAAATATAAATAGCGTTTGTAAACACTTCATGGATATTGTAACATGAAACGTTTGATATGATCCTCGAATTTGTTTATTCAAAAAATAATAATTTTCAGTTGGGGGTTTTTGATGAAAGGTTGAATCGAAATTAATTTGTAGTGTTAGCAAATAAATGTTGATATTAACTTAAATACAGCAAACTATTGTAATACCTGCTACACATGCATATTTGAATGCAACCAGCCCCGAACCCCAATGTTCGGCTCCCGGAGTATCGTACAGCAAATTGAAACTGCAATGATTTACACCTGAACATCTACAAGCAAAGAAAAATCATTATAAGTTGGCAGTAATAACGTTAAAATATGATTTTAGTTCAAAAAAAATAAATACAAACCGTCGATTTAATGACAATCGAATATTGTGGACGAAAAACTCTTCGTTGTTGGTGAAAATCGGATCGAAACGTTGCTGTATCGTGTCGTTGGTATTGTTCGGAAAGCCGGTGAAGTTTTGAGAGGCACACGTCCCGTTTCCTGCAGGATCGTCTGGATAAAAATTCCCCTCAAGCACGGCAATATGGGTGTCGAAATGACGACACGTGAGACGAAACTCATTATCGTGACACCCGTATTCATCGACGATTTCTGCAAAACCAAAAGCACCAAATAAAATGAGAATATCTCCACGTATATCTATCGAGACATTTTTGAATTTGATCAAATTTTAATTGGACATGACACTAATTGTGTGGCATTTATGGGGGGATTGGAGTGGAAAAGTCACACGTTTGCTACCACCGAGTGGTAATTAATTTAGATGGTAGTTAAGCTCGAAAGCTTTGTTTTTGGTAGGTGAACTACTACGTGAATGGGTTCTAATCAAGTTGAAGAAAACGTTCGACGATGCCAGAGCTTTGCGAGCTAATAAATTTCGTGTTTTTGCCCCGAGACTTCCAACATATCTCGGAATAGATTATCTCCACGTTTTTATCTACACCATTTGCCAAGAATAACTTTCGGAAAGTTTTATAATTTTGATATCATCGTTTTAATCTAGATACGTATTTAAACGAAAATGTGTTTTTTTTTTAAAGACTTGATGAAAATAAGAGCTATTTATAAAAGCTCGTCTGATGAAAGCTCAACGTTGAACACAATTAGGTCAAATTCTACTAGATGCATTCGTAAAACTTCATTTGATCTAAATCAAAACAATTCCACTTGTGGTAATTCTCCAGTTTTAAACACACGAAACTCTTGACAAGTATCGATTATAATTATTTCCCGTGATTGATTGCTGGATAGCGGCGTCGGGACAATTGGAGATTGGATTCAATGGCAAAAATCAATCAGCATGTCTACGCATTGAATTTTAAAAGTAGGTTATAAAGCCTGGCTTTGCATCCTCTTACCAAACAACTCTCCCTTCTTTTGTACTTCTTCGGTCCCCATTCCCGAAAAATAGCATCGTCTGATTCGCTCCCTATAAACACACATCGAAGGCAATAAAATCTATTTGGTGTATGTGTACTCTAGGCCAGAATGAGAAATGAGTTTTAATATATATATATATATTTATTCGTACGTTCATATCTGCAATATAGGGTACAGTTTTTCCAAGTGGTTTTCAGGTTTTACATTAAAAATATTTCCATTCTCGTGTTCTCATGTTGGCCTACAAAAAACAGATGTATCAATACCAATATGTTGATATCTCATTAAAAAGTTAATGATTAAAGAAAAAGTTCTACAAGAAGTTTAAATGTTGAATGGTTTCAAACTTGAATAATGTTTGGAAATATCTTGAGACTTTAAATTGGTAATTTGGAAAAACATGACGAACCAATTTTTGAGTTCAAATATATCTTGAATAACTCTCGTTTCTGAAGATATAATTTTAAAAGTTGAATTCAAAATCTCATTTGCCGTCAAAAATAGATTAACATTTCGTAATAGACTCAAGAAAAAACTTCGATCTGGTTCAAGTATAAGTTTTCGAAGTAATTTCTTTGAAATTACTAGTAATATTTGTTATTTTAATTATATTTGTTATTTTTATTATGATTTAAATGAATAACTCCAAATAATTCACAAGTATGAGCATATACTGTAAAAATTTCCACGGTTAACAACTGCTTTCCGACAAGAAAGATTGAAGCTTCAATTTTCAAGGCATTTTAATGCAATTTGACTTAAAACATGCCTGAATTATTTACCTTTGCGAAATAGATCAGTTTTCCTAAAACAATCAATTATTTAGTATGGTTTTTAAGCTAGCGGAACACACATAATAAAAATGTAAGTTCTCGAAGCGATTGTTAACTTTAAACTAATTTTTATTATCCCTTTTACTTTATCCTGAAGGTTTGGTTAGTATTCCGTACGATTTAAATGAACAACTCCAAATAATTCACAAGTATGAGCATATACTGTAAAAAACTCCATGGTTAGTACCTGCTTTCCGACAAGAAAGATTGCAGCTTCAAATTTCGACATATTTTAATGCAATTTGACTTAAAACATGCCTGAATCATTTAACTTTGGGAAATATATTAGTTTTCTGAAAACAATCAATTATTTAGTATGTTTTTTTAAGCTAGCGGAACACACATAATAAAAATGTAAGTTCTCGAAGCGATTTTTAATTTTAAACTAATTTTAACTATCCCTTTTACTTTATCGTGAAGTTTTGTTCAGTATTTCGTTCGATTTAAATGAACAACTCCAAAATAATTCACAAGTAAGAGCATATATTGTAAAAATTTCCATGGTTAACAACTGCTTTCCGACAAGAACGATTGCAGCTTCAATTTTCGACGCATTTTAATGCAATTTGACTTAAAACATGCCTGAAGCATTTAAATTTGTGAAATAGAACAGTTTTTTTAAAACAATTAATTATTTAGTATGGTTTTTTAAGCTAGTGGGACACACACACTAAAAATGTCAGGTTAAAAATATGTCAACCGGCAAGCAAGACTGCAGCTTTATTTTTAGTCAAATCATGAAAAAACTTTACTCAAAATGGAACTATAACTTTAAGCTTCAGCCTGATAGAATTTAGTTATGAAGTTTACCTCTTTTTGATGTGATTTCGCCTTATTCGGAACCTCTATTTTGACACTTTTCAAGTCTCACAAAATGACTAAAAAAATAATATAAATACTGTTTATTTGGGAAAATGGCTCTAATTGGTTACAACTAACGATTTTAAGATAATTTTAAATCAAAATTCATTGAGAATTCTTCTAAAATGTGGCTGTAATCGTGTATGTCGGATGACATGTTTTCACCGTTGAAATTTTATCCCATATAGCAATAAAAGTTGGTTCTTTTTAATTAACGTAAGAGTTTTCTAGTTTTTCTTACCGAAACTATGAATTTTAAAATATTGTTTTTCTTGTACCTGAAGGGAAATACAATTTTTTGTATAAAGCAATTTCGATTACAAAATTCAAAATTTAAATCCGTTGATTGTTAATTTAGCAAAGTTTGAATTCTTTATTGACGGTTGTATGATCCAGGTCATTAAATTCGTTTGATTTTGAATGAAAATTTAAATTTTGATTATTATTAAACCGAATAGTACGTAAAGAATATTTTTGCAAAGCAAATTGAAAAAAATTACGTCGGAAAAACATACAGGAAAAGTTTTAAAGTAATTGCTTACAAATCTTAGACATAATTGTGACCAAATTTATTACTTTTATGATTGTTTACTTTTGTATTTTATTATATTTTTCATAAAGTAAAACCAATGATGCTAAAATATAAAATTGTAAGTAGAAAACGAAAAAGAATTTGTAAAAATTTCTGTGGATTTTTCAGCTTAATACATTGAGCTCAATTGATTGAAAATTCATCGAATTGACCAAAATTTAACTGGTTAAAGGCAGCAATTAACTAACAAAAATTCACAAGTTGAAATAAAATGACTGAACTGCAAAATTTGTGCAAAATTCTTGTGAAAATTCTCGGAAAATATCCAAAGAAAAATGTATACTAATGTACTTGTTTAAGGAAATGAACTTGAAACTGTTATTTTCTATATCTGCTCAATCTAAATGTGCTAAAAATAATGTGGAAATACTAAAATTTATGTCTACTAATATTGAAATATTATAAGAAAGGTAATTATTGATTGGAATGACCAAAATAGATACCTAATCTGATTTTTTTTAGATCTGCAGTTTTGTTATCTAAAAAATTTTCTTAAAATTTGTTGTTGAAATCAAAAGACGTAGAAAGAAATGTTTAAAATAAGTTACTTATACAATTTCCACGTTAATAATGAAACTCCAAAGTTTTTTTAAGTAATGGATTGTAAAAACTAATAATATTTTAGTCGTAAAGGTAGTCAAAAGCTTTTTCAATCTATCCAGCAATAAGAGCTGCTCTTTTGCTTATCCTTCGACTTGCAGAATTGATAAGGACAACGTCAAAGGCTCTGTTTTCTCAGAAAGAGTGTTGGATATAACATAATATTATGTAAGAAGATGTTTCCATTTCCTGGGGGAGAGATGGTCTGTCATACGACACGACAAATACCATACGTAATTCAAAAAGATGCTAAGTAGTGACATGTTTCTATCCACTATAGTCAAACACTCAAATTAGAACAAATGTCGGTGCTTCTTTTCGCACTGTGTTTTAAATAAATTATGGACCACCGTCGGCACCAATTTTCACCTCTACGTTTCTTTGCACTGTGCAGTTCGAGGTAAATTATTTATGCCAAATCTGCGATGAATAATTCATCGAAATTAGTCTCCGAAGGATTCCGTTTTTTTTTTCTGGTTCACAAAGGGAAAAACAGATGTAAAGTTGGAGCAAAGAAATCAATTGGTGTAACAAAAATTTTTGTTATATTTTAAGGTATAACAACTAAATTAAATTTTTCGTATTATACAGAGAGAATATCAAGTTCAATTTATAATATTTTTGGCTCAAAATTTTTTTCTGTAAGAGGTTTTTCATCATAAAACGTGATCTTTCTAAAAATAAGCTCAAAATCTTTCATGTTTTATCACATTTCCATTAGCTATTTCCAATCCTCTTGATCTGTCTCGATTTAAAGGTTCTCAAGAGTTTTTGCAGATAATCCAACATCAATTACGTATAAATTCGTCTTTATAGCTTCAGCAAAATTATTCAACTCTTTTTTTTCTTCAATATCATCTCAATAATTTAAACTTTAACATTTTTCTTTCAGATTCTCCAATAAGTTAAATCTATTAATTTCGACCACAATAAGATGTGAATCTCAATGCAAATCTGCTGAAAAGTTTACCAGGCTTTTATTTTTCGTAATTGGCGCAATTTTTCTTCGTTATAAAATATATTATAATGTAGTTTGGTAAGTTTTATCGATGCTTTTTTTCTGTTTTAACAGCGTTAGATTAAATCGCAGTTAAAAGAGGAAAGTTATGGCAATATTTTTGAATTATACGAGCGAGCTTTTATGCGAGTTGGAAAGCTTCCTGTTTAGTTTTTTTTTTCCGTTGCGAATTGAGTAAAATTAATCCATTGCTCTAGCTCGAGGGAATGGTGAATGGGCAAAAAAATTTATAATTTAACTATATTCGTAAATGGGCACATATGAAAAAACTTTTTATATGTGGAAAACATGTCAGAAAATTAAGATATATTGAAAGTGTGAAAATCATAATTTTTAATATACAGGATGCTTTAAAATTGTAACACACATAAAGCGTATAATTCTTCATTAAATAAGAAGAAAACAAAGTTTTTTCATGAATTTGGTTTGGTTGGATTAACAAAAATAAACTTTAGGTCTATTTCAATCTAACTTTATCAATTTGAGGTTGAATTAAATTACTAAAGAAGCTTCTTTTTATTTTTAAATTATGAAAGAAAAACTTTAATTCTTATCAATTGTTAGTTTAAAGATTGAGATAGCTAATTACTTCTATTTAAGATAAAAATTAAGGAATATTAAAGTACAAATAAGTAAATTAAATAAACTGGGATTATATAAGGTTTTTATTGAAGAA
The DNA here is from genome assembly GCA_958496175.1 of Sisyra terminalis. Lineage (NCBI taxonomy): Eukaryota > Metazoa > Arthropoda > Insecta > Neuroptera > Sisyridae > Sisyra > Sisyra terminalis. Next base: position 50,492,045 of record OY292278.1, on the reverse strand, counting down.
AATCAAATTTATTTTGAGTAATAAAGACACATCCTGTATATAGACGTACCAGTTAAATCAGAATATTTATTATACTTATGGTTTAAAAATTCAAACAACAAATATGTAATATTTCATAGGTCGGTGTTTATAATTTGCGATTCCAGCGAAGCGAATGCTTCAATATAAATTCATAATTGATGTAAAAATTGATTTATCGTTGACAATATTTTCTTTTCTCCATAAATATTTATGTTGGAAACGTTTTTCCAATTGAAAATTTCAAATCTTTTCAAGAAGAGAGGAAAAACTCTTGAATATTTTTATTCAAAAGTTGAATTATTGTAAAAGTATACCTATAGAATTCGAATCATATATACGGTTTGGATGGAATTATTTTCCTTTGGCTGGTGGGAAAAACAAGTCCACAAAAAATGAGTTCACGTTTGTTTTTGTCCCCATAAAAACCCCGAGTTAAATCAAAAGCTCTCGCTGCAAAAAATTAATTGAAAATTTAACTTAAATCTAGTGCTTTCGCCGATTTAACAAATCAAACTTTTTTTTTTAGTGAAACGAGAAAAAAATTACAGTGAAAGATTATGTTTCCATGGCTGAAAAAGTAATATTCTTATCATTTTTGTCTCCAAGAATTGAAATACGACAATTTTGCACCTAGATATGCAATATGCACCTTAGATATAATTACATAGGTGAGTTTTTTACATTAAGTATAGATAATATGTAATGGTATTTATCTATGAACATTAAAATTCAGTTAAAATTAGAGTAAAACTATAAATTTGAGATATAAATAATATGTGAGCACAATGGATTTACTCAACAGATTAAATTTTTCACTTATCACAGATTATATTTTGATATTTGTTTTCTTCAGGGACTGTAAAATATCCAGGACGATGGGCGACGATGGTCTGAGGTCTTCCCATTTCTGGATAGAGCCCCGTTACATCCAACCAGAATATGGTTGACAACCAGGACGCTCCTACAAATGGAACAAGATTTTTGTTCTTCGCCTCTAAGGATCCAGTCCTGGGTTTCCCTGGTGTGCCCCGTTCTTAGGCGAGCCAGGGTGACCTGGTCCGTTCTGCTCATGTTCCCTTTATAATCTGTTTTCCCAACTTTATCTCTAATCAGTCTAAGGTGGGTTTGTGTCTTGTCCCACTTTTTTTGGCCACGTTTCTGTAATTATTTTTGCAACAGTTTTTGAGTCCTTCTTCATTTATGGGGTATAGATATTTTGTGCTACGTGCCTTTTCCAGGATAATGACCTGTATAGGAAGAGGTTTGGATTTATTAATTTTGGTCAGGAACATCTTTCGTTGGGGATAATATTTACACAAGTTAACCTCCTTCAGAAACCGAATTTTTTTCTTGAAGAGCGTTATTTTAGGGATGCTAGGTTCTTTTCTTTGGTGGTGGAATATGATGCCTTCAGTTTTGTCGTTGGCAAAGTTTAAGCCGTTTTTGTTGGACCAATTTTCCAATTTATGAAAGCAAATGTTTGTGCTTAGAATGCATCTATTTTTCCTAATCAATTTTCATGGAAACTAATACAAAAGCTCATTACATCAAAAGCTTAATGCTTGGGAAAAATGTGTTTTCCAATACACAAATCCAAGTCGTACCGAAATCATTTAAAGACACGCAATTTAATCAGATCGCAGAAAAAATAATATAAATTTAAAAAAACCAACTACAATAAACATCTTTCCCCAAAAATTACCATCTTTAACAACGAAACTAATTTCAAACTACCAATAAAATATTCATTTTCCTATTCTTCCCATAGACTAATCTTCTATTACGACAATAAAAAAATAGTTTTTCCCCAGTGTTGTATCCATCAAATGTTCAAAAATCTCATAAAATATTTAACAATTTCATAATCGTATCGAGGCATGGCGTGCCAGGAACGATAATTTCAATTTCTTCAATTCAATTCCAAAAGTTATGACCTTATATAAATTTATTTCTCGTTTTTTCGTAGTTTTAAATAAATTTTATATAATTTTCTTCCTCGAATAAACAAACATTTTTAAAACTTCTTTTAATGCTTCCATTGCATGACTTTATGATTCCAGAAGGTAAAAGCTCCAACCAACTTAAGCTCAAACATGTTTATAACGTTATACATATAGCAATTAGATAAAAAACTTTAAAATAATTCCACCATTTTCGTCTTGGATTCATTAAAAGCCTACGCCGGTTTCCACTCTTAATTAAATTCTTTTCTATTCCGCATTTCGTTGCATTTCACTTAATACAATTAGAAGCATTAAATAATTAAGCGCCAACGACCAACAACCCCCAATCCTCCACCATTCTGGAGTGAAACATGGTACTTTATTGCTTATGATTTCTATACAAATTTAAAGCTTTGTTTTCTGTTTCCAACCAGAATTTGACTGTCAGAGAACCCTTACGAAAGCTCCCAACCATTAACCTTTGCCCTAAAGCCCTACGATTCTTTCCTGCTTCAAAAAGTGCATAAGATTTGTTACATTCTAAAAGTGAAACTTTATCGATTTCTAAATGATTTTATTTTCACAAAATTATCGATTTACATTGGTTTTTTACTCAATGTAATATTCTCTAAAGTAATTAACATATGAATAAGTACTAGAAATTGACTTAGACCACTTTCAAAATAAAACAGATCATATTAAACTAATAATTTTAATGGTTGCCTACAAAAATAATGTCTTATTGAAAATTTAATTATGAAAGGCAAATGATAGATTAATTACTGAATTGGTGATGTTTTATTCTTAGAAAAGGATTAAAGATACTTCAAGAAAAAGCTCTAGTCAAAGAATATTTAATTTTTTTTTTTTTTTTTGTAAATTTTATCACCATTTTTCCAAAATCAACTGAAATTTCAGTTCAGAAATCTTGATGTCCGGTTTAGCAATACTTATTGCTTGTAAAAAGTGTGCCCCCCTCTATTTTCTTCTATAGTGATGTATATAATTTTTGTAAGGGGCCATTCATTAATTATTTACGAGGAATCTTAATTTTTTTTGTTTTTCCATCGTTTTGGTGAAACAAATATTAGTAACACTAAAACTAAAATTGTTTTATCCTTTCCATCTTTTTTCAAAGTGTTTTACTTAATTTCTGAATGGCCCCTTACAAAAGTATAAGAAAACCATTAAGAAGTGAATATCTTATCGGTTTTTTTATGATTTACTAGAAAGTGAAACTTTATCGATTTTAAAACGAATTTATTTGTCAAAAAACCATCGATTAAATATTAGTTTTCTCAATGTAATACTCTTTGAAGTAATTAACGTACAAATAAGGACTAGATCACAAGACTTAGACCACTTTCAAAATAAAACAAATCAAATTAAACTAATAATTTTAATGGTTGCCTACAAAAATAATGTCTTATTGAAGATTTAATTATGAAAAGTAAATGATAGACTAATTACTGAATTGGTGATGTTTTATTCTTGGAAAAGGATTAAGGATACTTAAAGAAAAAGCTCAAGTCGAGGATTATTTAAAAAATATTTTTTTTTTAAAATTTTATCACTATTTTTCCAAAATCAACTAAAATTTCAGTTCAGAAATTTTGATGTACGGCTTAGCAATACTTATTCCTTGTAAAAAGTGTGCCCCCCCTCTATTTTCTTCAGTAATGATTTATACATTTTCATAAGGGGCCATTCATTAATTATTTACGAGGAATCTTATTTTTTTTTTGTTTTTCCATCGTTTTGGTGAAACAAATATTAGTAAGACTAAAACTACTAATTAAAGAATTGGTGATGTTTTATTCTTGGAAAAGAATTACAAAATACTTGAAGAAAAAGCTCAAGTCGAGGATTATTTAAAAAATATATTTTTTTTGAAAATTTTATCACCATTTTTCCAAAATCAGCTGGAATTTCAGTTCAGAAATCTTGATGTCCGGTTTAGCAATACTTATTGCTTGTAAAAAGTGTGCCCCCCTGCACTATTTTCTTCTGTAATGATTTATATAATTTTTGTAAGGGGCCATTCATTAATTACTAAAGAGGACTCTTAATTTTTTTCTGTTTTTTCATTGTTTTGATGAAACAAATATTAGTAAGACTAAAACTAAAATTGTTTTATCCTTTCCATGTTTTTTCAAAGTGTTTTATCTAATTTTTGAATGGCCCCTTACAAAAATATAAGTATACCATGAAGAAGTGATTTTTTATGATTTACTAGTTTCAATAACAGTTGTAAAAACATTGCATTTTAGATTCAAATTTCTGATGATCAACACAATAATTTTCGATTGGAATACGGAATTTTTATTGGAAAAACCTGAGATATTTTTATACTAAAGATACTCACCGATATACGCACACGTGTATTGAATACAACAGACAGCAAGTAACGAATAAATCACAAAAAGTTCCATTTTTCAAAACCATTTCTTTTCAGTGTTCGTTTCAAAGTCGCACATTTCATTCTCGATCAAAAGTTCGTTCCATTAAAACTGTGGGCTCAGCGATTTTTTGCGCGCAAAAAATACAAAGTTATCATTGTTTTCACAACCCGAATTCTCGCCAATGTGGACCACCAACGTTCAATTAAAAATTTCCGTGCCAATTGATGTATGGACAAGTTTCAATTTTCCAATCATTTGGACTAATAAACGTTGAAAGAAAAGTGGCGAAATTTAATGGAAATGAAAAAAAATCGGTGCCAGTTTATGAGTGCAATGTTCAGGGGGATGAAAGCACACCATGTGTTTGTCAATGTTGTGGGGAAAATGCGTTGTGTCCGTTCGGGTGTACATTAAACGCGTGACTGGCAAAGTGGTTGTCGGTGGAATCGACGTCGACGCCGGGGAGACGCTCGCGACGCCGCCAACATGGCGGAATTTACAACCCCCTCGAAACCAGTGGCGGCGTTCGCATCAACTCAACCAAAAACCACCCCCTGAAAAATCTCACCCCCAAAAACAAACCAAAACTTACAACAACGTTAGTGCAACAAAACCCAAGAAAATTTCCCTCATTTTTTCAAATAACTCTCTTCATTTTCTCCCTGTAATACATTTCATCCCTTCAGTCCAACCCTGACTGTTTCTTTTTCAAAACTCCAACGCGAAGCCTCTCAACTTTGGCTACAACGATTAAGTTTTTCATGGTCTAATAACAACTCCCCCGTTCTGATTTAAACCAAACATTTCAACTGAATTTCTTCAAAAAAAAAAAAACGTTGACACAAAGGTAGTTTACACCCGCACCCCCTTATAATATAGGGGGTGAGCCGGCGTCTGGCTTGCTTTTAAAACATAATTGTGAATATATGCAAATTGAATTGATAGTATCAGACACTATTTTCGAGCGGCAAATGTGTAAATTAAACAGATGGATTGGATTTATTTATTGTTGCTAGATTCTTCATTCTCGCGCCGCTTTTAATGACTTAACAAAGATTAATTATTTGTGTTTATAGCACAGATATATTTATTTGATTAGTAACAAAAAAGATTTGAATTAACCCAATTTAAATGTAATTTAGGTGATGGGAAATTTAATTAAAAATGATATACGTTTGGAGTTTGAAAAAAAAACAGTCTACGCCTTGTTTTCATCGTTAAATTTTAATCAAATTTTCGCTGATTGATATTCAATAAGTGTCTTCTAATTAATGATTTTATTGTTAAAACCATATGTACTAGAAATTTAGGCTAAAGAGCTTATCTTTATATCAGAAAAATGTGCTGATAAATGCATAAAAGATTTTTTTTTGAAAAGTACATTGAAAATATTATTCAAGGAAACTAAAAAAAAAATATCGGAAAGTTTTGAGCTCTTAATATTAATATTAAGAGGTCCATCATCTTTAATTTAGATTTTTAATTTGTGCTTTAACTTTTACGTCAATACTGTCAAACTATCAAGATAAAAAAATTCATCTGCTCATATATTTATAGAAAATTAAATTTCCTACAAAAAACGTCTTTTAAAAATTTTTGCTAGACACGCCGTTTCCGAATAATCAAGCTTCAGACATTGATATCATTTTTAGATTTATCTTCTTTATTTTGGAATTTTGTAACTAACGAACAAATAAATATATAAAAATAAACAATATAGATTCATAAAAGAAATTTAATGTTCTACAAAAAAGGTTTCTTAACGTTTTTACATAAAATCACTTTATCAAAAGTTATTCACAATAAAAGTTCAAGGAAAAATTAAAATATGTTTTTTTTCTACGTTTTCGTGTAATAAATAGCTCTTAACCAAGAAAAGGTTTAGATATATGATAAAATTTAGATATTTCAAGCGATAATATTAATAAAACAATGATTTTCGATCATCTAAAATATCAATTTGTCTCACTGAATGAAAAAAATTGGTTCAACAACGAAAAAAACAATAATTTAATTTTTCTTTCAACTTTAATTGTGAATAACTTTAGAAAGAGTAATTTTATGTAAAAACGTCAAGAGACCTTTTTTGTAGAACATTAAATTCTCTTCAAGAATCTATATTTATCATTTCTAAAAGTATATTTATTTGTTCGTTAGTTACAAAATTCCAAAATAAAAAAGATAAATCTAAAAATTATATCAATGTCCGAAGCTTGATTTTTCAGAAATGGCGTGTCTGGAAAATTTTTTCATTAATACATTTTTGGTGGGAAATTTAATTTTCTATAAATATTTGTGCAGATGAATTTTTTTACCTTGATAGTTTGACAGCATTGACGAAAAAATGAAAGTACAAATAAAAAATCGAAATTAAAGATGATATACCTCTTAATATTAATATTAAGGGCTCAAATCTTCCCGATATTTTTTTTTTTGAAAAATATATCGAAAATACTGTTCAAGGTGTTAAAAAAAAATATCGGGAAGGTTTGAGCCCTTAATATTAATATTAAGAGGTATATCATCTTTAATTTCGATTTTTTATTTGTGCTTTCATTTTGGCGTCAATGCTGTCAAACTATCAAGGTAAAAAAATTTATCAACAAATATATTTATAGAAAATTAAATTCCCTACAAAAAACGTCTTTTTAAAAAATTTCGCCACACATGTCGTTTCCGGATAATCAAGCTTTAAACATTGTTATAACTTTTAGATTTATCTTCTTTATTTTGGAATTTTGTAACTAACGAACGAATAAATAAATAGAAATAAACAATATAGGTTCTTAAAGGGAATTTAATGCTCTACAAAAAAAGTTCCATGATGGTTTTACATAAAATCACTTTTTCAAAAGTTATTCACAATTAAAGTTGAAAGAAAAATTAAATTATTGTTTTTTTCGTTGTTGAACCAATTTTTTTTTCATTCAGTGGGACAAATTGATGTTTTTGACGATCCAAAATCATCATTTTATTTTTAAATATTTATAATTTATAATATATCCATACTTATTCTCGGTTAACAGCTATTTATTACACGAAAACGTAGAAAAACGAAAAAAACAATAATTTAATATTTCATTCAACTTTAATTGTGAACAACTTTTGAAAAAGTGATTTTATGTAAAAACGTTAAGAGACCTTTTTTGTAGATCATTAAATTTCCCTCAAGAATCTATATTGTTTATTTCTATATAATTATTTGTTCGTTAGTTACAAAATTCCAAATTAAAGAAGATAAACCTAAAAATTATATCAATGTCTGAAGGTTGATTATTCGGAAACGGCGTGTCTGGCAAAAATTTTCCAAAAGACATTTTTTGTAGGGAATTTAATTTTCTATAAATATATGTGCAGATGTATTATTTTATCTTGATATTTTGACAGCATTGACGCCAAAATGAAAGCACAAATTAAAAATCGAAATTAATGATGATAGACCTCATAATATTAATATTAAGGGTTCAAACCTTCCCGATATTTTTTTTTGTCACCTTGTACAATATTTTCGATATACCTTTCAAAAAAAAAAAAATATTCAATTTTTTTGGCCCAGTCTAAGGCATATGTAAAAAAATTTCTAGGCCTTTTACCCATTTGATTCATTATTGAAAAAATCGATTTTCACAAACGATGGAAGAAAAAATTTGGAAGAAAAGCATGTATAGTTATGTCTCAATTCTTTTTATTGTAAAAAAATTCGTGAAAATACAATTTAAGGCAAAAAAATAATTTCATTAATGCCTTTTTTTTGTCCAATTTTTCAGTAGGAGATGAGATTTTGTTCAGCTAAATTTTCCTGCATTTTTTTATATCATATGTCGTTAAAAACCTTATTTTCTTTGCATTTTACAGTATCAATGACTAAATAATTAATTTTTAAATAAAACGGTTTCTTTTACAAACCTCTACGAACGTTTTTTCATCGATTGGCAAAAAATAGTTTTGGGAAATTCAAACTTTAAAATTTGTTGGCTAATCGATAAAGAGTATTATCGTTTTCCCTATTAGAAAAAAATATAAAGCTTTGAACTGACCTGTGCATTGCAAATTCATGTTGATCCAGGTATAAAGAAATTAAAAGTTTAAAAAAAAATAATAAATCTGATTACTAGTTTTGGTTTGATTTTCATTAGACCAGAATATCAATTTGGAAAGTTTGATATAAATTAACATTTTATTAAGTCTTGTTGGGTAAACTATTGACACAAATTTTCCAAAGAAAAACACCCAATTTTTAAAAATAAGTAAATTATGTTTTTTTTTTCTACTTAAAGATAAGTTTAAAATCTTTAGAATTGATAAATTATTTGCTATCGCTACTCGAAATAAATTAAATAAACCAAATAACTTTAAATTGCATTTAAACATAATATAAATATTTACATTCATACATTCTAACATTCCAAAGATTTATTTTAAAAATTCCAAGTTTAAATTTACTTATAATACAATATTTTATAAACGATTTAATACTTTTTTTTTAGATTAAACTTGAACAATATCAACGCAATGTGTTGATGGAAAATATAGTTTAAGTTTTCAAATCTTAAAATAACGATGATACAAGCAAATCGCTCGGGCGATGACGAAATTGTTGCCAAAAAGTTATTTCATCAAAATCCATCAACAATCTACGAATAAGTGTTTTCCCATTTGCATAATTGATCCTTGGTGAATTGTGTTGATTTAATTCGACGTAGTGGCATTATGTCCTGGCACATTGTCCTGATTTTCGGCTGGAATGCTTATTTGAAACTGTAGCAAGACGACCAAATATGTTACCATCGTTGTAAGAAGCTGGAAAATTAGTTTGAATTAAATTAGAACGCTAATGTTGTTTTAATCTATCCCAACTGAAAATATGTGTGTATTGTAGTGTTACATATGTCCAGCTGGTCGATTTTTATTGATCTATTAATTCAATTTGATCTCTGCTCCGCGTTTGCTTTGATGTAATCATTTTATTTTCAGTTTCAATTGATGCAATTATATCGGCGTTATTTATTTTTATTTTTTAAAAAAAAATGTTTCGATTTTTATGGATGCGTATTCCAAGGCTTCGAATAGATGTTGTAAGTAAAATAAATATTTTTTTATTTATTATTCTTACATTTTTTTATTCCAGATTAACGATTTTAAATTGGATTTTGTAAGTTGGAGTTTTTTTGAATTTAGAATGCAGAAAATGGAAAACACTGATGAAAATAAAACCGATTCGGCAATAAAGTAAGACTTAAGTTCTTATGTGACTCAATTAATATTATTTTCTATTTAAATTGATTAAAAGAACTTAAAAAAAAACATATTTTAATGAATTCAACACAGCCATGATTCGTTTTATTTTGGAGCAACCAAATAAACATATACGCACAGTGGGTTGCCTATATGGTATTTTATAATGCTATGCCTTCTGCATATTTGATTGAACAATATTATTGAATGAAATATTAATGCCAATTCTTTTAAATTTTGTCTGTTTTACTGTTGAAATTGCCAGTTTTTTTAACTTCAACTTACCGCCTTAAAAAGCCCCCGATTCACGTCGAAAAACCCTCCCAAACTAATATTAGTCGGATTCAGGTCAGTGGCCTTCAAGAACATGTTTATCTGGAAAAGAAAATCGCATAAACTTGCCGCATACGACTTTATTATTTTATTCATTAGTGCCAATTTTACATAAACCCATAAAGCGTTCCACATAAATTCTCCGAATTACCCTCGAGCTTTCAGCCAAACTAAAACAATGAAAGCTCCAGCGTCCGCATTGATTACACCCCATATATGGGGTATACTCCTGCATTTTTCATTCACTCTGAATACAATTTGGACCACTTTTAAAAATTTACCTCCGTTTGAGCATCGTTGCTCATCCACGAAAGCTCAACGCCCAACAGCTTCTTCTGGAAATTGACTCGAACCTAAAACCATCAAAAGAATGAAAGAATGAAAAAAATCGATTTTTTTTTTGAAAAGTATATCAAAAATATTGTTTTAGGTGACAGAAAAAAAATATCGAGAAGGATTGAGCCCTTATATTTAATATTGAGAGGTCTATCATCTGTAATTTCGATTTTTTATTTGTCCTTTCATTTTTGCGTTAATGCAGTCAAACTATCAAGGTAAAAAAATTCATCTGCACATATATTTACAGAAAATTAAATTCCCTACAAAGAAAGTATCTTTAAAATTTTTTGCCAGACACGCCGTTTCCGAATAATCAAGCTTCAGACATTGATATAATTTTTAGATTTATCTTCTTTATTTTAGAATTTTATAACTAACGAACAAATAAATATATGGAAATTAACAATATAGATTCTTGAAGGGAATTTAATGTTCTACAAAAAAGGTATCGTAACGTTTTTACATAAAATCACTCTTTCAAAAGTTATTCACAGTTCAAGTTGAAAGAAAAATTAAGTTATTGTTTTTTTCGTTTTTCTACGTTTTCGTGTAATAAATAGCTGTTAACCGAGAATAAGTTTGGATATATTATGAAACTTAAATATTTCAAGCAATAAGATTGATAAGATGATGATTTCCCATCATCTAAAATATCAATTTGTCCCACTGAATGAAAAAAAATTGGTTCAACAACGAAAAAAACAATAATTTATTTTTTCCTTCAACTTTAATTGTGAATAACTTTTGAATAAGTAATTTTATGTAAAAACGTTAAGATACCTTTTTTGTAGAACATTAAATTCCCCTCAAGAATCTATATATATTGTTCATATCATCATTTCATATCATCTTTAATTTCGATTTTTTAATTGTGCTTTCATTTTTGTGTCAATGCTGTCAAACTATCAAGGTAAAAAAATTTATCTACACATTTTTTTATAGAAAATTAAATTTTCTACAAAATATGTCTCTTTAAAAATTTTCGCCACACATGTCTTTTCCGAATAATCAAGTTTTAAACAATGATAAAATTTTTAGACTTATCTTCTTTATTTTGGAATTTTGTAACTACCAAACACATAAATGTATAGAAATAAACAATATAGATTCTTGAAGGGAATTTAATGCTTTAAAAAAAAAGATCTTTTAACATTTTTACATAAAATCACTCTTTCAAAAGTTATTCACAATTAAAGTTGAATGAAAAATTAAATTTTTCGTTGTTAAACGAAATGTATTTAAATTTCGTTGTTGAACCAATTTTTTTTCATTCAGTGAGACAAATTGATATTTTAGTTGATCGAAAATCATCATTTTATCAATCTTATCGCTTGAAATATTTAAATTTCATAATATATCCAAACCTATTCTCGGTTAACAGCTATTTGTTACACGAAACCGTAGAAAAACGAAATAAACAATAATTTAATATTTCATTCAACTTTAACTGTGAATAACTTTAGAAAAAGTGATTTTATGTAAAAACGTTAAGAAACCTTTTTTGTAGAACATTAAATTCCCTTCAAGAATCTATATTGTTCATTTCTATATAAATATTTGTTCGTTCGTTACAAAATTCCAAAATAAAGAAGATAAGTCTAAAAATTATATCAATGTCTGAAGCTTGATTATTCAGAAACGGCGTGTCTGGCAAAATTTTCATAAATACATTTTTTGTGGGAAATTTAATTTTCTATAAATATATGGGCAAATGAATTTTTTTACCTTGATAGTTTGACAGCATAGACGCAAAAATGAAAGCACAAATATAAAATCGAAATTAAAATGATAGACCTCTTACTATTTAATATTAAAGGCTCAAACTTTCCCGATTTTTTTTTTTTTTTTTGTAAATTCTACATTGCTTTGATAATAATTATGCAAAGCCCATTTCCATTTCCCACGTTTTGTCAACAAACATTCATTTCCGGTGAAAGGAGTGAGTTTTATTTACGTCGTATAAGCCTAGCGGCCGTCAACCTTTGTTCCACTTTGCTGAGCTTTTGCCGAGCTTTTATCAAACGTAAAACAATAGAAACAATATTTGCCTATTGTAAGCAAAAACAGAAAACAATTTGCTAAATGATTTTGCCTCCATTTTTTACAAATGAATGAAAAGCGGTGCTGGGGATTTGAATAAATGCAAATGTAAGCATAAATTATGATTTATTGTTATTGTCCTGCAAAAAATGGAAGATTTTAGTGGAATAAATCTAGTAAATTAGTATCACAATTTAAATTGTCACTCCTTTCGGGAAATACTTTTATACTTTGTCTAATAAATACCATCGTATAAACTCAAAAAATTTCAAGAAAAATCACTGTTTTCCCTTCAATTTCTACTTACATTATTCGATGCAAAATGTGCTTCGTCGCATACAAAAAACAGAAGGACAATGCTCGACAATGCCGTAACTGTTAATCCAATATCATTAATCGTTAATCCCACTTTCAATTGCGACAAAAATCCATAAATCGATAAAGTAATTATACAAAATTGATACAGACTAAGAAACGTAAACGAATAACAAAATGCAATTCCAGTGTCCCGGGTTAAATTACTAAGTCGCAGCCACAAGCCCCGATAATTGGCCACATACGATGATGGTCCAATGTGTTTTAAGGCCTTCTGAAAGTCTTGCGCCAAAATATTGGCAGCTTGGCCGATTGTTTCGCATATCAAATACCAAATTCCGCTCAATATAAAAGTAATAATTGCCACATAGCCATACGGAACAATTTGGATCAAATCAATTTCATCGAGGGTCACATGGTTGATGGTGGCACATCCAAGAGATATTAGAGGAAGGCCCACTGCTAAAATTATCCCTTTTTGAGTGAGATTCACTTCGATCGGCTTTCCCACAACTTTCACGTACAAATCCTGAAAGAATTCTGTTTTTAATTCAAATGATTTACTTGCTACTGGAAAATAAGTTTATAAATCTAATTTCGTATCTTTTTAGATTCAATATCGTTCAAATATATCGGAAAATCACTTCCAAACTATAAAAAAGATGGAACTTGTAAAGAGGGAGTTATTCTGGAGTGATACAGGAACTGCCGTTCCAATTTTATTAACCTGAAGAAAATGCACAATGGAATTTGATATCCTATGGGTAAATTATCCTCTAAGGTCAGATATTTAAAAGGATCTTATAATAAAGATTGGAAATCTCTACCTCGAATACTTTCCATTCGTTGAAGCAATCACAAATCCGTTTCGAATCAAACCACAGAATTGGAACAATAAAAATCGGAATTAAATACACAATAAACAAGTACTCAATCACCGTTTTTTCAAACGATTCCTCCTCATCGAAATGCCGTCCATTTCGGACATTAATCACATAAACAATATAGGAAAACATCACCAAAAATATGCCCATCGAATACAACATTATCGGGGCGAAAAGCCGGAACGAAAACTGGCCAAACTTGTTGACCATAATCGGAAAACCACCCATTCCACGCAAAATTCGTATCAGCGGCTTCAAATTAACGACAATCACGCCGGATGTGGACTTTGATTCGGCCAAATTTCGACCGGACTTATAAATGTTAAACGGAGTTTCACTGCGTGCTTTTACGTCGAGCCAAACGATTCGAGGACGCGATGGAGGATCCATTGTGGTTGGTTTACTAAAAGTGAAAATTCACAGCAGAAAATGGTCAAGTTTTTCTTGGTTTCAAGTTCAAGAGGGATTGGTGATTAATGATGAGAAATTATAAAGCAATTAGAGAAGTATTAATCAATTGTAAATAGAAAAGTCATCGGCAAATTGTTAAAAAATTAATCGAAACCAATTAATAATTGGTGAAGGTTTCCATTGTGTGTTCAACACTGAAAAATTAAGGAGTAAATAAACTTTGGCCTTGAAAAGGAATGTATAAAAGCTTTATTAATTTTAATTCATACAGAAAAGCAACTTTTAATTAAATTTCACGGGGCATTTTAAGACTTTTAAGAGGTTTTTCCTTTATAAGTCTTATGCGACAAATTTTACATAAAAAATCAAACAATTTTCGTTCCTTGAAATCACTTTAAGAGTAACAACATTTATATTTGCATTAAAAGGATAATTCACCGGGAAAACTGTTATAAAACTTTCCTCAATTCTGGCGAAATATTTTAGCAGATATTTTCTTTAGGTTTCAAACCAACCGATTTGCGTTGGCTGATTACATTTTACGAGAAATTCATGAAACTATTCTTAATTAATACATTAACTTCTTGGTAAACTGAAGTTTAATATTCATCTATTTTATATGAAAATACCACTTTAATTATTCTAAAGTTTTATTAATTTTAATTCATATAGAATAGCAACTTTTAATTAAATTTCATGGGCATGTTAAAACTTTGAAGAGTTTTGTGCAACAAGTTTCGTAAAAAAGGATTTTATTGGTATATTCTCGCGAAAAAAGTTTTGTCCTTTATATAAAAATCAAACATAATTTTGGTTGATTGAAATTACTTTAAGGGTAACAATATAAAAGGATAATTCAACGGGAAAACTGTTTTAAAACTTTCATCAATTCTGGCAAAATATTTTATCAGAATTTTTTTTTTCCGTTTCAAACCAACCGATTTGCGTTGGCTGATTATATTTTACGAGAAATTCATGAAAATATTCTTAATTAATACATTAATTTCTTGGTAAATTGAAGTTTAATATTCATCTATTTTATACAAAAATTCCATGTATACAATATATATTTGAACTTCTGTTCAAATTTATGTTTATGTTATGATTTTTATATATTATTATATTAAATTATACCACATAAATTGAACTGCAATATATCCTATATATTATACACACAGTATAACTGTCCAAAGTCAGCAAAAAAAAATTATTTTGATCAAAAATACCAATTTGAAGATAATTTTTATAATAGATATCTTATACGAAAACTCTTCAGAGAAATTTAATTTTTTTTAATAGTATTTTGTTAATGAATATATTATTTTGTAATAAATTAAAAAATATTTTAAGATTTGATATCCGTTATTTATCTTATGTACATTTTTCGATTCCCAATTATAAAAATAGACTGCACAAATTTAACGCCACCTGGAAGCAAACCAGTGAACACATAGCATACTTATACCACTATTTGTACAGTGTGACATTAATGTACGGCTGATTGCATACCTCACAATTAAATATATTGTAACTCATGCACCTCATACACGTTTGTCATTAGTAATTAAATCTCAAATTTGAGTTTAACAATAATGATTTAAATATTCTCTTCCCAAAAAATACGTTCTGCAACAATTAAACCTTCGAAATTTAATGTTATTATTGTTCAAAACTTTTCTAATAATTGAAGAATTGATTGAAATTGAAGCATATCTCATTGGTAGTTTTGCTAAAATATATAAACTAACGAGAAAGCCAAGTATTTTAATAAGTAAATATATTTCTTGAAAAGGAAAGTATAAAAGCTTTAACCATTCTAAAGCTTTATTAATTTGAATACATACAGAATAGCAACTTTTAATTAAATTTCATGGGCATTTTAAAACTTTTTTAAGAGTTTTATGCAACAAGTTTCGTAAAAAAGGATTTTATTGGTATATTCTCGCGAAAAAAGTTTTGTCCTTTACATAAAAAATCAAACACAAATTTCGTCGATTGAAATCACTTTAAGGGTAACAATATAAAAGGATAATTCAACGGGAAAACTGTTTTAAAACTTTCATCAATTCTGGCGACATATTTTAGCAGAAATTTTATTTCCCCTTTCAAACCAACCGATTTGCGTTGGCTGATTATATTTTACGAGAAATTCATGAAAATATTCTTAATGAATACATTAATTTCTTGGTAAATTGAAGTTTAATATTCATCTATTTTATACAAAAATACTAATTTGAAGACATATAATTTTTATAATAGGTATCTTATACGAAAACTCTTCAGAGAAATATATTTTCTTTAATAGTATTTAAGGATTTTATTGGTATATTCTCGCGAAAAAAGTTTTGTCCTTTACATAAAAATCAAATATAATTGTTGTTGATTGAAATTACTTAAAGGGGAACAATATAAAAGGATAATTCAACGGGAAAACTGTTTTAAAACTTTCATCAATTCTGGCGAAATATTTTAGCAAATATTTTTTTTCCCTTTCAAACCAACCGATTTGCGGTGGTCGATCACATTTCAGGAGAAGTTCATGAATATATTGCTAATAAATACATTAATTTCTTGGTAAATTGAAGTTCAATATTCATCTATTTTATACAAAAATACCATGTATACAATATATATTTGAACTTCTGTTCAAATTTATGTTTATGGTATGATTTTTAAAAACTATAATATTAAATTATACTACATAAATTGGACAGCAATATATCTTATATATTGTATACACAGTATAACTGTTCAAAGTCAGTGGAAAAAATCTTATTTTGATCAAAAATACCAATTTGAAGAAAATTTTTATAAAAGTTATCTTACACGAAAATTCTTCAGAGAAATATATTTTTTTTAATAGTATTTTGCTAATATATTGTTTTGTAATAAATTAAAAAATATTTTAAGATTTGATATCCGTTATTTATCTTAGGTATGTACATTTTTCGATTCCCAATTATAAAAATAGACTGCACAAATTTAACGCCACCTGGAAGCAAACCAGTGAACACGTAGCATACTTATACCACTATTTGTACAGTGTGACATCAATGTATGGCTGATTGCATACCTTACATTTAAAATATATTGAAACTCATACACGTTTGTCATTAAGTAATTAAATACCAAATTTGAGTTTAACTATAACGATTTAAATGTTTTCTTCCCATAAAATACGTTCTGCTAACATTAAAGCATTAAATTTTAATATTATTATTGTTCAAAACTTTTCTAATAATTGATGAATTGATTAAAATTGAAACATATTTCATTGATAGTTTTGCTAAAATATATTAATAATTAACGAGAAAGACAATATATTTTAATAAGTAAATATATTTTACTTAACTAGCTTAAAATCTACTTAATAAGTTAATGAAAATCATTGAATGGTTCCCGTTGTACTGAGCCAAAGCTGAGGAAAAACATTCCAGCCATGGAAAGAACAGTTCCAATTATATAAAAAAGCAATTTCCAAACAGTCGAATGAATTTTCATGGGATCTGATAAAATAGCCATTGTAATTATCGTCGAGAAAACTCCCATACCTCCAATCGTATTTGACACACCAACAAACAAACCAATATACTTGGGCGTCACAATGAACGCGTTTCGCGTCGTTGACGGAATCCAAAATGCAGTCATAATAATCGATATCAGAATGGAAATGAGCAGCCAACGATTGGCCGGAAAAAGTGGACATAATAGAACCAAAACTCCAGGAATCACGTGCGAAATAAGCACATAAAGTCGGGTCGTATTCAGTTCGGAAAGATACTTGCGTTCTTGAAAATCGGCCGTCGTTTTCATAATAATCGGTTCGCAAATCAGGCGAATTAAACTCAGCAGAGCGAATTCGTTGCGCACTTCGTTCAAACGCATTTGCATGATGTCGAATAGAAATTTCGGTATCAGAGTTACGCAGACGTATGTGAACCACGAGTAGGAACTGTGTAGGCCGACTTCAGCCCAAAACGGGATCGAATTGATTATGATGCGATACGGAATTGCTTCCAACCGCCGTCGCATATTCGCCTCCGTCGTTCGCATAATCAACGTTTTTTCCGACTCCGAAATATATTTGTGGTCTCGCGGTGTATTCTGCAAACTTCGAAACGACAATGCAATCCACAGAGCCGTCACAATCGACACCGAAAAAAAACCCCACTTCCAGTTGAAACTCTTCACCGTCGAGAACGTAAAATACGAGGCCATCAACACGCCGAAATTGGCGCCCGTGAAAATGATAAAGAAAATGTTCAACTCCTGTTTCGGAGCCCAATTCGACAACAGTTTGTAGACGGACGGCGTGATAATACCATTGGCGAATCCAATGACAATTCGTACAAAAAACGCTGCAACCCATCCCCAAACACAAAACGCCGGCACCAAAGTATTGGCGATCATCGCCAAAGCCATGCCAATCAAAAGCACTCGTTTCGGTTTCATGTTTTCGGCCCACCAACCGCCCACGGCACTGGCCGGAAAATATCCCAAATAATCAGCGCTCAGTATATACAACTGGGTTCTTTCGTCCCAAAAGAATTCCGATTTTATGTCCGGATCAAGCATATTCGGCACCAGACTCATTTTAAACGATATGTTGTGTGTTTGTTTTATTGCGGTTTTGTTTTGCGTAAATGCGGCCGTCATGTACAACAATCCGAACGACCAATTTAAATTGTAGACGTAGTAAAAACTAAAAACTTGCAATAGACTGCAACCAACATTGTAGCGGCGACAATTATCTGGCATTCATACGATATTTTACAATCCTATTTAATTAACATCATCTAAATCATTTTACCCGTCTAATTTCAGGTGACAGAGTAACCATAGTTATTGGGCTAAAAATTAATGTAATCTTCGCTAAATCGGCAAAAATATTTCATATCCAATATTTCACCTTACAAAACATTAGGTAATGTTTTAAAGAGTCTAGCAAGATCCACATGGCGAGCTGGCCTCCAAATAGGAACCAATGTCGAAACTTATATCAAAATATCGGCTTGATATACAAACACATTTTATATACTTTTCGCGACCAAATTCCTCTTTGACCTGAGATATAGGCAAAAATTTTCCCCTGCATAGCTATTTTTCAAAGTTATATATCTCAAAAACTAATCAAGCTAGAGAAGTGAAACCAACGCGAAGCTGTAGATTATTTTACAGAGTGTATCATATATTTTTTTGAAATTTTTAGAAAAAAAAAATTATACAAAAAAAAATCAAAAAAAACAAATGAAATATTTTTTTTTATATGTTCTCTGAAAATGACAATCACGAAAAAAATATATTTTATGCTTCTACATGAGCACTATTATTCATAAAAATTGCGTGAAAAAATAATTGGTGCAACACCTTGAAAATAAAATAAAATGTAATTTACTCCTAATAGTATACCTCGGTTTTGGTTTACAATGTTAATTTTTTTTTAAGTTTTAAAACTTTTAAACATTACAGTCAATAATATTTAGTTTTATCTTGATTTTATACTTTGGATAATATTTTAAGAATGATTATGAAATGAAAATTTAAACAATCAGTCAATTTTAATTTTAAAATTGAAAATAAACTTGTTGTTTAACTATTTATAGTGAACAAGGATTAAAATTAGTAGAATTCGATTTCTTTTTCAGATCATAACAACAACCGTTGTTATTGAAAAATATATCATCTTTACATTACTTATATCTGCATTAATACAAATTTTTGTCACAGAATTACATTTTTTTGGTATTGCAATAATAAAATAAAAATTATTTGACAAATTTTTCGTTAATTTCATCAATTTAAAAGAAGTTTAGAAAATTTTTCGCATTACTCAACTTTGGCCTACGTAAAACTGATTATAAATCATTTGGTTTTTCTTAAAAACGCTTGCTTTACGTCAGGTTTACCAAACATTATACTTTAATTCAAAAAAACAGTCGAAAAAACATGGAAAATTCAGAAAATTGGATGAATTTTCCATAAAAATTTTAAATAGATTTAAAAGTTTAACTATATGCTATTTGTATACATAAATGTATACATGGTTGCATATACGAACATTGCTTGTATTGAACAATTTTAAAGGGTCTAGCCGGATCCACATGGCGAATTGGCCCCCAAATAAGAACCTATGAAGAAACTTATGTTAGTAACATATCGGCTTGATATACAAACACATTTTATATACTTTTCGCGACCAAATTCCTTTTTGACCTGGAGATATGGGCCAAAATGTCCCCCCGCATGGCTATTTTTCAAAGTTATATATCTCAAAAACTAATTAAGCTGGAGAAGTGAAACTAACGCGAGGCTTTAGATTATTTTACAGAGTATATCATATATTTTTTTGAAATTTTTAGAAAAAAACATTATACAAAAAAAATCCAAAAAACCAAATGAAATAATTTTTTTTATGTGTTATGACCCCCTGAACACGAGTCCGGGGTCGGTTTGACCCGTACACCCTCAAAAATTCGAGAAAACTTTAAAAAACCGAAAAAAATGGTTAAAATCGGCAGTCTTGGTAACATAGAAACTTTTTTGAACTAAACCGAGCATGATTTTCATGTTTTTTGATCCGCTGAATACAAATCCGAAGTTCATTTAGATCATAAGCTGTTTTAATTGTTAGAAAATTGCAAAAAATCTTTGAAAATTGCGAGAAATTGCAGTAATTGTGTACAAAAATTCTAAGGAGCTAGATTAATCGTGATTTTCATGTTTTCTAATCCGCATAATATAAATCTTGAAGGTATTCGGTCCAGCCATTCTTAGAAATCCATGTAAATAGCAAAAAACCCTGAAAATGTCAGAAAAATCAAAGTTCTTGTGATAAATATCAAATTTTAAAATGAAATAATAATAAATTTGACATGTTGGCAAATCTGTCAAAATCTGTTGAGTATAAATTTGAAGTTCATTGATCCGGAATTAAAAAAAAATTTTGTTAATCGTAAAAAATCTATAGAAATAACAAAATCGCGGTTAGCCAAATAATCTTCAAAATCATATTCCAGAAATAGAATAATATGCAAAATATCCTTTGTAGAGATTGAAAAGTTTATTTTCATCATATAATCTCGAATTTTAGAATAATAGCCGCAATTTTTTACAATTTTTAAGGGATTTTTGCAATTTTCTTACAATAAAAACGGCTTATGGTCTACATAAACTTCGAATTTGTATTCAGCGGATCGAAAAACATGAAAATCATGCTCGGTTTAGTTCAAAAAAAATTTCTATGTCACCAAGACTGCCGATTTTAACCATTTTTTTCGGGTTTTAAAAGTTTTCTCGAATTTTTGAGGGTGTACGGGTCAAACCGACCCCGGACTCGTGTTCAGGGGGTCAAAATACGTAGATTTATGTAGGTCCGGTCAAAAGTACATAGCATTTTTTTTTTGTGTGCCGGTGTTATTTTGATGACATTTTGGCCCATATCTCAAGGTCAACGAGGAATTTAGTCGCGAAAAGTATACAAAATGAGTTTGTATATCAAGCCGATATTTTACTAACATAAGTTTCGACATAGGTTCCTATTTGGGGGCCAACCCGCCATGTGGATTCTGCTTGACCCTTTATAATCGTTCAATGCAAGCAATGTTCGTATATGCAACCCAGTATACATTTATGTATACAAATAGCATATAGTTAAACTTTTATATCTATTTAAAATTTTTAAGGAAAATTCATCCAATTTTCTGAATTTTCAATGTGTTTTCGCCTGTTTTTTGAATTAAAGTATAATGTTTGGTAAATCTGACATAAAACAAGCGTTTTTAAGAAAAACCAAATGATTTATAATATGTTTTTCGTAGCCCAAAGTTGAGTAATGTGAAAAAATTTCTAAACTTCTTTTAAATTGATGAAATTTACGAAAAATTTGTCAAATAATTTTTTTTTATTATTGCAATACCAAAAAAAAAAGTAATTCTGTGACAATAATTTGTATTAATGCAGATATAAGTAATGTAAAGACGATATATTTTTCAATAACAACGGTTGTTGTTATGATCTGAAAAAGAAATCGAACTCTACTAATTTTAATCCCTATTCACTATATAAATATTAAACAACAAGTTTATTTTCAATTTTAAAATTAAAATTGATATTTTAACATAAGTTTCGACATAGGTTCCAATTTAGGGGCCAACTCGCCATGTGGATCCTGCTAGACCCTTTACAACGGAATCTCTTAAGGGAATAAAATCTTTTTATAGATGCAATTATTTTCTGTAGAAAATGATATATGTTATAATACTTAATAAAGTCAGACGATTTTTCCCCCTCAAAGTCTGATAGGAAAAACTTTAACGTTTTTGTACCAAATATTGATTTAATAAATGCACCCCAAGTATGTTTACTCGTTTCCAGGAGATTTCCAAAACATTTCCCTTTTATATTTCACAATTTTTTTCCGTTCATGTACCTTTATATACAGCCAATCATTTACTAAGTTTTTATGGCGGCAACAGCAAAAAAGTGCAACTATCCGTGTCCCAATCGTCCAAAATATGTAAGTCCATCATTTATCTATATAATTCGCCAATATTACCTTCGGGAAAATGATTGAAAGGCCGACAATGAGGACGAAAAAACCAATCCTCCATACGACAAAAAGCTGATCCCTCCCGATCCTTGTGCTCCTGTCGTTGCGACCGAACCCGAAGGACCTCCTAAATACAAATCCACGTATCCCGAAACTTGTTGTCCAACCTGCGATTGCTGTACAGTAAGCATTTATTGAAACCCAAAGTTATAACAAACTAATAGCATTTGTCAAGGATAAATCTCTGGACAAATATTGTCCTCCCGTGTCGCAAAACCCTCCAGCACCATGTCCACAAACAACTCCAACGTCCAATGGCAAATCCCAAGAGGAAAGCCACGAAGCCGAACCATATCGTCCTGGACAAATAGCCGATGCAAATGTGGACAAGAAATTGTCCAAATCAGTTCCATATGCCGAGGGCAATTATTGTCCTTGTCCTCCACAAAATCAACGCAATGGCAAATCCGTGCAATTTAGCACAACCGTAACCGGTTGCAAACATCCCGAACCCAATTTGAATCCACAACCTGCCAACAATCCGAACAATATGCTTTGGCCGGAAAAACCTCCAAAGTGTATAGTCTGTATCGATCATGGAGTTTTTCTTCAAGTTCTCAACAATTTTTTTCCGTTTACAGATGGCCGATGTTACGCATTGTTGTCCCCAAGAAGGAAACGTTGCCGTACGTATTTAACTTGAAAGATTTGATTTCTAGTTTGTTGATTTGAACGAAACATTTTGGATTTCAAATCTTTTTTATTTTTTTTTTTGCTTAAATCTTCATAAGTAAGTGTAAAAGGAATCGTACAAACAACCGGGATTGGATGATTTAAAAGCACCTCAACCAGATAAACCACCGTGTTATATGCCTCAACCGGGGGATGAAATGTTGGCAGCATCAACAGACCAAAAAATGGGACCTATAGGACCTTGGGCTACCGGTCGAGTCGATTGGGGTCCTTTGGCAGGACTTACAGGAACCCGTCCAGTCGTCGACAAGTACTCTATAACCCGCTACAGCGACGGAGAGTGGCGGCAAAAAAATGCCGACATGCTAAAAGCAACTGATGGCGACATTCACTATTCAACATTGTAAAAATGCAAATTTTTGATCAATTTTCTGAGCATTAAATCTATTTTTTTTTTAATTATTAGAGTTGATTTTAATGGTCGACGTTGTATTGAACGAGTTCGAGCCGAAGCGGATAAAAATCAAGCGGACAACACAAAACGTCTTCAGCAAAGAGCTTTAGATATTCATCGTTGGAAATGTGAGCTGGAACGTTCCATTGCAGCTATGGCTGACGAAATTGATTTGTTGGAACTACAACGTGGACGATTGAAAAATGCATCATCAGTTCTGCAAGTCCCGGAAGCAATTGGTATTTTAAATCTTCCAAAAAAGTCAATAGTTATGGTCATTGTTTCTTCATTTTTTAGCCGGGGAATGTCTCACGGTTCGTTGTAACCGCATCGATGGTGAATTAGTTCGAGACGATGTCGAAGAAGAACTCATCAAAGAATTGGCGTTAATCGCCGAAATTCGCCTGCTATTTAGCAAAACTTTGGCGGACGCCGAAATGCAAATGGTCGAAGATAAAACGGCGAAACAACGAATCGAAACCGATTGGAGCGATAAAAAAGTTTCCAGTGAAATTGATTACTTAAATGCAGCGCTAAACAATCGGTCAAATATAATTCTATTCAAACCAGGAGCCACACGATTTATGGACGAGTACAGCGATTAAAGTATCAATGTAAAAATCTTAAGTAATCCATCAATAATTTTAGTCAATCATCAATTGAGCATTGGGAACATTTTACGAGGGAAATTCTCGGCGAGGGTGAAACAACGCGACAAAGATCGGCCGCGTTTCGGGCAACTTTGGATTCGATTCTTCTAAATTCGGCCAGAGATCTTCGCAGTCAAGCCGACAAAGTGGATTTGGCTTTGGCTAATCGTATCGCCTGCACGGATGAGTTGCGGGAAAGTCAAGAAAATAAGTTGAAAACTGTAAGTTTTGCGATATTTCCGTCTAATCATCCAACCTGAAGGTTCCAATTGGACCTGGGGATAGAACCGAATATTGACCCACAATTTTTTGCGTAGATCCTCCAACGATTGGCCGATATTGAGACAATTATCAGTGATTTGGAAACTATGATTCGTCGACTGGATAGTCCGATGAAAGTGGCTCAAACACGTTTGGATAATAGGACCCAGAGGATGCGTGTGGAAAATTGCCGTGATGTACCCCAATTTGGGTAAGAAAATTGAGTCAATTTACCTTGATTTTTACAGAACGGAAACGATAAATCCTAAAGGATGTAACCAAGTTTTTGGATCATTTTCCGCTGTTATTTTATAAATTGAGGCATCAGAATTGGACCAACATAAATCAAACTGGTACCCGAAGACTTAACATTTTCAACTTGTTGTAGTTTAATTGACGAAGTGAAATCATTGGGAGAACAAGTAAGTGCCGTTAGTGGACAACTTCAACAAGCAAAAGCCGCTCAAGATGCCCTGATCAGGCGGCGAATTGAATTGGAAATGGATATAATGTACAAACGTAAATCTCTCGAATGCGATCGTACACGTTGTCAAGCACTTCGAACCCACTATCCTTCAGCAGCCGCTTTAAGTGGAACAGGATAAAATAATTTCAAGAAATATGCAAAAATTGTTATTTTTATTTTTTTTTTTAAATAAATTATTAGTACATTTACGATAGATTGCA
Source organism: Sisyra terminalis (assembly GCA_958496175.1). NCBI lineage: Eukaryota > Metazoa > Arthropoda > Insecta > Neuroptera > Sisyridae > Sisyra > Sisyra terminalis. The sequence goes on along the minus strand of OY292278.1, from coordinate 50,466,829 downwards.
ATAATTTTTCAAGATAACTTTAACAGTCGGAAGCATTTAAGTCGACTTCAGCCGGCGGTGAGGCTTTTTTCGCACGGGTGAGACGATCCAATTCGGCAGCTGCATCCGAGCGCATTGTAGCTTTGTCGGGAGTCACATCTCCGGGAATGCCTGGTTTGGGTGACGCTCCAGGTGTTAGGGTGCCGCCTGGTGATGTCTTTTTGTGTAACAAAGAGTTGAAGAAATTCGCGAGGATTCCCTCGCCGCCAGGACTTCCCACCACTTTTGTTCCCTCGATCTGAAATTGAAAAATTTGTAGGATATGACTTATTTTTGATTGGGCAGTTTACTAACAGGTCTAGGCGATGATTTGATTCCTAATGATGGCGACGAACGTAGTGGAGATTCGCTTGACCGAATTCCAGGCGGAGCCAATCCACCTCCGGCTTGTAATATCTGTAGTTGGCGAGCCAAAAAGCATTGTTCATCTTCGGCTTGAATTTCACTTTCTCGACTGGCGACCGTCTAAAACATTTTTAATTTAAATTTTCACAACTACTGGTGACAATTTAGATATATTCGACAAACTTTTCGAGTAGCGGGTTGGACAATAACGTCTCGATAGTAATCATCATGTTTACACGTGAATAAGTTTTCGTATAAAATTCTAATTTTCTTGAAATTATCCCATCCGGAAGGACTAAAAAGAAAATGTGGATAATTAACTGGGTTTATTCGATTTATTTGTTTCTTACATAAAAACCGCATCCTTTTCAACTACTAGTGCCGGAGTTTTAAACGGTAAACCATAAATGCGATGCGTTAAATATTTATATAGCAAATCGCAATTTTTATCCTCTTTTGCACTTGTATAAAATAAAGCTGCACCATATTGAAGACAAAACTTTCGAATCCATTGCTGAATGAAATCCAAATGTTCATCCTTATAGTCATGTTCTTTTTCCAATGTGGACATATAATCCGTCTAAAAGAAAAACTAGTTAATACAATGCTATTCTCAAAGGATCAATTTATATACTTTAGTCACAACTACGACGATTTCTACGCCTAGATTATGAATGAGAACTCCTTCAGGTAAATTCGGTCCTCCTTCGTCGCCGATTTCATTCGAATCACTATCAATATCGCCCAAGTTTCGAGAAGTACGACGCAATGGTGACGGCATCTCCAACTCATCTCCAGGTTCAATATATTCGAGCCACTTGCGTACGATTTTTTGACTAAAAAACTCAAATTAAATCATTGTCAACACCAAAAATTGACTAAATTACCGGCACTGTTGCCGTAAATCAGTGTCAAGCGACAACTTATCGATATGATCGGCCAAAATCGACGCCCAGTTCTGCAACTGTTCCAGGATTCCCCACGGAGTGGTCATGGAAACTGTTAGGATGACCAACGTGTGCGGTAAGGTTTTCTCGTTTAAGGCAAATTTTAGTAGGTTACCATGACCTGGATCGCCATCGAGAACCCAAACACTAAGTCTGGTTTGATCTACAAGAAGTGAGATTTGAAAAACACAGGGAATTGATCACCTGGTGGGAACAAACCATCTCGGTATTCGTCCCGAACATCAATGTAGGCATATTCAAGACCGGAGCCCTTTTTGGGATCCTCCACGCCCTGCAATTTGGCCACCAACGTGGTTTTCCCGGACTCGTTGTCGCCCAAGACCAGCACCGATTTGCACGAAGGAAGTTTGGTGTTGCCACGATTTTGCACGTCACTCAAAATCGAGGACCTGGAAATTAAGTTGTTTGGGTGTTATAAATTAATTTTGAGGAATTTGTACTACGACGTACCATAGGTTTTCCTTGGGTTCGGCTGGCTCTCTTTTCATGACGGCCTCGGCCGACATAGGAGGCATGATTAATGTTTCAATACTTAGTAAATTTATTGAAAACAATTAGCAATTTATCAGTTTTATCGAATTCTACCAACAACCTGACAGCTTCCTCGATGACACATTGGCTAACTTTTAGTGCGTTCCAACAGACTATTATACGTCTTTCTCTATGCCTATCTGTCGAGTATCTTTTATCGCAGTTATATTCAACTATGGTTAAAATTTTCATTCCATCCAATCACAAGAACGCAGTTCTTATCGACGATCCCCTCTCCAGGAAGTGGCACCAATTGCGCAATCTCCAAGAATTTTTAGTCAAATAAATTAAAAAAAAAATCCGGTAATAAACCTATATAAACTCAGTTTTTTCCTGTAAATATAAAGATAAGACAGTTTTTAGTTGAGTGATAAATTTTATATCAAAATGCCTAAAGTTCCGCCGTATAAAGTTGGTACGTTATCCTAAAATAAGAAAACCACGTGTCTATACCTCCTGAACTAATAACACTAATTGTTCTTTGTTTTAGCCGATATTAGTTTAGCCGAATGGGGCCGTAAGACCATTGCAATTGCCGAAAATGAAATGCCTGGACTTATGTCCATTCGCAAGAAATATGGACCTAGTAAGCCTCTTCGGGGAGCTCGCATTGCCGGGTGTCTTCACATGACCGTTGAAACCGCAGTGCTCATCGAAACTTTACTGGAGTTAGGGGCAGAGGTATATTAGGATTTACCTTATAGTTATTTTTCTTCGGTAAAAGCTTAGGAATTGATATTCGTTCGAAAATTCCTGTTTTTATAAAGGTTTCCCCGATGATCTACCAGAGTTCATTATCCCACTGTTTTTATTTATAATTTCTAAAAAAAACCTATACGATTTAATTAATGTTAGCGGAAAAGTAGATTTGAGAGCCAAATTGTTACTTTAAATCCTCTGAACATAGTTTACGAATTGCTACAATTATAAAGGGTCTAGCAGGATCCACGTGGCGAGTTGGCCCCCAAATAGGAACCTATATCGAAACTTATTTGAGTAAAATATCGGCTTGATATACAAACACATTTTATATACTTTTCGCGACCAAATTCCTCTTTGACCTTCAGATATGGGCAAAAATGTCCCCCCGCATGGCTATTTTTCAAAGTTATATATCTCAAAAAATAATTAAGCTAGAGAAATGAAACCAACGCGAGGCTGTAGATTATTTTACAGAGTATATCATTTATTTTTTTGAAATTTTTAGAAAAAAAATTATACAAAAAAAATCCAAAAAACAAATCAAATAATTTTTTTTTATGTGTTCTCTGAAAATGACAATCACGAAAAAAATATATTTTATGCTTCTACATGAGCACTATAACTCATAAAAATTGCGTGAAAAAATAGTTGGTGCAACACCTTGAAAAAAAATAAAATGTGATTTACGCCTAATAGTATACCTCGGTTTTATTTTTTTTCGAAGTGTTGCACCAAATATTTTTTCACGCAATTTTTATGAGTTATAGTGCTCATGTGGAAGCATAAAATATATTTTTTTCGTGATTGTCATTTTCAGAGAACACATAAAAAAATTATTTCATTTGGATTTTGGAATTATTTGTATAATTTTTTTTTTCTAAAAATTTCAAAAAAATATATGTGATACTCTGTAAAATAATCTAAAGCCTCGCATTGGTTTCACGTCTCTAGCTTAATTAGTTTTTGAGATATATAACTTTGAAAAATAGTCATGCGGGAGGACATTTTTGCCTATATCTCCAGGTCAAAGAGGAATTTGGTCGCGAAAAGTATATAAAATGTGTTTGTATATCAAGCCGATATGTTACTAACATAAGTTTCGACATAGATTCTAATTTGGGGTCCAAATACAATTTAAAATTGTAGCAATTCGTAAACAATGTCCAGAGGATTTAAAATGACAATTTGGCTCTCATTAAATCGTATAGATTTTTCTTAGAAATTATAAATAAAAACAGTGGGATAATGAATTCTGGTAGATCCAATTGATCTACGATTGATTTATTATAACAAAGAGACTTTCTACGCTTGTTTTTTTAAAAATAATTATATTCAAAAATAAATTACATAAAGATTCTTCACGAAACAACAAAAAATGTGACGCCAGCATAGAAAATTGCGCAAAAATGTTATCGAAAAAACAACGTTGAGGTCAAGGTGAAATCAACAATACAATCTCTTCCTTTTCACTAAATTTTATCTATTCAAAATATGTATTTGTTGAGATATGATTTTTTTTCTAGGTTCAATGGTCATCATGTAACATTTTCAGTACACAAGATCATGCGGCGGCCGCAATTGCCGCTCGCGGCATCCCCGTATACGCCTGGAAAGGTGAAACCGACGAAGAATATATTTGGTGCATTGAACAAACGCTAGTCTTCGACGATGGTCAACCTTTCAATATGATTTTGGACGACGGAGGCGATTTGACCAACTTAGTTCACACCAAGTATCCACAGTACTTAAGCGGCTGCAAGGGAGTCAGCGAAGAAACCACAACGGGTGTTCACAATCTATACAAACTAATGAACGAAGGAAAACTAAAAATTCCGGCCTTTAACGTTAACGATTCCGTGACTAAAGTATTAAATATAAAAGCAAATTATTGTCCTTTGGTATTATTTTTTTCCCCATTTTTAGAGCAAATTTGATAATTTATACGGCTGTCGGGAATCACTAATCGATGGAATTAAACGAGCCACGGATGTGATGTTGGCGGGCAAAGTTTGTGCGGTCGCTGGCTACGGAGACGTTGGTAAAGGTTGTGCCCAAGCATTGCGAGCTTTTGGCGGTCGCGTGTTAATCACCGAAATCGATCCAATCAATGCGCTGCAAGCCGCCATGGAAGGCTACGAGGTGACCACAATGGACGAGGCCAGCAAAGAGGCTCAAATTTTCGTGACGACCACCGGATGCAAGGACATCATTCAAGACCGCCACTTCATAAACATGCGGGAGGACAGTATCGTCTGCAACATTGGCCATTTCGACTGTGAATTGGACATTTCGTGGCTGAACAAAAACTGCAAGTCCAAAGTGAACGTGAAGCCACAAGTAGATCGTTACGAATTGTCCAACGGACGGCACATTATCGTGTTGGCCGAAGGCCGTCTCGTCAACTTGGGCTGTGCCATGGGACATCCATCGTTCGTCATGTCCAACTCGTTTTCCAATCAAGTGCTTGCCCAAATCGAACTGTGGACCAAACCAGGTCAATATCCAATCGGAGTACATATGCTCCCGAAGAAATTAGACGAGGAAGTTGCCGCCCTACACTTGGATCACTTAGGTGTCAAATTAACCAAGTTATCACCCGACCAGGCTAAATACATTGGAGTCTGTATCGATGGACCGTTCAAACCTGACCACTATCGATATTAATGTGAATCGTAATTTTATTAAAATTAAAATGCTCGAAATGTAATTTCAAATAAAGTAATTTTTAATAAGTTTGATAAATATTTCTTATTCTACAGTACTTAGATTTAACATTTTCTTTTCATACTTTTCCAATCGCGATTCTAAATTATTTACTCTATCAGTCAACAAAGTGACTTTAGTCGATAAATCCTTGACTATTTCTTTCAGAGTATAATCATCTTTAAAGGCAGAATTGAAAGAAGAATTCTTTGACAGTTTTGATTCACTTTTAAGAACTTTTAGGTTTTCCTTTTCATCATCCTTAGAAGCATTTATCTATAAATCAACATTTCATTAATTAATCGTTACTATCTCAAAAAATTGACAACTTTACCTCTTCTTCGGAATTTGTTTCCATTTCTAACGGTGAATCGGAATATTGATAATGTAAATTTGATTTCCATACCTACAACAATAATGATTAGTCAATCGGTATCAATAATTATAACCAGTAGCAAATACTTACAAAAATTTGACGATCAGCTCCGGCAGAAGCCAAACGATCGCCGTCAGGTGAGAAAAGTGCAGCTTTAATCGGTGCAGTGTGACCTTTTAAGGTGTAAACCGAATGACCTTCTAAAATATCGATGATCTAAAAATAGATTGATTTGTTTTGGTATGGTATATGAAACTTTATTAAATATATACTTTGAGTGTCGAGTCTAGGGATGCTGTTAAAAGGTAAGCACCAGATGAATGAAAATTAACTTGGGTGACTACATCGGTATGTGGTGAATAGAGTTGTTGCAATTTTTTGGCTCTTAGATCGTAAATTTTTACATTTCCGTTGCTCAAACCCACTGCTACGCACCAAGCATTGTTATGCATGTCAATAAACTTTGGTTGACCTAAAAATAGTTATTAGTTTATATATCGTAGCTATATAGTAATTGCGATTTAGAAGCTTAAAATATAAAGATTTGAAGATAGTTTAAGTTTTAAAGATGCAGAAGTTCGGATTTCCAACTGCAACAGACTTGCAACCCAAAAGTTACCTCTTATTTCGTTGAAAGTATGCACACATTCGTTAGATGCAATATCGTAAAGCTTAGTACTCCGATCATCGGAACATGAGGCAAATTGTCGACCATCCGACGTATATTTGATACAATTAATACTGTTGGTATGTCCCGTGAAAGAGGACAGAAATTTACAGCCCTGCACTTGCCATTGCTTTACACATTTATCATCCGAACCGGTTAAAAGCTAAAAAAATCCCATTATCATTTTATTATTCAAATGAATAATGACCAGATTATACCTTAGAACTATCACTACTAAAAGCAACCGTCCGAACAGGTCCAAAATGAGCTTTAAATTCTCGACAGTTCCCCCGAATTATTGGCACCCATAATCGTACAGTTTGGTCTCGGGAACCTGTTGCGATCAATTGGGCACTGGGGGCGTACGCCACTGATAACACGGCATCTGTATGTCCAGTATACTTGTAGCAACGAGCCGATTGACTAATATTCCATGTCATAATAGTTTTATCTTCGCTAGCACTGATTATTTGGTTTCCACAGGGACTAAAAGCTAGGGCTGTTATGGTGCCCTTATGACTACCGAAATGCTTTTCCAATTCCGGATCTGTACTCATTGTAAGCTTCACAAACGCTTTATAAACACTTTTCAAATAAATTACAATTATTATCTTTGGAGTAAATTAATTTATTCCTTGAAACTTGTTGCAACGATTTTTGACGCTGGAAACAATATTTGAATTGTTTTGAAAGTTAAAACTTCGGTCTACTTGAATTTCCTAACTAAAATTTGTTTTATTGCTTTCTTTGTTTACTTTTAAATTTTACGCATTCCCCATCTCTGTTTATTATTATGGCTGGCCAAATATTTACCAAAAAAAAAAAAGATTGACCGGGTTCACCTATTTCAAAACAAAATAGCTTCAAAGTTTGACAACCAGATAGAGTGGTAATCAAATGATTTAAATTCAAAATTTGAAAATAAGAAAATATTAAATTTTGAATTTTTATAATAGTTATATACTTTACTTAATCAAGCTATTGCATTTATTATTAATGAGTTTTGAAAAAATAAAGTATTTTCTTGATATTCGTAATAGTTATAATAAATTAGATTGAAAAAAAGATAGGAAGGAATGGAAAGAATAAATAACATAAGTGATAATTAACGAAACTAGGACAAAGACCAGAATAAGAAATATATATACGATTTTTCGTATATATCAGATTTGATATATTATATTATATATATTTCGCAAATAGGCGCATTTCAAAAAATCCTACAACGCTATACTTCAGTCATAAATTTAAGTGAAATATAAAGTCTATAAAGCATTGCAATGAAAAAAGGATGAACAAAATTTATAAAAAGGGAATATTTAAATCTTATACGAACTGTCATGTGACAGCTGTCAAAATTTTTTGACATAACGTATTCATCATATTTCCATATGACTTTTCAAGATAACCTGTTTGATTTTCCAGGGATTGTGTTTATTTTACACAATTAAAGCAAAATATGGCTATAATTAATGAAACTCTAATAGGCAAAGCGTTTTCTATCATACGTGCAAGGGAAATTGAAAAAGTTGCGGAAATTTTAAATTTCACCACAGCTGTCATTTGACAGCTATCAAAAAAAAAAATCGATACCAAATCGTCCTTTTTTGGTATAATAAAAAAACGCCTTACTATCTTTTTTCCAGGGATTATAGAACCCTTAATGAATATAAATTTTACCTAAAAAAGAACTAAAGCATTTGTTTTGGCGTTCAAAAATACAAGTGTCTATGGCAATTGTTGCACTGAATTGCCCCCTAGTCACTAAATGGGATACTACCTTTAAATTTAAATACAAAATTTTTGAACGCTTAAACTTAATCTAAGAATTTAATTGGGAATTTTTAAAATCCCTTTCTCTAGAAAGTTTAATGAAGACTACCGAAAAATTTAAAAATGTCACATTTAAATCTACCACCCAATACCAAAATTATTGAATTACCCTGTTAACCATTATCCAAATTGGTTTCATTGAAAACCAGGAAAAATCTTTACAACTATACAGGATTAGCTTATGTGAATATCCCGTGCTTATTTTCTGTATTCTTCATATTCCTGTCAAAATGAATAGTTAAAATATATTTTGGTTTTTTTAATCAAATTCGGTTTCAGCAATGTTGTACTATTTGGTTTCAATAATTTGAAAGAATTCAAGAAATTCGTTTAAAATAAAAAACCAATTTGAATGACAACTAACTTAATCATTTTCCCCGAATAGAATTAAAAAGAACCAATTAATTCCTTACCCTGAAGAAATGTTCTTATTTTACTAATATCAAACCATAAAGCCTAGTTTTAAATAATTCGGAGGGATTTGTTTTAATTTTTATTGGAAACCCCAAACATTACCTATTTATCAATGTATTTATTTTAAAAATTTAAGTCTTGAATTATTTTTTTTATATTATGGATCACAAGAAGATTAAATTTACTTAACTGATTAGAAAGAATTTAGGAAATGCTTGAGATTTTTCTAACAGTAGTTGTTGAAATAAATTTCAAAAGGTAATAAAAAATATAAATGAACCATTGCGGAGTTAAAATGAAATATTTAAAGGGAAAAAATGGCACAACGCTACTCTAGAATTATGATACATAATTAAATTTTATCAGGGATAACGTTAAAATTTTTATGGACTTCCTATTTGTATTCCAGCTATGCAAATAATGAGGGATTTTATCTATATGATAAATTTTATCCAGTAGTTAACAACAAATAAAAAAAAATATTTAAGTAAATAATCTTAAAGAGTGGCCTTAACGATATGAACTATTTTGGCTGATTAAAACAATGTAGTGGTAATGAGGCATTAAGAATCAATTAAAAAATATTTTAAGTTTCGTATTAATAACAACACAATGGTTCAACCTATCAATATAAAGAATGATTTGAATTTGACATACCAGTAGAAAATGTTGAAATCGCCAATATGCAGCATTCCTTTGCCTACATAAATGGGGAAAAATAATTTTATTTTATATACAAAATGAAAAAAATAATCTATGTATGCATATCAATGTTTCTATATCATTTTCTTTAATATTGGCTGGCCTTGAATAAAATGAGCAAAGACGGAAAAGTAGCTTTTCTTAATCTTGACGGTAATTATTTACATTTTCCGACGGTTGATTTGTTGAAAACAACATAAATTCACACCTGTAAAATAATCATTAGTTAATTTAATCATTTATTAAATTTAATCTTTAATCTAATTTAAAATAATGTTGATAATATTATTAACTTTAAATTATTCTATGCGTATAAAACAGTAGGTGTTCTTAATCCAATTAAATTGACAGTTTTTTTTATGATAAACTATAACTTGGTTAAAAGATACATGTTTTGAATAATTAAATAAGTACTTTTAATGTTATTTTGGATAAAATTAAATAAAAAATATTGTCAAGATGTTCTAAACAATAGAAATTACTCGTATCTATTAATATCAATAAAAGTTAGAGAAAAAGTTCAATTTACTTGAATATTGTTCTTTTCATAAATAGTTTTCTTATTTCTGAGTGAGTTTTCTTAATTTATTATTTCTTCCTAGTTATCCTGTAGATACTTGCGGTAGCTACAGTGGCATAGAAGGACTGCTGCACCCCAGTGATATTTCCTTAAGTTTCTCCTTAACGTTAAACTTTGTACTGAATATGCTGATTATACTCTAATTTTCTTTTCTGCAACCTAAAAAAAAAACATATTAAATTTAGAAATCTTTATTTACTTATTGTCTGTAGTTAATTTACTTTTAGCAGTTACGTAATTGGAGTTGCCTACATGGCACTAGAATTTAAAAAAAACTTAAGTAACTTTGTACCATTCTCGTATTCTCCACAATTAATTATCGTACTGTTCTTTTCATTCCATGACTTCGAGATAAAAGGTGAGAATTTGGTGTAAATTTTGTTCCAGTTTAAAGAGGGTTTAGTTAATTATTCCATTGATAAATCTCACATGTAGGCAAACAATTTCTTGATAAGCCCCCGGAATTGTAGATCAATAATTGAATTACAAATGAGTGAATATTTAGGACCTTCAAGCTTCTAGTAGCCCTCATTTATATTGGCCAATATAAGCGCCTGATTACGAAATCAGAAAACGTAGACAATTGGGATAACACTTCTGTTTTCGGGTCCAAGAAGACTTCAAATCATGGCATCTTTAAATGATAAAATAGTATTAATAATAAGGTTTAACATTACACATGTACATCTTATAACTTACATTGTTTAATTGAAAAATTCTGTTTTACTTTAGCCAAAACATGCCTTGGAAAAATCCATTATAATTTCAAAAATATGGAATCTTGGTGTTCCTAAAAATTAGTTTGTAAGATATTTTGAGTCGAAACTATAGTATTATGATTATTTTAGAATTTAAGAATTTTCTTACTACAAAATGATTTTACTTTTTAATCTAGAGTTTCTTGAGTTCGAATAAATTGCGGTCAAAATAATTTATGGATCTGGTCTTTCTTCTGATGACACAATATCGTTGATTTTCTCCTCTTCGCAGGTGTTTCTTAAAGATAAATCTCTTCTAAGTTGATTTGCCCATGGTTCATATAATAAGTGCCACGTTTTGTCGTTCAACAAATCTGCACAGAAAGAATAGTTTGTATAACTGATAATTAAATCTAAATATTCATTTAAGATATGAAGTTGAAAATCCCAACAGTGTTTTTGGCAGTTCAACGAGATATTGTTTCGAACCTGCACAGAAAAAAAATCATTAATTTCACTTAACATAAAAAATATAAATTTTTAAACATTAAACTTAGTACATATAAAATATATGAAGTAAACGAAAATAAAATAAAATTCTAATATAAAATAAGGGGATTAAATATGATAGTATTATACCGGTATAAGATAACTAAGGTAGGCTGTTAACGGCAGGGTAGGCTTACAATTTAAAATAAAAATATTATATTCGTCGTAATGTAGATATAGTATGACCGAAAACTAAACGACATGGGTCGCAGTTTTCAAAAGTTATTTAAATTCTCATGAACTTCCAGATTCATTGAATCTGCACACAAAATAACATATATATTTATTTATGATTACAAATATAAAACTTAAAATTAATTTCGATTATGTCTAATACAATTGTTAAAAAAGAAAAAATTAGATTTATATACTACGTATAACAACTACTAATAAAGTTAAATGCTTAGATTAAATATTATCAATATTGACTTTCTTGGTTTGATTGTAAATCATACAGTTGAAAATTCATGTTCGTAATATTGTTATGGAATTATTATGAGAACCGGTATCATTAAGATGATAGGCTTTAAAAACTTGGTAAGCTTTATCCAATAATTACAACTTGCATATGTTTATCCAATTGTAATCAATTCCAATTTCATTCGTGCCACAAATCTGTAATTAAAAAAAAAGATTAAAATTAGTTTCAATATTTACATAATAAATAAAATTGAAAATTTCAACGAATGATTCTTTCACGTATTTGGTGTCAACGATGACATCTTTATTCCCTGTATAGTAGTTTCAAAAATCTGCAAAGAATAACAAATATTAAAAATTGAAATTCAATATTTAAGTATGAAATAAAATTAAAGAATCCAAAGGCATTGATTTCATCATTTTCTTAAGACCAACGCTCTACAATTTGAACTCCCATTGGTTTGTACAATCAATCGAATCTGCACAGACAAAACAAAGATTAATTTACATAGAATAACAAAGAAAAATTGATTTAAAACATAACTTAAAAAATAAAATAAAATATAAATTATCTAGCTAATTTAACTAAAAACTATCCCTTCCCAGTGTGACTTCATAAATAAATCAATTAATTTTTCTAACAGAAATCTAAGAATGATGCTAATAATAATAAACTATTTTGGTTAGGCATAATCTAAATAGTAGTAGTAATTTCCATTTTTGTAATAAAAGTTATAGAAAACTTAGAATCGATAGTCTTATAACATTAAAGGGGGTAGGTGGTTGGTTTAATTTCTTAATTTAAACGACTGGAGTAGTCGACAATTTGAAGTTCAGTCGTTCCAAAAACCTGCACAGAAAAAATAATCAATTAATTTAGTAAAAATAAATACGAAAAATACAATAGAAAATTAAGGGTGATCTCGTTTCTTGATTTCTTTAGAATTTAAGAAAGTAATTATGAAATCAGTCATTTCCAATGATCAGCGAACCTGCACAGAAAAAAAAATAATTAATTTCATATAAAACTAAAAATAAATTTTTAAACATTAAACTTAGTAAATATAAAAAATCTAGCAAATGTAGAATAAGATATACGATAACTAAGATAGGCTGTTAAGGGCAGGGTACGTTTAAAATTTAAAAGAAATATTATATTCGTCGTAATATAGTTATAGTAAGAATGAAAACTAAACGACATGGGTCGCAGTTTCCAAAAAATATTTAAAACTCCATCAACTTCCAGATTCATTGAATCTGCCCAGAAAATAACATAATTATTTATTTATGATTACAAATATAAAACTTAAAATTAATTTCGAATATATCTAATACAATTGTTCAGAAACAGAAATTTAGATTTGTACTACGTTTAACAATCAATAAAGTTGGATGTTGGAATTAAATATTATCAATATTGGTTTTGTTGGTTTGATTGTAAATCATAGAGTTGAATATTAATGTTCGTAGTATTGTTTTGGAATTATTATGACATCAACAGGTAACACTTAAGACGGTAGGCTTCATGGGCTTGGTAAGTTCTATCAAATAATCACAACTTGCATGTTTAGTGTAATCACTTCCAATTTCAATCTTTCCACAAATCTGTAATTAAAAATTAATTTCAATATTTACACCAGAAATAAAATTTAAAATTTAAAAAAATGATTCCTCCATGTATTTAGAACCAACGGTAACATCTTTAAATTCTCACTTCGGCTCTATGATCGATTGATTCTGCACAGAAAAAAAAATCGTTATTTTTTATATTAAATTGTATAAAAAAATTAAGAAAATATTTAACACAATTAATAGTAAATGTGATTAATAAATAAAATAATGCGATTGTCTAAGAACCCCCAATAAGAAATATAATAATAATCTATTCTAATTAAATAACTAATTGATGAAAGTATAAGAATAGTCTTATGACTCAATTTTAATTATTTCAGTAAAAAATTTGCGAGAAATATAGATATAAAATGTTTCAGCTAGGTAGGTAGGTATTGGTAAGAACTTAAGGAACTAATTATAATATAATTGATGGTCACAATATATTCGTAGAATTATATTAAACATTAATCGATAAGGACTGTAGTTTCGATTGATTTCTTCATCGTAAATGTCTCGAGTAGTCTATTCTCTGTATAGTAGTTTCAAAATCTGCAAAGAATAACAAATATTAAAAATTTAAATTCAATATTTATGTAAGAAATAAAATTAAAGACTCCAAAAGCAATGATTTCATCATTTTCTTAGGACCAACGCTCTACTATTTGAACTCTCCTTATTTGTACAATCAATTGAATCTGCACAGACAAAACAAAGATTAGTTTATAAAAAATAACTCAAAAAAACTTAAAATTAAAATATATCTTAAGAAAGGAAAAAAATAAAAATTATCTAGCTAATTTAACTAAAAATTAATCCCTTCCCAATGTGACTTAATAAATAAATTAATTAATTTTCTAATAGAAATCTAAGGATAATAATAATAAACTATTTTGGTTAGGCAGAATCTAAGTAGCTAAGTAGTAGTATTAATTTCCATTTTTGTAACAAAAGTTATAGAAAAATTGGAATTGATAGTTTTATAATAATAAAGGGGGTAGGTGGTTGGTTTAACTTCATTTTCATAATTTGAACGATTGGATTAGTCGACAATTTGAAGTTTAGTCGTTCCAAAAACCTGCACAGAAAATAACATCAATTAATTTAGTAAAAATAAATGTGAAAAATACAATGGAAAATTAAGGTTGAACTTGTTTCTTGATTTCCTTAGAATTTAACAAAGTAATTATGAAATCAGTCATTTCCAATGATCATCGAACCTGCACAGAAAAAAATTAATTAATTTCATATAAAACTAAAAATAAATGTTTAAACATTAAACTTAGTAAATATAAAATATATTAGTAGGAAAAATATAAGAAATAAAACGCAAATAAAACGCAAATAAAATTAAATTCTAGCTAATCTAGAATAAGGGGAAAATTATGATAAAATTGTAACGATATAAGATAACTAAGGTAGGCTGTTAAGGGCAGGGTAGGTTTACAATTTAAAATAAAAATATAATATTCGTTGTAATGTAGATATAGTATGACCGAAAACTAACGACATGGGTCGCAGTTTCCTAAAATATTTAAAATCTCATCAACTTTTAGATTCATTGAATCTGCACACAAAATAACATATATATTTATTTATGATTACAAATATAAAACTTAAAATTAATTTCGGATATATCTAATACAATTGTTAAGAAACAGAAATTTAGATTTGTACTACGTTTAACAATCAATAAAGTTGGATGTTTGAATTAAATATTATCAATATTGGCTTTGTGGGCTAGTTCGATTATAAAATCATTTAGTTGAATATTCATGTTCATAATATGGTTTTTGAATTATTATGACTGCAACAGGTAATACTTGATCACAAATTCACAAATCTGTAAATAAAAAAAATGATTAAAACTTAATTTCAATATTTACATAAAAAATAAAATTGAAAATTTGAACGAATGAATGAATTCTTCCACGTATTTGGTGTCAATGATGACATCTCTTCGGCTCATCTGTGATTCCTATTCCCTGTATAGTAGTTTCAAAAATCTGCAAAGAATAACAAATATTAAAAATTGAAATTCAATATTTAAGTAAGAAATAAAATTAAAGAATCCAAAGGCATCGATTTTATCATTGTCTTAAGGCCAACGCTCTACTATTTGAACTCCCATTGGTTTGTACAATCAATCGAATCTGCACAGACAAAACAAAGATTAATTTACAAAGAATAACACAAAAAAACTTATAATTAAAACAACTTATAAAACGAAAAAATAAAATTTAAATAATCTAACTAATTTAACTAAAAATTAATCCCTTCCCAATGACTTAATAAATAAATAAATAAACTTTTTAATAGAAATCTAAGGATAATAAAAATAAACTATTTTGGGTAGGCAGAATCTAAGTAGTAGAACTAATTTCCAGTTTTGTAATAAGAGATATAGAAAAATTTGAATCGATAGTCTTATAATAATAAAGGGGGTAGGTGGTTGGTTTAACTTCATTTTCATAATTTGAACGTTTGGATTAGTCGACAATTTGAAGTTTAGTCATTCCAAAAACCTGCACAGAAAATATAATTAATTAATTTAATAAAAATAAATATGAAAAATACAATGGAAAATTAAGGTTGATTTCGTTTCTTGATTTCTTTGGAATATAACAAAATAATATAGAATTCAGTCATTTTCAATGATCATCGAACCTGCACAGAAAAAAAATTAATTAATTTCACATAAAATAAATTTTTAAACTTAAACATTAAACTTTTAAATATAAAATATATAAAAAAGAAAAAATCTAGGTAAAGTAGAATAAAGTATACGATTACTAAGATAGGCTGTTAAGGGCAGGGTTTGTTTAAAATTTAAAAGAAATATTATATTCGTTGGAATATAGTTATGATAGTTATAGTAAGAACGAAAACTAAACGACATGGGTCGCAGTTCCCGAAAAATATTTAAAATCTTATCAACTTCCAGATTCATTGAATCTGCCCATAAAATAACATATATATTTATTTCAAGTTAGACAAAAAACTACTTATATAATAAATACAAATATAAAACTTAAAATTAATTTCGAATATATCTAATACAATGGTTAAGAAAGAGAAATTTAGATTTGCATACTACGTATAACAACTTATAAAGTTGGATGTTTGGATTAAATATTATCAATATTAGCTTTGTTGGTTTAAATGTAAATCATACAGTTGAATATTCGTGTCCATAATATGGTTTTTGAATTAATATGACTACAATGGGTAACACAAGACGATAGGCTTCATGGATTTGGTAAGTTCTATCCAATAATCGCAACTTGCATGCATTTAGTTATCACTTCCAATATCAATCGTTCCACAAATCTGTAATAAAAAAAATGATTAAAAATTAATTTATATAAGAAATAAAATTTAAAATTTCCACGAATGATTCTTCCACGTATTTAGAGTCAACAATAGCATCTTTAAATTCTCACTTTGGCTCATCTGTGATCGATTGAATCTGCAGAGAAAAAAAATAGTTATTTTTCGTAATAAATAATAATAATTTACATAGAAAGAACCAAGGGTAAAATTTTTTATGAAAATACATTGATCGTTAATTAGTATTTGGTACATTAAATCCATACATGTAACCAAAACAAAATCAACAAGAAGCATTTGTTTTTCATGATCTATAAACTATTCAATAATCGAAATTTAAATCTCAATTAACTGCTTTGCAAAAAGATTTACCACGTTAAAAAGAGATTAAAGTAATCAAAACTACTTCAAAGATTATAATTGATAAGAAATTTAAAAAGAAAAATAATGAGAAAACCACTTTTACCATGGGCCTAAACAATCGACACCATTCACTAATGCTATCTTTAAACGATCGATAATTGGAAAAGTTTACCAACAATTTCATCAAAAATTACTCCAATCGATGCACCAAATACTTAATTATCACTTTGTATATTAATTTCGAAGTAATTTAAGAGAATTATTTAAGTATATGCAATTTTGCAATGCCTTGTTACACGTATCACACCATTAAAACTTAATTGAACAAAACACTTTGTTTATAACAACAACAGCGAGCCAATCAGAAGCCGGTGTTTTTGCGACAATAATGAAAACAAGTTAGCGTCAATTGTTGTGGGTATAGTTTTTAAATGGAATGTTATAAAGCGACCTAAAGATTTCAATTCAAAAAAATGTACATGAAAAATTTACATAATAAATATTTCGTTGTAACAAAGCTTCGGTGTATGTCTTTAATGATGATTTTTTTCAATTATAAATCTAAAAAAAATGACCTAAACGATGTAATACCAGTGGCTTTGAATAATTTTAAATCAATTCATTTAATTCCTAACAATGCTATTGCCAATTGGCAGATTCTGCAAAAAAAAACTTCTTCAAACTTCTCTGCAAATAATTTTGAACACTTTTCATTTATTGTAAAATAAACTCGTATTAATCAATGAGATTATAACAATAATTCAAATTGGTGTAATAATAATCGTGATAAATATGGTTTCTAAGAAAAATGGTTCAAATATTGGCTAAACGTAAACATCACTAAAAATAAATATAATTTTGACAAGTAGATAATGGGAATAAATCAATCAAATTATGATAAAAATAAGGGACATATCACGGAAATATTAACTTTTAATAAACAAACATTTTTTTTCTTCGATAACACCATTAAATCCATAAGTTAAGACGCATAAATTGGGGTTATAAATGAAAATGTATCAATATAAAATATATGATTTTTGTTAATTAAAATTGAGTTTTTATCTTTTTCAAATGAGAAAACAGTCTCTTTGTTTATAATTTAATCAATCATTGTTTATCTAGTTCTCTTCTCGTATGCCTAATTGTCTAATGCATTGATTAACAAGTGGTTGAAATAATGCAATTTTAGTGGCCTTTTTTTGCAAAAAAAAAATCGAGAACAATGTTGAAGTTTACAAAACTTTTATTGTTGAAGTTGATAATGTTTTATCTTTATACTTATGTGTTTAGTGCAGATTTGCATCAAAATATTTTGTAAGTTTTTTTTTTGGAAACAAAGGGGGATGTTGCAGAATTGATAACAAGATATATTAAACTAACAAAATGGTTTTTTTTTTTGTTGTAGAAACAATAATATGAATTGCTCTGACTATTTAACGATGTATTCTTTATCTTCTGCCAATTTTACCGATTGTATCATTAAATATGCCAGACCGGTGACGATTTGCGAAGACTGTGTGGAACAATATATAGATTTAGTGAATAGTTATAATAATTTAACAACTGTAAGTATATATTGGGAAAATTTAAAAAGTCTGAGTTGTAAATTGATTGGGGTTTTCAGGAGTCTGATGTACAAGGATTGTGTCGAAATAGATATGTGGATTTGGATCGATTACAAGTTATTAAGTCCACGTTTGATTCGTATGTGCATTTATGGGAACGTGCGAAATGTAATAGTAGGTATTTTTCTGTAATTCCAATCTATTAAGCAGTGTAAGTAAGTTCTCGCTGTTTTGCAAGATATGGCGCTAGCAGTATTAAATTGATTATTTTGACCGAACTTTTTTTTTCGCTGGAAAGCTATGACATATGCCAACAATATTCAACATACATTGTTTTGATTTTCACACATCAATTTGTGTTTTTCACGCATCGAAAATGTCTACTTTTGAGCCAAAAAAAGTGTATTTGCGGGGAATTTAGCTCCATGATTTTTTGATGAAGAAAACGGCCGCTGAAACTCATCGTGTGCTGCTGGAAGTTTACGGGGATCATGCTCTATCTGAAACGACTTGTAGAGATTGGTTTCGACGCTTCAAAAGTGGTGATTTCGACTTGGAGGACCGTGAACGAGGTGGAAGGCCTCAAATATTTGGTAAAAGGTAATGCTCTGTAGTTGGTGGGATCAGAAGGAAGTCATCTATTATGAGCTGCTGGATCCAGGTAAAACCATCACCGGTGATTACTATCGAACAAAATTGATTCGTTTGAACCGAGCAATCAAGCAAAAACGGCCAGAATATGCGTCCAGACACGAGTCGATAATTTTTCATGATGACAATGCTCGGCCACATCGTACTTCCGCGGTGAAAAACTACGTTGAAAATGCTGGATGGGAATCGCTACCCCACCCGCCATATAGTCCAGACTTGGCACCTTCTGACTACCACTTGTTTCGATCCATGCAAAATGCCTTGTCCGGAATACGCTTCACTTCAACGGAGGGAATCGAAAATTGGCTCGATGCGTTCTTGGCCTCAAAAGACGAACGGTTTTTTTGGGAAGGTATTCATAACTTACCGGAAAGATGGGAAAAAGTCGTACCTTCCGATGGACAATACTTTGAATAACATAATAATTCATTTTTTCATGAAATAAAACCATTTTTTTCAACAAAAAAACAGCGAGAACTTAATGTAATTAAATCTAATATAAAGCAAAATTGTTCAGCCCATTTTGTAAAAGGAATATGAAATTCTTTGTTGTTTTTGGCAGATTGTTATACCACAGACAGTGGAGGCTTACCGAACCAATTGTCCAACGATACTCTAACGTTTCAAGCCAAATTTAGTGCAGTCTACGAGTGCATTTTACACGAGCAAAAACTCAAGCATGACAACGAAACGCTTTGCAGAAATTGCATGGACGCCTATGTTGACCTCAACTTTTTCTACGATGGTCTTAAACACAAAGAAAGCGATCATGTAATTTGCATGGACATTGTTGATATTGTAAGTTAAAAGCTGGGCTCAAGTGTACTTAAGCACATCCACAATCTGACAATGTTGCATTTTCGACTTTTTTTTTAATTTAATTCGCGATATTTTTGTTGATTCAATTCTAATATGGTATAATTCTCTCATTGGTGGCTAAATTTTCATTATGGACCGATTTAATCGGGAATTAAATTAAAAACAAAGTCGAAAATGTGTGCTAAAGTACACATGAGGCAAAAGCTGTTTACCTGTGTTTACGATTTTAAAATAGTTCGTATTTTTCAGATGAATTCAACGAGGCAAATATGGAGCCAGGATATTAAATGTTGTCATCTTCGCCAACACAATGAATATCTCTTTTTAGTTTCGTTGTTAATCGCGTTTATGTTGCCTATTTTATTTTATATTTTAACCGGATGCCTTTCCAATCTTGTCAGACCTAATATTGTTAATCGTAAGTTAAATGACTTCTAAAAATGAGTGATGAAAATAACTTATATTGTTCTTTTTGTCAACAGAAAGTCGAATTGCTGAATGTTTGAATAGTGCTTCGACCAGTATTCAAAGATAAACTTAAAATATTGTTAAAACGATGATTATTTTTATTAAGTGAATGATACAGAAGTTGTCGAGATCTTAATTACAAAAGTTTATCATATAAATATATTTTATAAAAAAAGAGTAATAATGCGTAAACATAAAAGTTGGAATAGTAATAAAACGTTTATCGATGGCGAGCTTTTTTATTGTTGGCTTTTTTCGCACTGTTGGGCGTCGCATTGTTTACCGTGGAATTATTGGTTTTGTGCTTCGCCGACGTGCTCAGTTCTTTGCCGCCGTTGTTAAACGTCGTGTCTTTGGGGCTCATTGTCGACAAACTATCACCCAAACCGTTTTGAATGTAATTGTGTATTGTTGTACTATTCGTGGAATTCTTCCCCGTCGTTTTCGTGCTACCCACCAACTCATGATTGTTCAACGCTGAACTATTCGTCGTAACTGTCGACGGTAAATTCGTATCTGAACTATCTTCGTTCGTTTGCGACTCAGTTTCACTATTTCGTTCATCTGTTTGGGAAATAAATGGGACACTTAAGAATAATACTACAGCACATTTCAAATACCAAGAAATAAAAAGCTCTATAAAAAAGTTCTTTTGATTTGATAAAAAGCGAAAAAAAAAACCTCCACCTTTTGAAGTTATATATAAAATAAATAAATAGTAACAAAATTCAAATACAAATTTATTGATGAAATCTAAAAAATATATTTTGTAACATGCAAAAATAACAACGAAGTCTAATTTAAAATTGTCTCCTTTTATAAATAAACATATTTACTAAAAACTTAAAAAAATAATAATAAATGATGAAATAGCAGTGCATGAAGAGAAAAAAAAAATAGAAGATGCATTTTTTTTATAATCGAAACTATGAAAAATCGTAATCACTCTTACTTTTTTCCTGGGACTGATCGACAAGACCACTAACAGCCTGAAAAAGAAATTAATTCACCAATTAGCATTTCCAATGATCACCCGGAAATGTGGTGGGATCATGATAAAAACTTTATCGATCCCCACAAACCATAAATTGGCATCAACTTACGGCCATCGATGTGATAGAAGACTTGGAAAACAATCGTTCGGCTTCCTTAAACTTCCTGTTTCGCTTGTCGGTTTTGGAGTTGGTGCTCTTGTTGCTGGCCAAATATCGATCCCATCCCCGTATAATGTTCCCGTACAATTGCGTGTCCTCCAAGTAGGAGCCCTCGAATGCATAGATTTGGCGCTCCAAATTCGCCAAAGTATCCTACAAAAGAAAACATGTATGGATCATCTTTCGGCTAGAAAAGACATTCCAGAAATTTCTTCGGCAATCGCCAATCCACTTACGGCAATCTCTGCTTTTCGCTTGACCAATTCGGCCAGCTCGTTTCTAGCGTCAATGCTAGTCGTTTGTTTCGAAGCCATTTCGTTCACCATCTGTCAAAAAAAAAAATGCATTCATTTACAAATTTAATCCGAGGCAAATAATTGCAATCAAACCAATGCATTTTCCTTATTGAAAATGCCTGATAAATCAATGAAAATCTACCTTGTAGGCATGCAATGTTTTCGTGGATCTCAGCGAACAAAAAATGCGATGCTTATTTGTTTCACTGACGTTAACATAACCTCAAAATGCTCACCTTCATTTGTTTCGTACTTTGATAATTTTAAGTTATAAAGTACAAGTCCCTGTGAGTTTCACTTGTTGTTTGTAGTAATAAAATATTGATTTTTTTCTAATTTAGTGTTTGTTTTTATTGGTATAAAGCTCGAATTGAGAATGTCGTACTTATCGCGAGTGGCACAAGCGGACGCTACGAAACTCGATAGCGAAATTATACAAATATTGAAAAAACAAATATTTGAGGTTACAAAATATCTACCTGTAAGATTTTATTTATTTTACAATAAAGATTTCAGTTAATGAATTCAAAGATACAAATGATTATTTTCCCTCCCTCCCCCATCTTCTTACAAAATTAATGGAAGTCTAGTTGGAAATTTTCAAATGATTAAATTCAATGAAAACAAGGCTAACTTTGGTTTGGAAAGGCAGGGAAAATCAGGGAATTTTCATTGTATCTGGCTTAATGTTTTGGCTCAAGTGTACTTTTGCACACCCACAATCTGACAACGTTGCATTTTCGACTATTTTTTTAATTTAATTCGCGATTAACCCTCCTCACCCATCTTCTTACAAAATTAATGGAAGTTTAGTCGGAAATTTTCAAATGATTAAATTCAATGAAAACAAGGCTAACTTTGGTTTGAAAAGGCAGGGAAAATCAGGGAATTTTTATTGTATCTGGCTTAATGTTTTGGCTCAAGTGTACTTTTGCACACCCACAATCTGACAACGTTGCATTTTCGACTATTTTTTTTAATTTAATTCGCGATTAACCCTCCTCACCCATCTTCTTACAAAATTAATGGAAGTCTAGTTGGAAATTTTCAAATGATTAAATTCAATGAAAACAAGGCTAACTTTGGTTTGGAAAGGCAGGGAAAATCAGGGAATTTTCATTGTATCTGGCTTCATGTTTTGGCTCAAGTGTACTTTAGCACATCCACAATCTGACAATTTTTAATTTAATTCGCGATTAAATCGGTCCATAATGAAAATTTAGCCACAAAAGAGAGAATTATATCATATTAGAATTGAAATAACAAAAATATCGTGAATTAAATTAAAAACAAAGTCGAAAATGCAACGTTGTCAGATTGTGGGTGTGCTAAAGTACACATGAGCTCTTACTTAAGCTTTATTTACAGTAAAAATTTTATTCATAATCAATTTTACTGACTTAAACTTTAATTTTAAACTTGAACTTTCTCTGTAGGTAAAAATGCAATTTTAAACTCTTAAATCACTCGTTTTCGTTATTTTTAGATAAGTGTAACATTAAAATATGATTCAGAGTTGACGCTATTGTTACGACTGTTTTTATTTCGATATACCATCTACAAAAATCATGCCACTGTTGGACAACAATTACTGGCCATCAAGTATAACAATTTAACGCCAAAGAAGCTCTACTTGTACGCCCTGTTGACCCATGGACTGTCCTATTTAAAAGACCGGATCCATTCGATGAAAAGTTCACGATTTCGGAGTATAAATCTAACGAAACTTATCGATAGAATCGATGGATTTATCTTGTTGGCCAGCTACATCAACTTTTTGATATTCCTGAAGAATGGCAAGAAACCGTTGTTGGTTGATCGGATTTTAGATTTGGAACAAGTCACCACGGTGCGCAGATATATGAACAATAATATTTATATGTTTATGAATCGGGAAATAATGTGGCACACGTTTATTGTAAGTTTTTTTTTTGGGGGTGCCTCAGGATAGAACAGGCCATAAATTTTTCAGTTTTCAATAAACTTATTTGGCTTTTAGGAACTATTAGTCATCATTCTTCCACTGATCAATTATCACAGTATTGTGCGAAAGATTCGAGGTTTTGGTGCTTGGATTAACAGTGGTACGAAAGAAGTGGAGGAAGTCAAAAGAATTTTTGATTTGTCGACGAAATGTCCGCAGTGCAAGGAAAAGCCAATTCTTCCGTTCCATATGAATTGTTCGCATATTTTTTGCTATTATTGTCTGAAGGTTTGTGGATATTTTATAAGACATAACTTGAGAGACTAAAGTTTTGGTTTTAGGGGAATTTGGATGCGGATTTAGACTATCAGTGTCCCGAATGTGGATTTGCAGGGAAGAAATGTATTAAATTTATTATGTAATTAACTAATTTTTTTAATTATTTGTAATTTGTTTTTAATAAAATATATGAATTTATCTATATGAAGGTGTTTTATTTGACTTTATTTATTTGCAGAATTATAATGAAATATTAAAAAATTGAGGCATATTAAAGGGAAAATGGTGTAGGAGAAACAAAGAATATGACAGTAATTTTGGGTAATCCACCGAAATAAAAAAAAAACTAGATATATTATTAAATATTCTGTAAAACAAGGTTTAAATTTTTGGGCTTATCGTTTAAAATCTCCGAGAGAACAGCTTAAAATAACCGGGGAAGAAATGTATTAAATTTGTTATGTAATTAACTATTTTTTTTAATTATTTGTAATTTGTTTTTAATAAAATATATGAAATTATTTATATGAAAGTTTTTATTTGAATATATTTATTTGCAGAATTATAATGAAATATTAAATAATTGAGGTATATTTTATTGAAAAAATAAATGGGAAAAGGTTTGGGAGAAACAAAGAATATTTCAGTAATTTTGGGTAATCCAACGAAATAAAAAAAAAGTAGATATAATATTAAATATTCTGTAAAAAAAGGTTTAAATTTTTGGGTTTGTGTAAACTTTGTTTAAACATTTAGGAATAATTTTGGATAAAATTTGAAAAAAGCATGGCTTTGATTGATAATTTTGACATTATTAATCCTTCAAAATATATTTTCAAATAGTTTAAGCGTTAGTCCATACATTAAACCCCAATTTTAAAGGCTAAATTTAAAAGAAATCATTAAAAATGCGAATGGAATTTAGTTTTCAAATTTAAATTTCTTTATACAGCGATCTAATTGTTGATTGGTCGTGGCGCTGCGATCGCGTTATTGTTGATGGAAGTTTAGAAGCGTCGCGTCTTTTGGATTGTGCTTTTAATGTGTTGGCTATTTAAAAAGTAAGATTATTTATTAAATCTGTGATAAAGTTAGGAAAAAGTTTTTTAAATTGTTAACTAAAGTGTTTAGTGAGTTATTGAAAATATAATTTTGATTCAAGTAAGTAAAATTCTGGGCTTTGGCTTACATTGATTCTGGGCTTGTTTTATTCCTTGAGCTTCATGTATTGGGTAGACAAACCTTATCTAATGATAAAGCTTGTCTTTGGAAATCAAATACATATTTATTTCAAATTAGTTCGTTTAATTGCATTTCTCCAATTTCGAAGCAATTGTATTTAATTTCTCAAAAAAAGAAGAAAAAAAATGGAGCATTTTGGTCAGCGTCGGTTTGGGTCGTTCGGGTTCTTGGTTTTCAACAAACCAATTATTGCCAAAATTTACTTTTAAAAGTAGAAAATCCCTAAATTTATAAGATATGTAGCAATAAGTTTTGTCGTATTTAATCGAATTTCTTTAGAAAAAAAAACATTATTTTCTTGAAGTAGCTTGTTGACAAAAAACAAAACAAAGTCGTGAATGAGGGATTATCTTATTGGCTGAAACAGTTAATTGGATTACCACAGAATTAATCTTTAATGCATGTTATTATTGTACTTGCTTTATGCATTGCAAGGCCAGCAAGGCCAATACGTGTAGGCAACCTGGCATATCGTTAATGTAAAGCTGATTGCCTAACTGTTGCATTTAATTCCATTTTTTAAAAAAAGGATATAAAACTCCAAAAAAAAAATATTAAAAGCCTAGAAAAATCGGGTTGATTATAAAAATTATCACTTGATAAAATTTTTTGAAGCAGATTTGAATATTATTTAATAGAAATTGTTGGCGAAAGTGTAAAAAAAGGATTGGGGAACAGCGTAAATGTCATTTGTATCAAGTATTGAAACTCCGAAGATATAATATTTGGTTATTGCGAGCAAATTCAAGAGATTTAGATCATTGATAGATCTCTTTAGCAGAGGTTTATTTTCTGTTTTGTTAGGTTTCACATTTTAATTTTCTTTTCTCATGGATTTAAGCCAAAAAAAGTATTTACATTAATAATTCAATTTCTCCATT
Organism: Sisyra terminalis; assembly: GCA_958496175.1. Lineage (NCBI taxonomy): Eukaryota > Metazoa > Arthropoda > Insecta > Neuroptera > Sisyridae > Sisyra > Sisyra terminalis. Next base: position 50,440,716 of record OY292278.1, on the reverse strand, counting down.
TTTGTCCACCATATTTCCCTTCTTATTTCCTTTCTTCCTTCCGATTCGTAATGTATTATAAATCAAATTTTCCTAATGGATAAAAGTTATTACAAGGACAATTTAAGTGTTAAGTTCTACAATAATTTTAAGTACCATTAAGAGCTAGAAAAGTATTTTTTTATGAGCCATAGACTGATTCGAAAAAAATGATGATTTTTTTTTCTTAATTATATCGAAAATATTGTTGGGAATGACAAAAAAAAATCTTGTGAAAGTTTAAGCTCTTAATATTAAGAGGTGCCACATCGCAAATTTCGATTTTCCATTTAAATAACATGGGAACAATATTCTCTTGCAATTTGGAATTTTATAGCTCACGTTGGTGACAGTATTTCGGAATGACCAAGATATATTCTTGTAGAAAATTGAATGATCTACAAAAAAGGTCTTGTACAAGTTTTTGATATATTTATTCCTTCCAAAGTGATTCGAGGTCAAAGTTGAACTAAAGAGAAATTTTAATATTTTTTCAATTTTTTGACGCAACCATCAATTTTATGAGAAAATTTTATAGGACATTTTTTGTAGATCATTTTTTTTGCTATAACCTATCTTTATAAAAGTTTTTGATAATTTTCACAGGTCCAAATTATTTGCATTAAACTGAAAATTCCCTGAATTATATCTTTAACAGAATTTGTTTTTTTATTTTAATTAAATAACTTAGAACCTGTGAAAAATATTAAAAACTTTTATAGAAATAAGTTATAGAAAAAGAAATGTATTTTTCACAGGTCTTAAGTTATTTGCATTAAACTGAAAATTCCCTGAATTATTATATTTGGAACATATTTTTTTTATTTTTTTTTTATTTTAAATAATTAACTTAGGATCTGTGAAAAATATCAAAAACTCTTATATAGATAAGTTATAGAAAAAAGAGTGCTCTACAAAAATGTCCTATAAAATTTTCTCATAAAATTGATGGTTGCGTCAAAAAATCAAAAAAATATTAAAATTTCTCTTTAGTTCAACTTTGACCTCGAATAACTTTTGAAATAATAAATATATCAAAAACTTTTACGATATCTTTTTGGTAGATCGTTTAATTTTCTGCAAGAATATACTTCGGTGATTCCGAAATATTGTCACCAATGAGAGCTATTAAATTCCAAAGTGCAAGAGAATATTGTTCCCATGTTATTTAAATGGAAAATCGAAATTTGCGATGCGGCACCTCAATACTTAATATTAAGAGCTTAAACTTTCACAGGATTTTTTATTGTCATTCCCAACAATATGTTCGATATAATTAAGAAAAAAAAATCATCATTTTTTTTGAATCAGTCTAATGAGCAATAACTTTTTTGCCTAATTTTTTGAAAAAAATTGACCTCTTTTTGTTCTACCATTGCACCAATGCATAAAATAATAAATTTTAATTTACATTTTAGGTGATATTTACGTGAGAGTGCCTCTTTGGGATCAATGGATTGGATCTATGGCAGAGATGGTGATGCAGAGTTGATGATTGCAACTACTTGAAGACATCAGTCAAGCTAAGATTTTTTTTATACAAAATAACTGTTTTGAACCAAAAATTGTTGGGATATTTAGGAATATAATTTCTTTAGACTTTGGATTCCAGGACATCAATTATTGTTGTAAAGCAGTTCAAATCTTGGTTGAATAAATGTTTAATGTGTTTTTTTTACTCCAAATGGTTCAAAACAGTTTAAAAAATGTTTTCAAAGCTAATTTTATCCCAAATATTTATCAAAGATCTACAAAGATGTGGCTGTAAATGCTAACAAAAGTAAAACTTCTTCAGACTAAGAAAAATCAATTTTTTGAATCTAAGAATTCATTTTTTTAGTTGTTTAAGTCACAAACTATATATTTATACTGTAAAATGTTCCCTAAAATGTTGAATTTTAAAGAAAGTCACTAAGAATTGTACAGATTTTTTCATAGCTTTAATTTCATGGCTTTTTGACCCAAACTTTTACCAAATAAACAAAAAGTGACTCCTTAAAAATAAATCCCATACACAAGAAGAAAGAATACATCTTAAATTTTATTTTTCAAATTTATGAATTGTTTTTTTCCTGCAATTTCTATAAAAAATTTTTGTTCCCATTAACCAATTGGTTTCATATGCAGTCGTATCAATTACATTGAAAAAAAAAGCAATGACTTTCACATAATATGCCGTTGGGGAAGAATGTTGCCTTCAGCAACGAGTGCAGTTTAACCGCGTGACAAGGAAGTGCTTTTATGCCACTTTATGCATATATTGCCCCCTGTTCACTTGTTTGTCCTGGTTTACACAAGACAAGACCTTGTAATTGCATAAAAATTGCATGTAAATCCATTGAACCACCTTATCACTTATACTCGAACTTAAAAAGTTAATTAAAAAGGCGTTACAGGAACGGCAGGAAACATTAAATAACATAACTATCGATCGTTGTTTTTGTAATTAATTATTAGTACCTAGAATCAATTTTGACGGTTATCATATAAAAGACTTTTTTTTCGGTTTGCTCTGATTTAAATTTGCATATAGTTTGTGGTAATCTGTTATCAATTTTCTTCGAATTTCTTCGATGCTGCTTATAGTAATCACTTTCTCATTGCATGCAATTTAAGTGCATAACGCTAGTTGTGGTCTTTATCGTTTAAATATTTATATATATATAATAAAACGTTCATTATATAAATGGTGTGGCATGTTGTGGCTAATCACTTTTGAATGGAGATCAGATAAAGTAATATGAGGAGTTAAACATTATCATTAAACTTTGAATTCAATTTTTTGTAAATCAATCATTTTGTGATTTTCGATGCAATGATAAGGAAGAGAGAGTTTATACGTTTTTTTTTCTGAAATATCAGGATTATTATATCTGGCATATAAAAGATTTTATTGATTTAATATTATGTATAATTAACAATTAAAAACTGCTTTGTGTGTTTGTGTGATCTAATTGTGTTTGCAAATGCAACTGCAGAATGCATCAATGATTAAAACTTGTTTTCTTGTTTCAAATACTATTGGGAATGTTTACTTTAAAAAACAAACCTAATATCTACAATTTTGAATACAAATAAAGCATTTCCTTATTAGAAAAACAACAAATAAAAAAAACTTTTGATTCATTTTAAAAGGGAAATTTTTGAAACCATAATTCTTTCTAGTTTTCTGACAGTTTCTTCAAGAAATCGTTAGTTATGCAATTATGATTTTCTATAACTTCTTGGACACTTTAACAGGTGATGATTACAAAAAAAGCACCCGGTTTTTGCCAACTAAATACTTAAAATTTGCAATGTAATTTATATCAAAAGTTGCCTGCTATTTCTGATTTTTAGAAGCTTGATTAATGAGTCCTAGTAGGACCATTGTACTCTATCGTTTTTGGTTCTTTTTCTAGAGGGTAAGACCTGCTTTTTGAAATAAATCTAAACATGCATCTAATTTGGTTCCTATGGGGATATAAAAAGCAGCTTTCTCCTTTTCCACCTGTTTTTTACAAAGATTAGGTTCAGTATTTACTTCCAAAGTGTGTTTATTATGATTTTGATTGACTTCTTTGTCGAAAAAGTGCTAAAGAATGCTTGGTTTTTGATCTGTGGTTGAAATTTCAACTTGTGATGTTTGTAATTTGGGTTTCCCAATTTCAAAGGGGAAATCTATCTGGCTTGTTTCCACGGGGTAATTTTTAAGCCTAAATTTCGATCAATGACAATTTTTTTTCACATTTCAATCCTATTTGCAAATTTTGAACCCCAAAAAACTAATTTTTATTACAAAATAAATTTATTTAAACTCTATGAGTACTGATAAGTTCCATAAGTTCGTTTTTAAAAGAGTTCCAAACTAATCTAGACTGTTTTCGACTCATCGATCATGCGCACTTGTCCACGATTTTTAAACGTTTATTCAGCAAATTTTAAATGGAATTTTAATTTCGGTGGAATTTGTAGTTTTTGTTTTTTTTTTCTTATTTTAATCCTATTTGCAAATTTTGAACCCCAAAAAATAACTTTTATTGCAATATAAATTTATTTAAACTCTACGAGTACTGATAAGTTCCATAAGTTCGTTTTCACAAGAGTTCCAAACTAATCCTGATTGTTTTCGACTCATTGATCATGCGCACTTGTCTACGATTTTTAAACGTTTATTCAGCAAATTTTAAATGGAATTTTAATTTCGGGGGAATATGCAGTTCTTGTACGATATTGGACTAATTGGATCGAGTTTTAGAACTTAATTTGTAATAAAAAAATTTCTAATTCCATGTGGGAAAAATAAATAAAATTGTAGGAATTGTAGGATTGTATTTTGGAAGGTTTGGAGATACGATAAATGTCAGTTGGAGACTTATACTTGAGTTTATTTAATTTAAAGTAGATTTTACTGTTGAAAATGAAAGTAATTTTGAAGATATAGTTCTTTCGAAGGTTTTTCGATTTAAATATCCAACAGTTTAATTAATTTTGGAGTAGAGTCTTACAGGCAATCTAAAAAATAGGACTTCACTTAAAAAAGTATAGATGGTGTACCGATAGCACTCATATTAGAAGCTTTAGAAGTGTTTATCAAAATGGATTTAAACTAAATATTGTAAACTTTATTTCTTAATATTAGAATGTAAAAGTAGTCAAATACCAAAATGGTTATACCCATGAGAAACTTACCATTTCCTTAAAACATTACAATAGAAAAAATTGAAAAGAAAATCAAATACAATACAAAAATCTTTTTTATTGGACAGTAAAATATTCCATACAGAAAAAAAATGTACATTGTATCACATACAAATATAAAACGTGTACAAATTATAGATTTATATAGGCAATGTTAATCAATAACACATAGTACATAATATTATTATGGATGTTGGCTTCGTTTTTCTAAATCAAAAAGACATTTACAAAAAAAAGACAAATACTGATCTAATTATTATTATCATTATTTTACATTACAAAAGACATGGCCGATCACAGTGAAGAAGAAATTAAAAAATAATACACAAAATAAATAAATAAAGAAACAAGACATTAAACAAGTACAGCTTAGTGACGAGCTTTTCGTATTCAAAGACAAAGACAAAGCAGAAAAAGTACACTTACAGTAGTCAAAAGAATAAAAATTAAAAAAAATATTTACAGAAAATACTTTAGACTAGTAAACAATGAGATAAAGATTGAAAATTTACATACAAATAAATTAAGACATAAATAGTAAGAGTAGAAAGCAGAAGTAAAATGGTATTCTTAAAGTTGCTCTGATTTTGATCGGAAAAGAAGAGAAAATCAAAGATTTAAGAGTAGAATAAAATACAGAAGAGCAACCGTAATAGAAAGTTTTTAAATGACAAGAAGAAATATTCGTTTTGCAGAGCTTTCGCTTGGATAGTAAGCTCGAATTTGAGTTGAATTCAACTTGATATATTAAAGAAATTATAATATTTTTAATAAAAATTTATATATAATAAAAAAAAACATAATATGAATTAATACATTACACACCGTTTGATTACATTTATTTGATATTAATATTTAGGTAATTAATTTTATGTAAAGGTACATTATTTGAGAGAAGTATAGGGGCGGTATAATAGAGGGGTTGGTATATTTCGAGAAATAGTTGCGTGCGTTTTGAAAAAAACAATGTTAATGTTCGTTGTTTGTTTCGTTTTTCATTTGGTACCAAATGAAAGTGAAACAAAATTCTGGGACGTTGAATTGTCGGCGGGATATTCGATTACCTTTTGTCTAATATTGTTTGTGGACGGTGGGTCCGGTTTTTGTTACGGTCGCATGGAAACCGTTGTCCCAGTCGGCGTAATAATCGACTGTTCGCACTGAACCGTCAGGTTCAACCTGAAAACACAAATTTGGAAAATTTAGAGAAATATAACATTTTTGTTTTGTAAAGTTAGATTAAGCTTTTTGCAAGGATAGTATTTAAATTGGGGGAGGGATTCTTTGGAGGGAAGCAGAGCTTTTGTAGGGGATAAAACTTTATAATATTCCAAGCCATGTATCGAGTATAACAATAGTTTAATACAAATAAGTCGACAATTTTATTTTGTGCATTGTTTTACAGCATAGGGGGTAAAAGAATATCTTTAATTTGGTACACAGTGTAAGATAGTTAAGGCAAAATACTAAGTTAGTCTTAAGGGTAATATATTATTGCCCATTTTTCTTCATTACCCCTGATTTTCTTGGGAACTTAGAATTGTATCGAAAAAATGGAAAAAGTAAAAATTGTACACAATTCTATAGTCGAGTAGATGAGGTGGCACAAAAATTGAAATTTCTAGGTAAAAATATAAATTCTTAGCAATGAAATGTAACAATTTTTTTTTTTTGAATTAATTTTTAAGTGGTTATAAAAAGAAAATCGGACTTAAAATCATTTTTGAATCGTTCATTAAAAGCCAATTAAAACGAGGAAATTTTTTTACCAATGTTTTTTAAAAATTTGTACGCATCTCCCTGTTGCAAGATACTTTTATTTTGGGAATTTGGGAATTACTAATGCCTCTCCCTACTCTAGGGAATCTTTTAATTTATTCTATTAAAAATAAATTTTACCCCATTTTAAAATCTTAAATCTCTTAGGCTCTAGACTTAATTTCTCTTCCTCTTTTTATGGTGGCCGATGGATGTCTTCCCCGGATGCCAATTGCCATTTTTTTTTATATAAATCACTAAGTCCAAAGTCAATTTTAAACTGAGAAAATTTATTTATAGGAAAAAGTTTTAAATAAAGTTTGTGAGTCAAATTTTCTATGAACTTTGTATAAGTCAAAAGAAGAATTTTCGTGGCTAAAGTTTGCTAAAAATTAAAGTAGTTTAAACATAAACTACAATTAGGTTGACTAATAACTTAAATAATTGTTATTTTTCGTTGATTTTCGCAAAGATTTATTGACCAATTTTCCAAAAATCTGGATAGAATTACAAAGAATATCCTAAAATTGTGATGATTCACTTTCTGATGAATCATCACAAAGCAGTTACGGAGTGATCCAAACTACTTGATGACCACTGATGAAGATTGCTTGGCAATCGAAATACGTATCTGGGCAATATGTCACGAATATTTTGTTTGAACTTCTGTTCAAGTTTATGTTAATAAATTGGACTGCAATATATTTTATATATTGTATAGACATCCTAATAGTGCTTTTTTATTCATCAATTTATTGCTATTTCAATTTTGAGCAAGGTTTAAACAAGATTGAAGGTAAAACTTAAGGACTATCATTTGTGTTATTTCCAAGCATTGAAGTTCCCACATAAAAGCTCATACCAAACGAAAATATTGATAAAAATTGCCACTTAACTTTTATAGATTTTTGGAAAGCTACCTTTAGAATATTTTCCTTTTTACCCCTACAAAAATTTGGCAAACATCTTTGTTAGGCTTTGAAAGTGTAAAATTGTTTCTATTTGTTCAACAAAATGGTAATTCAAAGTTAAAATATTAATCCTTTCGTTTTACAATAAAATAATGACAATGTATGCATTCTACTGCATTTTGGGAGACTAATGACTTAACTATTGAATTTAAAGAACTCAAATTTCTTTCAAATCAAAGAAATATATAATAGAAAGCATAAAATTTAATTTGTGGGAATTATTTAATTTGTTGGAATTATTTAAACTCCTATCTAATTTGTGGGAACTACAAAATTGATTTATCACTAAAATTTACATCAATTTTATTGGATGATTCTAAATTGAATGATTTGAAATGATTTTTTCTTAATTATCTATATCTTTTTTAACTTTTAATGCTAATACTTGTTTTAGTGGAGCTAATTATATGTTTTCATCTAAAACTTATAACTTCTTACTTTTAAACCAATGAAATTTATAAAATAAGCTTTATACTCGAATTTTTTGTAATTGCAATGGGATTCTATCTTGTAGATTGTAGATCATAGGGAAATCCATTGAAAGCTTTGGTCAACTTTGGTTTTCCTAACCAATCATGTTCTTATTCAAAGCTTGTCTACTTTAGATTTTCAATCAATAATATTGAAGATTAAATTAAAAAGATCTAATTAATTTCTTATAGTTTTTGTTAAGAAATTTAATATTTTAAAGAATCATTGCATATGCAATCGGTTATCCTTTCCCGTTTCCCTCAATGCCTTTAAAAGTAATATTAAAACGTTAAATTTGTTGATAAACTCAAACATTTTCTTTATTATGTTTCCCATGGCAGATATTTACAAATAAGAAATAATCTCTTTAAAATTACCATTCAATAACAAGTAATAGGCCTTATTGAATTTAAATTAAGTATTGAAACGCCTTATTTGATGTTTTATAAACCCAACGTTAGCTTTTATCGGTCATATTTTAATTATAATTTATAATAATAGTTATTATTGGTTATTGTTTCAAAAAATTGGAGGTCTTTGAATAAATTTAAATGTTAAATAAGCGAAGAAAAAGCAATTGGTTTTATTGTGGGACAAATTTGGAAGATCAATTAAAAGAAAAGAAAGGATTTTAAACAAATTTTTCAAGATTGTATGACGTAGTGTCGGATTTAAATGGTAGGTTTTAAAGTCTTTGAATAGTGTTGCCAAAGTAAAAGAGAATTTAAATTAATTGAAGACAAATATCTATGGAGTTTTTTATTTTTTTTAGTACCCAGTAAGTATTTATACTATAATAGTTTTTGTTGACTTGAAACTGTCATTAATTTGTCTTTGTTTGAGACTTTTAAGGCAATCCAAAGTATGAAAAGTTTTTTAAAAAGGTATTTTACGGTGGTAAAATTAAATTAAGGAAAAAAAATTGGAAAAGTTTTGGACTTACCAGAGAATATTGTCCTTTGACAACTTCTCCGTCTCGTTCTTCCTTTTGGTGCTTGATGTCACCAGTATGAGGGTCGTTGACTCCATATTCGAATGCGTATCTTGGATGATCATCCTAGAAAAAATATAAATTAAATTAAAATCAATTGAAAAAAAAAACCATTTGAAATTTTTAAAAGAAATTTTAATTTTGTAATCGTAGGAATTAAAGACCAATGTAAACATTGGCAAATAAATTTGCCTACTAAATTAAATTAACTACGAATAAAATTTCCTTGTTTGAAATTTCTACCAACTTTTGTAACTCCCAATTTCTCTTCATAATATTAAAGGCTGAATAGTTTGTAAAAGTTTTATATTTGATGTCCTTTTTTCAACCTATATATCAAATTTCTTTTCCCTGGAAAGAATCCAAAAATTTCCAAAGATTCTAAAAATCTAAAAGTGGTAAGAAATCATAACTGAATTATTACATTTGAAATTATCCTACCAGAAAAATCATTTTTAAAAAAGCTGGACATAATTGCAAAGAATATTATTACATTGTAGTAAAATAATATTATTCCATTCCATTGGAATTTTGAATTAATTTTAAAATACCTTTTGTGTTTTTGTGATATGAAATAATTTTAAAAAAATATTGCTTAACTTTTCCCAATTTTTCTGAAAACTTGTAAAGGATTTAATAAAAGAAAATGCAACTTCTTTAATATATTAAAGTCTGTCCCCCTTCATATTCCTCCCCCTTCAAGAGTAAAAAAATGAAAATTTTTCAAAGATTTACAACAATTTTATTGGTCAATGAAAAAGAAATCCTGCTTTAAATTTTTGAAGTTCCTATACTTGATAGGGTCTTATACTTAGAATTATGAAATTTACCAGATATTTGGTCCATCATATGAATTTTAAATATAGAAAAAAATGTTTTCTTATTCCAACTTTAATAGACATTTAGGACATTTGAAAGCATATAATTTTTTATGGGGAAACCCAAAGACAATTAATTTGTTGTATTCTTTCATTGAAAATGATGATTGATTAATTCCCAATGAAATTATAATCCTCAATTATCTATTGATTTAAGTATAATACACTGCAAAGCATTAATAATTATTGATTTTCTTTCACCAAAAAAATGAATATCAGGCAGGAGTCCCAACTAAAATTTCAACCACCAACCTACATTCAAAGACTCATTGTAGCCTCTAACATTTAATTTTGATTTTTTTTTTCGATTTCTGTAAAGATAATTGTTTTCAAAACATTTAAATCCACTGTAGAAAACGGTTTTTAGAATAACATTTTTTTTGGTAAAATTTGAAGTTTTATCCACTTCATTTATGCAAATAATTTCGGTTTAAAATATTAAAAGTTAATGCCAAATAGAAATATTGAGAAAAACTATGAAAATATACGAAAATTATCTACCAAAATCAATAAATTATCAGTCTCGAAGCTTTTAATTGTAAAACTTTTATAACGTATATTGTATAGGCAACTAACTAAGCATCAACGTTTTGCTGGTTGCCTACTCAACAAAAGCTCCTGTCAAAGATTTTCTAATATTTTAAAAAACTTATAAATTTTCAATGAAATTTTTCTCTTTTTGCCTAATACAGGTCCGGCTTTGAGTTTGTATTCCTTTAAATTTACTTCAAATGACTTTTAAGACTAAATTTTAAACATTAACAACCCCAAATGAGCAACGATTTTTTTATTGTGCCTTTCAAATTTTTAAAGCTCTAAAACGCTCGATTTTTCGAATAAAACTATATTATTTTCGTCAGGATCTGTGCCTATATGTTTCAACCCCCAACCAATTAAAAAATTACTCCAAATAATTTCAAAATTTGTTTAAAATCGATCCAATTAACCGAAGAGATTCAACTCGAAAAAAAAAACCATACATTCATTACACAATTCATTACGGCATGTGTAACACCTCAAGGCTACCGAATCAAAATCGAAAAGTATTTCACTTTTATTAATAACGAATAATATTCTAACCACACCAACCGGTTTCTGATTCGCAAGCCTAACTCGGAAATAAAGAATCGGGTGCCTCGCGTCTCTTGGGCCGACCTGATGGTCAATCCACCGTACACATACGTCTCCACTATATGGCACATACATAGACAACGTGCGGGATTGACCCAGATTCAGTGTACCAGAAGGACACACCCATATTGTATAAGAAGCGACACTCAACTCAATATTGGATTATGAATATTTTAAATTAGACCAAAACATGTTATTAACCAGCTAATACACCCTCCAGGGAAATCCACTTGAATCCATATTAAAAAACTACAGAAAAAAAAAATCAATCAATTGATGTCAAATGATATCAAACTCGTTCATCTAGTCTTCGATTTCTATATGGATTTTTTCTCGATCAACTTATGATCTAACTTTTGCCAAAGATAAAAATAGATAATACTCACGTAATATTCCAAATGTTTGGCAATCACAGGTTTAACAACGGCGGCTTGAGCTTTAACAATTGGCGCGCTATGCACGTATCCGGCCAAAGCTGGAGCGGCGGCGGCATATTGGCCTCCATGATAGCTGGCGCTGGCGTAGGCCGGCGCAGCGGCATAAGTCGCAACAGCAGGTCCTGCAGAATAAGCAGCGACTGCTGGTCCGGTCGAGTATGCGGAAATAGCTGGCGAAGCATACGAAGAAACCACGGCCGGACTGGCTACCACTTTAGAAACAGCAGGCGACACATACGAGGACGAATATCCTGGACTGGACACCACTTTGGAGACGGCTGGCGAAACGTACGACGAAGAATATCCGGGCGATGACACATATTTGGATGAGGCACCTGACGAATAGTAGCTAGAAACGGCTGGTGTGGCATAGCTGGAAACAACCGCTGGAGATGCCACGTATTTGGATACGGCGGGGGCGGCATAGGAAGAAACAACAGCTGGAGACGAGTACGAGGAAACAACAGCAGGGGCGGCTACTACTTTGGAAACCGCGGGACTGGCATAGGAGGAAACGAGTGCTGGGGATGAATACGAAGAAACTACAGCTGGAGCTGCATATGATTTAACTACAGCTGGAGATTGATACGAAGATACAACAGCAGGAGATGACACGTATTTTGATACGGCAGGAGTGGCATACGATGAAACTACTGAAGGAGAAGAGTATGATGAATAAGTTGCTGGAGCAGAATAAGATTTGACAACCGCTGGAGCGGCATATGAAGAAACAACGGCTGGTGCAGCATAAGATTTAACTACGGGAGCTGAATAGGATGCATAAGATGCAGGTGCTGAATAGGACGCATAAGATGCAGGTGCTGAATAGGATGCATAAGCTGCAGGTGCTGCATAGGATTTGACGACTGCAGGTGATGAATAGGATGAGTATGTGGTAGGTGCTGAATAGGATTTAACAACTGCAGGACTTGCATAGGAAGAAACTACTGCTGGTGCAGCATATGATTTGACAACAGCGGGAGATTGGTAGGATGAAACAACTGCGGGTGCAGCATAAGATTTAACAAGACCTGGAGAGCTGTAAGATGAAACTACGGCTGGAGAAGAGTAAGAGGAAACATACGATGGAGATGCATCGTATTTGGCGACTGCTGGAGTTGCATAGGAAGAAACAATAGATGGAGAAGAATAAGATTTGACTACGGCAGGAGCGGAATAGGAAGAAACCACTGCAGGGGATGCAACATATTTGCTGACAGCAGGAGATGAATACGATTGTTCGTAAGATGGAGCTGAATAAAATTTGGAAACAGCTGGAGTTGCGACCACTTTAGACGTATATCCTGAACTATATCCAGTGGCAATAGCTGGTGACGAGTACGAAGACACTAATTTTGAGGCCACAAGATCTGAGGACAAATGTCCTCCGACGGCCACCGGATCAGAGTAAACGATGTCGTTTTGGGCATATTTAACACTTCCGACACTGACCGAAGCGTGGCCTGGAGTGTATGAGGAATATTTAACTCCCGGAGTTACTGAGTAGCTAGCGACCGCTGGAGTGGCCGAGTACGAAGAAATAGCCGGAGTGGCTGAATATGAAGAATATGCTGGTGAAGCACTGTAACTAGCATAGGCTGGTCCTGTTGAATAGGACGAAACGGACGGCAATGTCTTTAGGACAGTGTGACATTTGAGGTGTCCATGTGTTAGATCAGGATCGTACGTGGCGCTTATTAGTGCAACACACGAAAGAATCAAAACGAGCGATAGCTGAAATAATATATTGGGAAAAAGTCACAAGAAAAAAAAATGTTGGAAACACCGATTAGGATCAGTTCTTACCTTTAATTTAGCCATAATTGTTAAAATGAATGTCCACAACACAGATATTTAATGCACTCGAGAACGATGAAAAGATTTATTCACAAAATTCGTATAGGGTGCGAGCCAGGAGCTCCTGATCGATACCCAAATCACGCACTGATAGTGGCGAATTTGGATCATTGCGTCTTATATACTGTGGGTTGGAACCTCGGTGCAGAACCACCCAATCTTCTGATACGAGTATGTTATGATCCAGTTTCACCACATTGATGAAATGCGAGCGAAGAAGTGTGTGTGTTAGAGAGGGAAAAGCAGACTTTTGCAGACTGTCCATCGAGTGTTTAATTATTGTAAATCGTTCGGTTGCTGCCGCTTAAGTGGTGTGTATGGCTTTTGATACACATATTGAGAGATATGTAATGGTAGAATGTGTGTTATGCATTTCATTTCACTTTCGTTGGTGTACGAGAGTCCATCGAGTGCTGGACCGTCGATAATTTGGAAATCTCGTTTGAGATTTTTCTCGTTGACGAAAATCGGCGTCGACTAGTTTTTCTTGCACTCAATTTGATTTGACCAACTGAAATTCTACCCGAAGAATTGAAATTTTGATCTTTTCGTAGTAAAAATTTAACAATTAGTTGTTGAGGATTCAATAATCAAAATTTGAATTTTATGTTGGACATCATTACATTTGTTTATGTTAATAATTGAAAATTTAAATTTTTCTCTAAAATTAGTTTGAATCAATACATTGGGAATTGTAGTATTCGAGAGTAAGAATAGAAAATTTACGTTTCTCATTGAACCATTTCTAATTTTTGAAAAAACAACAATTAATTTAAAAATTGAATTTGCTATTACATTATTGAAAGTTTCTAGTTTTATTTTCAGTCTTACAGTTACTCTTCAGTTGTGTAAGTTCCGATTTTTTAATTGTTATCGGAAGAAACTCAAATACAGATAATTTATTTAAAAAAAAGTATACAGATTTAACTATATAACTGCCCTTCATAAAGTTGAGCAAAATATCTTAATAATGTGTCCAACATATGTTCATCAGTCGTAAAAATTTGGTAATAATTAACTTTTTCCGTTGAAAATAAAAAAAATAAATATTAGTTGTTTAAAACTTTTTTAGCATTTTGAGCAGAAATCAGAAGAATTTACAGCACGAGATATTGAAGAAATAGTATTAAAATATTCTGCATCAAAAATCCTACTTAAACATCATCCAATTCTTCTTCTATTAAAACAATACATTGAAGTTCTTCTTCAAGAAATGATCAATTGATGAAAAAATGTTAATTTTTATGAAATTCAAACAAAGAATCGTTACTTAGATGTTTAAGTTGAATAACCATTTCTTCACTAAGTAATAAAAGGTGGCATCAAGCCCAACTCTTGAGCCGTAAATATCTGGTGGTAATTAACGTTTTCTGTTGAAAATAAAAAAATCTTTGTTATTTAAACATAACATTTTTGTAGAGCAGCAATCAGAAAAAATTTCAGCACGAGATGAAAAGCACTAATGAAATATTCTGCATCATAGATCCTACTAAGCACCATCCAATTCTTCTATTGAAACAATATAGTGAAGTTCTTCTTCAATAAATGATCAAACGATAATTTGATTATGGTTGATGGTTTTCGAATTAAAAATGATAATTTTTATGGAATTCAAACAAAAAATCGTGACTTAGATGTTTAAGTTGAGTAACCAATTCTTCACTAAGTCATAAAAGGTGGCATCAAGCTCAAATCTTGGTCATTTTCAAATATTTCTTTTGGAAAAGAATATAATTTTTTTATTTATAGTTAAAAAGATTCAAGGATTAATTATATGGAAGCTCTTATTCGTTGGTCATTCTCTCATTGCTCGCAATTATTACCAATAAATGTGCCATATTCTTTAAGTGCTTTCCATTATTTACGATTTCGAGCTTTATTAAAGCATTCGTTGAGCTTAATCAGGCCATTAGAGTGGTGAGTGGTTCTACTATTTCCGAGACTATTAATCTCTCCAAATTATCATCCCTCTGCTAAATGTGGTTTAAAAATCTCAGTAACAGAAAAAATATATTCTGGATTTTCAATTTTCTCAGGATTGACTGATTTGATTTGTGTGTTATCCTCGAAATTTGGAGCTTTATAGTCTCATACGTCAATAATTGGTGGCAAATTTTGGTTTCGTATTGAAAGATGGACAAGAGCAGAACTTGAAGCTTCATTGTGGTTTGAAGCTTTTTGTACTAAAGCGGTAATTTCAGAGCTTACATAACTTATTTATTTAACTTTTAGCTATTCCTTTTCTTCTTTGGATGTCTCTTTAACTTGATTTATGTTTCTTACAAATAAACTTAAGTTTATCTACTATTTGGTTTACGATTTGAAATTTGTGTAGGACATTTACCATTTATAGTTTTCTCTACGGTTAATTTAGGATCACATTGCTTACTTTATTATAAATTTATAATTAAAATTGTAACGAAGTTCTTGTAGATATTTGTAAGAAATATTTCCATTTCTTAAATCTATTTTCGAAAAGTAAAGACTTTTGTCAACTCTTGAGACTTACGGAGAAATTCATTTAAAGATTATCGAAAAAGTGTTTTTTTTTACTTTTCAATAATCTAAAAAAGTAATTAGCTTGTTGAATTATTTAGTTAAATAAATTTGTACGTAAATGTGTTTTATGTAAAAAAAACTTAAAATATTGGAATAGATAATTATCTTTTGATAAATCAATTCCTAAATAAATCTAATATGTCTTTTAAGGGATGATTTTCTGAAATCACTGATATCTAATACTAATTACTTTACTTATAATTCTAAATATTAAAGATAAAAGTATTACTCCACCAAAATTAAATTTTCCATAGACTAAATTATTTTTTGGTTTTAGATATTGTGCTTTATAAGCCATAAACTGGAAAAAGACATCAAAAATTTACCAAAAAAGCCATAAGATGATGAGTACCTTTGGTAAATCGACTCAAAAAAATATTTGAATTATTAAGGGTATGCGGTTGGTAAAAAAGAACGTTTATGTTCAACGTTTTATCACTTTATTTGCGAATAAATCCATAGAAAACAATGAATGAAACTAGGACACAAAGCCTGTGTTAATCAGAAAGAAAAGAGTCTGTAATCCTGATTATAATCATTGAAATTATCACCCTACATCACGTATAATTTCTTCAATGTTCCAAGGTCTTTAAAAACTCAATTTCCACTCTGAAATCTAATACATTCGGACAAAAAACCAGTCGTTTCAAAAAACCGCAAAATGCATAATAAACCAAATGCACAACACTTGTCGTAACGTTGTCTAAAATTCATTCCACTTTTCTTTATCCTTGACCATTCCAATTTCACTCTCTGATTGTATATATATTTTTTTCTTAAAATTGTTTTCAAAGAATTTTGCTCATTGGCACCAAATAAACACATAACTAATTTACATTTTTCTCGTCACCAAGTAGTCACGTAGATATATCTCTACACCGATGTGGGTTAATCGCTATTGCGCGCATTGAAGTCTCCCGAATTACATATCCAAAATAAACGCATTTTTTCGTGGATTCAAACAATTTTTTCGATGAAATTTACATGCAATTTTCAATTTGTCGAACCTTTCACCACATTTTATTAATTTTTTTTCAATTTAAAAATTTAATTTTACATCTAGGCATTCAGGTTTATGTAACTTGAAAAAAATGCATCGGATCAGACATATAATTTGGTTTGATAATTCCATAATTCACCATTACAATGCCAATTATTTGTCATAAAAATTAATTTCTTTCTTTCATTTCAATTTTGGCTACCGCAACTGATTACAATTGGTTAATTTGGCTGAAGGCTGATGCTTTGGCACATTAATTGCTGCAATAATAAAAGATGCGTTTGTGGTCCGTTTGTTCATTCATGTTTTTTTTCTATTGGTGCGGCATGATGAAATTTATTTATTTATTTTTCTTTTCAATTTGAGCACCTGCAAGTGAAAAATATTGGACAAATCAATAGTGGATAGGGTTTTATATTTTAATAAGTCAGATTCGAGAGTGAAAGTACTCGTATTTCGATCATACGAACCAATTGGTTGGTCAACTTGAGACAATTGGTTTAATGCTGTAAAGAATACGTAAATGAGATCAAATAAGTGGAATGGCAATAATATGTTACTTTTTCCAATTGTTTTCGTTTACTTAAATTAAATGCAAGAAAATTGTTTGCAAATTGTCAGTGTAACTTAATTTAAATCTGCATAGATCTTCAAAGGATTCTGGCAATATTCTTTCTGGTTTTATGTTCATGGAAATGTACTTAGTTGTTAAATTTTTTAATGTTTATCAACTTGTATTCTTTCATTTGAAATTTTGACTACTAATATAAGCGTACAGTTTCTTAAGTAAATTTTATTTGAAAATGTCAAAAAATTATCATTAAAAGTACTTAAAACAGTTATTTTTTTCACTACTTCATTTTTGAGTATCTTTTGATGAAATTTTGTTAAAAATTATCTTAAAATTGTTCATAATTGTTTTAATTTTCTAAGTCTATTTTGTCAAAGGATAAAAGTACTTTTAGCATTAATTAAACGCTAATCATTATGCATATGTCCTGATTGTAAAAATAATGTTCCTAGATACAGAGATTCTTACTACTGAAAGAAAAGAATTTATTGATGGGTTCCTAAGCTTGGAAACGCATACTATAGGGAAAAAAGGTCAAGTGATAACGCCAAAAAATTGGCTATTTAAAAAAATTAAAGAACTAAGTTCGAAAATTGTTTGCAAACTATCAATATAACTTAATTTAAATCTGCATAGAAATTCAAAAGATTCTGGAAATATTCTTTCTGGTTTTATGTTCATAGAAATGTACTTAGTTTTTAAATGTTTTTAAATGTTCATCAACTTTTATTCTTTCATTTGAAATTTTGTCTACTAATATAAGTGTATAGTATCTTCTTCAGTAATATTTTAAAATCAATGCTTTTATGAGTAAATTCTATTTCAAAATGTCAAAAAATTAGCATTAAAAGTACGTGAAACAGTAATTTTTTCTACTACTTTATTTTTGAGTATCTTTTGATGAATTTTGTGTAAAATTAACTTAAAACTTTTCATAATTGTTTTAACTTTCTAAGTCTATTTTGTCAAAGGATAAAAGTACTGTTAGCTCTAATTAAACGCCAATTATTCTGCATATTTCAAAATATTGGCTTCTGCAAATTATTGTATAATGTAAGAAATTCATTGATGGTTTTCTATGCTCGGAAATGCATACTATAAGGAATAAAAGGTCAAGTAATAACGCCAAAGATATGGCTCTATAAAAAAAAAATAAAGAACTAGGTTCCATGAAGAGTTATGAAAAACTTTAGCTGTAATCTTAGTTAGTAGTTAATAAATTTTAACCGAATAATTTTTAATTTAAAAATTTATTAGTTTTAAATTTCAATTTCCAAGATTTTTCACTAAAATAACATTCAATTATGCAGTAACTAAACTTCAATCAATGGGACGGAAAAGTAACTTTGTAAAAATGCAGATTTCAATGCAATTTTTGGATATTCTTACATTCATGTTTGCAAATTATCAGTATAACAGTTTTGTTTATTGGTTTTAAATCTGCATAAATCTTTAAAACATTCTGGCACTATTCTTTGTGGTTTTATATTCATAGAAATGTACTTAGTTGTTAAATGTTTTTAATGTTCATCAACTTGTATTCTTTCATTTGAAATTTTGTCTACTAAGTAAGCGTACAGTATCTTCTTCAGTAATATTTTTTTATCAATTCCTTTAGATGTAAATTCTATTTGAAAATGTCAAAAAATTAGCATTAAAAGTACTGGAAATAGTAATTTTTTTCACTACTTCATTTTTGAGTATTCTTTGATGAATTTTATGTAAAATTAACTTAAAACTTTTCATAATTGTTTTAATTTTCTAAGTCTATTTTGTCAAAGGATAAAAATACTGTTAGTACTAATTAAACGCCAACCATGCTGCCTATACCAAAATATTGCCTTCTGGGCCTAGGAAAATTTGTTTTGGTTGCAAAAATAATGTTCTTAGATATAGAGAATCTCATTACTTACAGAAAAGAATTTAAGAAATTCATTGATGATTTCCTAAGCTCGGAATTGCGTACTTCTAAGGAAAAAAATCAAGTGATAACGCCAAAGAATTGGCTCTATAAAAAAAAATTAAAGAACTAAGTTGCATGAAGAGTTATAAAAAACTTTAGCTGTAATCTTCGCTAGTAATTAACAAGTCTTAGCCGAAAAACTTTAAATTTAAAAATTTCTTAGTTTTAAATTTCAATTTCCAAGATTTTCCACCACAATAACATTGAATTTTGTAATAACTGAACTGCAATCAATTCATTTAAACATTGCCAATATTGGAAGTTAATCTTGTGGAATCTAAATAAATCTGAAACATCTATAAACGTAAAAAATGATGGCGCAAAAATTTCTATTTGAAAAGACTTGCTGGTCCATTCCTCCAGCGATTCGCAATAAATTAAAGCGATAATTTGTGACGTGTCTTTGTCGACATTTGCCGCCAGCTACCACAAAACTAATTATCTCAAATTCCTTCATTTGTCTCGAAGCTGCAAATTGCTAATAGACAAGGAATTTTTAATAATTCAATTACTCCTTCAGAGACTTGAAAAAGAACAACCATAATCAACACAATGTTACGTTACGCAATCCCGCTCGGTTTCAATATTCAGAATTGTCATTAAAACATAAAAGATAATTGTAATTGGCAAAGAGTTTAAAAGGAAAAAAAAAACGATACTACATTATTGGTTGGAGTGTAGTAAAAAATTTCAAGATAAGGTAAAACAGATAATTATATTTTTCTTTTCCAATATTTTATGAGTCGCGCCATTTGTATACAAGTATGTGTAGTGGTATGGCCGGGCCATACCCTGTTTTCATGTAGCAAGAAAAATGATAATGAATGCTTACGCACCACGAACAACATCCACATTGATTAAATTGAACACCAGAACAATGTTAATTAAATATTTGATCCGAATGATGTAACATATTAAGACTGTTTGGACAATGACCATAAATGCACGCTGGAAATGCAATCGGTTGCTCGGTTGCATTGTGGCAATCAGCAAAAAATCGTTGCGCTTTACTAGGCCTTTGGAAAAAACTTGCCATAACACATACACAATGACGTCAGGAATTTATCAAAAAATTTTTTTGAGCTCTTGATTTATTAATGATGACAAACTTATATTCTATACATAGTTATTGTAAAATATATTTATTAATACTTCTACTTTAGTTTACAATTCATATTTTCTTAATTATACATAAACATACTTAATAATTTTATAATACTTAAACACTGTTTTTATATCTGATAGGACAAAAATTGTAATTTTGTATCATAGTCCAAGACATTAAAATGAATTCAACAATTGCACAGCTTTGTTGGCTCAAAATACATATATTCCTAAAACCAAA
This sequence comes from Sisyra terminalis, assembly GCA_958496175.1. Classification (NCBI taxonomy): domain Eukaryota; kingdom Metazoa; phylum Arthropoda; class Insecta; order Neuroptera; family Sisyridae; genus Sisyra; species Sisyra terminalis. Next base: position 50,420,086 of record OY292278.1, on the reverse strand, counting down.
AGAAACTTAGATTATATTGATTCCATCATATAAATTGGTTCTTAAATAATTCATTCCAATAAACCAGGCTGTCTAGTTTTGTTCATTAAAGGGTCTAGCAGGATCCACATGGCGAGTTGGCCCCCAAATAGGAACCTATATCGAAACTTACGTCAAAATATCGGCTTGATATACAAACACATTTTATATACTTTTCGCGACCAAATTCCTCTTTGACCTGGAGATATGGGCAAAAATGTCCGCCCGCATAGTTATTTTTCAAAGTTCTATATCTCAAAAACTAATTAAGCTAGAGAAGTAAAACCAACGCGAGGCTTTAGATTATTTTACAGAGTATCACATATATTTTTTTGAAATTTATAGAAAAAAAAATTATACAAAAAAATCCAAAAAAACAAATGAAATATTTTTTTTTTGATGTATTCTCTGAAAATGATAATCACGAAAAAAATATATTTTATGCTTCTACATGAGCACTATAACTCATAAAAATTGCGTGAAAAAATAGTTGGTGCAACACCTTGAAAAAAAATGAAATGTGATTTACGCCTACTAGTATACCTCGGTTTTATTTTTTTTCGAAGTGTTGCACCAATTTTTTTTTCACAAAACTTCAATAAAAAATAGGTCACATATAGTATTAAAACATATATTATTTTCATAATTGTAAGTCTAAGGAAACATAAAAAAAAACATTTTTTTATTAGTTTTTTTATTTTTCTATATTTACTCTTAAGATGATTACTTTCAAGATCAAAATAATTGATCCCTAGCAGGGATAATAATTTTTTTTTATTCTTATTTTAATAAAAACTGAACACTAGTTGTTTTTTTTCTTTTGGGATCAATTATTTTGATCTTAAAAGTAATCATCTTAAAAGTAAATATAGAAAAACAAAAAAACTAATAAATTTTTTTTTTATGTTTCCTTAGACTTACAATTATGAAAATAATATATGTTTTGATCCTATATGTGGCCTATTTTTTATTGAAGTTTTGTGAAAAAAAAGTTGGTGCAACACTTCGAAAAAAAAAACCGAAGAATACTATTTGGCGTAAATCACATTTCATTTTTTTCCAAAGTGTTGCACCAAATATTTTTTCACGCAATTTTTATGAGTTATAGTGCTCATGTGGAAGCATAAAATATATTTTTTTCGTGATTGTCATTTTCAGAGAAAACATAAAAAAATATTTCATTTGTTTTTTGGATTTTTTTGTATAGTTTTTTTTTCTAAAAATTTCAAAAAAATATATGATATACTCTGTAAAATAATCTAAAGCCTCGCGTTGGTTTCACTTCTCTAGCTTAATTAGTTTTTGAGATATATAACTTTGAAAAATAGCCATGCGGGGGAACATTTTTGCCCATATCTCCAGGTCAAAGAGGAATTTGGTCGCGAAAAGTATACAAAATGTGTTTGTATATCAAGCCGATATTTTGACGTAAGTTTCGATATAGGTTCCTATTTGGGGGCCAACTCGCCATGTGGATCCTGCTAGACCCTTTGTTAGTAAAAAAATGCCAATATTTATCACTCAAGAACAAATCTTACCAGTAAAAAAGCTGCCGATAAAATTAAAGATTTATGCCTCACATCCATAGTCTGACCAAAAAATGTAACACACAAATTGTATCCGGCCAAAATATCTTCCCATTGATGCGAAATACTTCCCAAGACCATAGTTTTATCATAACTTAAAATCTACAATAATTTTCTTTCACCATAAAAATTTTCTATAACTTAAACACCCATCAATCAAACCTTAAATTCCGTTTTTATTTTCTTGGAACATATAAACATATTCGTTGTGGAAACCACATGAAAAATCGAATTTCCAATTGCATTCACCACCGAAAACGTTGGCGTAAACATGTTAAAGTTTTGTCGCACCATTCCTATATATTCTCCGGGTGGAATCCAAACTTCGACTTGCTAAAAAAAATTCATTTACTAATGAAAAAAATTTTTTCGGGATACTCACTTGTAAATAACATCCAAAGAGGCAACAATCGAATGCCAATCTTCGCCGAATTTGTAGAGCTTCTTGTCGACTATGATCATACAATCGAAGAGTGAAAGCTCGACTTGATCCAAACCACATTCTTTGGCATCCCGTCGATGATTCATTGGCCAAAAAAAGGGTTTCGCCATGTGGAACTCGAATTGTGTATAGATTATCACAACACTGATTTGCTAGCACTAAATCCAAAAAAAAAATTATCCTCTAATTTGTACAAATTTTAAATAACTTACAATCGTCCAGTGCTACTGTTTGTTGAACAAATATTTGTTCGACACCTGATAGAAAATCAATGCCTTGAATGGGAATCATTTGAGACAAATTTGTCGACTGCCAATCAATCGTCGATATTGGAATCGGTCGACGAGATCCTAAAAATAATTCAAATAAAATATTTACTTTTATGTCATCAATTATTTACCATAATTTATGTTTGAATCCATTGTGGAATGTTTTTTATTTTTGTTAATGTTTTACTGTTTTCTTTCCATAAAAATATATTTTATTATTGTTGAGTGATAAAAATTATCTTATCAACAAATTATTGATTTTCACTTGGAGTACAACATTGTAAAGTGATAATCAAAAAGGAGATGAAGATTATGTTTTTGATAAACGTTGTCTATTAATTAGGTCAAATTGAATTAATTACATGCAAGTAGACCAAAATTTTTACATGTGAACTATTTGTTTAAAAATTATGTGTATTAATCTTGAATATTCTACTGAACTTTTGATGTTTCTGCGAAAAACTTCCATGCGGTTTTGTAAATTTTTTCACCAGTTGGTCGTTGATTAATCCTTCAAAAATATTACTGATTTATACATTACTATTTTCCATTTAACTGAAAAATATTACAATTACTAAAAGAATTAATATAAGGCATTATTTTAGCGTTTTTACTATATGGTTTATCCGGATAATGCTTGAAAAGCTTCAATATTGTCGTGCGATGCAGAGATCCGTTTAAAAACAGCACTCACGAAGCTTTTTCTTCATATTTCGGACTAAAAGCAGATTCTACAAGTGACATTAACTACCATAATGAATAAACACAATTCTGGATCAATAAACATGAAAAAGATATTCAAAATATTATAAAGTAAATCAATGCCAGTTATCCTTATAATGGCAATGAAAGCTGTGCACTTCGAAATATTTATACAGGTGAACTTACTGATGAATCTTCTTCTCAATGTTTGATATTATTATAAATTTTTTGTCAACAATTCTTGTTTTAATTTTTCTTCCCAATTGATTTGCTTATATCTTTAATTACGAATAACAGTTGGATATTGCCACTAAAACATCATTAAAATAATTCCAAAGCATTTGTTCGTTCAATTTAATTGATATCTAAGGGATGGGGTGTTAAAAAATTAAACAACTAACGACCTGGCAATATCCAGAATCTTAATCTGTATGCTTTTGGAAAATTCCGTTTAGCAAATTTTGGATTTTAAGCGTGGATCACCGTCAGAAAAAAAAATTTTTGATTTTTTTTCCATAAATGTCTTCTTATAATATTCAAGAATAACGTGTTAAAAGGATTGGAATAGCTGACTAATGTATTTTCACTGATAAAAATTGAATAAATTGATAATAACATAAAAAAATATCTTAAAAAAACTTTAAATGCGTTTTTCTCGAAATCAATTTTTTAAAATTGGGAGACAAGATTTCTCAGAAACTACCCCACGGATTGACTTGAAACTGGAGAGTGTTATAGTTCAACACGTCTTCTTGATACTGAACCGCTGAAATTGGCCAAACTTCCCCCCCTCAAAGTGGGAGAGGGGGAAAGGTCCAAAAAAAGATCGTTTTTTTTAACTTTTTTTTCAAAGTCGCGCCATTTTGTGAATTTTCAACTTTTTTCGGATTTTCGAGGTTCAGTACCAAGAAGACGCATTACCAAAACCTACATTCTTTGGAAAATCATAATCCGACTTCCGGTTTCCGAGAAAACTTGTCTCCCGTTTGCCTCCTCATTTTTGAGGACCCTTTTTCAAAGCGCTGTAAGAGGGGGAGGGGGGACATATCGGGGCAAATAAAAAAAAATAGTTCAAAACTTCAACTTTTACATGCCGAAGACCGTTTTTTAATATCTCTAAAAAAAATGGCAGCAGTTTTAAAAAAGTCATTTTTTTTTTACGTTCTGACGGTGATCCACCCTTAAATATTTCAATTTGAATCTATTCGTAAGGTTTCTTAATGTTTCTGCTAGAATAAATATTATTTTCTAGTACTACTATCTATACTAATATATAAAATTCTTACGTCTGTCTGTACATTTCGATTTTGAACCCAATTTTAGGGTAAATATTTGTTTCAAGAGACCCTTATTCCAAATTTAACATTTTTAAAATTTTTGTCTGTCTGACTGTGTGTCCTAATTTAAGTAAAGAACGGAACAACCGAATTTAATGAAATTTGGTATTAAGATACAACACAATTTCTCACAGACTATAGGCTACTTATCATTCCAAAAAAATATTAAGGGAAGGTATTCTCTAGGGATGAAAATAAAAAAAATTATTTTAGACCGATGAGTTATATATCATTGGAAAGGTAATTAAAAGTTTGAAAATAATCTGTAAAAATATTTTTAGTTGGACAGATAAAAAGCACAGTAAATTCAATTTAAATTTTGAAAAATTGCCTCTTTGGTATATAAATCTTTATATATACAACATACATAGTTGATGTTAATATCAAGATAATTAAATATCCAGAATCATAATCCATATGCTTTTTTGAAAATTCCATTTAGTAAATTTTTGATTTTAAATATTTCAATTTGAATCTACTCGTAAGGTTTCTTAATGTTTCTGCTAGAGATTAAATATTCTAGTTCTACTATAAAAAATAAAAAGCTTCGCCTATAACAGCTAATAACACAACAAGAACACATGTAATTGTTAACAGGCCATAATTCAAAATTAAACGGTTCCTTTTCGCACATTTTATGCGCGCAATAAATCAGCCAGCAGTCCAACAAGTGTGACAATTATTGATGTAACAATTCGCATTTGAATGGATTTGTGGGCACAGATTGTGGCCAAAGTAGACCAATGTTGAAATATTCATTACAATTATAATATTCTGCTCGAAAAATCCACTTTCTTCTCACATCGTTTTTTTTTTCTTTCGGTTTTCTGCAAGAGTTATCATTATTTGCGATATTTGTTGTAACGTAGAATGAAGCAAACATACGACAGACTTCCCATGTAATCGCTATTTATATGTATAAATATTTTATTTACTATGTAATTTAGTGATTATACGATCACTTAAGTCTTAACTTATCATAACAAGAATCGAGAATGCACGTGAAATATTTCATTTGAAAAACTTTTTAAACAATTTTCTTACTATCTTTACTACTTTTGCTTACCAAACGGATATCCGTATCTTTTCCTGTTAGTTCACAATGATTGGTCTCAATATCCTGGTCAACGATTATTGCATTTTATTTGAAAAGTTTGCAACGAAAATTTATGGCAGAAAATTGCACTTTTTTATTTATTACCTGTGGCACATAAGACACTGGAAGATTTATTCGCAATTAACACCCACGTTATATTGTTACGTGTAGGCTCGTTTACAAAAATAAATATTGTCTTTTTTTGTTTATGCAATTTTGTTTTGAAGTGCAATGAATTAATGGCTTATGCTCGACTATAAAGTGTTAAATCTTGGGATAATTAATTGGTCGCAAAACTTGACAAGTTATGGTTCGACAAATATATACAGATATTTGCAAGAGAGAAAAATTTGTTTTAAACAAAGATTTATGGAAGTTGTAGCCAACAGATGGTTGCAAATGCGAAAATTCTGGAAACTGAAAGTTTCCAAGGGGTTGAAAATCGCAAACTTTTAGTGTTTGATATTTGTAAACATTTCAGGTGAATGCAAAACAATAAATTAATCATCACATTCATTTTAGGTGTGTTCGACGGGTGCCGAATTACTCAGCATTCTTGTATGGCTCTCAGCTGGTGGTTTTGGCCTTCTGAAATCAAGTGCTCTTGTTGTGGGTGTTGCAGCGACAAATCAATGCATCTGCTTTGCACTATAAATAAGTGCTATCTTTCATTATTATCACTCTATACAAAACTTTTCATTACATTTTTAGATTGCAATCAAAGCGAAAAAATAAACCGACTTCGTGATACAATTTCATCACTTATTATTTAAAGAAAAAATCAGTTCATTTTATGAATTTAAATTGGATGAATTCAGATTGGGATTTCAGTGTTAATAATAGCAAATGACAAGGCGAGGTGTTTGTCATTTAAAATGTAATTTATTGTTATAATTTTATAAATAAAATGCGAGAAATTGATTGCTTTTGTCAACTTTTATCGTAACTGCAATTAATTCAATTATAAAAAAAGATTTTTTTATTAGTTCAAGGCCTTGCACGTTGATTGAATGAAAAGCGTTAAAAATTTCACACTTACACTCATCATTTTCTTGAAGAAATGTTTTCATTGGCATCGTTTAACTTTTCTTCCGTTAAAATTTACATAATGCAGATCGTTACGGTTGAATTGATTGGTCATTATCAGTGGAGTGAATAATACGGTTGAGTGCTTTACAAAGTGTATCAATGTCGTGGCCAATTAATTATTATCATTCTTTCATAATTGTGTTTGTTATTATTAGCTAATTAGTTGCACATATCGCCTGCAATTAGTGCTTACTCTAGCGTAAAAAATATCAGTCAAGCATATAAGTTGATAGTAACTAGAGGTATTCGATTGATTTAAATCTGAGATCTTTGATGAATGAAAATTGTTCATAGCACCATTCATACAAATGAATTATTCTACAAGATTATCGATAAATTAATAGTTTTTAGTTGAAGCGTGACGATAAAATGCATTAATTGCACACACAATTTTTAAATTACGTTACGATATAAGTGATGAGATTTAATCCAGAGAATTTACGTGACAAAATTTTTAAATTGATAGTAAAGAAATTGCAAAAAGCTTTTATTTTTATTATTATTTTACTTCCAGTAAGCATTCTACAGAGATGCAAAGCATCTGTACGTAGAACTGGAATATTACAATTGTAATGTAGCGCAATGTACAATTGCATATATTTAAATCAGTTTAACAAAATTAAAAGTAGCAAATTTAAAACAGAATTACCAATAGAATAAATAAATGCAATTTTAATTCAAAATTAAATAATGTCAGTGTTTAGTCACTAAAGGTATCCATTGTGCGTATTAATATTTTCCTCAGTTTTTTTCGCCTAAAACTAAGTGTTTTAAGATGGTTGGGCAATTTATTAAAACTTTTTATCGCAATAAGATATGGATTTTTAGTGCTGATAGTTTTCTTAATTTTAGGCAGCGTTAACAAATTAGATATAGTTTGTTTATTCTTATTATTATATTGGGCTTTACACTCATGATAGTAGTATGTTTAAGCATTTATGATAAATGATTCCTTGATACTGCGTGAGATGAAATTATTAATAAAGCGTTTTTGGATAATAGTCAATGGCCTGAGACTATTTTCATAAGCCCCACCCCATGCAATTATGCCATAATTGATTATATTTTCAAATAACCCATGATAAATAGTTTTTAATACTGAGGGGCTTAAGCATTTGCTCAGTTTAAAAGTACCTTATTTTTTTGCCAATTCATAGACATGTAAGTTCCATTTCATGTGCGCATCGAAAATTAGGCCCAGATACTTACAATTAACTATTGTTTTAAGATCAAAATTATTTATTTTAAGGTGGAAATTATCAGGAATGCTATCAATGTAACTACCAAACGTAATATACGTAGACTTATCTATGTTGAGAGACAACTGATTTTCTCTTAACCAATTGTCAATTTTGATTAACCATCGAGTTAAAATAAGGTTGACTTCCACCCAAGTACTGCCAGAGCAGCGTATATTTGTATCATGCGCATATGAAACTAGAGCCCCTTCAGGTAGACAATTAAAAATATCATCGATATACAAAATGAAGAGCACTGAGTCCAGAATTGTTCCTTGAGGAACCCCTACTTTAACAGTATTATTCTTACTAATACTATTATTGATAAGAACACGTTGTTCTCTATTGGTTAAATAGTTTTCGAGTAGTTTATGAGGGATACTTCTAATATCACGTCTCCAAAGTTTATCCAACATGATTTTGTGATTTACGGTGTCGAAAGCTTTTGCTAGGTCTAGGAAAACTAAAACCGTAGGTATATTTTTATCAATATTATCGCATATATATTTGGAAGTGGTTGCAAGAGCTTCGTTGGTGCCTCTGTTTTTAACGAAACCAAATTGAAGATGAGAAATTAATTTATTTTTATTACAAAAATCATAGAGTCTACTGTAGATAACCTTCTCAAAAATTTTAGCTAAGTTAGAAATGAGCGAGATAGGTCTGTAGTTTGTAGGTAGATATTTATCTCCAGATTTATGTATAGGTATTATATCAGCTTTTTTCAAAGCTGCAGGCCAAATAGCACTGTTAATGCATTTGTTAAAAATATATTCCAAGGGAGCGCTTATATCTGTAGCAATAAGTTTCAAGACTTTTATGCCACCTGATTTAATTTTCAGTTATTAATTTTTCAATTTCAAAGCAATCTGTGGGCGTAAGAAAAATGCTATTTGGGTTATACTTAACACTTTTTGCTATGTTTACGGGTTCGTATACTATTTTCTTAGCTAGATCAGCGCCAATATCGCTAAAAAATATGACAAAATCATCAGCAATAGCATTGTTATCGGAGATAATCTCTTCATTACGTATAATATAATCTGGATCAGGCGAGACATTACGTTTTTATCCCAATTTACAAATTGCTATAGTTTTTTACAATCTTTACAGATTTCATTAGTAAACTTACTTTCATAACTGTTTTTAGCTAGCGAAATCAACTTATTTAGTATTTTACAATAAGACTTATAATCATTTTTTAGTGTAACATTAGTTCTATCCAAATTCCATAGCTTATATAGGAATTCTTTGGTTTGGCATGAGATCATAAGACCTTTAGTAATCCAAGTACTACGAGGTTTATTAGATTTATTTCGTTTACTTTTATCCACCTTAAAAGTGGACTCATTAATAAGTTTTTTAATCCTATCTATTAATGTACTAATAAAAAGATCGGGATCTTGTATTTTTTGTAAAGCATTCCAATCAACATACTTACTACGTTTAGTTAAAAGGTTGTAATTTATCTTAAAAATATCTTTTCTATCAGAAGTAAGTGTATTAGTCCTTATAGAGACAAAAATGGGGAAATGATCAGTGAATTTATATTATTGATATTAGATTTAATAAAAAAATTATCTATGCATGTTCCTCCCGAGTCATTAGGTCTCGTTACTCCATTGAAGTATGGTAAAAACCATGATCAAGTATGGTACATAAAAATTCATAAGTTATATGTTCCGAGTTAAGAAGGTTCATATTGAAATCTCCTACTATAATGTTATTGTTACCATGCATTTTCTCATCTATATACTTAGTAATTAAGTTAACAAATTTTTCTTTTGTAATATCATGGCATCGGTAAATACCAGAGATTTTTATATTTTCAATTATCTGTTAGCTTTAATGTCGCTGTAATTATTTTCATCTCCCCACACTCGTTGATTATAATGATATAGTTCAAAGATTTTTTGACGTACATAACCACCGCATCAGCCTTGTTAATTTTACTACCATTGTAATGTATATAATAATGCTTCAATTCAAAAAGTTCAGTGCACACTATAACATCAGGCTTAACCTTAAGATTTGCAATGAATAGTTCCAATTTGTTAAAATTAGTATTAAGCCCTATAACATTTACATGTAAAACTAGTAAACCATCAACAGACAGCGTATTATTTAAACTGTTTAAATCCATATAAGACTCTTCAATTTGCTGACAGTAAATATTATCCATATTTTATATGTTAGTAAAGATTGGTAAAAATTATTGTCGATTACGGTTAGATCTATTTCCTATATTACTGAGTGACTTGGGTATTGATGGATTTACTGGATACTCGGTATTATTTATTATTTTGCTTAGTTTAAAAGTTAAATATTCACAGCAAGTGTCTGTAGCACAGTGATCAGTTGGACGATTCTTGCTAAACTTTTCATTGTAGAATAAGCAGTTGAGATAGCATTTAGTATCACTATTGCATTAATTTGGTTGTTACACTGTTTATGATTATGATTAGTTCTACCGCATTTGAAACATAAGTTAATGTTAAAGTAGTCAAAAACTTTGATAACCAATATACAGTTTAAATCCATTATTTTTTAGATGAAGGTACGACTTGGAGGTAAGTTCAAGTATCAAGCTACGTTTACCCCCTTGATTTTTGAAATCAGCAATGATGTTAAAAGTGCCATGTACGTCCAGGAAATTTCTATTATAAATGCCCTCAGATAAATCATTTTCCACATTTATCACTTTAATTCCAGGTAGATTAAGTTGTTCTAAGTCAACATATTCTCTAAATATATATTTTTAATCCTCTATTTACCATTATAATGTTCTACTTTTCCCAATTCCCAAAAAGTCGAATCTTTGTTAACTAACGAAAAAAATTTTAAAAGGATTATTAAGATTCTAAAGAGGGATTGGAGTATTAATGGAAGAATCAGCTTTCGGAATAAAAATGGAAGATAAGTTCAGTTTCGGGAAAGAAAACAAATCAATAATATTTTGAAGGAAATTAATCTCACATTCAGTGGCGTAGCTAGGTAACCAAGGACCCTGGGGCAAATTAAAAAATGGGGCCCCACTGCTATGTAAACTGATTAGGTTTTATCACATAAAAAAATTAAATATACAAATACTTTAAAAATGCTAAGTTACTGAAGCTCTTTTTTGTGCACTGCAGAGCAGGTAATAAAAATATTAAACAGTAACAACATAAATTACTATTAATACTTGGTGTAGGTTTGGCTAATAAAACGAAATAGAGTAGATTTAAGGGTTTATTATATAAAGGTCGGGCCTACCAACTGACTAAATAACAATTATATTTACAATTTTTTCCTAGCTTAAGTTTTCGCAAAAGTATCAATAACTTGGTTTAAATCCAGGCTTAATGCGGTTTGGTTTTCAATCGCTATTAGCGATAAATATCGGAGTCAAATTTGGCCCATATTATTTCTTAAATAATTTTTAACTATTTTCAATTTGCTAAATGACCTTTTAGCTGCTGCAGAAGTGACAGGAATTGTAAAAAACAATAACATTGTTGTAAATACTTCCGTTAGGTCGTATTCTAGCACTCAATATTTGCTCATTATTTCCTTACATAATTGGTGAACTTCCTGATGAACTTCGAGATTTCTGGCAAGGATTCGAGGGCCCCCTGAGCTTGAAGGCCCCAGGGCACAGCCCCGCCTAGCCCCTTGGTAGCTACGCCACTGCTCAAATTGAATTTCATCGAAAGAAAACTAAACGTTTTTAATTTTTAGTTGAACTTTTAACAATAGAAAAATGAAATTATGTCATTGAAACAAATGTTTTAGTCATGGTACAATTTCTTGAGGAAACCTCAATAGAAAATTGACAGATCAAAATTAAAAAAGACTAACAATACAAAATGCATAATATATTTTCTTTTCCAAATATGGCATCAAAACGTTGATTGAGAAAAATCTCGTGACGTTTCAATCCAATGGAACACGTAAAACGTGGCCAACATATTAGACGTGCCAACATCAGATAAAAACTCTTTTCCAAGTCAGTGTCAGAATTATGCAAATACATTTCATTGGATAATATCAACAAGTTGTGTTTCAGATGCAATTTTACTTATTCTCGTTATACGTCAACTCTTCTCACTTCTGTCTTAATTTTCACTTGAATAGAATAACTATAGTTAGGTATGGTGTGCATTTTTTGTAGGCGTTTAGCGATTAATCCGATAGAACATTTCAATCTGTATAACTACAATTGCTTGTTACGCTTATAAAAAGGCGGCACAGATGAAATACTTTCTGTTTTCATATTATCAAACACTCATAGATTATGTTGAATATATATTATGCATTTGATCTTTATACTTACACTTCATGTGATATTTGATTTATTCCGACATGTAACGCATTTTTTTCTTCGGATTGTTTTTTTTTCCTTGTCAAATTATTTTTGCAATTGGATGCATGAAAATTGTAAGTTTGAGAGACAAGGGGGCGGTTGGGTGTATCGTAACCGTATGTATTTGGGTCACACTGAGGTGATAATAGCTCAATATTTTAAATTTATTTCGTACTTTAGTCAATTTATTAAGTTATAGTTAAATTAAACGTTGAATTTATGGCACATTTCATTAGTTAATTGTCGGGGGATTTTGCTTGGAAATTACGATTGATATCTCATAGAAAATCGAGTGCCAATGATTTATTTTTATTGTTTCAACCAATAGTTATACGTAATTGAACTTTTCACAATAGCTATGTCTTTGGAATCTGAAAAGTTAAAAAAAATCATTTGAATAAAATGTATGATTTTTCACTTAGGGTCAGTCCAAATAACGTGGTCCAAAAATAAATGAAATGGTTGCTCGATCATTTTAAAAAAATATATTTTTTTGTGTGCAATCACTCCAAGATGTTGGTAGTTCAAATTCATCATTATTTTAATTTTATTGTTTTTAGTTTTCCAGTGGTGGCCGGATATTAGTTTTACTAGGCGCAGACATTTTTGCACTTTTAAGGGTTTGCGGAAACTTGATTATCTCAGGCCCTATTTGTCTTATCAAAATGAAACCAAAAGCAGTGGGCTCATGAAAATATAAGCTATAAGGTTGTAATAAGACATTTTCACCTAAATGTAATTCTAAGGGGTGAAATTTCAGAATAAATTTTTAGCTCTCATTTGTAAAAACTCCAATTTTCATGGAAATATTGTGAAGGAAGGGAAAGAGTCTACACGTTAAAACTTTTTTTTACAAACAATTAGATACAAGTTGTATTCAAAAACAAAATTTGAAGTCTGAGACTTTAAGCCTTTTTAAAATAAAAAATAACAAAATTTGGAAATTTTCAAAATTTGCAATTTTCTGAGCTCAATATCTCTGGTGGGGGACCAGATAAAAATCTGAAATATCACCTAATTATAGTACTGTATTATAGTATTATGCACCTAAAATTTGGAGTTTGAGATTGGACTAGGACCAGAGGTATTGCAAGCATAAAATGTCAAAATAATGCATCCTTCAGTAGGTGACTATAATATATTTACCCATTTAATATGTGACAAATACTATAGCTTTCAGGAAGAAGTATATGTTTTAAATTTAAGATATGAATAACAGTTAGCCCAGAGTATATGTTGCTTTGTGTAAAATGCCCTTTTTGCCGGGTATATGTCACATATTAAATGGGTAAATACATTATAGTCACCTACTGAAGGATGCATTATTTTGACATTTTGTGCTTGCATTACCTCTGCTCCTAGTCAAATCTTAAACTCCAAATTTTAGGTGCATAATACTATCATACAGTACTATAATGAGGTGATATTTCAGATTTTTATCTGATCCCCCACCAGAGATATTGAACTCAGAAAATTGCAAATTTTGAAAATTTCAAAATTTTGTTATTTTTTATTTTGAATAGACTTAAAGTCTCAGACTTCAAATTTTGTTTTTTAATAAAACTAGTACCTAATTGTTTGTAAAAAAAGTTTTAATGTGTAGACTCTTTCCCTTCCTTCACAATGTTTTCGTGAAATTTGTAGTTTTTACAAATGAGAGCTAAAAATTTAGGCTGAAATTTCACCCCTTAGAATTAAATTTAGGTGAAAACGTCTTATTACAACCTTATAGCTTATATTTTCATGAACTCACTGCTTTTAGTTTCATTTTAATAGGACAAATAGGGCCTGAGATAAGCAAGTTTCCGCAAACCCTTAAAAGTGCGAAAATGTCTGCGCCTAGTAAAACTAATATGGCCACCACTGGAAAACTAAAAACAATAAAATTAAAATAATGATGAATTTGAACTACCGACATGTTGGGGTGATAGCAAAAAAAAAATCAGAATTAAAAAAAATAACGAAGCTATGGACTGACCCTTTACTGTTTTTGTAACTAACTATAAAGTTTTAGTGCTTAAGCATAATGTTTTCCCTTACAATTAATTTTGAACACAAAAGACTTTATTAGGTAATCAGTAAAAATTCTTCAATTTCCTGAAACAAAATTTCCACATTTAAGTTGTATTTTATTCAAAATTTAACGATTTAGGTATTGATATTTTTCCTTATACCAAATTTTACACTTAACGACAGATGACTTCTTTGATTTGGAAAATTTCATTAAATTTCAAAGATTTTTTTGTAGTTTACTATTTAAAATATTTGCCAAGAGTTTCAGCTTCTTCATAAACCTAAAAAGGATAAAAATTTAATAAAAAATTAGTAAATTTTAGGTAAAATATTAGATTTTAATTCTATCAAAACCAATCACTTGAATTTGAATTTTTGAACAAAAATAATTCAAACATAGTATTTTAGACGAAAAATATATAAAATTCGATGAAACCATAAAATCGACATTATATTTTCTTTCTGTTTTAATTGGAAAGGCTGATTTAAAAAAAAAAAACTAGAATTAAAACACTAATGATATTCAATTTGAAATTGGACCAAACTTATCAATTTTTTTGCTGTAAGGTTTCATTGACCACACATATTTAATGCACCTATCCTCTGGTGTAATACATAAGAGGCAAATATGTAGGTAGACTTGCATTGAACGCACTTTATGCGATTGCCTTTGGCTCGCGGAAATGAAACAACAATTTCATATTATAGCTTTATGTAATTATCAAAATTATTCTCTCAATCCACTTACTTGACATGAAAAAAAAAATGATTTGTAAAAACCAAAAAGACTAACATTTCCAAAAAAAAAAAAAAAAAAAAAACATTGAATCAAGTGATCAATTCAGTGGATGACCTTCAGTGGTTCAAAAGGGCTTATAAATATGTACGTTTTATAATTAATTAGACTTTTATTTCGTATTGATACAATCACAATACGGTTACAATCGTAACGGACAATCTTTGACCGAATTCTTCAATATATTAGAGGCGAAAGAAAACGCCCAGAATCCTGGTAATAAATTTATTTTACCTATTGTATAATAAAAGCCACGTTTTTGATTAATTGGATAAGGCCTACATCTTGCACCTACAATCAAAACATTTCATTTTTCCTCCATATTAATCACATCATACTACATGAAAAACATTTCATCAATCTCTGAGGATATTCGATCAATAAAATCTCAGCCTTGAGGTTCATTGAAAAATCGATCGATTTCTTTGATTGGCCAAGTGAAGGGACTTTTAGGTCCACGTTAAAATTGTCAATCAAAATATTTTGTCTGAAAAAAAAAGTTCTTTTGTTCAACAAATTTTTACATAAGAAACATTTTCAATAGATCTGTGATGACTATTTACTAATAAGGAAGTTTTCGATCTGCCTATTATATATATTTTTTTTAAATAATTAACAACAAGAAATTAGAGTTTTTAGTTGAATATTAATGATATATTATTGCTTTTGAAATAAATATATTTTTTTTATGAGTTCGTGACTGAAAACTCGTACTTTTGCTGATTGGAATGGGAGAGTTTCAATCATTTCTCAATCTTAATCGTACCGGATATAAAATTTAATAGCAATATTGTAATTTTATGTGAAAAGAGAATTTAATAAAAGAAAGTTAGCTAAAAATACAAAGGTTTTTCCTACCAATTCTATGTGTAAAATAATTAAAATTCATTTCACTAGAAAAGGATTTATTGTAAAGATTTCAAATGTTGTTAAATTAAAGACAGTTTACACACCTATTATTTGAGATTTTTAACCAAATAAAGATCCCACAAAATTTTTTTTTTCCTAAAAGTAATCACCTACATCGTCTACTTGCCTTATTCATTTGTATGACTCAACAATAATCAGTAAAACATTTCTAATTGATTCATAAGCTCTGTTCAAGACAATTTTGAACTGTTTATAGAAACATTAAAAGGAAAATGAGATCAAACCGTCAATTTTGATATCAATCTTGTTAGTGATTTCAGTTTTACTGGTCTCGCCATTCTGGCGAGTCATTTCATTCAATTATTGCTCAAATATTTTTCAAAAATATTTTTGTTTTCCTCTGTCAGAGACTTTTTACGATCATAACTCTCTAATTAATCCATACCCAAAAATAGAACCATTTACCAAATTGTAAAAACACCACTTGAAGTCTTATCAATCAAAAATTGGCAATCTTGGCTTAAAATGAAAATCATTCCAATTTCTCTTTTGGTCGCAAAGATTTTTGAGTTTCGTAATGATAAGACTCTGTGGAGTCAATTAAATGATATATCTAAAACAAAAGTAAAAGCTTTTATATTTGCGTGATTAAAGTTTAATAAAAAAAAAAAAAAAGTTCTAAGGAAAACCAGCTCATTAAAATAGGCGTATCAATATAATCGTTCAATGCAGATATTTTATCATTAAATTCAGAAAAAAAACGCGAATGAACTAAATAAACCAACAGAAATCGTAAATGGTTAAGGTTAAGAAAGTAATTTATGGCACAACGAATTGCAACAATTAAATCATTCAACAGTTCACTCTTAATTACCATTTCATTAAGTTTAGATGGAAAACACGGCTGAAATTAGTGCCAATACATTTATGAGCTTTCAATGTACTGTTGGTATTTGAAAATTAATGGGAAATTATGGAGTGTGGAAAAAAAATTGGAAATATATGGACCGTGTGTGTGTTGTTATATGGACAGATCAGAGAAGTATGTAGGCGACATTGACCCTAATTTGTAATGAAATATTTGCATATCAATCGGTAGCTTTCTTGATAGGCGTAGGCGCCACCTTTCGGCTTCGTGACACTCTCCATTTTTTAACTATTGCCCCATAATCTTTTCCTTTCTTTTACATTTGGATTTTTTCGTTTATTTATTTACAGAAAATATTGCTATCAGTCGTAATATTTTTTTTCGAAATAGTATGTATACATGACTGAAACAAGAACGTTAATGTTATCAACCGTTTGGCATTTATATGTGACTATTACCCTCGACTTCATGCAGAGCCGGATTTAGATAAAGTCCATCCACTTCTCCTTTTGCACCTCCTTTATTGATTTCCTAAAATCAATACTCAATTAATGTTTTAGAAGTTATTAAGTTTATAATTTTAATAGAAAAGTTAAATTATAAACTAATAAATCTCAAATATAGGCATTTTTCGCTTTTGAACCCTTAAATTCATACCCGTAAGAAAAAACCAATCCTAGATATCTATTACCATAGTTTTACAAATTGCCTCATGGAAAATTTGCTTATTGTTAGATTTGTACGAATTATATGAACTAAAAACTCCTGGGAATTATTTTGAATCGTTCAGAACTTCATACGGAAAAAGCTCACTAGGAACATTAGCGCAAAATTTAGTGCAATAAATCTTCAATTCTCGGTAGTATTGAATAATTTAGATGAAGTCCATCCACTTCTCCTTTTGTATCTCCTTTATTGATTTCCTAAAATCAATACTCAATTAATGTTTTGGAAGTTATTAAGTTTATAATTTTAATAGAAAAGTTAAATTATAAACTAATAAATCTCAAATATAGGCATTTTTCGCTTTTAAACCCTTAAATACATACCCGCAAGAAAAAACCAATCTCAGATATCTATTACCATAGTTTTACAAATGGCCTTATGTAAAATTTGCTTATTATTAGATTTGTACGAAAATATATGAATCAAGAACTCCTGGGAATTATTTTGAACCGTTCAGAACTTCATATGGAAAAAGCTCACTAGGAACATTAGCGCAAAATTTAGTGCAATAAATCTTCAATTCTTGGTAGTATTGAATATAACCTAAAATTGTATAAATGATTAACACTTTTAATTTCAATTACAATAATTATTTACAAACACTTACTTTCTCCAATTGCCAAAATTTTAAATTTATGTAACACACTTATTTCAAATTTAATACTTAAAACATAAAGAAAAGTTAATTTTATTTAAAGTTTTTAACGTTAATTTTATTAACCTACAATTAAACGCTGTACTAAATTTTCCCTAATTTCTTGAGACAGGGATACCAATACAATTTTCCTGAAATCTGAAATTCTATACGGATATTAAGTTTTGAATCATTTCAACAATTAAAATATTCAAATATTGAATGTAATTATTAAAATTATGAAATTATTATATTTTATAACAGAAAATACTTGCTCAACGCTTCTGCCATTTAATTGTTAATTTTAATTTTCATTGTTTCCAAAAAAAGTTTCATATATTTATTCAAACGTGTCCTTGATTTTCACGAAACGAATGTTCAACCCGTTGCCGTAAAAGAAAAGCAATTATTAATTTTCCATGTAAATCTTTTAAAATCCATTGAAATATTAAATTGGATTAAATATTCGATGAAAGGAATTGACCATTTCGTGGGCATGTGACGCAACTTGCACGACTTAAACCCAATTCTATTTACCAGCGAAAAGAAAAGTCGAATATTGTTAAAAGTTTTTTTTTTCTATGCCAATCACATTCTCAATTGACTTTATGACTAATATTTACGGATCAATACTATAATTGGATGCAAGGTTAATATCATATTATGCATTAAAAAGCAGTTTTATTATTATTTCTAACAACAATTATTGCCAATGTCATAATTGCATTTCATTCAACTTTTCAAACAATTATTAACATAATTGTTACATAATGTGTTTCCATTTCTATTTTATAAGAAAACTTTTGCAGGTGAGTTTTTTTCACAAAATTTTTCCAAAGACTGTGGAATTTTATGATAAAAATGATATATTATATCTCGTGGAATTTTGATTTGAGTCAAGATCAAAGAATTGAAGTGAATTTTTATTGGTAATTCTGGGTCTTGTTAATTAGTTTGTTGTGGTTTTCTTTAATGGTAATGTCATATGTAAAGGTTGACTCATTGATATTTTTCTGATAGATAAATAAACCCTTAAGGGATTTGTGGTATAAAATTACTAGACTTTTAATTTGTTTATCAATTTAAATTAATGGCTATATACTTAGAAAGTGAAATTTATTTAATATAAATATTCGTTATAAATCATGACAAATTTAGTCCTCCAATTTGCTTAAAAATTTTATTTTACAACGAAATAACTTATTGCATAAAGTTGATACACTAAAGTAAGCTATTTGTAACGGGGAAAACTTTGATTTTTCCCAACAAAATAGACAATTTCCATCAAAAAATTTAAACTACAATACACTACAAATAATCATTACTTAAAATAGTTGCTGAAAATGTCCTACAAATAACAATTTTGTATTTCTAAAAGTTAAAAGTGTAAAATTTTATTTCTTAGGGTTAAACCATTAAAAAGCCTCAAATTTTACTATTAGTGCAATTAACAACGACCGAACTAGTTAATTCTTTGCCAGTTTTGCACAAGATCCGAAGAAGTAAAAAAAAACCAATTAAAAATCAAATCAAATGAACTCAACTTATAAAAACTAATTAAAAACCGATTAGTATTAAATTATTCCAATCAAAAATCAATCAATATCCATCACAAGTGCAGCATTAGCTTCAATTATCCCACAATCACTTCATTATAATAAAACCAATCAAATTTGATATGACAATCAAGCAATTTAATGATTGATAAATTTCACAATTGGTCAATTTAGAAGCACAAATATGGCAAAGTAATGAAATTTTCATTACTTATTCATTTTCAATGTCATTTTATTTGTTCCCAATAGTCTCAACGGACGCAACATTGTTGTGAATGAAATGAAAAAAGTGTCTTTGAATGTTTGCAATTGAAAGAATTCTTTGCACCACATTGCATCATTGAGGAATGCATCCTTAAAAGTAATTTTAAATTATTTCAAATTAACATTTTATTGTTTATATTAGTTGAACTAAATTAAGTAATTATCCTCATTTTTTTTTATCTTTGTATTTTCTTACACATTTGCTAATAGCAAAATAGCAATTAAATATAAATATTTGTATATTTAGGCAGATTTTTAGCCTTGTAGTTTCGCTAGAAGCATCATTGAAATTGTTTGCTATTTGCAAACTATAAACTAATTCAATATTTCATTTATTATTATACAAAAATTCGGGGACGATTACATAATCTTTTCAATTGATTTTCACCAATCTTTTTCATGATTCCATCCAAAATTTCAAGTAAATTTTATATTAATAATTCTGCAGTTATATTAAGACAAGAGTCTTCTTGATATTCATATATTTTTCTTCTGTATTTCCTACAAAATATAAAGATTAGTTGTAGATGAATAACGTAAAACATAACTTGCTTAGAGGTGTAAGAAGTGTGAAGTTTTTATGAAGAATTTAATTTCAACTTCTTCATAATTATGCGATTGCACACCTGGATTTCGCCGACATTCAGAAGACTTCAAAACCAAAAAAAAAAAAAACAGCTGCCTGAAACATGATTGAAATTGCTAAAATCGCAAACTATACGTAACATAACGTCCGTCAAATAAAGTATAAAGTAAAGGCGCTGAATGGAATGTTGCTTCAAATTTTAGTGCCCATATTGAACCAGACAATACGTGTGACTGATCTAAATTCCATTCCCCAAAAATGTGCAAAGCCCCGCAAGACAAAACCTCTGAAAACATTTTTTTTTTTTTTGCTAAAATAATCGCGATTATGTCACTCGATTAACGCCTTAACCTTCTCAACACAGCCCCAACTACGCATCGAACATAATACTATTGGCGAGCGATTGATTTGAAATTTTCAAAAAAAAAAAAAAAATAAAAGTTCGCGCTTTTTTTACTACGTCTTTTTGGTTTTCGAGAGAAAGTTGTTTGCAAATATTACAACTTCCATATTTATATCTTACATTCGGACATATATTTATCACGATACTGTCCGTATTACAATCAATCCAAAACAACCGTTACTATATCGATTAAATCATATCAGTTTCTTCCACCATGGCCCATTGATCGAAAAGGTGCTAAACTCACCAAATCGAAAGCCAATTTGGTTCAAAGTTTTTCCATGGTAAATTGTAGCTGAGACTTTATTATTTTATTATTGCTCTCGAAACGATTCTTGTTTTAATTGGTAATAAACTGGAGGCCTGCATTTACACTAAAAAACTTTGTAGCAAAATAAAAATGAATTTTTATGGCTCGACTTAACTAAATGTTTCACTAATAAAGGCAATTATATTGCTTTAATTCAGGTTGGAGATAAAACTATCGTATGATCAATTTAATTGCGTTTTAAAAGTATATAAAATCCATAATTTATATAGATGATATAATTTTTCCATGCTGCATTCTGTCTCAATAATATTTCTTAATTAAATGAAATAATTTTCAATTTTTCGGTTTAATAATGCGTATTGGATGCATTTTACTGACTTATTTTATAAATAATTCTAAGTACTTTAAAAATTAATATCAAAGCTAAACTATTGAATTTGGTAAACTGTAACCGAATTTTTCATTCAAATGATTGTTTTATGTTTTAAATTCAAGGTGCATATTCAATGTAAAGATACGTATTATTGCATTCCTTTTTAACAACATAAATATGAAGTTTTCTCTAAATTAATTTGCAAATATTTCACTATTAAGTCGTAGATTAAATCATATCAAAGTTCCATCAAAAATATTCAAATATATATTAGGGTGGGTCACAAAAATCGATTATTTTTTTTTACAAGTGACACGGAAAAATGGGTTGCTAGACACCTTAAAAAATTCTCACCAAGTATGAGCTCTTAATTTTAATAGGATGATCCTCCATATCAAAGTTTTGTTTTTTGTACAGAAAAATATTTTGAAAGAATTTTTTAGGAAATTTAATACTCTACAAAAAAAGTATTCTATATTTTTTCCGTAAGCCTCACCATTTGAAAGATATTAAGGATTTAATTTTGATTATTTTAAGACAAATTTCATTTTTGTTTATGAATTTTATAACTCGACAATAAATGACTCTTATACAATGCGCAATACAAATTTTTGTTGAAAATTAACTGCTCTATAAAAATGGTGTCTTATGTTTTGGCGATTAAATTAACCGTTCAAAAGATATTCATCATCAAATTTTCATGTGTACGGGTTTTAAAAGTTTTTGATGAGATATTCGAATAATTTCAATTTAATTTATAATTTTTGAGAAAATTTACACGAATTTTAGTTTTTATCAACTGAGAAACTTCAAAATATTTTTCAAGTTTTTTTTTATGCTTTAGTATATTTGTCTCCATTTAAAAAAATAAATTGTACATTATTTATCGCTTAGTTAAATATTTATTAATAAAAAAAGTAAAGTTTTCATTATACATATATTATGATATATTTCAGTATTAGAGAAAAACAATGTCCAATTAGTTATAAAAAAGTTTTTTATTTCAATTTTCAAACAAGTTTTTGTTGCAAGTTGGGTAATTTTTTCGATGCTCTTTGACAACTTGCAATAAAAATTCGTACACATGAAAGTTTGATGATTAATATCTTTTGAAGGGTTAATTTAATCGCCAAAACATTAAACATCATTTTTATAGAACAGTTAATTTCCAACAAAAATTTGTATTGCGAATTGTATAAGAGTCATTTTTTGTCGAGTTATAAAATTCATAAACAAAAATGAAATTTGTCTTAAAATAATCAAAATTAAAACCTTAATATCTTTCAAATGGTGAGGCTTACGGAAAAAATATAGAATACCTTTTTTGTAGAGCATTAAATTTACTAAAAAATTCTTTCAGAACATTTTTCTGTCCAATCGATAAATGATGAATTTTTTTCTATTGAACTGAGAAAAAAATACAAAACTGCGATGCGGAGGATCTTCCTATTAAAATTAAGAGCTGATACTTGGTGAAAATTTTTAAGGTGTCTAGCAACCCATTTTTCCGTGTCACTTGTAAAAAAAAAATCGATTTTTTTGACCCACTCTAATATATATGTAATGTGGTTCCAGTTCCCTAAAAAATATGACAATTATTAAGTGAAGTACAATAAAACAAGGCTTTGGCCAGCTTTAGCTGGCTTAAGCTTATAAAAACCGAATGATTTTTGCTCAATTTGAAGACAAATTAACTGTAACACATTTCCTTGAAATTGAAATTTTCCACTCAATTTTCCATTTAACATTACGGCAAGTTCTATTGCTTTGCTTGAAATATTTGAAACTTTTCACTTCTTAAGTATTTATTTTTCAATTTGAACCAAAATAAATTCGTAAAACGGATGAAAGCATCTAAAAAATTGTACAGAGAATCAAAACATATAATGTTAGTGGGAACATATAAATATTACCAGTTTTACATTTTTCCAAACCAAATGATTTGTTTTGAATTCCATTTTCTTAAATAAAACGTAGAAGACTCTTCAATAGATTATTTTTTGATTTTTATAGTAAATTAACTTCAAAATAATAGTCCTTTTATTATAACTTTCCATAAAATTTCACTTTACTCAAGATATGCTCCATTCAAGGCAAAGCTTTGACGAAATCTAAAAAAATAATAATTTTTTGAAAGGACTAAACCAATTATATGTCTAAAAGGTTAAATTACATCCATCGGAAAACAATATTGGTTTTAGATAGGAGTATTGAAGTCTGAAATTTCCTAGAATTCTTTTTTAATAAGGCATAAAACTCTTTGTTATGTATATGATTATGCAGTCAATTTAGTATCATCTATCTTTTCTCAAACTTAAAATAGTTTTTTAGACCAATTTGTTCAAAGAAATTAATTGTAAATGGATAGTTTTTGCTAGTGATATTTTCCAATTCCTTGCAATATACCACAAAATATAAAGCTCGTTATTTCCCATTAAATATTGAAGATAAGTTTATCAAAACGAATACTTCACTTTGCTTATATTGCATCAATATTACAACGTTGTATCAAAAACGTTAATGCCAAGAATTCCGTAAGTGACGTAGGAAAGCTCATAGCAAAGCTTTTAAGTATATAGTTAATTTGAAAAAAAGCTTTCATTGTGGGGTGCCAGTAGTACATTGAAAATATTGAAAAAATAGTAACAAAAACACTCCATTTATCAATGCTGGCTTTATATAAGACTTCAATAACGTAAATCCATGTTGTATGTTTTCAATTTGACGGTAAAAATAAAAAGCTTTCAAATTTCGCAAATAGTTTAACCCATATATCGTTGACACATTAATTTCTTAAAATTGTCCTTTTAACATAGGAATGTTCCAATTATCTAAAAAGTAAGACGTAATTACTAACGAAGTTTACATAAAACTTTATTTTAGCATACGAAATTGGAAAATTTACTAAAATACATTTCCTGGGGAAAGGAACTTTTCCTTTAAATTCCATTATATATTTCGGGAAAATCGATTATTTGACTTCACATATTTGGGAAAATTTATTTTTTAAGTACTTATTTACCGAATTGGACCAAAACCAAATCGCAAAACGGAAGAAAACATCTAAAAATTTTTACATAAAATTATAATTGTTAATGTTAATATTGGGCAAATAAATATTACCTGCTTTACATTTTTTAAAATAATTTTCCTCATTTTCTTAAATAAAATGTCAATACAGCTTTTTCCAAACATTTTTACCATTGAAAATGGACATTATTTAATTATTTTATCTTAATCCATTTCATTTCCAAATATCCTTAAATATCAACATGACGTTTATAATACTAACCTAATTTCGTAATGAGTAACATGTATACATGTTACCGTATCTGAGGAAAATTTCCGAAAACACAGGAATATTACCGCATAGGATTTAAAATATAATTAGATCGAAAATTTTGGTTCAGCTTTATAAGTTTGCCTCAATTTATAAAATTTGATGGATTTTTAAAGATATATTGATTGATTGATAGCCGAAAGTTTTATTTTAATGTACCAATAAACAATTAAAGCTTAAAAGCATTATTCGTTGCTCGAAACTATAAATTTCACGCTGTAAATATTTGATTTTTGTATACATGTTACCATATTGGAGGAAAATTTTTGAAAACACAGGAACATTACCGCATAAGATTTAAAATACAAGTAGATCGAAAATTTGGGTTTAGCATTATAAGTTTGTCTCAATTTATAAAATTTGATGGATTTTTAAAGATATATTGGTTGAGTGATAGTCGAAAGTTTTATTCTAATATTCCAATAAACAATTAAAAGTAAAAAGCATTCTTCGTTGCTCGAAACTTTGTTTAAATTTCACGCCGTAAATGTTTGATTTTTTGCAACAATTGATCCTATTCAAAAAGGTCTTCTTGAGGAATTTATGTCGGCGTTATTTTGTTACTACCTATATTAAAACATTATGTTCCCTCAAGTCTATAATTTGCATAATTTTCAATGTGTAATTACAGTCGTATCGGATTACAAACGAGAATTATCAACTACTCGGACATTTTATTCACAATTTGATCTATCGATCATTTGGTGGACGTACTAGTGGTATACGAGCACATAACACATAGATCGAATCGCCCGATAACCAGCTTTCAGTAAGTAATTAATAACAACATCGATCGAATCGACTTTTTTTTTTTTTTTGTTGCAAGTGAAGCGAAAAAATCGCAAATCAAGCACAAAACTAATTCAATCAAATCTTTTAACCGTGCACATAATTCAAGACACCGCGATTATACAACGCGCGATATTAATCGTATTTTATCGTATGGGCTTCGAAAAATTGAAATTACGTATGGATTTGGAAAAAAATCATCGTGTTTTTTTATGTGGTGTTTATCGCAAACCATTATTGTTGCACAAGAGGGAAATTATTAATGTTTTAATTAAGTTGTTTCAACGATTATAATTAAATCGATAAGATCAACGTTAGAAAATCGAAAAGGTGCAAAATTGAACATTTAACTTCGTATCGATCGCTTTTAAATTACAGTAATTATGGCAGAAATTGTTAGATTGGCGTGAGAAATGTTTGAAATGAGAAAAAAATTATGTGAATTTGCAATGTTGGATTGTCATAATTGTCTTTGACGCATTAACAAGTATGGGTACACTTACAAGTGGCTTAAACTTGACTGAATCAATGAAAGAAATTTTAGTTAATTTTTTTACGAAAGACCACTTAAAAGTAATCTCTTCAACTGAAATCAGCTATTATGCAAATTATTATGCCTGAAAAATAATATTTCGGTCAATTAAAAAACATTTAATACCCAATATTACCTACATCTAAAAATCATAATAGTCAGAGGGAGTTTAATTGAAAAGAGAAAGCCCCAACACATTTTATTTTGTAATTAATTTTACGAGAACAATTTACATAAATCTGAATATTCCACGCAATTGATGTAATTTTATATTTGAGGCAACGGCGAAATACAACAATTTCCTGTTACATTTCTAGACGAAGTCAATCAAGAAGACAAAATCGAAATGATTAATTGCATCAGCATTAAATGACTGTGTTTTAAGTTTTATGTTTTCCCCGAAAAAAAAACAAATACAAAAGTCTTTATTGCATTAAGAAACAGGAAGTTGGGTTTACGATACAGCGCTTATAAATGCGTTGTGTGAGATAATTATCACTTGTCATATTTCTATGTTGTCATTTTATTAAAAGTCGAAGACACAATGTCCATTCAACTAATACAACTTTCATGTTTTAGTTTATTGAGTCGATTGAATTTATTGAAATCACTGTTGGTTTCTGTTTTACGAGGCTCAGCGAATGCATCTGGATGTAGGTACGTTTTAATAGCATTCGATAAATGCATTGGATAAAAAAGAGTCAAATTTATTACCGAATTATTTAGAAACGGTTGCTTAAGCACTGCCAACAAATTTCCGCAAGGCAATACGTAGAAGATATATCCATAAACATTTGTTTTGCTGAACGATAAGATTTGCATATAAGGTGCTAACTGCACTTTTGTTGATACTATAAAACTATTAAACTACAATGCTTAAAAAAAAACTTAATCAAAAACAAACCATTCCATTAACGTCACAAATAATTTCAAATAAACCATTACCTACACCAACATACAATGGATAAAGAAAAACATATTTTTATTTTTAGATTTAATAACACGATAAGCATATGTGTATTAAATTAATATTGAGATATATCAGCAAAAATACCCTTCTAATATAGCACTGCAGTCTGTAACAGATTCAAATATTAGTCACATATAATTTGCAACCCATTTGTTCAATAATTTTATGGTAATTGCAGTGATGAATTAATTTATAATTAAAACCGAATATATTATAAGCCTCAATGTATATTATATTATATTAAATTTGATTGAATTACTATTGAAATTAAAATGGGAGAAACATAGGCAGAAGGTAACATGGTAAAATGCGGGCAATCGAATCACGTAATTAATGCATGCAAATTTACAACTACTTGTCGCGTGCCTTCGGCTTTTTATTATAATATTATTATTACTATTATCATTATGTAATTGTTATAATTTGTTGCCATTACATAATGTCGTTTACATAAGCCACCGATTATGTTAATCGTAAATAGGACAACTACGTGTTAGAGATGAAGATTTCAAAGGACAGTTTTACCATTATTGGCCAAAAGTTTTGCCATCCCCATTTTTAAAAACCATGCATAACTAGCATATATAATTATTGCTATAAAATAATTATATTATTATAGCAATAATTATAGCATTTATTATTATTATTATAATATTATATTATTATTATAGCTTAATTCTTTTAAAAAAATATATAAAAATCCTATAACAATAACAAAACTAACGTTTTTGATTTTGGGTCAGATTTATCAAAATCCTATGCGGTAATGTTCCTATGTTTTCGATACTATTCCACAAGTATTAGAAAAAATTGGTTAGTCTAATATTAGGTTAGTATTTTTAATGTCATTCTGATATTTAAAATGAAGCAGGTTAAATTAAATTGACTGAATAATTTTCATGTAAAATATATAAAAAATAATTGGGAAAAGCAGTCTTGCATTTATATTTCTTACAATGACGTTCAATTCAATTTATTTTGATTTGAAAAACTCTAAAGGTAATATTCAAATCTCCAATATTAATAGTATACAATTTGATTTTTTCTGAGGTTTTTTAGATGTTTTTCTCCGTTTTTCCAATTAATATCAGTACAAATTTGTAAATAAGTGATTGAAAAATGCTAAACTAACATTGCTGTAATATTAGAAGATTAAATGAAAAGTTTCAATTCCATGGAAATAAGTATCTAATTCTAATGGATGGGGG
This sequence comes from Sisyra terminalis, assembly GCA_958496175.1. Taxonomy (NCBI): domain Eukaryota; kingdom Metazoa; phylum Arthropoda; class Insecta; order Neuroptera; family Sisyridae; genus Sisyra; species Sisyra terminalis. Next base: position 50,391,765 of record OY292278.1, on the reverse strand, counting down.
TTTAGATTGTTAAAACATTTTGCCAAACTTATTCAGTTGGAGAAAATCAAAGTTTAGTCATCAAAGAATGAAGAATCGAAAACAATTGTTAAAAGAATTTGAAGTACTAGTTAAAATTTCAATAACAAATTTCTTTTTTAGGTGTTAAACAAAACATCCTGAAATTTCAAAATTTTCCAGTAATGGGACCAACATGATCAATAACTGTTGTTAAAGATATTATCGAGAAGATTTCACTCTTTAAAAGGGTGAACTTTCAAAAGCATTGCTGTATAAGGGCTTTATTTAAAAGTGAAAATCTAAACTTTGATTTTCAACTTTCAATTTTCAAAAATGACAATTTTTCATTCTCTGTATATCCAGAAAGAGTTTCTGTGCCAACTTTATTGTCGTTATATCCTTACGTTTTCGTAAAATGCATAGATTAATCGAAATAATCAATGGATTTAAAAGAACCTGAATGTAACACCCTAAAGGTTAAACAGAATTTTCATCAGTTTTGGTTAGGAATTTTCTCAAATTCAAGGTTTCCCCTATTTTGGGCTGGATTTAGGGGAGGGAATCCGGGGCTAGAGCCCTGGGGCTTCCATAATAGAGACTTCGGAAAAAAATTAAATGCTAGTAAACGAAATACTAGTAAAAAATGAACAGTTTCAACTTCATGGAAATGAATATCTAATTCTAATGGATGGTGGTTTAGATTGTTAAAACATTTTGCCAAACTTATTCAATTGGAGAAAATCAAAGTTTAGTCATCAAAAAATGAAGAATCGAAGGCAACTGTTAAAAGGATTTGAACTACTTGTTAAAATTTCAATAACAAATTTCTTTTTTAGGTGTTTAACAAAATTCCCTGATATTTCCAAATTTTCCGGTAATGAGACCAACATGATCAATAAATGTTGTTGAATAAATTGTGTTAAAGATATTATCGAGAAGATTTCACTCTTTTAAGGGGTGAACTTTCAAAAGCATTGCTGTATAAGGGTTTTATTTAAAAGTGGAAATCTAAACTTTGATTTTCATCTTTCAATTTTCAAAAATGACAGTTTTTCATTCTCTGTATATCCAGAAAGAGTTTCTGTGCCAACTTTATTGTCGTTATATCCTAACGTTTTCGAAATCGAAATAATCAATGGATTTGAAATAACTTAAATGTAACACCCTAAAAGTTAAACAGAATTCTCATCAGTTTGGATAAAGAATTTTCTCAAATTCAAAATTTCCCTTATAAAAGGGTCGGATTTAGGGGAAGGCAACCGGGTCAGTTTGGGTTAAGAATTTTCCCAAATTCAAGGTTTCCCTTATTTTGAGCTGGATTTAGGGGAGGGCTACCGGGGCTACAGCCCCGGGGCCTCCGCAATAGAGATTTCGGAAAAAAAATCAAATTTAGACTAGTAAACAAATTTTTCTTTAATAAACATGATTATATTATTGGCTTCGAAAAAAATAGGCTTTGAACTATGGTGGGACAAAACCATCTATCAAAGCTTTTTTTCCTGAGCATTGAAAGTTATTTACTCCGGGAACTTGATTTCAGCGAATCATCAACGATTTTTTGGCGAAAAAATCTCGGAAGGTTCTGTTCGTTACCAGTAAAATATAATTAAAGATAAATCTTGTTTCCGATTAAAGTTATATGTTTATTGAATATTAAAAGAATCTACTTAGTTTCATTATTTATTGGAAAACTTGATTGAAAAAATTGACCATTTTATATGGAAAATAATTTGGGGCCAAGGGACCTTCACTTCTTTATTGCTCTGAGGTCTACAGACCTCTAAATCCGGCCCTTCCCTTATTTAAAGGATGCATCTGTAGGTGAATTTTATAATATTAAAAGAATCTACTTGGTTTCACAATAAATTATTTATTGGAAAACTCGATTCAAAAAAATTACCATTTTATATGGAAAATAATTTGGGGCCAGGGATCCTTCACTCTTTTATTGCTCTGAGGTCTCCAGACCTCTAAATCCGGCCCTGCCCTTCTTTAAAGGATGAATCTGTTGGTGAATTTTATTTCAAAACAGAAGTCTTAAATTAATTTTCATATTGTATACTTTAAAGATAAAGTATTATCTGTTGACAAGGAAAAAATTTCAGGAAATATTTTCCTAATACCTACAATGCAGAAACTTGAACAAAATTTACATTAAAATTACAGTAACTTTTGGTGCAAAATAATCAATCAATTAAATTAATTGGTTAATCCTAATTTATAATAAAAATAAATTACAAAAAGTACAAGTAAAATTAAAAAATTGATTCAAATCCATTGAAATTTCGCGCATCGAATTTGTTTTCGTATTTTTGATAAATTTTTAGTGACTTTTATTTGTCACTATTAATTACCAATCGATTTTTGCCGTATTGGAGAAAAAAACAGCTGATGAACAGTAATGAAATTAATCGCAAATGCACTGACAAGTGTCAAATGTCGCGAAGAAAATTCGGGAAAATTTGTGAAAAATCAATCGATTTTACCATTATTTTATTGGAAAAACGTTGTTTATAATATCAACTTGCAATCGATAAAGAATTTTCTCTAAAATTCTTAAGTTTTTCAACCAAATTGTCCGAATATCAAAATTGCGAATCAGGCATGAAGGTCATTGCCATATTATGCATTGCTTGTGAATAAAATATGCAATCATTGTGCGAATTATTTTAACTTTGATCGGTTTAATCGTTGTTTTTGAGTTATAGAATTGAAAAGTGTTGGAGAAAAAAAATAAGTTGTTTAATAAAATTGTATCTTCTCGTGAAAACTTGGTGGAAAAACAAAAACGAATCAGTGATGCAATTTAGTGCATTTACGTTGAGTTTCTCTATAATATCGGCAATTAATAGATTTTTTGCATATTTTTTGACTTATTTCATGTCAAAGTGTATGAATAATTTTCGATTTGGTGACCATTTTTGGGGAAGGAAAAAATTGGAATAATGCAGCTGATTCTATCAAGGAGGTGCATCTAACTGTAAGTGGTTTTGATCTTTAATTAATTGAAATTTTTATAACTACCGATTTATATGTAGCCAATGAAGTTTAAATAGTTATTGTTAGGGACTTAAAGCCCAAAAAAACATTGATAATTAGATAGTATTTGCCCATTATTTCTTAGCTATCGATTTTTCGATCGAATTTCTCTGTTTGATAGTCCAATTGCATTAATATGCCTCCACCAAAAAACTTTTCTCACAAATTCTTTTCCCAATCCAAATCGCATGTCGGGTATTTGCTTTGCAAATTATTTTCTCGTCTATGATTAAAATTCCTGTATGGAGACCGAATCGGAACCAAATTCCAAATTACTATTATTATAACGACAATTACATCGTTTCGATACGCTTTAGCCACAAATTAAAAAGTCGTAAATTCGCTTGTCGAGGAAATAAATGCGATTTTCCATATGTCAAGCTATCGGCTATATCAAAAGACTGGCAAAAATCTGGCGAATAATTATCGCAATCAGCCCTTAAACTATTAAAAATAGATATCGATTCGTATTATTTGTTGGCCGATGAAAAAGATTCTGTATGGTTCAATAATACAAGAGTGGATTTTGCCAAAAGCAATGTTTGGGAGAAAGTAGAAATGAAAAGAATGGAATTAGTTGGTGGGTAATTAATTTAATTGGAGTAACAAAGATGTTGGTATAAGTATAGGAAAGATTTGGGAATTGTTTTCATACTATCTTCATTATTTTCAATGGTTTACGTTAATAGTTTTTGACGGAGGACTGAGCGAAAAAGTAGAGAGTTTATGTAACTTTCACGTAACACGGTTACGGTGTTATATGTAGTAGAAATAAATTTCCACCTACAAATGTTAAAATGCGTTTACATTCACGTTTAATATGCAAATTTGAAATGCATAAATAATCAGTTGATGATTCAATCTTGGGAGCTTACGAAAAAATTTACAGTGTAACACTGTAAACACCTGAAAAGTCTTGAAATTTTGTTTTCTTCAGGTGTTTGAAACTTTCATTTCGTATTTTTTTTAAACTTTTTTTTTTCGTAATCCATCGTCTTTCAACTTCCCAAATCGATAAAAGAGTATCGAATCAATTAACGATTCATTAATATGCCACTCGAATCGATTAATTAACGACTTATTGCAATTAATACCTCATAAAAGAAACGCAAATCACACATTAATTATTCATAAATATATTTCTCAGCATTTTTCGTTCAAATTTTTTTCTTTATGGCACCGAGATAAACGATCTTGTGACGCCATTTAATGCAATTTATTTTCTCTAATTCCAATAGATCATAATTATAACTGTTATTTCAATACTCTTGCAAAGTTTTCAAGTTGATATCTATCCCGATTTTTATGATTTGCCAGGTATTTAGTTGGGGTATGAATCAAATAATGGCATTTGATATTAATTTTATTGCTTCGTATTAGTATTAATTTTTATTTAGTGCCATATGCATATTATATTTTCCATTCTAAAATTAAATTATCGGCGCAGCCATAAATTATTATTGGCCTACATTGGAGTGTCGTATACTTAAAAAATATTGCCTATAAGATTAAAAAGTATTATAGAAACTAAAGTGTGTATAGTATTGGTAGATATTTGAGTTCAAATTCAAAGTAGAAACTTTTAAAATGAGAAAATTGATGCAAAGCAAAAAAAAACTAGTTTATTTTTGTATGGATTATGGATGGAAATGTATGAAAATTTGTTAAAAAATTAAAAGAGTAGAGGTATCAAGTATTAATGGTTAAGATTAGATGGTAAACATTTTTCTGCGTATTCCTCAACAATCGTTGATCGTTGATTTGAATTTTATCTCCAATTTGTTTATTCTGTCCGTTTTTCTTGCAAAAGCTTTGCTTAAATTTATAATTGCAATGTGTGTACAATATATAGAATATACTGCGGTCCAATTTATGTAGTATAATTTAATATCATAACATAAAAATCATAACATAAAAATAAATTTGAACAGAAATTCAAACAAAAATATTCGTAACATATTGCCCAGATACGTAGTTCGATTGCCAAGCAATCTTCCTCAGTGGTCATCAAGTAGTTTGGATCACTCCGGATTCACAAAGCAAATGCGGAGTGAAGATTGCTTGGTAATCGAAATACGTATCTGGGCAATACGTCACGAATATTTTTGTTTGAACTTCTGTTCACATTTATGTTTATATTACGCAAAAATATTCGTGACGTATTGCCCAGATACGTACTTCGATTGCCAAACAATCTTCCTCAGTGGTCATCAAGTAGTTTGAATCATTTCGGATTCACAAAGCAAATGCGGAGTGAAGATTGCTTAGTAATCAAAATATGTATCTGGGTAATACGTCACGAATATTTTTGTTTGAACTTCTGTTCACATTTATGTTTATATTATGCAAAAATATTCGTGACGTATTGCCCAGATACGTATTTCAATTGCCAAGCAATCTTCCTCAGTGGTCATCAAGTAGTTTGGATCCATATTTTCACATGACTCACATAAATCATCACAAAGCAGTTATCGAGTGACCCAAACTACTTGATGACCGCTGAGAAAGATTGCTTGGGTTTTTTTTTTTATTTTTATTTTTTATTTATTGCGGTAAGTTTTATTAAAGAATACTTTAAACAAAAAATGTAGATCATAAAATTATCTACAAAAAATGTACCAATACTTTTTTCCTACGAGCCATCGTTTTTGATATATAGCGATTAAAAAAGGTCCAAAAAAAGGTCGTTTTTTTTTAACTTTTTTTTTCAAAGTCGCGACATTTTGTGAATTTTCAACTTTTTTCGGATTTTCGAGGTTCAGTACCAAGAAGACGCATTACCAAAACCTACATTCTTTAGAAAATCATGAACCGACTTCCGAGAAAACTTGTCTCCCGTTTGCCTCCTCATTTTTGAGGACCCTTTTTCAAAGCGCTGTAAAAGGGGGTGGGGGGACATATCGGGGCAAATAAAAAAATAGTTCAAAACTTCAACTTTTACATGCCGAAGACCGTTTTTTAATATCTCTAAAAAAAAAATGGCAGCAGTTTTAAAAAAGTCATTTTTTTTACGTTCTGACGGTGATGCAGAAGAACAAGAATGATACAAGAGTGATTCAATATTAGAGCACATGCCAGAGAACAAAACAATCCGACTTTTTGCAACCACATTTAGCACTGCACCCCTGTTTGCAGTACTCATGCATATTTTGACGATTCCAACTTTTTGAATCGTTATATTTCAAAAACGGTGGCTCGTAGGAGAAAAAGTATTGATACATTTTTTGTAGATAATTTTATGATCTACATTTTTTATTTCAAGTATTTTTTAAATAAAACTTACTGTTTTGCTGAAAATCGCGAAAAACTCATTTTTTTGATCTTTGACCTTGAATATTTTTTTTTTCCATACAGGGAAAAGATGTAGAACTTTCAAATTTTATTTTTAATTATATTTCAAACAATCTTACTGATTTTCAGCTTGGTGGGAATTTATGTAGCTTACAGTAGCTTAAGTTCACTCTGAATTTAAAGCTTACTTGGAAAAATTTTCAAGACTTTAAATTTATTTGAAGGCCTAAACATTTTTATGGAATCCTGAGTAATTTCGATATATATCACCTGCTTTTTTATTAAATTAAAAACAAGGTGTAGTCTAGTCAATAATTTTCCTTAGGCTTCAATAAATTCGATCCCAATGTTTTGTAGTATGGCATCAATACTTTTTAAAACTCTTTCGTAATTGCAACAATGTGATTAAATTCTTATTTGAAGATAAAAAAACCTCTAGCCTATCAGATACATCCACTTATTACTAAATGAATTTCATTGTTAAATTGAAATAATATACATAAGAAAAATATTTTTATTTGCCTGGCAGCTTTCTCAATATGTTTATACTACACCTATGCACGTAATAACTGAATAAAAGTCGACCAACGGCAAAATTGCAACGATGATAAATATTAGCCTATTGTTGCCATAATTCATGTTTCAATAATTCTTATCCGAAAGTCAAGACAGTGTACCACACATAATTACTATATTTTATTATAACGTATACATAAAATTTGCTTTCGTTTTCATTTGGATTTTGCAGAAGTAAGTTGCTAGTATTGTTTTTGTTTGGTTGCAGAAAATAAAATAAAAAAAAAACACTACAAATGTTTATTGGCCGTAATTTTGGCGTGTTTTTAATCTTATTTCATAGTGCCAGCGGCAAGGCAACATATTTCTGCAGATTTGGTCGGTCCCGCTATATGTAGGTAGTGTATACAAAAAAAAAAAAAACGTACTTACATGTTTTTGAAAGAAAGAAATTACATTGATAAGATATCGAAATTTGCTTTTATTATGTAAAACGTTACATACTTACTGACTACCTTTGGAGTGAATTGCAAATGTAATCGAAGGTTTTGTAGAAGAAAAAGTAAAGCTTTGGCTTTTATGTAACAGAAAGTGAAGAGTTTAAAGTAATATTGATTTTTGTAATAAAAGTAAAGTGATTTATGATTCTCTAAATTAATTTTGAAGTCTTAATTTTTTTAGTAAATTATGTGTTTTAATCGGTCAAACATTTGCTTGAATATCAGAACAAATATTAAGATTTCGGTTTATAAATTTATTGCAAATTTGGTAGAAATAGATGATCATTTTCTCCACTAATTGATAATGATCAATGATTTAATTGATTGGCAGAAAAATAACGAGAAACAAGCGAATTTTTAAAATGTACACGACCCAGAAATTGACCTCTATTTTTCACTCAACTCTCAATTATGTAGGTACGTAGCAATCTGTATCAGTTGTAAAACGTATTAAGTGATTTTTGGTTTACGTAAGAGCTAATTTAAATGTGGTTGTTGCTCTTTTCGTTCATTATCTTTATCTGTTTGAAGTGGAATAAATTTCGGCTAAATGATTCGGCTACTGGTCTTTGCGTCGACCACGTTACACACATTTCAGCCAGTTCCAGCATTCCATTCATATCTGCGATTTAATTTATATAAATAAATAAATAACAGTCACCGACCGAATTCACGTACGAATATCATAATAAATGTGAGTGATACAAACATAATGGGCAGTGAGAATGAGATGACGAGAGATTCTGCACACGAAAAAAAAAAAAAATAATCGTTACAAGACACAACCTTCGCATTTTATTTCGTTATGAATGTATGGAGTGAAATATTTACGAAAAAGATTTATGGATGTCGTAAATCATTATGGATCTATCGATGATACAATTATAAGGATGATTGATGATGTTAAATGTAAACATATGATTGGTGCTCTTGCATTTCTTTGATTGTTATTGTAAAGTTTAATTTTTTTAAAAAATAATAGTTTTTCTTATAAAAAAAATCTAGATGTATATCCAGAAACTTTCCGGAATACTGCCGCATAAAAGTACAGAGGATAATAATTTTTGTACCCAGCATATTTAGATCAATCATTTTTTATAAATTTCCTTTGATTTGCCAAATATAGTTAGACTAGTTGATTGATATACAATGTTGAGAGGTTTTTCATTCTTTTTTCCTTGGAAAAAGGGACTATAACTATATACAAGACTGATTCAAAAATTTAATTATATCAAAAATATTGTTGGGAATGATAAAAAAAAAATCCTGTGAAAGTTTAAGCTCTAAATATTAAGAGGTGCCGAATCGCAAATTTCGATTTTCCATTGAAATAACATGGGAACAATATTCTCTTGCATTTTGGAATTTTATAGCTCACGTTGGTGACAATATTTCGGAATAACCAAGGTATATTCTTGTAGAAAATTGAACGATCTACAAAAAAAGTCTTGTACAAGTTTTTGATATATTTGTTCCTTCAAAAGTTATTCGAGGTCAAAGTTGAACTAAAAAGAAATTTTAATATTTTTTCAATTTTTTGACGCAACCATCAATTTTGTGAAAAAAATTTATAAGACATTTTTTGTACGAGACTTTTTCCTATAACTTGTCTCCATAAAAGTTTTTGATATTTTTTGCAGGTCCCAAGTTATTTATTTAAAATAAAAAAATAATTTTTATGTTAAAAATATAATAATTAAGGGAATTTCCAGTTTAATGCAAATAACTTAGAATCTGTGAAAATATTAAAACTTTTACAGAGATAAGTTGTAGAAGAAAAAAGTGCTCTTCAAAAAATGTCCTATAAAATTTTAATAGAAAATAGGAAATAATAGAAAATTTTATAAGGCATTTTTTGTAGAGCACTTTTTTTTCTATAACTAATCTCTATAAAAGTTTTTGATGTTTTTCACTGGTCCTAAGTTATTTGCATTAAACTGAAAATTCCCTGAATTATTATATTTTTAACATAATTTTTTTTTATTTTAATTTAATAACTTAGGACCTGTGAAAAATATCAAAAACTTTTATGGAGGTGAGTTATAGGAAAAAAAGTGCTCTACAAAAAATTATCTATTAAATTTTCTCATAATATTGATGGTTGCGTTAAAAATTGAAAAAATATTAAAATTTCTTTTTAATTCAACTTTGACCTCGAATAACTTTTGAAGGAATAAATATATCAAAAACTTGTTTGGCACCTTTTTTGTAGATCGTTTAATTTTCTACAAGAATATACGTTGGTCATTCCGAAATATTGTCACCAACGTGAGCTATAAAATTCCAAAGTGCAAGAGAATATTGTTCCCATGTTATTTAAATGGAAAATCGAAATTTGCGATGCGACACCTCTTAATATTAATATTAAGAGCTTAAACTTTCACAGAATTTTTTTTTTGTCATTTGCAACAATATTTTCGATATAATTAAGAAAAAAAAATATCTTTTTTTTTTGAATCAGTCTACTGATAATACAAAAGTAGATATAATATTAAACTTAGTTTGAGATTTGTTTTTAAATTCGTAGGGAAAAGCACTAAAGTCTTATAATCATAGTTAATGGCATACTTGGAACAAAAAGAAAATTTGATATTTAGTTAGAAGAAAATTGAATTAAAATGTATTGTACAATAAAACAGGAATTACAAAAAGGTGTACATGTTCTATATTCTATATTATCGTCAGAATCTCAGAAATGTACGCATTTATATTGTTCAATGTGAAGAAGAGACTATTTCTTTGAAAATAGAATGAACTTTTACTTTAATTAATAATAGTTTTCCATATGGCATTATGTTGAAAATTTTTGTCGTAAAGTCAAGTTGAATATTCTATGCACTAAAACGTATTAATCCATTTTTAATTCGAGAGCTTTCACGTAGAACTTTTGCAAATATTTTAATCATTTGGTCTTTGGATAGTTGATTTTAAAATTTCTTCAAAAATTCAACATTTGTTTATTAATATTTTCCATTTATCTGAAAAAAACATAATTATTACTAAGTGAAATACTATAAAGTTTAATTTTAACTTACAAGAAAACAATAGATTGTGATCGATTTCGTTGTGAATTATTAAATTGCCTTGAAATCAGAAGTTTATACGTAATATGCTCTTAACATTGAAGTAAAAACTTATAGCAAGAATAAAGACCAATTTTTGTTTGCAAAATTTGTTAAAATTTTCTGGAAATTACCTTTCAATTGTAAATATCCATCAAATTTTACTTTATATTCCAGATATACTCCATGAAAAGTCAAAACTTTTCCTTTCTGTTGGCCAATTCTTTGTCTATAGTCCGTATGTTAAATTACGTAATAAAAAAAAAAAACCGTATATAAAATTAAGAAATACTATATTTTTGAAGCGACTAAGTCTATAGTTTGTCTTAAAACTGTGATGGCATCAATTGAAATTAGTTTTTAATAATTTTAAAGAAGGAATATTTTGGTAACAAATGTTCGAGTATTTCTTTCTCTACAGTAAAATTATCTTCTGGGATCCATCTTCAAACTTTAGTTAATTTTCTTGGCTAGCTTATTCCAAACGTATTATTTATTGATGGTAAATTAAGCCAATTTCCCTATATTGCTTGATACGATCGTTGAATTTGATGTTTATATTTGCTACAAATTAATAATCGTTATTTTATGTAATATATTTGATAACTACATTATTACTACGACCTACCAAACTACATCCTTACATTCTTCAGCCAAAATATTGTCCTTTTTTTCTTCATAATTTTCCCTTGTATAATAAAATGTAGTAATCCTAATTTTTCTGGGTGTTTTCGAAGCTTTTTCCACACCTCCACAAATTTTTTCACTGATAGTTTGAAATGGTTCCAAAATTTCACAAAATGTAAAGCTCGTTATATTCCTACCAAATATTGAGGATAAGGTTATCGAAAAGAATAATTCGTTTTGCCAATAATGTATCGTTAACACAAGGTTGTATCGAAGATTTTTACGTCAAGGATATGTGGAGTGAATTAGGAAAGCTCACAGTAAAGCTTTTCATAGGGAACGATAATTTCCAATAAGCTTTTCATTATGTGATATTAATAGTAAATGGATATATAAGGAAAATTTATTAATTTCTTTGACTTATTAACACTGGCTTTATATAGAGCTTTAATGATGTAAATCCATATTGAATATTTTATTTAATTCGACAGTAAAGTTGTGCAGCTTTAACGCTTTATTTTTGCAAATAGTGTAACCATCAGGTCGCTGAAACATTGATTGTAAATTACTTCAAAATTATTACTATTGTGCATCTATCTGAAAAGTATGATAATTAAAAAAAAAATATTGTAGAGTTTTAGATCTTTGATGATGATAAATTGGTAAAAATATTCAGAGGACTATGATCAAATAATAATCAGTCAAAACTATTTATTACATGCGCTATGTAATAAATATTCTTATGAATATTTTTACCAATTAATTTAAAAAAAAAAATGTATATAGAAATTACTTTTTTACCCTACAAACTTGAAAAATTTGCTGCAATACATTTTCTTGGAATCGGAACTTTTCGCTACATTTTCAATTTAACATTTCAGTTGCTTGATTTGAAATATTTAGATAATTTTACTTTTCAAGTACAAGTTTATTAATTTGGATCATAATTTATCGGTAAAATGGAAGAAAGTATCTAAAAATTTGGACAAAAAATTAATTATATAAGGTTATCATTGAGCATTTAAATATTACCTCTTCTATATGTTTCCAAATCGAAATAAATAGTTTTGATTTTCATTTTATTAAATTAAAATTCAGCAGTGGTTTTTATGAAACGTTTTCCATTGAAATTGAAAATGATTTATTTAATTTAATCAATTCTATTTTGTTTCAAATAACCACAAATATTAGCATGACATTTGAATTTCTAACCTTATTTTGAAATAAAGTAAAAAAACATGTGAAGTTTGAGGAAAATCTAAGAATTGGAATATTACCGCATAGGATTAAAGGCTGCAAAGATTTAATGTAAGAGGAAGAGAAAATTAGCGTTTATTATTGCATAAAACCGTTAATTATTGCTGATTTTGTAATTAATTTTTTGAATTTCGATTGTTGATAATTTTTTTTTCTTTTCAATGCTAATATATTTATTAATATTGCTATTGTTTGAGCCTTTAAACTAATTACAGTTGATATAATTGCTTTTTGATATATACAATATGGATGAGATAAAATTAATTGTAATTTTTTCGACAAAGTACCGGACATTTTTTCTCTTGGTAAACGGTTACATAAACCGTATGTATTAAAGAATTTCCCATGAAAATGGTTTTGGTTACAAAACAAATATTGATCTGAATATTTCACTATGTAAAATTTTATCCGTTCTCATTCACTCACCAACTTGTTCAGCTCATAATTAATTAGATTTGGTGAGTTTACTTATATTGAATATCACGCCTTAATGTTGAGTAATATTCCTAAATTCCTATCTGTTTGTCACATTTATTCAGAAGCTTATTAATTGAAAATTAATTTAAGTTTTTTCATATAATTATCCACTTAAAATTGGTTTTTATTCCTTTGATTTTCTTATAAATTTAGAAGGGATTTTTTTTCATTACTTGCATTTTCTTTTGGTTTTATTTGAAGTATCAAACGATAAAGTTTAAATTTAAAAGTAGCAGCCCATTTGTACTTTTGGTTTAATAAAATTCTTGTTAATTATATCATAAAAAATTTATTTTGTCAGGCATTTATTCGTTTGATGAATTGATAGACAAGTGTAAAATTTTCATGATTTGAAGATGGTAATTATCTCGTTTTTTTCTGTCATGTGTTGAAACTATTATGGATAAATAAAAAGTTTTTTTCCTGCTTGAAAAAAAGTAAAAAATATGCTTGGTATCAATTTAATTAAAGGGAAATTTTCAGATTATATTTATATTTCACCATACCTGCTGTTGGATAGATAGATAAATTACGAGCATTTCGTTCTAGAATGAAGTCAAAAAAATTTCCATTTAGATTTATATGTAGAAATAGTTGAGATTACTATTAGATGAAATTGAGATCAATATTATATTCGGTAGTTGTACGTGTATTATTGCAATGAGTTTTAGATTCGACACACCTCAATAAATGTCAACAACTAACGAAAATAAGTTGCTTAAATACGTATGGAACTGTATGACATGGGACACTTGGACTCAGTATTTGTTAATCTATGTTTTCTTGTATTTTTCAAAAAATAAATCGCTTTAGGCTGTAATTATTGAAACGTACAGCTTTAACGAAAATTGGGACATGATATTTTTGTGATTCGTCAATAAAAAAGTTAATTTTTTTCACAAAAATAGAAAAGATTAGTGGAGGAAATAATCAATTTTTGTTCCTTTCAAAGATTACAAATTTTCATTGTAGAACAATTCAAAGTTATGCAATCATTTGCGTGAATTATTGTAATTATTTCCAACAATTGTTTGAAATTTATTGATTTTAATTTCAAAGCGTAAATTCTTATATAAAAGCCAAAACTGCAACGTCATCTCTTAGGCATTTTGCAAGAAAATGATTGAATGAAATTATCAGCTAGGCGCCTCTTAATAAGGAAAGTACACATTAAAACTACAACAATATTATTTTTTTCAAATAACCCGAACACAATTGATTTAAGTTGATTTGTTTGTACAATAAAAAAAATGGATAATACAATAAAAACTACAAGTCGTTATTGTGTGGAATGCGTAGGCTTTTCGTATTATATCTCACCACTCAAGAGTGGAACGCAACTAAAAATCACATGAAATAAATGACATTTAAAATTTAAATAAAAATATCAATTCGCATAAATCACTTAAGTGGTCAAATGCAAACGATCTTTGTCGTTAATTCCTACAGATTAATCTTTTTTTTCTGGCCAATTTTTTTGCATTATTATTATCATCTAAAAGATCTAATTTGAATTATCGTATACGTGGCATATTTCTTAACAGTTTTACAACATTTCTTGCCGTAGGTACTGAAGGTGTGAAGAAAGTAGTTCAAAATTATGAGTAATGTACGGTGAAATTTTCATATTTTCAAGAAGTAAATTTTTGAAGTTCTTCTTTCACTCTTATTCCGGTGCGACAATTGTATTTATTGTGTCGTTCGAATCTATTCTTCAAAAATGACTAATTACAGTTCGATGAAAATTATAATCGGTGAAGAATGGCATTAACGTGAAACGAAAATAGAAATGGTTTTAATTTTAAAAATTAATTTCATTTTAATGATGAAACCTTTTGTAGTAGATAAATTGTATTTTAATTAAAATCAGATAAAATAAATAGCTGATTTCAATGGACTAATGCCGTTTTACAAGGAATAATATAGAATGATATTTGAGCAACGTATAGGATTATTGTCGTATAGGATTAAAATATGTATGCACCTACTAAGGTACTAAGCCTACTACTATCCCGTTATTAAAACTTTGAGATAATTTGGCTTTATAACGATAATAGGTAATCTTTACTGTTGATCCTAGTAATAGTTATAATAATAGATCTTAAGGGAAATATCCTTAACGAAGCATCTACCAAAAACAATAGGACTGCTATTTTTGACAGTAGTTATTAGTTCTTATTTCTTTGAAGATTGGTGAGAAAAATCATTTTCTGTTAAAATAATTTAGATATTTAATTAAAGGGTCCAAATGATGGGTGTTCGTTTATTTATTTTAATTAAACTTCTTCTGAGTGCTTCTTTTATTATTAATAATTAAACCCAAATAGGCAAGCTTTTCTTCTGAAAAAAAATTAGTTGAACTTGATTACAAAGTCTCTATCAAATCAGTAAAGCTGCCTTTAAATTGGAACCATAAGTGAAATCAGAATAAAGTATTGATACAAATATTTAATTTAGTCTTGTTTGTAACCTTTATACTTATTTTTGGCTAAACACTAAGATATACCTGAAAACAAAATATTATCGAAATCAATTAACCTGTTCTTAGATAAACGATAGAATTCAGGTAGACAAATATTTAAGTCAGTCATAATTATGAGTAATGTACTGCGAAATTTTCATATTTTGAATTTAAGTATATTTTTCAAATTCAAATCCTTCTTGTACTACTTTTATTCCTGTGCGGCGATGATATTTGTTGTGTCGTTCGAGGTTATTCTTCAAAAACGACTAATTAAAGTTCGATGAAAATTGTAATTGGTGAAAAATGACATTAAAGTGAAATGAAAATAGAAATTATATTAACTATTCAAAATTAATTTTGAAAGATATGTTTATCTATTCAAATTAATTTCATTTTAATGGGGAAACCTTTTGTAGTAGAAAGTTTGTATTTTAATCAAAATGAGATATAATAAATAATTGATTTCAATGGAGTAATGCCGTTTTTCAAGGAATAATATAGAACCACATTTGAACAACTTATAGGATTATTGTCGTATAGGAATAAAAGGTGTATGTTTCTACTAAGCCTACTACTATCCCGTTATTAAACCTTTAAAAAAATTTGGTTTTATAGTGATGAGGTCATCTTTACTATTGATCCCATTAGTAATTATAATGACCAATCTTATGGGAAAAATCCTTAACAAAACATTTACCAAAGACAATGGGACTGCTATTTTTGGCAATAGAGTTATTAGTTCTTATTTCTTTGAAGACCTGTGAGAAAAATTATTTTCTGTTAAAATAATACAGATATTTAATTAAAGGATCCAATTAGTATCCAACTATTGGGTAAACGTTCAATCGGCCTTCGTCAGAATACTGTTTTTTTATTAATAATTAAACGTCAATAGGCAACCTGCTCTTCTGAAGAAAATTTAGTTGAACTTGATTACAAAGTTTCTATCAAATCAGTAAAGCTGTCTTTAAATTGGAATTAAAAGTGAAATCAGAATAAAATATTGGTATATCAATTATATCTTTATACTTCTTTTTTTTTTTTTTGATTGAAACACTAAAGTCTACCTGAAAACAAAATATTATCGAAATCAATTAACCTGTTCTTGAATAAACGATATAATTCAGGTAGACAAATATTTACATTAATTTTATCAACCTTTGGTCAATAATGATTATTATTGTAAGCAGAACGGGTACAAATTCTTAACAGGTGTTAAAATTGCAAAGAATTTCTACCTGATCTCAACGGGTGGTATGAAATAACATAGTTAAAGCTCAAAGGCCAAAATGTGAGATAAAGGTAGATTAAAGGTGTTACTAATGGATTCGGAAAAAGGTGTTAATGTATTTATAATTGACAACAAATAAGAAATACCTGAAACTGGTTCCAAATTCTTTAAACGACATATTTAAAGTTGCCATGCTCTAATTTGGCCTTCAAGCTTTTACTATGTAACTTCATATCACCAGTTGAGTATATAGTTGAATTTTTTGTATATGTACTAGACTGATTCAAAAAAAAAATGATAATTTTTTTTTTCTTAATTATATCGAAAATATTGTTGGGAATGACAAATAAAAATCCTGTGAAAGTTTATGCTCTTAATATTAATATTAAGAGGTGCCGCATCGCAAATTTCGAGTTCCCATTTAAATAACATGGGAACAATGTTCTCTTGCACTTTGGACTTTTATACCTCACGTTTGTGACAATATTTCGGATTGACCAAGGTATATTCTTATAGAAAATTGAACGACCTATAAAAAAGGTCTCGAACAAGTTTTTGATATATTTATTCCTTCAAATATTTTTCGAGGTCAAAGTTGAACTAAAGAGTAATGTTAATATTTTTTCAATTTTTTGACACAACCATCAATTTTATGAGAAAATTTTATAGGACATTTTTTTTCTATAACTTATCTCTTTAAAAGTTTTTGATACTTTTCATAGGTCCTCAGTTATTTGCATTAAACTGAAAATTCCCTGAAGTATTATATTTTGAACATAATTTTTTTATTTTTATTTTAATTAAATAACTTAGGGCCGGTAAAAAATATCAAAAACTTTTAAAAAGATAAGTAATAGAAAAAAAGTGTTCTACAAAAAATGTCCTATAAAATTTTCTTATAAAATTGATTGTTGCGTCAAAAAATTGAAAAAATATTAAAACTTCTCTTTAATTCCACTTTGACCTCGAATAACTTTTGAAGGAGTAAATATATCAAAAACTTGATTAGAGACCTTTTTTGTAGATCGTTCAATTTTCAACAAGAATTTACCTTGGTCATTCCAAAATATTGGCACCAACGGGAGCTATAAAATTCCAAAGTGCAAGAAAATATTGGTCCCATGTTATTTAAACTGAAAATCGAAATTTGCGATACGGCACCTCTTAAAATTAATATTGAGATCAAAATATTATTTTTTCGCTGACTTTGAACAATTATACTGTGTATACAATATATAGGATATATTGCGGTCCAATTTATGTATTATAATTTAATATAATAATATATAAAAATCATACCATAAAAATAAATTTGAACAGAAGTGCAAACAAAAATATTCGTGACGTATTGCCCAGATACGTATTTCGATTGCCAAGCAATCTTCCTCAGTGGTTGTCAAGTAGTTTGGATCGCTTACAAAAACAAAGTGAATCATTACAAAACAGTTACGGAGGGATCCAAACTACTTGATGACCACTGAGGAAGTTGCTTGGCAATCGAAATACGTTTCTGAGCAATACGTCACGAATATTTTTGTTTGAACTTGAATTAAATTATACTACATACATTGGACATGCAATATATCCTATATATTGTATACACAATTTATATTAAGAGCTTAAACTTTTACTTTTTTTTTCTGTCATTTCCAACAATATTTTCGATATAATTAAGAAATTAGAAATAAATTAAATTTCAATTTTCAATTCATGGTTGACCAATTCGATCCTAGAGTTGCTATTAGTCAAGGGCTGAAAGCTTACTGGGAATATTCCTGTTTTCTTCAGTACTTCCTTAAACATTAAATTTGTTTTATGGGCCAAATGACGTAATTTGAAAACAAGATATATATTTTTAGTATTGACCGAGGAGTTCTTAGAATAATTACTTATCCCATAAACTAATGAATGTAATGGATCTAGTGGTAGGACCAATTGTTGCAGTTTTACCTTTCCACCAGCACAACATAACCCAATAGATTCACGGCTGTATTTTAAAGCTTTACAATGTTGACAAATGATTATCATTTCCCCAATTGTTGCAGATTACAATAAATATTAAGTAAAAAATGTAAATATAATTAAATGGGAGTACTTGATTGTTGTCAAATATTTATTAATGTCAGCGCCTATTTGGCCTATTTTACAGGCATTAACAGTTGAAATGGGAAATTTTTTGTGGTCCTTTTACTATTTTCCTTACAACTTCTTCTTATTTTCTCACCTTTTAAATCTTCCTGTGGCCTCTACAAATATTTCAACACCAAAATGTGCCAAAGCGGTCCAGAGGCTCGTTTATATAATAGATGCTATGCAATTCAGCACTGAAAAATTAATGTTTTTATCCATTTATCAATTAAATAAACTTCTTTAATCGTCAGAGTTGTGAATGTAGAGACTTAGATTATAAATTTTGTCATCGCATGCACAGTGACACATTTTCCATGTGACAATCTATTAATTTGATAGAAGAGATGTGGAGCTGTTATAAAATCGATAATGATAATTAATTGTAATTAAGTTATAATGATTGGCCGCATAAGTAAATTGAGTTTTGATTGAAGAAAACTGGTATTACAACTAGGTATGGTATATGTGGATAGGCGACAGGGCAATGTTTGTTCCTTTTGGCCATCGCGGACTTCGAAGGGCTTCAATAAATAAAACACTGTCAACCTAGATTAAGCCAGAAACGCACACAACTTGATAATTGGAAATATGTATATTTGTCCCGCGGAGGTCGTTTACTTTCCCAACTCATTAAATTAATATCATAACGATTTCCAACGCCAAACGGAAAATGCATTTCGTTTATATTATAGAAATCGAAACGGGAATTTTTGCCTCTTTGAAATTTTTCGCCTAAAACTAAAGCATCAAAAAATTGATCCATAAACTTGTGTTGAGTCATAATTATTAATGAATCAATATTTTTTATGAGTAAGAGGATTGATTTTTATCGCACATTCTCATTTTGGAATGGTTGAAAATGTTTTTATTTTCAAATAAAAGACAGTAAAAATTGATTTCGTTTTTTATTTGTTATTGGGCTAAGGTCGCTGTAATCTTAATTAGGATCGATCAAATATTGTTCGAGACTTTTCGCAAGGCTTTGATTTCACTTGGCTCAGCATTTTACTTTCAAAACAGTTCCGTAATTAGCCGGAAAAAGTTTCGAATGATTTTTTTTTTTAATCGAATTGAAATTGAATTAATCTTGGATAGTACTTTTGAAAAATTTACAAGCAGGTTGGATAGATGCAAAAATAGTTTTTAAGCATTGAAAAGCTTATAAGTTCTTCAATGGATTTGCACCACTTTCAAAATAAATAGTTCAGGAATAATTGTAAAGAATCCATTTTTCTTTTGCTATTTCCCATGGATCTTCTTGAAATCTTCAAATGATTTTATAATTTTTCTGAATGACAAATATAGCAATAAATTTGGATATTTTTTAGAGCAGACCTGTCCAATAAAAAGCTTGAGAACTTGTTAAGTTTTAAGCCATCTATATATAATTATTATTATTGCTTTGTCGTTGTTATTGTATTATTGTTGCTATTAGTTACTATAAAATAAAAATCTTAAATCTGACCCTCCACAAAACTATGTTAGACACCCCTGCTTTAGAGATTTTTATACAAAAATTAAATGAACCGTTTATTTTGAGGTAAAACCTATAGGGTTTATATGGGAGACTTCAATGCTTGGTAAGAACACAAACGATGATCTCTGAGTTATACTTTAAAGCTGTTTTAAAAATTGTTAAAATAAAAGTTGTGATAAATTTATAAAAGTAAAAGGTCAATAAAATTATTCTTTATATATTATTGTCCAGATTTTTGAAAAAAAATTTTAATACGTTCCGAAAATAACAGAAAATAATATTTTTTTTATAAATTGATGTACCACTTAATGATTTATTTATGGCAATCTTCTCCAATCTTTTAGATGATTTTCATGTCAAACAATTCATTTAATAAATACGCCGTTTATTTTGAAAGTGAGTTAAGTCCGTTTCAATAACAATCCCTATAGTGTTACCATTTTTAAAGGGGAAGAAATAATTGTCGTTTTTGTTGACAACTAAAATGAAATCAATAATTTCTGAAAACTTAGTAATTAAATAATTAACAAACTTTGTTCTAGTAACATTTTTTTATATTAACCGGTAATAAAGTTTCGTCTATAACGGCATTTTGATTATGAAATTTGAAATTTCGATTGTTCATTAGATGTTATCCTATACAAACTTTGCTACCATTTTTGACTCTTTTAGGGGATTTTTTTTAAAAAAAATCCTTTTTTATTATACGCGCCGTTTATTTTGAAAGTGAGTTAAGTCCATTTCAAGAACAATCCCTATAGTGTGATCATTTTTAATTATAGAAACTATGGAAGATACTAAGGAGGAGGGAATAATTATCGTTTTTGTTAAAATCAGTAATTTGTGAAAACTTAGCAGTTAAATAATAAACATACGTTGTTCTAGTTACAAGAAATGGACTTCAATCCTTGAAATGGACTTACACCACTTTCAAAATAAACGAGTCATTTATTATTTTTGCTTTGCTTTTGTACTTTTGTATAATGCTTCTTGCTTTATTATTGTTATTGTATTATTGTTGCTATTTGTTACTATTAGACATTTTTTTTTGGATCACTGCGGAAATAAAAACTAAAATCTGACCCTCCAAAAAATCATGTGAGACACCCCTGCTTTATAGATTCTTATTGAACAATAAAATGATTAGTATAGGCAAACCAAAAGAATATCTGGTGGATCTAATATAATTAATGGGAAAAGGGTTGAAATGTGGAGAGAAAATTCAAGAAAATTAAGGAGTAGAAAAAGCTCTGACATTATTTCAAGTCAAGCAAAAATAAGGGATGATTTAAAAAAAAATGATTGAAACTTGATAGGTATTCTATTCTATTATGGGGTTACATAAAATTTTTAATGTTGCCAAGTTTTAAGGACATCTTTTGATGAGATCATTCTTTGGAGAATTGCCCAAGCAAAAATGTAAATATAATATTTAATATTTTTCAAATTTTCAACGAAGTTGCAAAGAAATTTTGTTGATTTTCATCGGTTAAAATCGAACGAAGTTTTCGAAGAAATCACTTTCCATACCATGAAAATTAAAATTGAATTAAGTGTACACCAAAAATGTGAAGAGAGGGGAACTGGTTCACATGACCTATCCGATTCGTACCTGAATTTGAGCTGGGGACCCTTTGGGTCCCAATTGTCTATTTAGATTCATCTCAAAAGCTTTGACTTACTAGAACTAGGAACAAAGCTGGAGTATCGTAGAAAAAGAAGAATAACTTTTAATGTTGTCAAATTTTAAGGACATCTTTTGATGAGATCATCCTTTAAAGGATTGCCCAATCAAAAATATAAAAAAATAATACTTCAAAATTCTCAAATTTTCAACGAAGTTGCAAAGAAATCTTGATATTTTTTCCAGAAAAAATCGATAGTCTTTGGTAATTTTTCAAAAGAATAAGTACATTTTTCAATAATATAATAAAATATATATTTTTTTATTAAAGCTGCATTAATATTTTGTGCTTTTCACAGCTTAACATAATAAATATTGAGAAAAATGGTACATAGACACATTTGATAGGTACATATAAAACGTTGATAGTAATAGTTATTAATGTGAGTGATATCAAGTAGGAAAAAAAATCTTCCTTGACTCAATTGGCACGAAAATCTAAAACACCTGAAATTTATAAGAAAAGATTAAGCTGAAATTATTTACAGCGAATTTTAATACTGCTTTGTATGAGTCAAAAAAGATTTTCCTTCGGAGAATGGAGAGATGTGGTTGCGGGGGTGTTGATGAGGGGTGAGTTTTAACCGTGGTAGGCATATCCTGCAGGATGGGCAGCGACTAAGGGTTGATGAGCGACGACAGCTTTGGCGACGACCTGAAAAACAGGAAATTAGTTGGGGATTTTTTTTTTTTGTGGGGATAAATACTTGAGGATGGCTAGCATGGCCTTGACGGCTTACAACAGCGTTGAATCCATTGTGGGCATCGGATGTGTAGTCAACGGTACGAAGAGTGCCATCAGGTTCGACCAAAGAATATTGTCCTTTTACCACATCACCATCGCGAGTTTCCCATTGGGATTTTTGGTCTCCAGTATGGCCGTCAGTTACTCCGTAATTGAATTCATATTTGGGATAGGCCTAGTGATTTTTTTAGAAAATTTACATTGAAAATTGGCTTTTTTTTTTAAATGAAATAATTAGAGACTTACGTAAACCTCAGGGGCGACAACTTTTTTCACGACAGCCGGGGCTGGGGCATATGCGTGACTGTAAACTGGAGCAGCGATTTTGGGTGCTAAAATATTTTTTTAATTATATCTCTGTCGTGTTAATTGTTTGTTAAGAATGTTTACCATAAACTGGGGCGGCGATTTTCGGGGCGGCTAAATATCCGTGTCCTTAAGAAAAAAATGTTTGTTGAGTAGATTTTTTTTTGGGGATATTTAATGAAATTTACCGTAAACAGCTGGAGCTGCATATCCATGGGCATAAGCTGGAGCGGCATAGCCGTGTCCATAAGCTGGGGCAGCATATCCGTGAGCGAATGCCGGGGCGGCATAGGCGGGAGCGGCATATCCGTGTCCCACAGGAATGACGGCTTGTGACGTGGCCACCAAAGCCGCCACACATAATACTGTCTATGGGTGGAAAAAAAAAATAAATATGGAAATAATTTATGCCGTTTCATAATTTTCAAGCGATTACATAACCCGAATCACTAAATCAACGTTTAACAAGTCTTTGAACGCATTAATCAACCTTGTCTAATGAATGTCTCCTATTGGGGGACAGCCCAAACCTTATTTAGGCCAATAGAAAAACCTGATTCAATTCAATCAGCTAGAATAACAAATTTATCGATGCTAAATTGAATTTAAATCGCTTCATTCGTTTTAATTAAGTGATTAACTATTTGGTTGCGGAATGCTGAATGGAAACCAATTAAATGCACTTCATGTAAATGCAATTAGTTGCAGTTGTAAGCCAAAGAAAAATATGTATTTTTTTCAAAAGAACTCTGCTGACTTTTTGAAAACAAGAGTTTGAATTTGTATAGGATAACAAGGCTTAATTAACGGTCTTATTGGAAGTTGTAGAACCAATTTGGTA
Source organism: Sisyra terminalis (assembly GCA_958496175.1). Lineage (NCBI taxonomy): Eukaryota > Metazoa > Arthropoda > Insecta > Neuroptera > Sisyridae > Sisyra > Sisyra terminalis. The sequence goes on along the minus strand of OY292278.1, from coordinate 50,368,118 downwards.
ATTTTATGCGATAAATATAGAAAAAAACTTTGGGGTAAAATATTTTGTTATTGTATATAGTATAGGCAATCGGTTGTGCATGTAAGTAGTGGGTTTGCATATGTACATTACATTCGATGATTTTCGTCTGTAATAGTTTTTACTGGTTTAAAAAGGCAATTAATTTGGTTAAATCAATTAAAACAATTGTTTTGATTCCCAAATAAAAAAAATTGATCTTTCACCAATATTTTTACCATAACAAAAAATGTTTATAAGGCAAATCGATCAAAAAATCTTTAATTGAAATTTTTAACTTTTTTTTTGAGATCTTTTGTGAATCGAAGAGCTTTGAAAGATTTTTGAAAGCTTTAGCTTTCAATCACCCATTTTTTTTTTTGTAATTCTTTCCGCTAAACAAGGAATTAAAGAATTAAAATTTAGAACCACCTGTTGGTGTAAGGGAGTAATGAGGAAATCAGTTGAAAATTTGTTGGAAAATCGATAGGGATTTTAGTTAATTTTTATGAAGGAAAACTGCTAATGGAAATTTACTGCTGTATTGAAATATTGGTTTTCTGATTGTTAATAAAATGATCTAAGATTTTATGTCTTTTACATACTTAAATTCCAAGAGGTTATTTACCTTAGAAAAAGATAAAGATTAAGTTAAAATTGAAAATTTTATTTCCACTTGTGGAATCCTAAAACAAGTTAGTTCAACAATGCTCCATTTTCAAAAAGAAAGTATCAGTTGCAACAATGTAAAAGTGAAAAATTTTTTAGATCTTCCTTCAACAATATCTCAAGAAAGACTATGAATTTTTGAAAATCAAAATTCTAATGCTTACAAAATTGGATCATTTCATTGTTGTAAACATTGAGATCAAAAGAAAGAGAAAGATGCTTTCCTAAAGTAAAGGAATCTTTTTATAAATATTTCATAACAAAAATATCAAAAAAAATTTTGAAAAAACAATTTGAGAATATTTTACATTGACTCTTGAAAATTTGATTTTTTATGTTTTATTGGTAAAAAAATTTTATTAGTGAATCACTGATTTAAGAAGTTAATGATTCAAATGAATATCTAAGCAGGTTTTCCCTTGGTAATTCCCCTGGAAAATTAAGGTTGTTCATTGAATTATAGATACTGTGAAACTCAAATTATTAAAGTGGTACAAATTTTTCTATTTATTGAGAAAGGACCATAATTATCCTAATTTAGTAGCAGTTTATAAAATTTATATTTTTTTTTTAATTTTTAAGTAATTAAAAACACCTGTTGTCTTTTCTTATGCTAACAGGTTTCTTCGGAGTTTCAACTGAATTTTATTTCTATTGAAGTAACGGGCTTACTTTTGAAAATGGTTCAATTGTTTACGTGCATACATTTTCGATCATGCACTGAAACAATTGAAACATTTTTAGAAAGTATGGCGGACATTATCATTGTTTAGAAGCCAATTGAAAATTGTTTAATATTATTAATTTGGTGGACTACTAAACAAATATTGCCCAATTATTTTGAAAGTGGTGTAAGTCTTTTGTATGAACAATCTGTATATCAATTTTTTGCAAGAAAACTTTTCCAAGTTTCCGCAACTTCTTGTGGGAAATATGTAAAGAATTTTTATTTTTTTTTTAGTAGAATTAGTAAAACTTTTTTAATTAGACAAAAGAATAGATAAATTTTTGAAAGGGACTTATATCATTTTCAAAATAAACACCCAAAATGGGAGGCGATGAAAAATTTTGATTTTTTTGGTCATATTTGATAAGATTTCATCAACCATTGACAAAATTAAGAAAAGAAAAACAGGTGGTTTTAAATGAAAATATTATTTTAAAGATTTTCATCCCCTTTAGCTCGAAAAAACAAATGCGTAGCTATGCAACTTTCAAAAACTTTTGATTGTTGTTAATCTAATATAACGTGGAAGACAGCCAATTAGAAAGAGAGGAAAATAGGTGGTCAAATTATAAAAAGAAATTTTTAGTATTTTCTTTTTATGTAATTTAGTAACTTTTAGACGAAAATTTGTTCTTCTCCATAAAAAATTATGACAATATGGGGAGGGAGAATATTATAGTCCAAGAAAATATAATATCACTTAAAGATCATGGGGGTGGGAAATTATAGTGGTGTAAGTTTTATGGAACTATCATAGTCTTAGAAAATGAATGAGTTATTTTTTTTGAAAATCATCCCTTAACATTAGAAAATGTTTCAGGAAGGGTTGAGAGAAGATCAGAGTTTGAAAATACAATATATTGGAGATAAAAATATAATGCTGGGGGTTTGATATGATTGATAATTTGGGGTAGTTTGGAAAATCATTTGATTAATTTTTTTACTTGCATTATTATTTAATATGAAAAAAATTATAGCCAGGGGTTTAGGGGATGAAAAGGGTGGAAATCTATTAGTTGAAGGAAGTAATATACTGCATTTATTCTAAAAATATATACAAAAAGGATAAAATAGAATTTAGTTACTTTTAGACGAAAATTCGTTCTTCTCCATAAAAAATTATGTCAATATGGGGAGGGACAATATTATAGTTATAGTCCAAGAAAATATAATATCACCTAAAGATCATGGGGGGTGGGAAATTATAGTGGTTTAAGTTTTATGGAACTACATCAAAGTCTTAGGAAATGAATGAGTAATTTTTTTGAAAATCATCCCTTAACATTAGAAAATTTTTCAGGAAGGGTTGAGAGAAGATCAGATTTTGAAAATACAATATATAGGAAATAAAAATATAGCATTGAGGGTAAGATATGATTGATAATTTGGGGTAGTTTGAAAAATCATTTAATAATTTTTTTTACTTGCATTATTATTTAATATGAAAAAAATTATAGCTAGAGGCTTAAGGGATGAAAAGGGTGGGAATTTATTAGTTGAAGGAAGTAATATACTGCATTTACTCCAAAAATATATACAAAAAGGGTAAAATAATTTTATTATTAAAAATTTAAAGAATAATCAAAGTTATGAAAATATTTTTGATTGATTTATTTAAAAAATTGTAAATTGCTTTTTGATAAAGAAAATCGTATTTTATTAAAAAGGGGGATTTTTTTTTCCTTTGATCTGGGGGCCTCTCTTGAGAGTTCCTCTACGCTGCGTCCTAAAAGGACTATTGCGCCCCAGGGGGAGGGTTACTTCATTAAAGTTAAAAAAAATAATGTGCAATATCAAAATTTTGGCTTTGGGAAAATTGGAAATCAGATTGAAGTGAAGTGGTGCATTCTTGCATTTTGTCTGCCGACAATTTGGTTTCACTTGCAGGATTGTGGCAAGGAAGGTGCAATAATGCACCACTTCACTTCAAAAAGAAAAAAAAAGTCTTAAATCTAATAAAAAATGTTGACCATTGAAATTGTGCAATTGATTGTTTTAAGAAGCGATTAATAGTTACCTTTAAGAACATTGTATAAAAAATTAAATAATTAATGACTATTGAAATAGAAAACAGACAAAACACTTGTTTGAATGTATCTTGTGCAAAGCTCAATTGGAAACTGTTTTATCATGGACCGATATTGTTCTTTATATAGGAAAATTGTTGTCGATATCAAACGATTGGATTTATGTAATTTTTGTGCGCTGATATTGATGCCAATATATGTCACATATGCACAAATATAAAATAATAATTGTGTATATATTAAACTAAGTACATTCACTCGGAATTTTATCTAGCATTGTATGCTTTGCGATGTAGGCGACCCCGCCTTTGTTGCACTTTTATTGCACTCGATTTGAACCCCATTTCGTGTTTGGCTTGCGAATGAAAAAAAAAAAGAAAAAAAAACGCATACATTATGTATGGTATATGCAAACGGCAAAGCCCTCAATTAATTCAAATTGATTCAGTGATTATTATTTATATTTCAATCAACAGACGATAAATTTTCGATCATTTTCCCAATGATTGATTCGATTTGGCTCCCTTTGCGAAATGAAAGTAATCTTTTTTAATCGTATTCAACACCTTGAAATTATTAGCGGCCGAGATTTATCGTTGAGTTTAGTTGAAACGACACAAATATCGCTTAGGTTTTTTTGCATTTATTTTATGTGAGGTATTTGTGAAAAATTAATGTCGATTGCAATCATCATAAACATTTTGTATGGGTTAATGATTGACGGGATGTTTTTTTGGAGATGAATTTTAAATTGATTTGGAATTTAAATTATAATTTATATTTGAGACATTGTTGGGACTAGAAAAATAAGTAATTTTCAATTGTTAATGTTTGGATTAAAATTATTTTTCAAATTAACTGTAAAAATCGAGAGAAAATATTTTCGAATTAGAAATCCAATGAAAAATCTTAAGAGAAGTTCAACTTTGTGAAAATGAATTTGTAATAGGTGTACATTAGACTGATTCAAAAAAAATGATGAATTTTTTTCTTAATTATATCGAAAATATTGTTGGGAATGACAAAAAAAAAATCCTGTCAAAGTTTAAGCTCTTAATATTAATATTAAGAGGTGCCGCATCGCAAATTTCGATTTTCCACTTAAATAACATGGGAACAATATTCTCTTGCACTTTGGAATTTTATAGCTCACGTTGGTGACAATATTTCGGAATAACCAAGGTATATTCTAGTAGAAAATTGAACGATCTACAAAAAAGGTCTATTACAAGTATTTGATATATTTATTCCTTCAAAAGTTATTCGAGGTCAAAATTGAACTAAAAAGAAATTTTAATATTTATTTCAAATTTTTGACGCAACCATCAATTTTATGAGAAAATTTTATAGGACATTTTTTGTACAGCACTTTTTTTCTATAACTTATCTCCATAAAAGTTTTTGATATTTTTCACAGGCCCTAAGTTATTTGCATTAAACTGAAAATACCCTGAATTATTATATTTTTAACATAAAAATTATTTTTTTAATTTTAATTAAATAACTTAAGACCTGTGAAAAATATTAAAAACTTTTATAGAGATAAGTTATAGAAAAAAAAGTATTCTACAAAAAATTTCCTATAAAACTTTCTCATAAAATTGATGGTTGCGACAAAAAATTGAAAAAATATTAAAATTTCTCTTAAGTTCAACTTTGACTTCAAATAACTTTTGAAGGAACAAATATATCAAAACCTTGTACGAGACCTTTTTTGTAGATCGTTCAATTTTCTATAAGAATATACCTTGGTCATACCGAAATATTATCACCAACAAGAGCCATAAAATTCCAAAGTGCAAGAGAATATTGTTCCCATGTTATTTAAATGGAAAATCGAAATTTGCGATGCGACACCTCTTAATATTAATATTAAGAGCTTAAACTTTCACAGGATTTTTTTTTGTTGTCATTCTCAACAATGTGTTCGGTATAATTTGTGTGTCGATATAATGTTAACTTTTGTGCCAACAAAATTCAATTTACGGGAAGTACTACTTTTTGTTTCAATTTAAAAAGAAGTGCAGTTAATGAACTTTGATTGTTTTCTCAAATATATTGGAATTATGTTTTATCAAAAAAGGTATGGAAATTTTGGTTTTGGGGTTTTAAAAGTGGTAATTTACATACCATCCACAAAGATTACGATAAGATCGATAAAGAGTAGAAGAAGTTATTGGATCAACAATTATGTCATACTTAAGAAGAGATTGTGGAAATCTTTCAAGTGAATCAACAAGTGGTTTCAAATCATCTGAAAACCATGGGTTTGGTCCAAAAACAGGGAAACTGAGTTATGCAAAAAATTGCACCAAAAGCACCAAAAATTGTTTTCTTTTCTAGTATCAAAATTATATTTAAATTTTCAACCAATTCGTAAACTATGATAATTTTTTTCAAATTTTTCAAAATTACTTTTATTTTTTAAGGGAAGACAGCCATATACATTTCTTGTCTTAAATCTTTAGAAATGGCTTAAAGGTAAAAATCAACTCTATCCGAAATGATATGTTAGTTATGGTTGTTTTAATTTAGCCTTTATGCAGGAGACTTCAACGCTTGATAAGAACACAAACCACAAGCATTGATCTCGACAATTGATCGTATTTAATGCTTTTTAAACAAACAAATATACAAAATCTTTACATTAAAATTAACATTTTCTTTCGTTTTTCCAAAAAATATTTACCAAGTAAATAAATTTTGAAAGATTTCACAAAAGTATAATATTAAATACGGTCAATTGTTGAGATCAATGCTTGTGGTTTGTGTTCTTACCAAGCGTTGAAGTCTCCTGCATAAAGGCTTATTGAAAACAACTATAACTAACATATTATTTCGGGTAGACTTGATTTTGGTCTTTAGGCTATTTCAATGGATTTAAGGTAATTAATTTAAATAATATTAATCCTTTAAAAAGAAAAATAAGTCTTGAAAAATTTGAAAAAACAAATCATATTTTACAAATTGATTGAATTTTTGATATGTTTTAGATGCTGAAAGAGAGGGCAGTGGTTTTTACTTTAATATTTTTTCCAAATTAATTCCGTAAAGTTACTTTACTGTTTTTGGATAATATTTATGGAAAAATATTAAGAAATTTTCTTAAAGGCAACCGGAAAATTGAATGCCAATAGTGATTGCCAAAGTTAAATTATTTATTTTTACATAAAATGCAAAACCAGTTAAAGATTTTATAATTATTTGATATTTTTATAGAAAGTATTAAACAATTTATTCTTAAAAACCTGGACAGTGGTACGAAAAATGTCCTTATAGTTTTTTCTACTTCATAATTTCATTATTGTATTAATTTATAGCCAGTGTATACGTAAATTAAAAGATTACCGTTTGTGATTTATCAAGCATTGAAGTCTCCTATTTATATAAAAGCGATTAAGAAACAAGCGTTACTAATATACCCTTAGGAGGGTGGCAATTTTTATTTTTAAGTAACTGCTATTGATTTGTGATTAATCTTTGTAAGTAAGCTTTCAACCCCTAAAACTTAAAGTTGGTTTTAAAAAAGATATATCTGCTGAATCGATAGAGATTGATTTTTACTGAACTTTTTATTTATTTAGCCTTTTAATTGAAAGAAAAAAATTGAAAAGTTTGTTGAATCAAAGTTTAAGAAATCTTTGTTTTTTCTTTAAATATAAATAGATATCACAATCTTAAAAACAGTTGAAAATAAATGCGGGTTACGTTAAACATTCTAAGACTAGTATGCAAATTTTCTGAATAATTTAGCACCAAAATTATTGAAGGAAAAATAATTTCAGAAATCCTATTTTCTTAGATCTTATCCTTCAAGTAAGATATCATTTTAAAGGTTGTAACTTTTACAGTTTAATTACTAATTGTATAGCAGTTAATTGGAAAAATAATCAACGATATTCTTGCGGAAATGTTTTTGGTTCTGTAGTTGATGCATCTTTAGTGAGTGCTTTGGAGATTTCAATGCTTTTTACAATTAAAGACAAACGGTGATTTTACCATTTCGGCTTACAATTTAAGCCTAAAGATTGTGAAATTTAACTTTAATTTTAAGCAATTTTCACGGATGTTTAATGTCCGGGAGAATGTACATTGAGACTTTTAAAGCTTCAAACAATTGAATTTGGTTGAACTTTTGAAACCAAAAATCGACTTTAAATAAATGTGCGTTAAATTTAATGTCAAGGAATCTTAGCTTCAAGCTTTGGTTCTAAGGCATAATTAAAAGTCATGATTTGTGTTCTAATGAAGCATTGAAATCTTTTACATTTAGGCCATCGGAGAATAAGCACAATGGATAAGAATATATATTTTTTCTACAAGGGTTAAGTTGATATTTTTTTGTTATTGTTGTGGATAGAAAATTCGATATAAAAATGACAAAAATATTTTTGTCTATTGATTTGACTTTCAATTTTCTTAAAACAAGCTGTACTTTATATCTCTAGATTTATCAAAATTTCTACCAAATCATGCAAGAATTTTTTTTTTTAAATTTTTCGAAATTAAATCTTAAACGTTAAGGGGTTGAAACTTAAAAATCTCAATACTAAAGCAATATTATTTTCTGGAAAGAATAATTCAAAATAATCCGTATGGATTTCGTACTAACGCTTGTTTTCCTATAGCATTTATATTGGAGACTTCAATGCTTGATAAGAACACAAACGGTGATCGTGGGATTACCTTTAAACATCTTTAAAACTAGTATAATATTGAAATAATAGTGAAAGAATTTAAAAAATAGCATTATAAGAATGTTTTTTAAAGTTTGATTCAGGTTTTTTGAAAATAAATAATTTTAAACCTTATGAAAATGCGAGATAATGTTGTAACAAAAATGATTAAGTTATAAACCTTCTATATAGTTTTTAATGGTCGAATTGTTTTTTTTTTGTGGGAACTTTAATATGTACAATTTTTGTAATATCTTATAAAAATTCTTATTGTTTTTTCAAAAATATTTACTCAAGAACTTATTAGATTTATTTATCAATAGTGGAAATTTGTATTATTTAATGTTACAATTCAAAATTAATTTTTATACAATAACGGTGAATTTTTAAAGGGATGAAATTTTATAAATTTAAGTCTTAAGTCATTAAAAATTGCTTTAAAAAGAAAAAATTACCCAATTCGTACAAGTATCAAACATACGCTTGTTTCCCTATAGGGTTTATATGGGAGACTTCAATGCTCGGTAAGAGCACAAACCGTAGTCTTTCAGTTCAACCGTAATACTTATTTTCAAATCGTTTAAAGTAAAATTTTGATGAAATATTGCCATGAAAAGCATTAGAAGAATATTTTCCGTAATTCTAGCTAGAATTTTTGGGAAATTTATCCCTTTATAATTAGTAAAATATTCCAAAAATGGTGGGATATTTGATAGAATTTTATATTTATGTTATAAGCTGTCAAGATGATATTTTATTTGTAGCAATCAATGTTAGAAAAAAAAAGTATAAAATACCAAAGAAAATCATTTTGAAAAGACAATTTTATATGAAAAAATCTATTCTATTAATTAATTTTCTGATTTCTTTATTCAGTACATGAAACATATCAAAGTTTCAGTAAAATCAATCGAGTATTGAGATGAGATAAGATTTTTTAATAAAATACAATTAAATGAATTTTTAAGGGATTAAAGATATCAATGTTAAATTAAGAGCAAATGAAAAGAAAAAGTCTATAAAATAACAATAAATATTTTCTGATACTAGTTTCCCTATAGTTTTTACGTTGGAGACTTCAATGCCTGATAAGAACACCAACTGTGATGTCTAATTTTTACTTTTAAACTTATTTAAAATTTGATTCAATTTAAAATTTTTTAGGTATTAATAATATAAATCATTGACTAATTTAACTATTAAGCTATAAGCTTTCTATACTCTCAAATTAATAACTTATTGCGACTTTATGCGTTGGAACAATATTTTGCAATAATTTTTGGGAAACATTGTTTAAAAATTTTTTAAGGAACAAAAATTCTGATAATCTAAATTACAGTATATATATATTAGACTGATTCAAAAAAAATTATGATTTTTTTTTCATAATTATATCGAAAATATTGTTGGAAATGGCAAAAAAAAATTCTGTGAAAGTTTATGCTCTTGATATTAATATTAAGAAGTGTCGCATCGCAAATTTCGATTTTCCATTTAAATAACATGGGAACAATATTCTCTTGCACTTTGGAATTTTAGAGCTCACGTTAGTGACAATATTTCGTAATCATCAAAGTAAATTCTTGTAGAAAATTAAACGATCTACAAAAAAGGTTAATTACAAGTTTTTGATATATTTATTCATTCAAAAGTTATTCGAGGTCAAAGTTGAACTTAAGAGAAATTTTAATATTTTTTCGAGTTTTTGACGCAACCATCAATTTTATGAGAACATTTTATAGGACATTTTTTGTAGAGCACTTTTTTTCTATAACTTATCTTTATAAAAGTTTTTGATATTTTTTACAGGTCCTAAGTTATTTGCATTAAACTGAATATTCCCTGAATTATTATATTTTTAACATTAAAATATGATTTTTTTTATTTTAAATAAATAACTTAGGACCTGTGAAAAATATAAAAAAATTTTAAAGAGATAAGTTATAGAAAAAAAGTGCTCTACAAAAAATGTCCAATAAAATTTTCTCATAAAATTGATGGTTGCGTCAAAAAATTGAAAAAAACATTAAAATTTCTCTTTAGTTCAACTTTGACCTCGAAAAACTTTTGAAGGAATAAATATATCAAAAACTTGTAAGACTACCTATTTTGTAGATCGTTCAACTTTCTACAAGAATATACCTTGGTCATTCCGAAATATTGTCACCAACGTGAGCTATAAAATTCCAAAGTGCAAGAGAATTTTGTTTCCATGTTATTTAAATGGAAAATCGAAATTTTCGATGCGGGACCTCTTAATATTAATATAAAGAGCTTAAACTTTCGTAGGATTTTTTTTTGTCATTCCAACAATATTTTCGATATAATTAAGAAAAAAAAATCACCATTTTTTTTTTGAATCAGTCTAGTATATTTACAAAAAATTCAAGTATATACTCAACTGGTGATATAAGGTAACATAGTAAAAGCTTGAAGGCCAAATGAGAGAATTGCAGCTTTAAATGCAGGTATTGCAGGTATTTATTATTTGTTGACAATTATACATTAACACCTTTTTCCGAATCCAAGTGATACTTTTGAATCTTCTTTTATCTCACATTTTGGCCTTTGAGCTTTAACTATGTTATTTCATACCACCCGTTGAGATCAGGTAGAAATTCTTTGCAATTTTAACACCCGCTTGGAATTTGTACTCGTTTTGCTCACAATAATATTCATTATGGACCAATCAGTCATAGTTTTGACTGATTATTACTTGATCCTAGTCCTCTGAATATTTTTACCAATTTATCATCATCGAGGATCTGAAACTTTACTATAAAAAAAAAGTCATCATTTTTTCAGTCTAATACACATATTCAGTACAGTATATTTTATCTTTCTCTCGGTGATATATATAATTGTGTGGTGTAAAATTTAGGATGAATTTTGATGTTTCTTTTGACAATTTTACACCGTTTTATATTGATTGTAAATAATTAAAATTTTTACAATTTTTTTGTCCAAAATGAGTAGAGAAGTAATGTTAATGTGAACCAGGAAAGGGATGAATTTTTTTTTTGAAGATTGATACTTAGAAGTTAATAATTAATTCGTCATTAAAGTTGATGATTTTTTTTTGTAGTCTTGATTTAAAATTTTAGATGGCCATCCAATTTATGAGTAAAACTGATGAACATAAAAGTGGGAAAATGTAGATTTAGTTTTCTTTGAAATTTTTTCCCATCTCTTGGAGCTATTGAACGCTAAGAAGTTAGTACCATAATGTTCTATTTTTAGCAGTAAACCATGCCGATACAAATCGATACAATAATTCAATATTTAATCAGAAATCGATCGCAAGATTTCATAATAAGAAACATTTGAATTTATCGATCGCATTTGCTTGTCGTTGAACCACTTTTTTCCGAGCAAGAACTGTCGATAATGAGGATAAAAAAAGCTGTTTTGCTCGACGATTGTAATTAAAACGGTTGTAGGAGGATGTAGGAGCGTCGACTGCATGCAGCCCATTGCATTAGTGCTACAGTGCACTAAATTCACTACTTAAAACAGAACCAAAACCAATCAGCCAATTGCAAATCACTAATTAAACGAAACCATTACAAATGGCGTGAATTATGATACGCAACTACATGGGTGACAATTTCCACGATTTTTTTTTCCTCGCCAATTCTGATTTAGGAAACTGGCGTTGGGATCAATACCTACGTGGTGCTATAAGGCATTCGGCTTGATTCTCGATGCATTCGATGCAGTTTAGGCGTGGCTATTGCGATTATACAACGGCGGACGCGAATATTCTTTTTAAAATGCGTCAGCCATAAATTTAATTTACCTATCGACCACATACACATACCGGTGCACTAGTGTGCATTGGAATACTTTCACTGATAAAATTATGGCCATAATGATCCAAGTACGACGACGAATGATCCAGATTTCTGGGTTACACATACGGCTTTACGATCGATCGCGCGTCAATGATCGAGGGCAAAATCTTTAGAAAAAAAAATGTGTTGTTTATTTTTAATTTTTCAAAAAGAATTAGCTAAAGGGTTAATTTTTTTTCGCGGTTATATAATGGTGGGATTGAATTTCAAACATTATTTCATCAATCGCTTCGGGGTGGCCACAATTTCGCTGTAAATCATCGACACATTGACTCGAATAGATGATCAATTTTACAATTATATATTTTCAAATGGTAAATTTTAATTATTTAATTATTGTTTTTGGGATTTGTTTCGGTGATTTTTCTCAATTAATCATTTCTCGAGTGTATGATTTCGTAATGGTACTTTTAAAAATTGAAATTTGTTTCGTTTCGGTACAGTCTTTTATAAGGGGTCTTTTATAACCTACGTTGTACTTGTATTGGTTTTGGATCGTTACTTAAGGAATTGTGGGAAAGTAACAAACTTTTGAGGTACAAATGAAAATTTATGTAGTTTGATTAAATATAATAATATATAAAAATCATAACATAAACATAAATGTGAACAGAAGTTGAAACAAAAATATTCGTGACGTATTGCCCAGATACGTATTTCAATTGCCAAGCAATCTTCCTCAGTGGTCATCAAGTAGTTTAGATCACTCCGTGTGATGATTCACAAAGCAAATACGGAGTGATCCAAACTACTTGATGATCATTGAGGAAGATTGCTTGGCAATCGAAATACGTATCTGGGCAGTACGTTACGAATATTTTTGTTTGAACTTCTGTTCACATTTATGTTTATGGTATGCAAAAATATTCGTGACGTATTGCCCAGATACGTATTTCGATTGCCAAGCAATCTTTCTCTGTGGTCATTAAGGTTTGGATCACTCTGTATTTGTTTTGTGAATCCAGAGTGATCCAAACTACTGGATGACCACTGAGGAAGATTGCTTGGCAATCAAAATACATATCGGGGCAATACGTAACGAATATTTTTGTTTGAACTTCTGGTCACATTTACGTTTATGGTATGCAAAAATATTCGTGACGTATTGCCCAGATACGTATTTCGATTGCCAAGCAATCTTCCTCAGTGGTCATCAAGTAGTTTGGATCACTCCGTAACTGCTTTGTGATGATTCAGCTTTGTGGTGAATCATCACAAAGCATTTATAACCACTGAAGAAGATTGCTTGGCAATCGAAATACGTATCTGGGCAATACGTCACGAATAATTTTGTTTGAACGTCTGTTCTAATTTATGTTTATGGTATGATTTCTATATATTATTATATTAAATTTGACTTCATAAATTGGACCGCAATATATTCTACATATTGTATACACAGGATAACTGTTCAAAGTCAGCGAAAAAATCTTATTTTTATTATAAAACTAGTAAGTTTTGGAATTTTCGTAGATAAGGAAATATAGTTCAAAAATAAATGAATCATTTGGCTTCTGTTTTTCCTAAAATGCCAAAAAATTTCCGAAATATCAACCGTAATGTAATACGATTTTTGAAAATTTAAGTTTTCGTATATTTTCAACCGTCATTTTCACGTTAACTATGCCACATATAGGAACTTATAAAGAACCATTTTTGTAGGAAATTTCCTCAGCTTTTATTTTGATAATAACTATTTTATTTGTATTTTGCACGTTTCAAAAGTTATAATGATTTTTTTCTTCGGAAAAGTCAATGGGGGGTTGCACCCCCCGGTTATAGATTTTTTCGTGGAATCATGTTTGGGACCTCATCTATGAATTAATAAAACAATTTCCATTTACGTATTTTTTGGGGATCACTAATTAATTTCAATTTTCAACAATTAAAGACGTTTTACTGTAAAGTCAGATATTACTGTTTATGTCCTTAGAGGCCGTTCATAAAATACGTTCACATACAAGGGGGGAGGGATCTTGCTGAGTGTGACATGATGTGACAGGGGGGGGGTCTTCGGTAACGTGATGTTCGCCGTTTGTCAAAAAATTTTAAATTAATATTTCTTTCGGCTATTTCTCTTTTTCAATTTTTATCATGATAAAAAGTCATTCGATTCGTATTTAGTAAATATTAAATATATAGAATTTTTAAATGTATAGAAATTTGTGCACTTTTAATTGAAATTTATCATATTGAGGGGCGGGGGATCTTAGTTTTGTGGCGAAATATTTCTAGAAGGGTCACAGAAAGTGTGACACAGCGTGACAATGGGGGGAGGGAAGGGGGTCAGAAAAAGTTTATTTTAGTATGGCGTATTTTATGAACGGCCCCTTACCAAGCATTGAAGTCTCCCCACATATAAGAACTGTAGGGAAATAAGAGATATATGAATTAAGCTAATAAGGTCATTGCTACTGATTTAAGAGTATAATTTGTAATGATTTTAAGTTTCAACCTTTTGAAAATTTATCCTTATCATTTTAAAAATTTTATCCTTAAGAATTTTTTACTTGATTTGAATGAAATTTCCACCAAATTACAACGTAGGGAGTTTCAATATTTAGTAAAAATTCATGGGAATAAAGCTTTATATTTTAAAACACTTTTAGACCGTTATAAAGCTTAAAGTTTTCCATTTAAAAAAAGCTCACATATCACTAATAGTTTTGCTAATTAGATCTCTTCTATGTTGGTAATCAAAGCAGTAGTAGTCAACAGTTTTTTTAATCCAATTAATTTATTATTTAATTTACATTGATATTTTGAAAACATTATTACAATTAAGCAACAATAAGTAGCTTTTCATGTCAGTTGCACATTTTTCATGGCAATTTGCATATAAAAGTTACTGTTTAACTAGCATACAAGCAAATGTTTGTTTTTTTAAAGGCGGTGGTTACTTTCCTATGCCCATTACTAGCTATTTATTATTATTAATAATAATATAATTATTGCACAAGAAATTGTTGAGTACAAACAACACTTGATTTATATAGTCGAGGCAAATAGGCATTGTCGTGTCGTGTCCAATAGAAATACAACATGTTGAAGAACTGGACTACATCAAGTCCAACAAAAACGAACACGAAGTGTACAAGAAAAAAATTCCCCGGTAAATATATAGAAAATCAATGAGTGTCGGTTATTTATTATTATCGATTATTGCAAATATTTGATGGAATATGCATTTGCATTTTGTGATCTATGCATATTCATTGATTTAAGTGGTGAAAATGAATTAATTGTAGCAATTTATTTCAAATTTTTTTCCTCCTTAATTGTAATTTACAATCTGGGCAAACGAGGAGAGATTTATTTTATGTGGTTGAATTTAAAAATGAATATTTGTCAAAGGTGTTGGCAAAACCTGTTTTTTTTCTAAATCTAGTAACTTTTAGCAAACTTGGAAAATATAATATTGTCCGAAAATTGCACCTATTTTTCACTCAAGGGTCCTTGGCATTATGCTTGATTTCCTTGGGGGTCCGCGGCTGAAAAAGGTTAGGAACCGCTGTATTAGATAGTACAGATAGAACTAAAACGGCGGGTAATTTGAACTTTGTTTTCTCGGCACCATTTTGCACTAAAGAATTTCAACATCCTTGACCTCTTAAAAAATATTAAAAATCGCAAACTTTATGTTTTAAAAATTATTTCAACCGAAAATGAACTTGTAGAGAATAAGAAGACAATTCAGATTGTATGAGGTCGGTTTTTTTATTTAATATTTTTACTATTCAATTAGGCTACGTTTCGTTACGTATCGTAACTTCTTCAGGCTTCTTGATTCACAAAAAATATAATTTTTTCAATTTAAATTCAATAAATAAATAAAAATTAAAAAATTACACACTCTACCCATACACATTACATGTAATTTGTGAATCAAGAAGCCTGATGAAGTTACGATACGTAACGAAACGTAGCTAATTGAATATTAAAAATATTTACCAAAAAAACCGATCTTAAACAACCTGTAATGTCTTCTTATTTAATAAAAGCTGAGATCTGAATTTTGTCATGAATAAAAGAATATATTTAGAGCACTTAATTGTGATTATTTTAGTCGGTATAATCGTATAAATTTGAGGCTACTGAATCGGTTGAAGATGCATTTAGATTTGGTAGATCATAAACTTTTTGCACTCTGAATAACATTGCTGTAGTAAAGCAAAGTGGAAAAGATGATCTAAAGAATTGGTCAATGTATCAATTATTTAAATAAGGCATTTTAAATAAGTTATTCATCGTTATATAATATAAAAATTGGATATAATATTTTTGCAAACTATCTAAAACTATTGCTTTATTATAACTAGGAAATTGACTCAAATTTTTTTTGATGAATTTTGGGAAAATAGTAGCTTGAAAGCTGCATGCACCATTCAAATCATTTAAGTACAATCAAACTAGTTGCACAAGAATAGCATAGTTAAATTCAGGAAGTTAGCAGCTGTAAATCTTTTCCACCAACTCTTGAAATTAAAAGAACGCCTCCTTTGGCATTATCACGCAACAATGGGCACAAATAAACGGCTTTTAGTGAGCTTTTTTGTGGCAACACCGAATGGTGTTATCGATTGACTCTTAGTGCCATTGATGCCTAAATTTCGTCAAAAATTATCTTTAGCAATAAAGCAATATTTTTTCTACAACATTGTAGAGACTTCCTAGACTGTATCGCAGTGGACCATAGTCAAATCAGACGAAAAATTCATAAGATATGATAATTTTTATAATCTTTTTAATACCGAAGATTATAAGAATTTTCTTTTACTTTAAAGAGTTGAAACTTCAAAAGTAGAAATTCCAGTGAAATCCCTCAAGTCAAATATGTTTTTTTTTCGATTTTTCCATGATTAATTTATCCACTTTAAGAGTGATTTTTTTAAAGCGTTGAAACTTTATAGACTAAATATTAAATCGATTGTAATTTCAGAAATTAAAAATTCTATAAAATTCGTAAATATACCATACATAAGCTGTTTTATCTATGGCTTGCAGGAGACTTCAATGCTTGGTTAGAACACAAATTATGTTCTTTGCGTTTTACATTGACGTTACCGATATTTCTAAATGTAACTAATAATTTGGTTCATAATTAGATTAAACCATTTAAAAATATTAACTTACTATTTTATATAAAATATTCTTATTGATTTATTTGATTACTTTACTACTATGTAATTTTTAATTTAGAATACTTATTGTCTAACTTCAAAAAAGCTGCTTGGCTAATACAAGTTTAGTAGGTAAACATAATTTTATGTATATAGCCAACAATCATCATATTTTCAACAATATTTTATTCTTTTTTATTTGTTTCTCCATTTTTTTAAATTAAAACGTTTTTTTAGATTTCCTAGAAAATTTACAAAAAAGAACTTAGGTCGATATATGATTTGTTTTGGGATTTTAAAAATTATTTTTTTGCGTTACAAATTATTATCTTTCGTCGATAAAAGTTGTTGAAATGTTGAAAAATCACTACAATTCGTATGAATATCGAACTAACGCTTGTTTCCCTATAGCATTTATATTGGAGACTTCAATGCTTGGTAAGAACACAAACCGTAGTCTTTGAGTTATACTTTACAACACTTTTAAAAATTGTTGCAATGAAAATAGTAATAAAATTATAAAGGTATAAGGACAATAAAATCATTCTTTGTAATCTTGTCCACATTTTTGAAAATTTTCCTTAATACTTTCCGAAAATAGTAATAAATAATAATATTTTAATACATTGATGTTCGATTTAATGATTTATTTGGGACTATCTTTTAAATGATTTCTTTACCAAATAGTTTGTTTAAGAAATAATAGTGAGGAATACAAAGTGAGATGAAAAATTTGATTAAAAATTTTTTTTTTAATAATTTTTTATCAATAAAACTTAATTTTTAACAAATTAAAATCCCAATTTTTAAATCCTCAATTGTTGAGATCTGTTAAATTTTATCTTAGTTGATCAAAGTTGTTGAAAAAAATTGATGATAAATTCTCCATTTCAATTGTTATCAATATTGTTATAACAGTTTACTGAAATTTTAATTTATCAACTTAAGTAGCTAATAGTTTCATGATATAATAATATATTATTTGTTTTAGGATATTTAATATTATTTTTTTACTATCTACTCAAAGGGTGAATTTTTGATAGTAAAAACTTTATAAATCGTAATCTAAAGTTAATAACAGTTGTCGAGAAGGAAAAATCAATACAATTGTATGGGTTTTGTACTACTTATACTTGTTTCCCTATAGACTTTATATGGGAGACTTCAACGGTTGGTAAGAACACAAACGATGACCTCTGAGTTATACTTTAAAGCTGTTTTAAAAATTGTTAAAATAAATGTTGTGGTAAATTTATAAAAGTAAAAGGCCAATAAAATTATTCTTTATATTCTTGTCCAGATTTTAGAAAAAAAAATTTAATACTTTCCGCAAAAAAACAGAAAATAATATTTTCTTATAAATTGATGTACCACGTAATGATTTATTTATGGCAATCTTGTTTAATCTTTTAGATGATTTTCATGTTAAATAATTCATTTAACAAATGCGTCGTTTATTTTGAAAGTAAGTTAAGTCCATTTCAAGAAAAATCCCTATAGTATTATCATTTTTAACCATAGGAACATAAGACACTAAGGAGGAGAGAATAATTGGCGTTTTTGTTAAAATCAGTAATTTCTGAACACTTAGCAGTTAAATAATTAATATATTTTGTTCTAGTTACAAGAACAAGAATCACCATATAAACCGTCCTTGAAATGGGCTTATGTCACTTTCAAAATAAACGAATCAAATAATGGTGTGAAATTTAAATTGTGATGAAAAATTTGTTTCAATTTTTTTAAGCAATTTTTTGTCAACGAAACTAAAAATCTCTATTGGTGCGATTTCCTAAACTTTATGTCAGTAGACCAAAATTGTAAAAAAAACCAGGATGAATTCTCAATTTCAATTGTTATAGACATTGATTGAAAAAACTTTACTTTTAAAGCAAAATTTTTGAAAATTAATAAGTGGTTTGCACCATGTTAATTGTTGCTTTAAATACGGTGTTATTTGAGTTATACTTTAAAACTCTTTTAAAAATTGTTGCAATGAAAATAATGATGAAATTATTAACGTAAAAGGACAATAAAATTTATCTTTGTTTTTTTTCCTTAATACTTTCCAAAAAGAATAGGAAATAATAATATTTTAAAAAATTGATTGTTAAGACTTCCAAAATTATACCTTAATTGACCGCGGTTGTTAAAAATTTGATGATAAATTCTCGATTTTAATTGTTATCGACATTGATTGAATAACCTTTTAAGGCCAAATTTTTAGAATTGAACAAGTGATTTGGACCATGTCAATTGTTACTTTAATTGTTAAAATAACTACTATGTAATTAATGGATTTTGGCTTTAAATTCTGAAGAGTTTGCTGAAATTTTAATCTACCAACTATAATTATTAATTATAGTTGGTTACATTTCTATTGGAGACTTCAATGCTTGATAAGAACACAAACGGTGATCTTTGAACTATACTTTAAAACTCTTTTAAATATCGTTGCAATAAAAATAGCGATGAAATAATATAGGTAAATGGACAACACAGATATTTTTTGTAATCTTGTCCAAATTTTTGTAAATTTTCCCTAACAGTTTCCGAAAATAATAGGAAATTTTAAAAATTTGATGTTTCATTAAATGATTTATTTATGGCAATCTTCTTCAATCTTTTAGAAGATTTCTTTGCCAAATAATTTATTTGATAAATGATTTATGAAATAAAAAAAAAATTTAAGTCAAATTTTGTCATTTGGACTTAAAATTTCAATTTTTCAATTCTCAATTATTGAGATTTCCTGGCTTATGCCAGTAGACAAAAGTGGTAAAAAAATTGAAGATGTATTATCGATTTCAATCGTTATAGACATTGATTGAAAATCCTTTACTTTAAGACTAAATTTTTGGACATGAACAAGTGGTTTGGACCATGTCAATTGTTGCTTTAAATGTTAAAATAACCACTTCGTAATTAATGGATCTTGGCTTAAAATTCTGAAGAGTTTTCTGAACTTTTAATTAAGCAACTTTAGTAGTTAAATCTTCATTTTAACAATATTTTTTATTTATGTAGTTCACAACAATGGTTACAAAAAAATCATTAGTAAAACAATAAAAATATAAATAACGAATACAAATAGCTTAACAATATAACTCAACAAAGTCAGGTACACTTAAACATCTTAAAATAAGAAAAAAACATTTTTTCAAAGAAAAAAAAAATTGCGGAAACTTAAGGGTCGCTAAGGACATGAATATGTTTGGCGTACCGCGCCCCATAAGGATTTTGAGATCGGAGTATAGCCTCATAGAGCTTTAGCGACGCCTGTCGTTGGGACTCAGTGACGTCGGCGTCGTCCTGCCTCTTCACTGGAAAAAGAATAGGTCCGTTGGGATTTTTTTTCCCTTGAAAATAACTGTTATAGTCTATTTTATTTGTTTTTGGTTTACCATTGTTTGGAATGAACGCAAAATGTGGTTGATATGGTGGCAACGGGGGTGGCACCGGGGCGACTGGCTTCGGGTGCTTTTTGAACCCTCCGCCACTGCTCGCAAAGTGGGCCAGTCCAGGTGTTGTGTATGGTTTGAGCTTTTTGGCCGGCTGAGCTTTGCGGGGTGGATCGCGCGTGAAGCTCGTCATGGTCGATTCGAGATATCCTTTGTAGGCCGGCTGGGTTATTTTGTAGTGTTTTCCATGGTCGACTGGTTTGAATCCCGATTCGATTTTTTCGGGTTCGATAAATTTCGAGGAATATTTTACGATGTCGGTTTTGTAGTTGCTGATTTCACTGTTGCTGAGTTCGTGTGATGGTTTCATGGCGTCGTCCGGTTCGGAAAATTTGCCATGTTCGGATTCGAGTTCCAGTTTACTAACGTCGAAAATTTCGCTTCCGTATGATGGACTTCCGTTGTATTCTTCTAGATTGCCATAGGCGTTTTTGAATTGACTCCAGTCGATTTCGCCGTCTTTTAGTAGAGTGGTTTCGAATTCTGGTTCGATTTTGCGTGGTTCTTGTTTTTGTGGGGTGTCCAAATGTCGTAGGGCTTCACTCACTGAATGGAAATGGTGGACGTGTCCTTTTGGTTTTGGTTCGTGGTACTTTTGCGGAGATAATACGATGCTTTGGGGATAACTTTCGTGGATGTCAGGAACTTTATGTTCGGTCGGATGAACAATGGTTAGATCAATATTTTTTGGTTGGATATACGAGCTGAATACTTTTTCCGGTTCCTTTTTATCCATGTACATGGAACTGATGGGCTCCTTGATGGGGTGGACCGAAGGTCCACTATGTTTTACCACCGCATTGAAACCACTTTTTTCATCGGCCGTATAATCCACGGTTCGTATACTTCCATCCGGTTCTTGTAGCGCATATTGTCCTTTAACACTGTGACCATCGCGTGTCTCCCACTGGTGCTTTATGTCCCCGGTTTTGCCATCTTTCACGCCATAACTAAAGCTGTATTTGGGATGGTGCTAAAAAATAAAGTCAGATATAACGAATCTACTTTTTTTTTTCAAAGAAATACCGACTAGTTTGACCAGATGATTGCTCCTGACTTTCTATAGTCTCAATTGACAATCATTTCAACTTTCCCAACAAAATATATGATCTATAGAGGAATATGATTTGAAAGAGGTGTCAAGAACTAATTAAGTTACGGATATTGCAATTAAAATTTGTTTCCCATTTTTCTTGGATTTATTATGAAATGATGACAGAAAAATCTGCCGGTTTTTTTTTTTTTTAATTGAGGAAATGAAATTTTAGCTGATTTTACTTTCGGATTAATCGAGGTGTGGATGAACGGAAGATTGATCGATACTAATCAGCGATTTGTAATTAGATACTTACAGATTCGTAGTTTTCATGATCGGGAGCGTAAATTCCGAGCGGATTTTGTGCGTGAAATTGGCGTGTTAAACAAATAAGAAGAAATATCTGAAAAAGATAAAGATTTGAATGAATTTAGAAATTAATTTAAACCTGGAAAATTTTTAGTCTCAAGCTTTTTGATGAAAAAAATTCATGGGAAAGAATTGAAATTTCTTTGCATTTTCTTTCGAGCAAAAATTACCAATAAAATACTCTAAAGAATACCCAATATGAATGTACCCCCTCTGAATTTCATTAGCGATCTATGGCTATAGTACAACAGTAATTTAAAGCTAGTATTTCTTTAATCAAAAACTAAAAGCCCAGTAAAAACTTATACAAATTATCGAGCGAAATCAAAGCTTTTGAAGCCATTTTTGGAAATTTCAACAATCTGAAGTCAATATCAGCTACCAATTTGTTAATCCATCTTCTGGTTACCTTTAGGAGATTAAATATCATATGATGGTCATATTTGCTGGGAAAGAATTGAAATTTCTTTGTACTTTCTTTGGAGCAAAAATGATCAATAAAGTACCCAAAAGAGTGCCCCATATTATGAATGGTTTACAATGATTTTGATTTCCAATTTGGCCCAAAAAGCTCTGAATTTTCTTAGCGATCTATAGCTATCGTATAACAGTAATTTAAAGCTTGTGTTTCTTTAATAAAGGACTAAAAGCTCATTAAAAGCTTATACAAATTATCGAGCGAAATCAAGAATTTGAGTCTTAGATTTACAGCCATTTCTTGAAATTTCAACAATCTGTAGTCAATATCAGCTACCAATTTGTTAATCCATCTTCTGGTTATCTTTAGGAGATCAAATATCATATGATGGTTATATTTGCTGGGAAAGAATTGAAATTTCTTTGTACTTGCTTTGGAATAAAAATGATCAATAAAATACCCCAAAAGAATGCCCAATATTTTGATTGGTTTTACAATGATTTTGGCTCCTAATTTGGCCTGAAAAGCTCTGAATTTCATTAACGATCTAGGGCTATCGTATAACAGTAATTTAAAGTTTGTGTTTTTGTATTGGAGAACTAAAAGTCCTTAAAAAGCTCTTAAAAATCGTTGAAAAAAATCAAGAATTTGAGTCCTGAAATTAAAGCTTTTGAAGACATTTTTTGAAATTTCAATCATCTGAAGTTAATATCAACTACAAATTTGTTAATTCATCTTCTGGATGGATTAGGAAATCAAATTTTTTACGATAGTTATATTTGTCCTTTTCTGTCAGATGTCAATTAATTTGTCTATCATTCACTTGATTAAGTTATTCAAAAAATAGCTTTAAAAGCTTTAAAAAGCTTTGGTCATAAGGCCGCCTTTTTTATTAATATTATTTGTAAATTTTCCACGAAAAAATCTGGATATTTAGGTTTAAATCTTCGCTACCTTTGACTAATAAAACTTAACATCCCTAATATCCTATAAGGGTTGTGAAACAGGGCTGGTGTAAATTTTAAGAAGACAATTTTTTTATGCATTCAGTAGATCTATGTTAGTTTATAAAAATGTCAGAGGCTAAAGGCTTTATTTTGAAATTTTTCCTATGCTATAGCGCTTTTCAAAATTTCAAGAAGAATTTTGAAGAAAGTATTGCACTTGATAGGGGGTTGGGGGGTGGTTCAATCTTATAATCTAAGAAATATGTTGGATCAATGTGGGAAAACTTTGTTGCACATTGGATCTACAAATATACAAATATATTTTTAGGCAGAACTAATGGTTCTACAAAAAAAGCCATTTGAAATTTAGTTCCTCTTGACAGTCTTAGGAAAATAATTTTTATTTGGTATTCAAACTTAAACTACCACCAATAGAAACTATTCACGTTTAACTCCTAGAAAAATCTTTTAAGATTTTGATGGTCGTACAGAAAAATTTTAGCTTTAAGCGAATGCGGTGAAACATTGATAATTGTTAACCCCCCTATCCCCTATCTTGAATCAAATTAACTGTTTGAAATAATTGGACCGAAAATCAATTGTGAGATCAACATCTTTCGTACCAATTTTATTTGATGCAAAGTTTCTTAAAGAAAATACAATTAATTTCCAAGCATTATATCAAATATCCATGTTTTCAAATATTTTCCATTTTCTCAAGAGTGGATGACAATATTTAATTTAAATTTTCCACAATTATTATTGATGTAAAGACCTTCAAATTTTATTCCAAACTTTTTTCTCTAACTTGTTCCTGAAGTGAGCAGTGGGTGGATGAATGTTGCTAAGTAAAATTACAAACATCACAAACATTAACATTTAGCATTAGGTGTGCCAAAATCAAACGATTTTTTTTATTTTTTCTTTCAAAAGATTGATTAACATTTGAAGCCATATCTGTTGATGTTTAAATTTTTAACATTTAGAGGTTGCACATCGCATTTTTTTTTGTTTTGTTGATTTCCATAAGGATAACAAGAAAATTACGGTTTTTGATTATTTTAATTTATGTAGTTGGGCAAATGTGCGTCGTAAAAATAATCTACAAGGATATGTTTGCAGGAAATTTAATGTTCTACAAAAAAGGTTCTAGATAGTCTTTTGGTTCATTGATTCGTTTATTTTGAAAATGGCGTAAGTCCATTTAAATATGTCAATTATTTAACTGCTAAGTTTTCAGATATTACTGATTTCATTTTAGTTGTTAACAAAAACGCCAATTATTTCCTCCTCCTCCTTAGTATCTTATGTTCCTATGGTTAAAAATGATAATTCTATAGGGATTGTTCTTGAAATGGACTTAACTCACTTTCAAAATAAACGGTTCAATTGACTTATTTTAAAGTTGTTTGAAATATTAGAAATATTATCGCCAGAAAACAATTATTAAATTTTTTTTAATATAGAGTTGACAGAAAATATCAAGAATGTTAAGCAATAAAAGACTAAAGGAAAATTAAAAATTTCAGACCTAAAATATAAATTTGAAGAAAAGATAAATGGATAAAGGTGAATCATCACAAATACTAACATATAAAAATCATACCATAAACATAAATTTGAACAGAACTTGAAACAAAAATATTCGTGACGTATTGCCCAGATACGTATTTCGATTGCCAAGCAATCTTCCTCAGTGGTCAAATAGTTTCAAATAGTGTGGATCCATCTTTTCACATTATTCACATGAATCATCACAAAGCAGTTACGGAGTGATCCAAACTACTTGATGACCACTGAGGAAGATTGCTTGGCAATCAAAATACGTATCTGAAAATACATCACGAATATTTTTGTTTGAACTTCTGTTCAAATTTATGTTTTTGGTATGATTTTTATAGACTATCATATTAAATTGTACTACAAAAATTGGACCGCAATATATTCTATATATTGTATACACAGTATAACTGTTCAGTCAGCGAAAAAAATTTATTTTGATAAAGGTCAATTTTTCATGTAAACTACAGAATGATTCGTATAACTTTTGAAGCAGAAAGTTTATCAATAAAATGATTCAATAAGAAAGCTTTATTTAATTTGAAATTATTACAAACATCGCAAACATGCAAGAATAGCATACGGAATGTTTCAAAAAAAATTTTTTTTAATTTTTTTTTCTTTGAAACATTCTATAAAAAATTCTTGTATGTTTGTGATGTTTGTAATAATTTCTAACTAAGTAAAGCTTCTTTATTTTTCAATAAAAGTCAATATATTTTAATACTTTTTAGGGAAGTACAACAAAAATTACTTTCAAGTAGTACTACAATTTGAGCTTTAAAGCTTTAATTTTTAAATTGTAGTATTTACATAGGGAAAAAATATTTTCTTGTTCCATATTTTCCAAATTGTTTGGTATACCAATAGAACTATAAAAACTTTTTTGTAGATTTTTTTCGTTGATACCCGAAAATGAATGCAAGTTTTTTGGTTTTATTTTAACATGCAAATTAGGATAATGCCTCATGAAGTTGATGATATATGATGAAAATTTTTTGAAAAATAAATTACCTTAATTATAAACATTATATCGAAAATCCCCTCGATGATCCACTGCCAATGTATAAATCAAATCACCGATCACAACAGAAAAACAAAAAAAAAAAGTAGGTACTAATTGTTGGCAAATTTTTCGACCAAAAGTTATAAACGTTAGTGAAAAGCAATATCGGGCAACAGATGTATTTATAAACAACGTTTTAAATCACTTCCCCTCTTCTTCGTTTCCGTTCATCGTTTTCATCTTCCGATGTCAATGTATGCGAGTATCCACATATTAACAACAGTATCGTCTCATGCACAAAGTGGTCATCGGCAAAATGTGGTGATTGGAAAGTTAGTCAAACATCTTTTCGTCTTCGTTTTCCACTTTGGACTTCCATTTGGATGATGTTTCCTCTCGTTTCTTCATCCATATCAACAGTTCTTTCCATAGTTTCAAATAATAGTAAATTGGTGCCAATTTCATCCCGTTTTCACACTCGACTAACTCATTTTACAATGCAGAATCTAATCGTCAATAATTGCATATCAAAGAAAGTAAATTTCTGCACAAATTGTTAATAAAATTTACTAAATATTGGAGTTTAGCTTATGATTTTTTTTTCTGAAGAGCTTAAGTGGCTTACAGAAATCTTTAGCTTAGGAAACTTTTCCACATTTTTTCCATCCATTAAAATTCATGTAGAAAATTATTAAATTTTTAAAAGGATAAAGTAACAAATCTTCCAAATCTTAAGATATCTTAAAAATCCATAACACTTTTAAAATTTGTGAAAAGATTTATTTTTATAATATGTTAAAAAAATTATTTATTATTTCTTAATCATTCGGTTATTACTTCAATTTTTAGTATGGTTAGTAGGGTGTCCGTTATTACCCAAATTGATTTTTTTACAGCGATCGCCCCCTGAATTTTTATTTTAAGATACAAAAAAAAATCATCCAATACAATTAAGCTCTTAATTTCTTGATTACACCGTGACTTTTTACTTTTAATTTTTTTTCTCAGAAACAAATAAATGAAAAGATTTATAACTTAATTTTTTGACGTAAAATTTAACGCTCTACAAAAAAGGTCTCTTATGAATTTTCGTTTAAATCACTCCATTAAAAGTTATTCAACATTTAACTTTTTAACGACAAATCAATAGCCTCTAGGCTCAATAAAAATGATGTTGACTACAAGTTCTAAGAAATTTATCATAGATGGCGTCCGGTGAAATGGTAAAAACTCGAATTTTAATTGAACTTTTGTCGATAGTCTCATTAATTAGTATGAAATTCATTTCGTAGGTACAAAATATTGATTAAAGTACGAAAATTTATCCTGGATAATCAAAATAAGATTTTTTCGCTGACTTTAAACAGTTATACTGTGTATACAATATACTGAATATATTGCGGTCCAATTTATGTAGTGTAATTTAGTAAAATAGTATATAAAAATCATACCATAAACATAAATGTGAACAGAAGTTCAAACAAAAATATTTGTGACGTATTGTCCAGATACGTATTTCGATTGCCAAGCAATCTTCCTCAGTGGTCATCAAGTAGTTTGGATCACTCCAGATTCACAAAGCAAATGCGGAGTGATCCAAATTACTTGATGACCACTGAAGAAGACTGCTTGGCAATCGAAATACGTATCTGGGCAATACGTCACGAATAGTTTTGTTTAAACTTTTGTTCAATTTTATGTATATGGTATGATTTTTATATATTATTATATTAAATTATACTTTATAAATTGGACCGCAATATATTCTGTATATTGTAAACACAGTTATCCTGGATAAATTGAATTTCACGACTATAGCGAATGCGGATCTTATGTCACCTGTTTTAATTGTCAAAAAATGTTTTTTTTTGTTTAATTTTCATTTCAAGCCATAAAATTAACACAAATAATCACTTGCGCTCTAATGATAATAATTTTTATCTTCTCTTTCAATGATTTTGTAGTTAAAAAAAAGTAAAAATGACCAAAAAGTTGAAAATATTAGGCACAAGTTAAATGTTGAATAACTTTTAATGGAGTGATTTAATCGAAAATTTATAAGAGACCTTTTTTGTAGAGCGTTAAATTTTACGTCAGAATATTTTAACCTTAAATCTTTCCATCTATTTTTTTCTGAGAAAAAAAATTAAAAAAAAAATCAAATAATCCCATGTTATTTAAATGGTAAAAGTAACATGATTCCGGCCCGGTTTAATCAAGAAATTAAGAGCTTAATTGTATTGGATATTTTTTTTTTGTATCTTAAACTAAAAATTCAGGGGGTGATCGCTGTAAAAAAATCAATTTGGGAAATAACGGACACCCTAATGGTTAGGTAGAGCTAAGAAATCGCCGTTTGTGTTCTTACCAAGCATTGAAGTCTCCTATCAAAAAGGTATTAATACAAATGACCAAAGTAAATTGTGTTATGAAATCATGAGGAAAATTTGAAATGTGGTTATGGGTAATTGAAGAATTAAATATCATATGTTTACTAGATGGTATTTAACCTTTTAAAGGGGATGAAAATAAAGGGTGTAGATTAGTACTTATCGATGTTTTCTGAAACTATCTGACACCTCATACGGTTAAAAAATGTTATATCAACGAATTTAATTGAACCGTTTATTTTGAAAGTGAGTTAAGTTCTTTTCAAGAACAATCCCTATAGTATTATCATTTTTAACCATAGGAATGTAAGATACTAAGGAGGAGAAGGGAATAATTGGCGTTTTTGTTAAAATCAGTAATTTCTGAAAACTTAGCAGTTAAATAATTAACATACTTTGTTCTAGTTACAAGAAATGGACTTCAATCCTTGAAATGGACTTACGCCATTTTCAAAATAAACGAGTCAATTATTCTCGTTCCCTCCTCTTCCCCCTTGAAAACGTCTTTTTTCCAAAAATTGAAAAAAAAAATTTCGTGTTGGTTCTCAAAAAAAGCTCCTGTTGAATTTCTTTTCCATTCTTTTTTCATGAAAGTCTCTAATGAATGAGAATTATATAATTGAGAATTGTGTAATTACTATGTTGGAGTACATCGAATGGAAAATATATTACTTTCTTTTCCTGAGACTTAATCTTATGTGGGAAACATTAAAAATTTTAGACGAGAGATATTCTACCCCCTTTTTAAACAGCAAGAATCTTTATGAAATTGCCGTCATTCTTTATATGCACCATCTTTTGTAGAGAATGGACAAAAGGGGTTGAAAGGAATTTTTTTTTAATGAGGGTAATTTGAGTCAATTACTTGGAACATGATTGGATGATGAAACATTTTAAATATTTTGAGAAGCGAGATATGGAGCCATAGATTTTTTTTGGAATTTTCAAATTTGAAAAAAATCTGTGGGGTTCAAACTTTATCCTTTTAAATTGCGGTTAAAAATGGTCAAGATGTTATGTTTTCTATTGATTTTTACGGATTAGAAGGATGGACTATTACCTAGGGTTTGGGGGTATTTTTAAGTGTAGGTGTATTGCTAAATCCTCAAGATAGCGAAATGAGATAAGTTATTCACAATTAAAATTGAAGGAAAAATTAAATTATTGTTTTTTTCGTTGTTGAACCAATTTTGAAAGAGTGAATTTATGTAAAAACGTTAAGAGACCTTTTTTGTAGAACATTAAATTCCCTTCAAGAACCTATATTGTTCATTTCTATATATTTATTTGTTTGTTAGTTACAAAATTCCAAAAAAAAAAAGATAATAAATCTAAAAATTATATCAATGTTTAAAGCTTGATAATTTGGAAACGGCGTGTCTGGCAAAAATTTTTAAAGAAACATTTTTTGTAGGGAATTTAATTTTCTATAAATATATGTGCAGATGAATTTTTTTACCTTGATAGTTTGACAGCATTGACGCAAAAATGGAAGCCAAAATAAAAATCGAAATTAAAGATGATAGACCTCTTAATATTAATATTAGGGGCTCAAACCTTCCCGAAATTTTTTTTCGTCATCTTGAACAATATTTTCGATACTTTTTTCAAAAAAAAAAAAATTAGTCAATTTTTTTGGCCTAGTCTAACGTATATACTCCAATTATAATCCTTACCACTTTGATTTGTTTCCTTGTGAGATTTAGCATTTTAGTAGTCAAGTTCAGGGATTGTTTTTCTATCATTCCTTTACTGTGTTTTTGCCCGGTAGTGTTCTTTCATATTGAGCAATGATTTTTAAAAACTCATTTTTTGTTGTAATTTTTCACTATCAGTTAGTGGACCAATGAAAATTAGTTCGGTTTTTTAACGGGTAAGGGCGTCAATCATTGTCCTTAATATATTAGTGACCTGGAATTCTTTTATATGGATAAAGAATTAAGAACAATTAAAATAATTTTACAGACCACAGAATCGTAGAAAAATTATATTATTGAAGATATGTAAGAAGGAAAAATTGGAAAGGAAATTAAAAAAAAAATATTTAGTGGAATTGGCTTCACTTTTAAAGTGGCAAATCAACAAATATCATAAAAAATTGGATTTTTCAAATTAACTCTCAATGGAAATTAAATGATTTGCCATCATTTTTGTGAAACAAAATGATCTAAAAAATCATTGGAAATTCGATCAACTTATACTTATACGAACTGTCGACAAAGTAGTTAAATTTTTAAATTGTTTCATTAAGGTGTGTTTATACTTGCTGTACTCATATCAATTTATTTTCATCTTAAATCTCATTAACTCTAACAACAGCTTGTTGATGATTTCTTCAGCCTTCAGCGTTTATAAGTATAAGTACCCAACAAAAAATATGAATATTATTCACTATCTCTTTCAAATAAATCCCAAGTTTATGACTGCAAAAGAGGAAGTTTAATTTTTTTCCATTAGGATGACCTCAAAAAAATGGTATAATACTCGTAGGTTTGATAAAGCTGAAATGGAATCATCTTTCAATGATTTCTAGGGTTTTTTTTTTTAAATAAATTTCAAGTTTTATTTCTACTAATTTCCTGTGGGGCCTCAATGTGAAATTGGTGCAAGTTGCCAGGATTTCTTTTTCACAATTTGAAGAGGCACAGAAGTGCAACAGAAGTCGCTTTGAAATTGAAGGAAAGTAGAAAAGTTTTTTATTTTTAATTATACGTCGATTTGATCTCTTTTTTCTGCGTTTGGAAATCTCGGGAATTCTGACCTCGATTAAACGAGATTTATGATTTTGAAAATGAGAAACTTGAAGTGGTCACTGCTCTTCATTTTGCTCATTTTCAAATAAATTTACCTGTAGTACCTGCACGTGTCTATGTAAATCGTTAAAATCCCTCTGTGTTGAAATTATATTGCCCCAATTGTTGTCGACTTTCCTCACACCGGTTTTTCTTTTCTTTTCAACAATGCGTTTGCTTTTCATGAGTTTGTGTGGAAATTGAATGGGAAATTGAGACGTGAGCGATTAATTTAATGGCCAATAAAGAAATTACAATGTCGAAATCGACCAGAAGTCGTCAACGCCATATGTTGAATAATGTAATTCAATCGAAATCAATAACGGGAACTTTTCGAACTTGACCCTCAACAACTTTCGATTTAAATTGGTTTTTACACCAACTGTCACTGATTGTCAATTTTAATTGAACAATTTTGTTTGTACTAATTTGATGGACAATCTTTTTTTGGTGGTTTGTATGGTAAGATAAAATTCAAGTACTATCGTTTGTGTACTTTCCACGCATTGAAATCTCTTGAATTAATGCTATTTGTACTATTGTTACACTGGAAATATAAATTTTAAAAAGGAATTTAAGTTGAATGTAATCATCGTTTGTGTTCTTACCAAGCATTGAAGTCTCCCACATAAAGTCAACAAATACAATCGACCAAAGTAAATTTTGTAGAGAAACCTTGCGAAAAGTTTGCAAAGTTAAATGTGGATAACTCAAAAAGAATTTCAATTCTATTAGATCATTGTTTCCTAATCTGTGGTCCGCGGACCCCTGAGGGTCCGCGGTCCCATTTGAAAAAGTTTGTTTTTTAATTTAATGAAGGAATACTAAAATATTATATTGTCCGAAAATTGTACCTTTTTTTTCACTCAAGGGTCCTTGGCATTATGCTTGATTTTCTTGAGGGTCCGCGACTGAAAAACGTTAGGAACCGCTGTATTAGATAGTGTATGTAATAGGGTGATTTTTTTTTTGACTTTTTTGGGTCCCATCGTGAAATTTTGTTGGAAATACCCAAAAAAAAATTTCTCTGAAAGTTTGAGCCCTTAATATTAATGTCAAGTCCTCGACCAAGACGTGTAAAGAATTCCCATTGAAAATACATGGAAACTCTGATTTTTTATTTTTAAATTTCTATATCTCAGCGGCATTTCATGGGATCGCTTTTACCGAAGATGGTTTTTTCTCAGAATTAAACGCTCTATAAAAGTGCCCATTGCGATAAAGTCGTAACTCACACCGGTGAGGTAGTACGGGTCACTGAACCTGATTTTTCTATAAAATTCACGTTTTTTTTTGCATTTATCTCGTAAATAACAAGAACTACGGAAAAATTATAAAGAAAAACTTATAGAGAATTTGATTTTCTACAAAAAAGGTTCTGTAGACCAAATCGCGACGATCACTATTAAACGAGATATTAAGCCTTGAATTGATTTTTCTGTGAATTTTTTGCCGATCATTGATTTAAACTTATAAATTGATATAAACTTAATATCTCGTTTAATATTGATCTTAGCGATTTGGTCTACAAAACCTTTTTTGTAGGAAATCAAATTCTCTACAAGATTTTTATTTATAATTTTTCCGTAGCTCTTGTTATTTACGAGATTAATGCAAAAAAAACGCGAATTTATGGAAAAATCAGGTTCAGTGGCCCGTACTACCTCACCGGTGTGAGTTACGACTTTGTCGCAATGGGCACTTTTGTAGAGCGTTTAATTCTGAGAAAAAACCATCTTCGGTAATAGCGATCCCATGAAATGCCGCTGAGATATAGAAATTTAAAAATAAAAAATCCGAGTTTCCGGGTATTTTCAATGGGAAATCTTTACACGTCTTGGTCGAAGACTTAAAATTAATATTAAAGGCTTTAACTTTCAGGGATTTTTTTTTTTTTGGTATTTCCAACAAAATTTCATGATGGGACCAAAAAAAAAAAATCACCCTAGTGGGTAACTAAAAAAGAATCTCAATTCTATTAGATCATTGTTTCCTAACCTGTGGTCCGCGGTCCCATTTGAAAAAGTTTGTTGTTTGTTTTTTAATTTAATGAAGGAATACTAAAATATAATATTGTCTGAAAATTGCACCTTTTTTTTCACTCAGAGGTCTTTGGCATTATGCTTGATTTCCTGGGGGGTCCGCGGCTGAAAAAGGTTAGGAACCGCTGTATTAGATAGTGTATGTAATTTGAATTTTGTTTTCTCGGCACCATTTTGTGCAAAAGAATTTCAACATCCTTGACCTCTTAAAAAATAAATATAAATCGCAAACTTTATATTTTAAAAATAATTTCAACCGAAAATGAACTTGTAGAGAATAAGAAGACAATTCAGATTGTTTGAGATCGGTTTTTTTTATTTAATATTTTTACTATTCAATCAGCTACGTTTCGTTAGTGTATCGTAACTTCAACAGGCTTCTTGATTCACAAAAATAAAATAGTTATTTATGGAATTTAAATTGAAAATATTTTACTTTTTTTTAACACAAGAAGCCTGATGATGTTAAGATACGTAACGAAACGTAGCTAATTGATTAGTATAAATATTAAATAAAAAAATCGATCTTAAACAACCTGAATTGTTTTTTATTTAAGGGTGGATCACCGTCAGAACGTAAAAAAAAATGACTTTTTTAAAACTGCTGCCATTTTTTTTTTAGAGATATTAAAAAACGGTCTTCAGCATGTAAAAGTTGAAGTTTTGAACTATTTTTTTTTATTTGCCCCGATATATGTCCCCCTCCCCCTTTTACAGCGCTTTGAAAAAGGGTCCTCAAAAATGAGGAGGCAAACGGGAGACAAGTTTTCTCGAAAACCGGAAGTCGGATCATGATTTTCCAAAGAATATAGGTTTTGGTAATGTGTCTTCTTGGTACTGAACCTCGAAAATCCGAAAAAAGTTGAAAATTCACAAAATGGCGCGACTTTGAAAAAAAAAGTTAAAAAAACGATCTTTTTTTGGACCTTTCCCCCTCTCTCACTTTGAGGTGGGTGAGGTTTGGCCAATTTCAGAGGTTCAGTACCAAGAAGACGTGTTGAACTATAACACTCCAATTTCAAGTCAATCCGTCGGACAGTTTCTGAGAAATCTTGCCTCCCAGTTTTAAAAAATTGATTTCGAGAAAAACGCATTTAAAGTTTTTTTTAGATATTTTTTTATGTTATTACCAATTTATTCAATTTTTATCAGTGAAAATACATTAGTCAGCTATTCCAATCCTTTTAACACGTTATTCTTGAATGTTATAAGAAGACATTTATGGAAAAAAAACTCGATTTTTTTTTTCTGATGGTGATCCACCCTTAAAAAAATAAAAGCTGAGATCTGAATTTTATCATCTACTTGTAGAGAATATTTATGAAAAAAGATCAGAAGAAAAATATTTATTTATAAGGACCTTTTGGAACAATTTTTTTGAAGGTTTTGAGAGCTTTTGCCATTTTTTTCGATTAGTAAGCTTTTAGGAGTAAAAGGAGGGAGGGATCCAAAATGTTGAAATTTTTCGATGTAAAATTTTGTCGATAAAAATTTAAGATTTAATCACTGTGCCAAGTAATACCAGAAAATTTTGATTTATAGATTACTTCATCCCCTCAGTTGTTGACCCCTCAAAAGGGTAAACCATAATATTTGTGAAGCATTTAATAGACAAACAATTCATGGTACTTTTTGAACTTTAACCAGTTGAAATTTTTGCAACAAAATTAACCCTAATTAATTGTTCGAATGACTTTAGAATTGAAAAAAAAACCTATCAAATTCTTAGCCTTTAATCTATCTATTATTATAAAGAGGAAAGATTTGATTGTTTGTTTGCTTTGAATAGGCTCCGAAACTACTTGACCGATTTGAAAAAATTTTTCACTGTTAGGAAGCCACACTATTTTCGGTGAACAAAGGCTATATTAAATTTTCAAAAAAATTAGGGATCCATACTAAAACTCCAATAATGTGTGAAAAAATTACCAAAAAACTTTTTTACTTCGGGTGCGCTGGTGATTTAACTAAAAAACGGAACAACCGAATTTAATGAGACTTTATATTAAGATACAACACAATTACCCACACACGTTAGGCTACTTATCACTCCTTAAAAATAATAAGGAAATGTTCCCCCTACGTAAAAACTGAGGGATGAAAAAAAAATTACTTTAGATAGGCGAGTTATATATCATTGGAAAGGTATTTAAAAGTTAAAAAATGATCTGTATTAATATTTTTAGTTGAACTATTGAAAAGTACAGTAATTTAATTTAAAGTACAAAAAATTATGCAAGTACGTGAAAGGGATCACGAAAAAAGTTCGCAATTCCAGCCAGAAATCATCATAATGATAAATAATAAATAATCATATCATCATAATGATAAAAGAAATTTAAAATCCTCTTCCACAGCAAATGGCATACGCCAAATCGTGTATGGTGAACTCTGGACTATCCAATATGGTTTAACTATATAGTTGAAATTCAGATATTTCAATAATAAGTTTATAGATAGATAATGGTTATATATGATTATGGAAGAACTGGGTTTCGTGCAATTGTACAAATTTCAATTTCGCGGTTGTGTTTTACAGTGCAATAGTTTTTGGAAAAAGGTTCATTCGGGAATCGAAAAAGGGAGATGGCGTTATTTTGATAACTTTCAACTTTTTTTAGTCATAATTAAGACCGAATTTGTTGAACTTGGCGATATTTTTTATTTGATATATGATGTAGTATGATTATATTTTTCGTAAAAGAATAAGAAAAATAAAATACGTTACGCAGACGAAGTCGCGGGGATCAGCTAGTTTTAAATATAATAATTAAATTGTGGGCAATAAGGACGAAGCTTTTTGTGGAATATTGTTTTTTTTTTATCGCCAACGTTTCGTCAGTCATTCCTGACTTCTTCAAGGCTTTGTAATGAAAATATATAACATTTGAAATAAATAATATTATTTTTATAATAATAACATTTTAAATGTTATGTATTTTCATTATAGAGCCTTGAAGAAGTCAGGAATGACTGACGAAACGTTGGCGATAAAATAAATAATATTCCACAGAAAACTTCGTCTTTATTGCCCACAATTTATTTATTATAATTAAATATATCTTTCCCTTAAATTTCATCATTTCAGTAGCTGAGAAAAGAATTAAAAATGAAATATCAAATGAGATATGGAAACTATCTGATATTTTTATGAAGTATAAGCAACCCGTTTGTCATATGTGTATACCGTATAGCCTATACAAACTCCATATTTGTGATGAACATTTACAGGCAAAACACGAACAAAAGTGCTCCATTTATGAACTGAAATCATTTGTATTTTCTATAAAATTTTAATAATCTAACACTTGAATTTCATGTTTTTACATTTACGTTACGTGCAATGATCAGTGTGAATCTCTCTATCGATAACTCCATAAAATACGCAGTCTTGTACGACAATTTTTTTTTTCTTTTCTCTACCAAACAACCGTCAACCATATGTTATTTTCTCCGCAATTGTCCTACATTTATTCTTACACATTATATCGAATCAAAATATTCTGTCACATTCTCATAGCAAATTCTTTGAGAATTGATTGA
Organism: Sisyra terminalis; assembly: GCA_958496175.1. Lineage (NCBI taxonomy): Eukaryota > Metazoa > Arthropoda > Insecta > Neuroptera > Sisyridae > Sisyra > Sisyra terminalis. The sequence continues at coordinate 50,331,484 of OY292278.1, read as the reverse complement.
CGAAAGTTTCTTTTTTTTTTCTAAATTTTGTCAATTGAAAATGATTCATTTATGTTTCTTGGCAAGCGACCAACGTTATTATTATTATTATTCTTGTCTTGAGAATATTGAACTCGAAGAAAACATTGGGTCGTTCGTCGAAGTGTTTAACGATACGTTGATATAATAACGGTAAAAAGTTGGTTTGATTCAAGTATTTATGGAAAGTGAAATGAGACCAATTTATTTTAAATTAGCTTTCCATTTTCACAGTGGATTTCCAGTATAATTATGTGAAGATATTCTTTAAAGTCTTCAACATGTTAATATTACGGTTATTTGATGATTAAATTTGGGTATTAATTAAGTAATTTTTATATTATTTAATTTATTTGTAAAATTTGTTTCGAAATTTAAACACTAATTGAAATAGGTTTCTTCCAAGGTTTATAAAATACACAGGTGGCCTCATGGTGGCTACGTGATGGATACGTGACGTATCCAGAAGAAATTCGTGCATATCTTCAGACTGATCAATTTCAAAATTCTTCGTATGACGTCATTTTTTTTTTCTAATGGAACTACCTGTGTAATTTACAAACCTTGGGTTCCTTCGGCTCCCTATATCTTGTACCGAAAGATTTACCAGTTTGGCCAATATAGAATTTTTCACAGGAATCACATTTATCTTTTTTTTATGCCAGTTTAATTTTGTTTGGTTCAACATCATGTTGTTTGTTGCAAATTCGATATTGAATTTATTTTTCTTTAGGAAGTTGACGATTGTAACATTAAAGATATCATTGAAGTTTTATTTTTTACATTTATTTTTTCTTTTGGTGGAATTGGAAGAGTGATTTTTTAAGTAAATTTTGTTTACGATTAAGCTGTTGTATCCGTTAGCTAAGGCTATATGTTAAATTATCCTAAAGTCTTCTTGGCGAGCTTTGTTGCTTAGGGGGAACTTAATCACTCTGTACACTAAATTATTTAAGCTGTAATTTTTTGGTTTTTTGTATCATTTTCTGGTTAATTTTGTTCAGGTCGGATTCCATATTGTCAATCTGTCGGAAAGTTTCATTAAATCAATAATTTTCAGCTTTTTTTCAACGATAATAACCATCCCTTATATCCTTATTTTCCTGTTGAAAATTGTCCTTTTTGAAACTTTGAAATGGAATTGTGTGCGTCCTGTTACCCACAGGACTTAAATTTTTTCACAATACTATTCACTTAAAGGCCTTGTTTCATAATACGTTGAGAAAAGTTTGTCTCATAATGAAAAGTCACCCCCTTAAAATGGCTCAATTTCATACATAAATTGTCGCATTGATATGCAACTCCTTAACTTTCCCTTTTCAATTCCCGGCCCAATATCCCGAAAAAACCTAATATTTTGCATTAAGCATGAAAAGGATGATTGAACCAATAATATTCAGCTTTATTTCAACAAAAATAACCATCCCTTATATCCTTATTTTCCTGTTGAAAATTGTCCTTTTTGCAACTTTGAAATAGAATTGTGAGCGTCCTGCTGCCCACAGGACTAAATTTTTTTCACATTACTATTCACTTAGAGGCCTTGTTTCATAATCCGTTGAGAAAAGTATGCCTCATAATGAAAAGTCACCCCCTTAAAATGGCCTAATATCATACATAAATTGTCGCATTGATATGCAACTCCTTAACTTTCCCTTTTTAATTCCCGGCCCAATATCCCGTAAAAACCCAATATTTCGCAGTAAGCAGGAAAAGGATGATTCAACCAATAATATTCAGTTTTATTTCGACAAAAATAACAATCCCTTATATCCTTATTTTTCAGTTGAAAATTGTCCTTTTTGAAACTTTGAAATGGAATTGTGAGCGTCCTGTTGGCCACAGGACTAAAAATTTTTCACATTACAATTATTTAGAAGGCCTTGATTCATAATCCGTTGAGAAAAGTATGCCTCATAATGAAAAGTCACCCCCTTAAAGTGGCCAAATTTCGGACATAATTTGTCACATTGGTATGCAATTCCTTAACTTTCCCTTTTTAATTCCCGGTCCAATATCCCGTAAAAACCTAATATTTTGCATTAAGCATGAAAAGGATGATTGAACCAATAATATTCAGCTTTATTTAAACAAAAATAACCATCCCTTATATCCTTATTTTCCTGTTGAAAATTGTCCTTTTGCTACTTTGAAATGGAATTGTGGGGGTCCTGTTGGCCACAGGACTAAAATTTTTTAACATCACTATTCACCTAGAGGCCTTGTTTCATGATCCATTGAGAAAAGTATGCCTCATAAGAAATGTCACCCCCTTAAAATGGCCCAATTTCATACATATATTGTCGCATTGAACTGCAACTCCTTAATTTTCCCTTTTTTATTCCCGGCCTAATATCCCGTAAAAACCTAATATTTTGCAGTAAGCATGAAAAGATCGATTCAACCAATAATATTTAGCTTTATTTTAACAAAAATAATCATCCCTTATATCCTTATTTTTCTGTTGAAAATTGTCCGTTTTGAAACTTTGAAATGGAATTGTGAGCGTCCTGTTGCCCACAGGAGTAAAATTTTTTCACAGTACTATTCACTTAAAGGCCATGTTTCATAATCCGTTGAGAAAAGTATGCCTCATAATGAAAAGTCACCCCCTTAAAATGTCCCAATATCATACATAAATTGTCGCATTGATATGCAACTCCTTAACTTTCCCTTTTTTATTCCCGGCCTAATATCCCGTAAAAACCTAATATTTTGCAGTAAGCATGAAAAGATCGATTCAACCAATAATATTAAGCTTTATTTTAACAAAAATAATCATCCCTTATATCCTTATTTTCCTGTTGAAAATTGTCCTTTTTGCAACTTTGAAATGGAATTGTGAGCCTCCTGTTGCCCACAGGACTAAAATTTTTTCACATTACTATTCAGTTAAAGGCCTTGTTTCATAATCCGTTGCGAAAAGTATGCCTCATGATGAAAAGTCACCCCCTTAAAATGGCCTAATTTCAAACATAAATTGTCGCATTGATTTGCAACTCCTTAATTTTCCCTTTTTAATTCCCGGGCCATTAGCCCGTAAAAACGTAATATTTTGCAGGAATCATGAAAAGGATGATGCAACGAATAATATTCAGTTTTATTTCAACGAAAATAACCATCCCTTATATTCTTATTTTTCTGTTAAAAATTGTTCATTTATAACTTTGAAATGATGTTGCGGTAGTCCTTTTACTCATAGAAAAAAATCTTAGTATCATTTCTACATAGTTTACGTCATCGTTTTACAATTATTTGGAAAAAATAACCCTTATCAAAAGAAGCCATCTCCCAATTTTCCGTTTTTTGTTTTAAATGCCGAGTTTAGGCAACCATTGTTTCAGGTATGTAAATGGGTTGCGCCTAATATTCTTCAGTTTAGAAGTATATGTAACTAGAGTATGAGTGTTTTAAATAATTATAAATTATATTTTAACAGGTCCAAATTACCAAGAGATTAAGGATAAGGATTTTTGTTTCGCCTTGAAGATAGTATCATATTTTTGGGAGGCAAATTATTAGTAAGTACTATTATTTTTGAGACCTTTAAATAATGTTCTAATTGAATTTATCTCTACAGACGAAGCTGCCCGATGACAACGGAGAATTATTCAATGGATTTGAATAGATCTGCATTTCCAAATGGACTTTTGAGGAATAAATGCAGATCGTTCGAGAATCATCAATGAAATTCATCAAGGATATCATTTCCACAATTGTTACGAATGGATTTACTATAACAATCAGTGATATAAATTGTGTTTTAATAAATCAGTGAACGTGAAGTTATAAAGTGATTAAAGTGATAAATTATTAAATTATCAGAATAGTCATAAGCCTTTTATTTACTTTATATATCTCTATGATTGTAACAATTGATATTTATTACCTAAATCTTATATAAAGTATATATTGTATATAGAGTGTATAAATTATATGAATTGTACAAATTATATTTCATATAATTTAATAAATTATATATTGTTATTGTGCCCAAAACTCATATTGTATGAATTTATAAATTTTATTAATATTTAACATTAATAAATTAATTTTAATTGAATTCATTGTTTCAATTCGATTTTCCGCACCCGACCTCCTTGAATTTTATATTTCCGAGCTTTTCTTTACAGTTTAAGTTAATAGAAGAGTTTAATTAATACACCGATTAGGTAGGTACGTTAGGTTGGTAGGTATCCTTAGCTTATTCGATATAATAGCTAATGTCGAAAAACATCTTAAAATTTGGATATTTTTCTTCGTTTTTTTCGAATTAAAATTTTTTGTTTTCTGAAGAAGTTCTATTGCAATATAAAATTTGTTTTTACGAAAATAAAGGATGAAGGACCATAAAATGATGTCATGTTCTTCTAAAATTTTTCCGATCTCATCATAGAGCAGCTATGATTCGAATATGGTCGGGAAATTCTAATTAATTCGATCGAAAAATTTTTCTTTTTTCTACAAATCTCATAAGAATTGTTTATATATGAGTTTTAACGTCATTTACATATATCATCTGATAGCCGAGTCGCTAAGGTCGCCGCCGCAGCCGTTGCCATGCCGAGGTCCCAGGTTCGCATCCCGATTGGTCCAGGATTTTTATAATTTCTAATAATTGATTTCTATTCCTTACAGCTTCTAATATCACTAATTAACATTAATTCTTAATTCCAGACATTGTTTCATCGAAATATTCGATCGAGAAGTTCCAGCCTTTCGGGGTTGGAAATGATGGATCGATCGATGCATTATATTTTTCCTTTTATTTTTGCTAATTGGTTTTGTGACGTCACTCAATTTGGCGCGATTTTTTTTTCGAAAATTGGGGGGGAGGACCTCGAATTTTCGAATTTTGCGAAATAGGATTTCAGGAATGGTTTAGTTACACTGCGGGATGCCTAAAAATCATATTCTTAAATTGAATTTTTCATTTTTTTGGAGGAAATTTTTCGGGCAAAATCCGAAAAAATCTGAAAAACTGGCCAAAATGGACACTTTTTGGCACTTTTTTCAACTTTAACGTCAATTTCTGCGAAAACTATCGATCGTAGATTAACGATCGATAGCTTATTCGATAGCGCTTGAATTACTCTATCGATGGTGTAAATTTGATCCCGGAAAAGCTTAAGGGGAAAAACTTTTTTTTTCAACTCTTCAGAAATTTCATTTCGTCGACCCGATGCACGTCGATTTAATAAAAAAAACTTTTGAATATTTTTTTCTCGAATTTTCCAATGAAATTCACACCATAGCTGCATTACGTTACGATAAAAGCATAATCGAAAAGAATCTCAACTTTTCGATGTCGTTAATGTTTTTTTTCGACTTTTAAATTTCATCTATTGTGCAAGCTAATGATATTTAAATAAAAATTTGTTTTGTTAGAAAAAGGATAAAGGACCTTAAAATGTCCCAATTTTATTTTTCAAATTTTCCAAACGTGACATGGAGAACCTATGGTTTAAATAGTTCCGGAAAATTCCAAGAAAATCTCAAGGTCAAATTTGTTCACCAAATCGATTTTCATGGAATTTTCCGGAAAAATTTAAACCATAGGTTCTCCATGTTAAGATCGGAAAAGATGTCAAATCACATTGCATACTTTTAATGTCCTTGATCCTTTTTTACCATAAAACAAAAATGTATTCAAATGGAGTTACGTCACAACATTTTAATCTTTAATATCGAAAAAAACGATTAAGGGCATCGAAAATTTGAGATTTTTAGATATAGGGTTTTCGTTCGTGACATTGCATAGCTATGGTGCGAATTTCATCGGAAAATTCGAATAAAAAATATTTAAAAAATTTTTTATAAAATCGACGTGCATCGGGTCGACGAAATGAAATTTCTGAAGAGTTGAAAACAAAAGTTTTTCCCCTTAAGCTTTTCCGGGACCAAATTTACACCATCGATAGAGTAATTCAAGCGCTATCGAATAAGCTAACTATCGATAACCTTCGATCGTTAGTTTTCGCTCAAATTGACGTTAAAGTTGAAAAAAGTGTCAAAAAGTGTCAATTTTGGCCAGTTTTTCAGATTTTTTCGGTTTTGCCCGAAAAATTTCCTCCGAAAAAATGAAAAATACAAAAAAAGGATATGATTTTTAGGCTTCCCGCATCATCCTTATGCCATACCTCAAATCCTATTTTACAAAAATCGAAAATTCGATATCCTCCCCCTCATTTTTTCGGGAATGACGTCATTTGATGACGTCACTGAGTGACGTCACATATGCGGGATCAAAAAAATAAAATTTATAACTCATCGATCGATCGATCCATTTCCAACCCCGAAAGGCTGGAACTTCTCGATCGAATATTTCGTCCTTACAAACTCTGGAAACAAGGAATAATGTTATTACATGATATTATATGCTGTAAGGAATAATTAGTAATTATAATATTTGAAAAAAAACCTGGGTCCTGGTCCATCCGGGAATCGAACTCGTGATCTTCCGCTCGAGAGGTGCCGCTTATATCCACTTGGCCACATGAGTTATATGTATTGTTCGTTGAAACTCATATTTAAACAATTCTTAGTCAATCGAGACTTTGAAATTTTTTCGATCGAAAATTTATAAGTTCCTGAAAATATTTATAACTGAAATGCATGATAATTATATTAGACGATAAATCGAAAAGCATGAAAACTTTAGAGTAATTGATTAATAATTCATTTAATTTTATCCGACAATTCCTTTTGAAATATCTATTTTCAGCATCTGAAATTTCGCCATTTTCTCAATTTCCATGTTCTCTTTTACATAACAAAGTTATGTAAATAAAAAAAAAAACATCAATTATAAGCTGAAAATAATTTTATTATTTATTTATTATTTCTTTGTTTAAAAATTGTTTGCAATTTATGATTCCCGAATTTTGAGTTAAAACAACGCTGAAATGGGCTACGAAATTTGTTGGAAGTTTTGAGTTGTTGTATTTTTCCTATAGATGTCACTACAAATTTAAGGTTGGTTAGGGTGAAACTATATTTTAAAAGTTCATGAGTAAAATCATAGAGGCGCCGTAAACTTAAGTTGGTTGTAATGGAATTCCATGCTAAAAGTTATCTTTTATTTACATAGATGGCGTAACCATATAAAAATAGTTTGGAAAATATTTACTACTTTAATTTTTTATTACGGAAATAACACTGCAATTATTGAAACGAAATTTAAAAAGAATAACTATATTTAAATAAGCCACATAAATTGTTATATGATTACGCAGAATAGATCATTTTTACGCATACGATGACTGTTTAATTGATTTCACAAATCTTATTCTACTTATTAAAATTGTAATTTTAAATATTGAAAGGAATAGAAAAGGATTTAAAAATCGAATATATTCGGAAAATCGAAAATTTTAAAATGTTTTTAAACGTCCAATATAATTATCATGCATTTCAGCTATGAATATTTTCGGGGACTTACAATTATTTCGATCGAAAAAATTTCAAAGTCTCGATTGACTAAGAATTGTTTAAATATGAGTTTTAACGAATAATACATATAACTCATGTGGCCAAGTGGATATAAGCGGCACCTCTCGAGCGGAAGATCACGAGTTCGATTCCCGGATGGACCAGGACCCAGGTTTTTTTTCAAATATTATAATTACTAATTATTCCTTACAGCATATAATATCATGTAATAACATTATTCCTTGTTTCCAGAGTTTGTAAGGACGAAATATTCGATCGAGAAGTTCCAGCCTTTCGGGGTTGGAAATGGATCGATCGATCGATGAGTTATAAATTTTATTTTTTTGATCCCGCATATGTGACGTCACTCAGTGACGTCATCAAATGACGTCATTCCCGAAAAAATGAGGGGGAGGATATCGAATTTTCGATTTTTGTAAAATAGGATTTGAGGTATGGCATAAGGATGATGCGGGAAGCCTAAAAATCATATCCTTTTTTTGTATTTTTCATTTTTTCGGAGGAAATTTTTCGGGCAAAACCGAAAAAATCTGAAAAACTGGCCAAAATTGACACTTTTTGACACTTTTTTCAACTTTAACGTCAATTTGAGCGAAAACTAACGATCGAAGGTTATCGATAGTTAGCTTATTCGATAGCGCTTGAATTACTCTATCGATGGTGTAAATTTGGTCCCGGAAAAGCTTAAGGGGAAAAACTTTTGTTTTCAACTCTTCAGAAATTTCATTTCGTCGACCCGATGCACGTCGATTTTATAAAAAATTTTTTAAATATTTTTTATTCGAATTTTCCGATGAAATTCGCACCATAGCTATGCAATGTCACGAACGAAAACCCTATATCTAAAAATCTCAAATTTTCGATGCCCTTAATCGTTTTTTTCGATATTAAAGATTAAAATGTTGTGACGTAACTCCATTTGAATACATTTTTGTTTTATGGTAAAAAAGGATCAAGGACATTAAAAGTATGCAATGTGATTTGACATCTTTTCCGATCTTAACATGGAGAACCTATGGTTTAAATTTTTCCGGAAAATTCCATGAAAATCGATTTGGTGAACAAATTTGACCTTGAGATTTTCTTGGAATTTTCCGGAACTATTTAAACCATAGGTTCTCCATGTCACGTTTGGAAAATTTGAAAAATAAAATTGGGACATTTTAAGGTCCTTTATCCTTTTTCTAACAAAACAAATTTTTATTTAAATATCATTAGCTTGCACAATAGATGAAATTTAAAAGTCGAAAAAAAACATTAACGACATCGAAAAGTTGAGATTCTTTTCGATTATGCTTTTATCGTAACGTAATGCAGCTATGGTGTGAATTTCATTGGAAAATTCGAGAAAAAAATATTCAAAAGTTTTTTTTATTAAATCGACGTGCATCGGGTCGACGAAATGAAATTTCTGAAGAGTTGAAAAAAAAAGTTTTTCCCCTTAAGCTTTTCCGGGATCAAATTTACACCATCGATAGAGTAATTCAAGCGCTATCGAATAAGCTATCGATCGTTAATCTACGATCGATAGTTTTCGCAGAAATTGACGTTAAAGTTGAAAAAAGTGCCAAAAAGTGTCCATTTTGGCCAGTTTTTCAGATTTTTTCGGATTTTGCCCGAAAAATTTCCTCCAAAAAAATGAAAAATTCAATTTAAGAATATGATTTTTAGGCATCCCGCAGTGTAACTAAACCATTCCTGAAATCCTATTTCGCAAAATTCGAAAATTCGAGGTCCTCCCCCCCAATTTTCGAAAAAAAAATCGCGCCAAATTGAGTGACGTCACAAAACCAATTAGCAAAAATAAAAGGAAAAATATAATGCATCGATCGATCCATCATTTCCAACCCCGAAAGGCTGGAACTTCTCGATCGAATATTTCGATGAAACAATGTCTGGAATTAAGAATTAATGTTAATTAGTGATATTAGAAGCTGTAAGGAATAGAAATCAATTATTAGAAATTATAAAAATCCTGGACCAATCGGGATGCGAACCTGGGACCTCGGCATGGCAACGGCTGCGGCGGCGACCTTAGCGACTCGGCTATCAGATGATATATGTAAATGACGTTAAAACTCATATATAAACAATTCTTATGAGATTTGTAGAAAAAAGAAAAATTTTTCGATCGAATTAATTAGAATTTCCCGACCATATTCGAATCATAGCTGCTCTATGATGAGATCGGAAAAATTTTAGAAGAACATGACATCATTTTATGGTCCTTCATCCTTTATTTTCGTAAAAACAAATTTTATATTGCAATAGAACTTCTTCAGAAAACAAAAAATTTTAATTCGAAAAAAACGAAGAAAAATATCCAAATTTTAAGATGTTTTTCGACATTAGCTATTATATCGAATAAGCTAAGGATACCTACCAACCTAACGTACCTACCTAATCGGTGTATTAATTAAACTCTTCTATTAACTTAAACTGTAAAGAAAAGCTCGGAAATATAAAATTCAAGGAGGTCGGGTGCGGAAAATCGAATTGAAACAATGAATTCAATTAAAATTAATTTATTAATGTTAAATATTAATAAAATTTATAAATTCATACAATATGAGTTTTGGGCACAATAACAATATATAATTTATTAAATTATATGAAATATAATTTGTACAATTCATATAATTTATACACTCTATATACAATATATACTTTATATAAGATTTAGGTAATAAATATCAATTGTTACAATCATAGAGATATATAAAGTAAATAAAAGGCTTATGACTATTCTGATAATTTAATAATTTATCACTTTAATCACTTTATAACTTCACGTTCACTGATTTATTAAAACACAATTTATATCACTGATTGTTATAGTAAATCCATTCGTAACAATTGTGGAAATGATATCCTTGATGAATTTCATTGATGATTCTCGAACGATCTGCATTTATTCCTCAAAAGTCCATTTGGAAATGCAGATCTATTCAAATCCATTGAATAATTCTCCGTTGTCATCGGGCAGCTTCGTCTGTAGAGATAAATTCAATTAGAACATTATTTAAAGGTCTCAAAAATAATAGTACTTACTAATAATTTGCCTCCCAAAAATATGATACTATCTTCAAGGCGAAACAAAAATCCTTATCCTTAATCTCTTGGTAATTTGGACCTGTTAAAATATAATTTATAATTATTTAAAACACTCATACTCTAGTTACATATACTTCTAAACTGAAGAATATTAGGCGCAACCCATTTACATACCTGAAACAATGGTTGCCTAAACTCGGCATTTAAAACAAAAAACGGAAAATTGGGAGATGGCTTCTTTTGATAAGGGTTATTTTTTCCAAATAATTGTAAAACGATGACGTAAACTATGTAGAAATGATACTAAGATTTTTTTCTATGAGTAAAAGGACTACCGCAACATCATTTCAAAGTTATAAATGAACAATTTTTAACAGAAAAATAAGAATATAAGGGATGGTTATTTTCGTTGAAATAAAACTGAATATTATTCGTTGCATCATCCTTTTCATGATTCCTGCAAAATATTACGTTTTTACGGGCTAATGGCCCGGGAATTAAAAAGGGAAAATTAAGGAGTTGCAAATCAATGCGACAATTTATGTTTGAAATTAGGCCATTTTAAGGGGGTGACTTTTCATCATGAGGCATACTTTTCGCAACGGATTATGAAACAAGGCCTTTAACTGAATAGTAATGTGAAAAAATTTTAGTCCTGTGGGCAACAGGAGGCTCACAATTCCATTTCAAAGTTGCAAAAAGGACAATTTTCAACAGGAAAATAAGGATATAAGGGATGATTATTTTTGTTAAAATAAAGCTTAATATTATTGGTTGAATCGATCTTTTCATGCTTACTGCAAAATATTAGGTTTTTACGGGATATTAGGCCGGGAATAAAAAAGGGAAAGTTAAGGAGTTGCATATCAATGCGACAATTTATGTATGATATTGGGACATTTTAAGGGGGTGACTTTTCATTATGAGGCATACTTTTCTCAACGGATTATGAAACATGGCCTTTAAGTGAATAGTACTGTGAAAAAATTTTACTCCTGTGGGCAACAGGACGCTCACAATTCCATTTCAAAGTTTCAAAACGGACAATTTTCAACAGAAAAATAAGGATATAAGGGATGATTATTTTTGTTAAAATAAAGCTAAATATTATTGGTTGAATCGATCTTTTCATGCTTACTGCAAAATATTAGGTTTTTACGGGATATTAGGCCGGGAATAAAAAAGGGAAAATTAAGGAGTTGCAGTTCAATGCGACAATATATGTATGAAATTGGGCCATTTTAAGGGGGTGACATTTCTTATGAGGCATACTTTTCTCAATGGATCATGAAACAAGGCCTCTAGGTGAATAGTGATGTTAAAAAATTTTAGTCCTGTGGCCAACAGGACCCCCACAATTCCATTTCAAAGTAGCAAAAGGACAATTTTCAACAGGAAAATAAGGATATAAGGGATGGTTATTTTTGTTTAAATAAAGCTGAATATTATTGGTTCAATCATCCTTTTCATGCTTAATGCAAAATATTAGGTTTTTACGGGATATTGGACCGGGAATTAAAATGGGAAAGTTAAGGAATTGCATACCAATGTGACAAATTATGTCCGAAATTTGGCCACTTTAAGGGGGTGACTTTTCATTATGAGGCATACTTTTCTCAACGGATTATGAATCAAGGCCTTCTAAATAAATGTAATGTGAAAAATTTTTAGTCCTGTGGCCAACAGGACGCTCACAATTCCATTTCAAAGTTTCAAAAAGGACAATTTTCAACTGAAAAATAAGGATATAAGGGATTGTTATTTTTGTCGAAATAAAACTGAATATTATTGGTTGAATCATCCTTTTCCTGCTTACTGCGAAATATTGGGTTTTTACGGGATATTGGGCCGGGAATTAAAAAGGGAAAGTTAAGGAGTTGCATATCAATGCGACAATTTATGTATGATATTAGGCCATTTTAAGGGGGTGACTTTTCATTATGAGGCATACTTTTCTCAACGGATTATGAAACAAGGCCTCTAAGTGAATAGTAATGTGAAAAAAATTTAGTCCTGTGGGCAGCAGGACGCTCACAATTCTATTTCAAAGTTGCAAAAAGGACAATTTTCAACAGGAAAATAAGGATATAAGGGATGGTTATTTTTGTTGAAAAAAAGCTGAATATTATTGGTTCAATCATCCTTTTCATGCTTAATGCAAAATATTAGGTTTTTTCGGGATATTGGGCCGGGAATTGAAAAGGGAAAGTTAAGGAGTTGCATATCAATGCGACAATTTATGTATGAAATTGAACCATTTTAAGGGGGTGACTTTTCATTATGAGCCATACTTTTCTCAACGGATTATGAAACAAGGCCTTCAAGTGAATAGTAATGTGAAAAAAATTTAGTCCTGTGGGCAACAGGAGGCTCACAATTCCATTTCAAAGTTGCAAAAAGGACTACTTTCAACAGGAAAATAAGGATATAAGGGATGGTTATTTTTGTTGAAATAAAGCTGAATATTATTGGTTGAATCATCCTTTTCATGCTCAATGCAAAATATTACGTTTTTACGGGATATTGGGCCGGGAATAAAAAAGGGAAAGTTAAGGAGTTGCATATCAATGCGACAATTTATGTATGAAATTGAGCCATTTTAAGGGGGTGACTTATCATTATGAGGCATACTTTTCTCAACGGATTATGAAACAAGGCCTTCAAGTGAATAGTAATGTGAAAAAATTTTAGTCCTGTGGGCAACAGGAGGCTCACAATTCCATTTCAAAGTTGCAAAAAGGACTACTTTCAACAGGAAAATAAGGATATAAGGGATGGTTATTTTTGTCGAAATAAAGCTGAATATTATTGGTTGAATCATCCTTTTCATGCTCAATGCAAAATATTAAGTTTTACGGGATATTGGGCCGAGAATTAAAAAGGGAAATTTAAGGAGTTGCATATCAATGCGACAATTTATGTATGAAATTGAACCATTTTAAGGGGGTGACTTTTCATTATGAGCCATACTTTTCTCAACGGATTATGTAACAAGGCCTTCAAGTGAATAGTAATGTATAAAAATTTTAGTCCTGTGGGCAACAGGAGGCTCACAATTCCATTTCAAAGTTGCAAAAAGGACTACTTTCAACAGGAAAATAAGGATATAAGGGATGGTTATTTTTGTTGAAATAAAGCTGAATATTATTGGTTGAATCATCCTTTTCATGCTCAATGCAAAATATTACGTTTTTACGGGATATTGGGCCGGGAATAAAAAAGGGAAAGTTAAGGAGTTGCATATCAATGCGACAATTTATGTATGAAATTGAGCCATTTTATGGGGGTCACTTTTAATTATGAGGCATACTTTTCTCAACGGATTATGAAACAAGGCCTTCAAGTGAATAGTAATGTGAAAAAATTTTAGTCCTGTGGGCAACAGGAGGCTCACAATTCCATTTCAAAGTTGCAAAAAGGACTACTTTCAACAGGAAAATAAGGATATAAGGGATGGTTATTTTTGTTGAAATAAAGCTGAATATTATTGGTTGAATCATCCTTTTCCTGCTTACTGCAAAATATTGGGTTTTTACGGGATATTGGGCCGGGAATAAAAAAGGGAAAGTTAAGGAGTTGCATATCAATGCGACAATTTATGTATGAAATTGAGCCATTTTATGGGGGTCACTTTTAATTATGAGGCATACTTTTCTCAACGGATTATGAAACAAGGCCTTCAAGTGAATAGTAATGTGAAAAAATTTTAGTCCTGTGGGCAACAGGAGGCTCACAATTCCATTTCAAAGTTGCAAAAAGGACTACTTTCAACAGGAAAATAAGGATATAAGGGATGGTTATTTTTGTCGAAATGAAGCTGAATATTATTGGTTGAATCATCCTTTTCCTGCTTACTGCAAAATATTGGGTTTTTACGGGATATTGGGCCGGGAATAAAAAAGGGAAAGTTAAGGAGTTGCATATCAATGCGACAATTTATGTATGAAATTTAGCCATTTTATGGGGGTCACTTTTAATTATGAGGCATACTTTTCTCAACGGATTATGAAACAAGGCCTTCAAGTGAATAGTAATGTGAAAAAATTTTAGTCCTGTGGGCAACAGGAGGCTCACAATTCCATTTCAAAGTTGCAAAAAGGACTACTTTCAACAGGAAAATAAGGATATAAGGGATGGTTATTTTTGTCGAAATAAAGCTGAATATTATTGGTTGAATCATCCTTTTCATGCTCAATGCAAAATATTACGTTTTTACGGGATATTGGGCCGGGAATAAAAAAGGGAAAGTTAAGGAGTTGCATATCAATGCGACAATTTATGTATGAAATTGAGCCATTTTAAGGGGGTGACTTTCCATTATGAGCCATACTTTTCTCAACGGATTATGTAACAAGGCCTTCAAGTGAATAGTAATGTATAAAAATTTTAGTCCTGTGGGCAACAGGAGGCTCACAATTCCATTTCAAAGTTGCAAAAAGGACTACTTTCAACAGGAAAATAAGGATATAAGGGATGGTTATTTTTGTTGAAATAAAGCTGAATATTATTGGTTGAATCATCCTTTTCCTGCTTACTGCAAAATATTGGGTTTTTACGGGATATTGGGCCGGGAATAAAAAAGGGAAAGTTAAGGAGTTGCATATCAATGCGACAATTTATGTATGAAATTGAGCCATTTTATGGGGGTCACTTTTAATTATGAGGCATACTTTTCTCAACGGATTATGAAACAAGGCCTTCAAGTGAATAGTAATGTGAAAAAATTTTAGTCCTGTGGGCAACAGGAGGCTCACAATTCCATTTCAAAGTTGCAAAAAGGACTACTTTCAACAGGAAAATAAGGATATAAGGGATGGTTATTTTTGTTGAAATAAAGCTGAATATTATTGGTTGAATCATCCTTTTCCTGCTTACTGCAAAATATTGGGTTTTTACGGGATATTGGGCCGGGAATAAAAAAGGGAAAGTTAAGGAGTTGCATATCAATGCGACAATTTATGTATGAAATTGAGCCATTTTATGGGGGTCACTTTTAATTATGAGGCATACTTTTCTCAACGGATTATGAAACAAGGCCTTTAAGTGAATAGTAATGTGAAAAAATTTTAGTCCTGTGGGCAACAGGAGGCTCACAATTCCATTTCAAAGTTTCAAAAAGGACAATTTTCAACAGGAAAATTAGGATATAAGGGATAGATATTTTTGTGGAAATAAAGCTGAATATTATTGGTTGAATCATCCTTTTCATGCTTAATGCAAAACATTAAGTTTTTACGGGATATTGGGCCGGGAATTAAAACGGGAAAGTTAAGGAGTTGCATATCAATGCGACAATTTATGTATGAAATTGAGCCATTTTAAGGGGGTCACTTTTTATTATGAGGCATACTTTTCTCAACGGATTATGAAACAAGGCCTTTAAGTGAATAGTAATGTGAAAAAATTTTTGTCCTGTGGGCAACAGGAGGCTCACAATTCCATTTCAAAGTTGCAAAAAGGACTACTTTCAACAGGAAAATAAGGATATAAGGGATGGTTATTTTTGTTGAAATAAAGCTGAATATTATTGGTTGAATCATCCTTTTCCTGCTTACTGCAAAATATTGGGTTTTTACGGGATATTGGGCCGGGAATAAAAAAGGGAAAGTTAAGGAGTTGCATATCAATGCGACAATTTATGTATGAAATTGAGCCATTTTAAGGGGGTCACTTTTTATTATAAGGCATACTTTTCTCAACGGATTATGAAACAAGGCCTTTAAGTGAATAGTAATGTGAAAAAATTTTAGTCCTGTGGGCAACAGGAGGCTCACAATTCCATTTCAAAGTTGCAAAAAGGACTACTTTCAACAGGAAAATAAGGATATAAGGGATGGTTATTTTTGTCGAAATAAAGCTGAATATTATTGGTTGAATCATCCTTTTCATGCTCAATGCAAAATATTAAGTTTTTACGGGATATTGGGCCGGGAATAAAAAAGGGAAAGTTAAGGAGTTGCATATCAATGCGACAATTTATGTATGAAATTAAGCCATATTAAGGGGGTGACTTTTCATTATGAGGCATACTTTTCTCAACGGATTATGAAACAAGGCCTTTAAGTGAATAGTAATGTGAAAAAATTTTAGTCCTGTGGGCAACAGGAGGCTCACAATTCCATTTCAAAGTTGCAAAAAGGACTACTTTCAACAGGAAAATAAGGATATAAGGGATGGTTATTTTTGTCGAAATAAAGCTGAATATTATTGGTTGAATCATCCTTTTCATGCTCAATGCAAAATATTAAGTTTTTACGGGATATTGGGCCGGGAATAAAAAAGGGAAATTTAAGGAGTTGCATATCAATGCGACAATTTATGTATGAAATTAAGCCATATTAAGGGGGTGACTTTTCATTATGAGGCATACTTTTCTCAACGGATTATGAAACAAGGCCTTCAAGTGAATAGTAATGTGAAAAAAATTTAGTCCTGTGGGCAACAGGAGGCTCACAATTCCATTTCAAAGTTGCAAAAAGGACTACTTTCAACAGGAAAATAAGGATATAAGGGATGGTTATTTTTGTTGAAATAAAGCTGAATATTATTGGTTGAATCATCCTTTTCCTGCTTACTGCAAAATATTGGGTTTTTACGGGATATTGGGCCGGGAATAAAAAAGGGAAAGTTAAGGAGTTGCATATCAATGCGACAATTTATGTATGAAATTGAGCCATTTTATGGGGGTCACTTTTAATTATGAGGCATACTTTTCTCAACGGATTATGAAACAAGGCCTTTAAGTGAATAGTAATGTGAAAAAATTTTAGTCCTGTGGGCAACAGGAGGCTCACAATTCCATTTCAAAGTTGCAAAAAGGACTACTTTCAACAGGAAAATAAGGATATAAGGGATGGTTATTTTTATGGAAATAAAGCTGAATATTATTAGTTGAATCATCCTTTTCATGCTCAATGCAAAATATTACGTTTTTACGGGATATTGGGCCGGGAATTAAAAAGGGAAATTTAAGGAGTTGCATATCAATGCGACAATTTATGTATGAAATTAAGCCATATTAAGGGGGTGACTTTTCATTATGAGGCATACTTTTCTCAACGGATTATGAAACAAGGCCTTCAAGTGAATAGTAATGTGAAAAAAAATTAGTCCTGTGGGCAACAGGAGGCTCACAATTCCATTTCAAAGTTGCAAAAAGGACTACTTTCAACAGGAAAATAAGGATATAAGGGATGGTTATTTTTGTCGAAATAAAGCTGAATATTATTGGTTGAATCATCCTTTTCATGCTCAATGCAAAATATTAAGTTTTTACGGGATATTGGGCCGGGAATTAAAAAGGGAAATTTAAGGAGTTGCATATCAATGCGACAATTTATGTATGAAATTGAACCATTTTAAGGGGGTGACTTTTCATTATGAGCCATACTTTTCTCAACGGATTATGAAACAAGGCCTTCAAGTGAATAGTAATGTGAAAAAATTTTAGTCCTGTGGGCAACAGGAGGCTCACAATTCCATTTCAAAGTTGCAAAAAGGACTACTTTCAACAGGAAAATAAGGATATAAGGGATGGTTATTTTTGTCGAAATAAAGCTGAATATTATTGGTTGAATCATCCTTTTCATGCTCAATGCAAAATATTAAGTTTTTACGGGATATTGGGCCGGGAATTAAAAAGGGAAATTTAAGGAGTTGCATATCAATGCGATTATTTATGTATGAAATTGAGCCATTTTAAGGGGGTGACTTTCCATTATGAGCCATACTTTTCTCAACGGATTATGTAACAAGGCCTTCAAGTGAATAGTAATGTGAAAAAAATTTAGTCCTGTGGGCAACAAGACGCTCACAATTCCACTTCAAAGTTGCAAAAAAGACAATTTTCAACAGGAAAATAAGGATATAAGGGATGGTTATTTTTATGGAAATAAAGCTGAATATTATTAGTTGAATCATCATTTTCATGCTCAATGCAAAATATTACGTTTTTACGGGATATTGGGCCGGGAATAAAAAAGGGAAAGTTAAGGAGTTGCATATCAATGCGACAATTTATGTATGAAATTGAGCCATTTTAAGGGGGTGACTTTCCATTATGAGCCATACTTTTCTCAACGGATTATGAAACAAGGCCTTCAAGTGAATAGTAATGTGAAAAAATTTTAGTCCTGTGGGCAACAGGAGGCTCACAATTCCATTTCAAAGTTGCAAAAAGGACTACTTTCAACAGGAAAATAAGGATATAAGGGATGGTTATTTTTGTTGAAATAAAGCTGAATATTATTGGTTGAATCATCCTTTTCCTGCTTACTGCAAAATATTGGGTTTTTACGGGATATTGGGCCGGGAATAAAAAAGGGAAAGTTAAGGAGTTGCATATCAATGCGACAATTTATGTATGAAATTGAGTCATTTAATGGGGGTCACTTTTAATTATGAGGCATACTTTTCTCAACGAATTATGAAACAAGGCCTTTAAGTGAATAGTAATGTGAAAAAAATTTAGTCGTGTGGGCAACAGGACGCTCACAATTCCACTTCAAAGTTGCAAAAAGGACAATTTTCAACAGGAAAATAAGGATATAAGGGATGGTTATTTTTATGGAAATAAAGCTGAATATTATTAGTTGAATCATCCTTTTCATGCTCAATGCAAAATATTACGTTTTTACGGGATATTGGGCCGGGAATAAAAAAGGGAAAGTTAAGGAGTTGCATATCAATGCGACAATTTATGTATGAAATTGAGCCATTTTATGGGGGTCACTTTTAATTATGAGGCATACTTTTCTCAACGAATTATGAAACAAGGCCTTTAAGTGAATAGTAATGTGAAAAAATTTTAGTCCTGTGGGCAACAGGAGGCTCACAATTCCATTTCAAAGTTTCAAAAAGGACAATTTTCAACAGGAAAATTAGGATATAAGGGATAGATATTTTTGTTGAAATAAAGCTGAATATTATTGGTTGAATCATCCTTTTCATGCTTAATGCAAAACATTAAGTTTTTACGGGATATTGGGCCGGGAATTAAAACGGGAAAGTTAAGGAGTTGCATATCAATGCGACAATTTATGTATGAAATTGAGCCATTTTAAGGGGGTGACTTTCCATTATGAGCCATACTTTTCTCAACGGATTATGTAACAAGGCCTTCAAGTGAATAGTAATGTGAAAAAAATTTAGTCGTGTGGGCAACAGGAGGCTCACAATTCCATTTCAAAGTTGCAAAAAGGACTACTTTCAACAGGAAAATAAGGATATAAGGGATGGTTATTTTTGTTGAAATAAAGCTGAATATTATTGGTTGAATCATCCTTTTCCTGCTTACTGCAAAATATTGGGTTTTTACGGGATATTGGGCCGGGAATAAAAAAGGGAAAGTTAAGGAGTTGCATATCAATGCGACAATTTATGTATGAAATTGAGCCATTTTAAGGGGGTCACTTTTTATTATAAGGCATACTTTTCTCAACGGATTATGAAACAAGGCCTTTAAGTGAATAGTAATGTGAAAAAATTTTAGTCCTGTGGGCAACAGGACGCTCACAATTCCACTTCAAAGTTGCAAAAAGGACAATTTTCAACAGGAAAATAAGGATATAAGGGATGGTTATTTTTATGGAAATAAAGCTGAATATTATTAGTTGAATCATCCTTTTCATGCTCAATGCAAAATATTACGTTTTTACGGGATATTGGGCCGGGAATAAAAAAGGGAAAGTTAAGGAGTTGCATATCAATGCGACAATTTATGTATGAAATTGAGCCATTTTATGGGGGTCACTTTTAATTATGAGGCATACTTTTCTCAACGAATTATGAAACAAGGCCTTTAAGTGAATAGTAATGTGAAAAAATTTTAGTCCTGTGGGCAACAGGAGGCTCACAATTCCATTTCAAAGTTGCAAAAAGGACTACTTTCAACAGGAAAATAAGGATATAAGGGATGGTTATTTTTGTTGAAATAAAGCTGAATATTATTGGTTGAATCATCCTTTTCCTGCTTACTGCAAAATATTGGGTTTTTACGGGATATTGGGCCGGGAATAAAAAAGGGAAAGTTAAGGAGTTGCATATCAATGCGACAATTTATGTATGAAATTGAGTCATTTAATGGGGGTCACTTTTAATTATGAGGCATACTTTTCTCAACGAATTATGAAACAAGGCCTTTAAGTGAATAGTAATGTGAAAAAAATTTAGTCGTGTGGGCAACAGGACGCTCACAATTCCACTTCAAAGTTGCAAAAAGGACAATTTTCAACAGGAAAATAAGGATATAAGGGATGGTTATTTTTATGGAAATAAAGCTGAATATTATTAGTTGAATCATCCTTTTCATGCTCAATGCAAAATATTACGTTTTTACGGGATATTGGGCCGGGAATAAAAAAGGGAAAGTTAAGGAGTTGCATATCAATGCGACAATTTATGTATGAAATTGAGCCATTTTATGGGGGTCACTTTTAATTATGAGGCATACTTTTCTCAACGAATTATGAAACAAGGCCTTTAAGTGAATAGTAATGTGAAAAAATTTTAGTCCTGTGGGCAACAGGAGGCTCACAATTCCATTTCAAAGTTTCAAAAAGGACAATTTTCAACAGGAAAATTAGGATATAAGGGATAGATATTTTTGTTGAAATAAAGCTGAATATTATTGGTTGAATCATCCTTTTCATGCTTAATGCAAAACATTAAGTTTTTACGGGATATTGGGCCGGGAATTAAAACGGGAAAGTTAAGGAGTTGCATATCAATGCGACAATTTATGTATGAAATTGAGCCATTTTAAGGGGGTGACTTTCCATTATGAGCCATACTTTTCTCAACGGATTATGTAACAAGGCCTTCAAGTGAATAGTAATGTGAAAAAAATTTAGTCGTGTGGGCAACAGGAGGCTCACAATTCCATTTCAAAGTTGCAAAAAGGACTACTTTCAACAGGAAAATAAGGATATAAGGGATGGTTATTTTTGTTGAAATAAAGCTGAATATTATTGGTTGAATCATCCTTTTCCTGCTTACTGCAAAATATTGGGTTTTTACGGGATATTGGGCCGGGAATAAAAAAGGGAAAGTTAAGGAGTTGCATATCAATGCGACAATTTATGTATGAAATTGAGCCATTTTAAGGGGGTCACTTTTTATTATAAGGCATACTTTTCTCAACGGATTATGAAACAAGGCCTTTAAGTGAATAGTAATGTGAAAAAATTTTAGTCCTGTGGGCAACAGGAGGCTCACAATTCCATTTCAAAGTTGCAAAAAGGACTACTTTCAACAGGAAAATAAGGATATAAGGGATGGTTATTTTTGTCGAAATAAAGCTGAATATTATTGGTTGAATCATCCTTTTCATGCTCAATGCAAAATATTAAGTTTTTACGGGATATTGGGCCGGGAATAAAAAAGGGAAAGTTAAGGAGTTGCATATCAATGCGACAATTTATGTATGAAATTGAGCCATTTTAAGGGGGTCACTTATCATTATGAGGCATACTTTTCTCAACTGATTATGAAACAAGGCCTTCAAGTGAATAGTAATGTGAAAAAATTTTAGTCCTGTGGGCAACAGGAGGCTCACAATTCCACTTCAAAGTTGCAAAAAGGACAATTTTCAACAGGAAAATAAGGATATAAGGGATGGTTATTTTTATGGAAATAAAGCTGAATATTATTAGTTGAATCATCCTTTTCATGCTCAATGCAAAATATTACGTTTTTACGGGATATTGGGCCGGGAATAAAAAAGGGAAAGTTAAGGAGTTGCATATCAATGCGACAATTTATGTATGAAATTGAACCATTTTAAGGGGGTGACTTTTCATTATGAGCCATACTTTTCTCAACGGATTATGAAACAAGGCCTTCAAGTGAATAGTAATGTGAAAAAATTTTAGTCCCGTGGGCAACAGGAGGCTCACAATTCCATTTCAAAGTTGCAAAAAGGACTACTTTCAACAGGAAAATAAGGATATAAGGGATAGATATTTTTGTTGAAATAAAGCTGAATATTATTGGTTGAATCATCCTTTTCATGCTTAATGCAAAACATTAAGTTTTTACGGGATATTGGGCCGGGAATTAAAACGGGAAAGTTAAGGAGTTGCATATCAATGCGACAATTTATGTATGAAATTGAGCCATTTTAAGGGGGTGACTTTCCATTATGAGCCATACTTTTCTCAACGGATTATGTAACAAGGCCTTCAAGTGAATAGTAATGTGAAAAAAATTTAGTCGTGTGGGCAACAGGAGGCTCACAATTCCATTTCAAAGTTGCAAAAAGGACTACTTTCAACAGGAAAATAAGGATATAAGGGATGGTTATTTTTGTTGAAATAAAGCTGAATATTATTGGTTGAATCATCCTTTTCCTGCTTACTGCAAAATATTGGGTTTTTACGGGATATTGGGCCGGGAATAAAAAAGGGAAAGTTAAGGAGTTGCATATCAATGCGACAATTTATGTATGAAATTGAGCCATTTTAAGGGGGTCACTTTTTATTATAAGGCATACTTTTCTCAACGGATTATGAAACAAGGCCTTTAAGTGAATAGTAATGTGAAAAAATTTTAGTCCTGTGGGCAACAGGAGGCTCACAATTCCATTTCAAAGTTGCAAAAAGGACTACTTTCAACAGGAAAATAAGGATATAAGGGATGGTTATTTTTGTCGAAATAAAGCTGAATATTATTGGTTGAATCATCCTTTTCATGCTCAATGCAAAATATTAAGTTTTTACGGGATATTGGGCCGGGAATAAAAAAGGGAAAGTTAAGGAGTTGCATATCAATGCGACAATTTATGTATGAAATTGAGCCATTTTAAGGGGGTCACTTATCATTATGAGGCATACTTTTCTCAACGGATTATAAAACAAGGCCTTCAAGTGAATAGTAATGTGAAAAAATTTTAGTCCTGTGGGCAACAGGAGGCTCACAATTCCATTTCAAAGTTGCAAAAAGGACTACTTTCAACAGGAAAATAAGGATATAAGGGATGGTTATTTTTGTCGAAATAAAGCTGAATATTATTGGTTGAATCATCCTTTTCATGCTCAATGCAAAATATTAAGTTTTTACGGGATATTGGGCCGGGAATTAAAAAGGGAAATTTAAGGAGTTGCATATCAATGCGACAATTTATGTATGAAATTGAACCATTTTAAGGGGGTGACTTTTCATTATGAGCCATACTTTTCTCAACGGATTATGAAACAAGGCCTTCAAGTGAATAGTAATGTGAAAAAATTTTAGTCCCGTGGGCAACAGGAGGCTCACAATTCCATTTCAAAGTTGCAAAAAGGACTACTTTCAACAGGAAAATAAGGATATAAGGGATGGTTATTTTTGTTGAAATAAAGCTGAATATTATTGGTTGAATCATCCTTTTCATGCTCAATGCAAAATATTACGTTTTTACGGGATATTGGGCCGGGTATAAAAAAGGGAAAGTTAAGGAGTTGCATATCAATGCGATTATTTATGTATGAAATTGAGCCATTTTAAGGGGGTGACTTTCCATTATGAGCCATACTTTTCTCAACGGATTATGTAACAAGGCCTTCAAGTGAATAGTAATGTGAAAAAATTTTAGTCCTGTGGGCAACAGGAGGCTCACAATTCCATTTCAAAGTTGTAAAAAGGACTACTTTCAACAGGAAAATAAGGATATAAGGGATGGTTATTTTTATGGAAATAAAGCTGAATATTATTAGTTGAATCATCCTTTTCATGCTCAATGCAAAATATTACGTTTTTACGGGATATTGGGCCGGGAATAAAAAAGGGAAAGTTAAGGAGTTGCATATCAATGCGACAATTTATGTATGAAATTGAGCCATTTTAAGGGGGTGACTTTCCATTATGAGCCATACTTTTCTCAACGGATTATGAAACAAGGCCTTTAAGTGAATAGTAATGTGAAAAAATTTTAGTCCTGTGGGCAACAGGAGGCTCACAATTCCATTTCAAAGTTGCAAAAAGGACTACTTTCAACAGGAAAATAAGGATATAAGGGATGGTTATTTTTGTCGAAATAAAGCTGAATATTATTGGTTGAATCATCCTTTTCATGCTCAATGCAAAATATTAAGTTTTTACGGGATATTGGGCCGGGAATTAAAAAGGGAAATTTAAGGAGTTGCATATCAATGCGACAATTTATGTATGAAATTGAGCCATTTTAAGGGGGTGACTTTCCATTATGAGCCATACTTTTCTCAACGGATTATGTAACAAGGCCTTCAAGTGAATAGTAATGTGAAAAAAATTTAGTCGTGTGGGCAACAGGACGCTCACAATTCCACTTCAAAGTTGCAAAAAGGACAATTTTCAACAGGAAAATAAGGATATAAGGGATGGTTATTTTTATGGAAATAAAGCTGAATATTATTAGTTGAATCATCCTTTTCATGCTCAATGCAAAATATTACGTTTTTACGGGATATTGGGCCGGGAATAAAAAAGGGAAAGTTAAGGAGTTGCATATCAATGCGACAATTTATGTATGAAATTGAGCCATTTTATGGGGGTCACTTTTAATTATGAGGCATACTTTTCTCAACGAATTATGAAACAAGGCCTTTAAGTGAATAGTAATGTGAAAAAATTTTAGTCCTGTGGGCAACAGGAGGCTCACAATTCCATTTCAAAGTTTCAAAAAGGACAATTTTCAACAGGAAAATTAGGATATAAGGGATAGATATTTTTGTTGAAATAAAGCTGAATATTATTGGTTGAATCATCCTTTTCATGCTCAATGCAAAATATTACGTTTTTACGGGATATTGGGCCGGGAATAAAAAAGGGAAAGTTAAGGAGTTGCATATCAATGCGACAATTTATGTATGAAATTGAGCCATTTTAAGGGGGTGACTTTCCATTATGAGCCATACTCTTCTCAACGGATTATGAAACAAGGCCTTCAAGTGAATAGTAATGTGAAAAAATTTTAGTCCTGTGGGCAACAGGAGGCTCACAATTCCATTTCAAAGTTTCAAAAAGGACAATTTTCAACAGGAAAATTAGGATATAAGGGATGGTTATTTTTGTTGAAATAAAGCTGAATATTATTGGTTGAATCATCCTTTTCCTGCTTACTGCAAAATATTGGGTTTTTACGGGATATTGGGCCGGGAATAAAAAAGGGAAAGTTAAGGAGTTGCATATCAATGCGACAATTTATGTATGAAATTGAGCCATTTTATGGGGGTCACTTTTAATTATGAGGCATACTTTTCTCAACGAATTATGAAACAAGGCCTTTAAGTGAATAGTAATGTGAAAAAATTTTAGTCCTGTGGGCAACAGGAGGCTCACAATTCCATTTCAAAGTTTCAAAAAGGACAATTTTCAACAGGAAAATTAGGATATAAGGGATAGATATTTTTGTTGAAATAAAGCTGAATATTATTGGTTGAATCATCCTTTTCATGCTTAATGCAAAACATTAAGTTTTTACGGGATATTGGGCCGGGAATTAAAACGGGAAAGTTAAGGAGTTGCATATCAATGCGACAATTTATGTATGAAATTGAGCCATTTTAAGGGGGTGACTTTCCATTATGAGCCATACTTTTCTCAACGGATTATGTAACAAGGCCTTCAAGTGAATAGTAATGTGAAAAAAATTTAGTCGTGTGGGCAACAGGAGGCTCACAATTGCATTTTAAAGTTGCAAAAAGGACTACTTTCAACAGGAAAATAAGGATATAAGGGATGGTTATTTTTGTTGAAATAAAGCTGAATATTATTGGTTGAATCATCCTTTTCCTGCTTACTGCAAAATATTGGGTTTTTACGGGATATTGGGCCGGGAATAAAAAAGGGAAAGTTAAGGAGTTGCATATCAATGCGACAATTTATGTATGAAATTGAGCCATTTTAAGGGGGTCACTTTTTATTATAAGGCATACTTTTCTCAACGGATTATGAAACAAGGCCTTTAAGTGAATAGTAATGTGAAAAAATTTTAGTCCTGTGGGCAACAGGAGGCTCACAATTCCATTTCAAAGTTGCAAAAAGGACTACTTTCAACAGGAAAATAAGGATATAAGGGATGGTTATTTTTGTCGAAATAAAGCTGAATATTATTGGTTGAATCATCCTTTTCATGCTCAATGCAAAATATTAAGTTTTTACGGGATATTGGGCCGGGAATTAAAAAGGGAAATTTAAGGAGTTGCATATCAATGCGACAATTTATGTATGAAATTGAGCCATTTTAAGGGGGTGACTTTCCATTATGAGCCATACTTTTCTCAACGGATTATGTAACAAGGCCTTCAAGTGAATAGTAATGTGAAAAAAATTTAGTCGTGTGGGCAACAGGACGCTCACAATTCCACTTCAAAGTTGCAAAAAGGACAATTTTCAACAGGAAAATAAGGATATAAGGGATGGTTATTTTTATGGAAATAAAGCTGAATATTATTAGTTGAATCATCCTTTTCATGCTCAATGCAAAATATTACGTTTTTACGGGATATTGGGCCGGGAATAAAAAAGGGAAAGTTAAGGAGTTGCATATCAATGCGACAATTTATGTATGAAATTGAGCCATTTTATGGGGGTCACTTTTAATTATGAGGCATACTTTTCTCAACGAATTATGAAACAAGGCCTTTAAGTGAATAGTAATGTGAAAAAATTTTAGTCCTGTGGGCAACAGGAGGCTCACAATTCCATTTCAAAGTTTCAAAAAGGACAATTTTCAACAGGAAAATTAGGATATAAGGGATAGATATTTTTGTTGAAATAAAGCTGAATATTATTGGTTGAATCATCCTTTTCATGCTCAATGCAAAATATTACGTTTTTACGGGATATTGGGCCGGGAATAAAAAAGGGAAAGTTAAGGAGTTGCATATCAATGCGACAATTTATGTATGAAATTGAGCCATTTTAAGGGGGTGACTTTCCATTATGAGCCATACTCTTCTCAACGGATTATGAAACAAGGCCTTCAAGTGAATAGTAATGTGAAAAAATTTTAGTCCTGTGGGCAACAGGAGGCTCACAATTCCATTTCAAAGTTTCAAAAAGGACAATTTTCAACAGGAAAATTAGGATATAAGGGATGGTTATTTTTGTTGAAATAAAGCTGAATATTATTGGTTGAATCATCCTTTTCCTGCTTACTGCAAAATATTGGGTTTTTACGGGATATTGGGCCGGGAATAAAAAAGGGAAAGTTAAGGAGTTGCATATCAATGCGACAATTTATGTATGAAATTGAGCCATTTTATGGGGGTCACTTTTAATTATGAGGCATACTTTTCTCAACGAATTATGAAACAAGGCCTTTAAGTGAATAGTAATGTGAAAAAATTTTAGTCCTGTGGGCAACAGGAGGCTCACAATTCCATTTCAAAGTTTCAAAAAGGACAATTTTCAACAGGAAAATTAGGATATAAGGGATAGATATTTTTGTTGAAATAAAGCTGAATATTATTGGTTGAATCATCCTTTTCATGCTTAATGCAAAACATTAAGTTTTTACGGGATATTGGGCCGGGAATTAAAACGGGAAAGTTAAGGAGTTGCATATCAATGCGACAATTTATGTATGAAATTGAGCCATTTTAAGGGGGTGACTTTCCATTATGAGCCATACTTTTCTCAACGGATTATGTAACAAGGCCTTCAAGTGAATAGTAATGTGAAAAAAATTTAGTCGTGTGGGCAACAGGAGGCTCACAATTGCATTTTAAAGTTGCAAAAAGGACTACTTTCAACAGGAAAATAAGGATATAAGGGATGGTTATTTTTGTTGAAATAAAGCTGAATATTATTGGTTGAATCATCCTTTTCCTGCTTACTGCAAAATATTGGGTTTTTACGGGATATTGGGCCGGGAATAAAAAAGGGAAAGTTAAGGAGTTGCATATCAATGCGACAATTTATGTATGAAATTGAGCCATTTTAAGGGGGTCACTTTTTATTATAAGGCATACTTTTCTCAACGGATTATGAAACAAGGCCTTTAAGTGAATAGTAATGTGAAAAAATTTTAGTCCTGTGGGCAACAGGAGGCTCACAATTCCATTTCAAAGTTGCAAAAAGGACTACTTTCAACAGGAAAATAAGGATATAAGGGATGGTTATTTTTGTCGAAATAAAGCTGAATATTATTGGTTGAATCATCCTTTTCATGCTCAATGCAAAATATTAAGTTTTTACGGGATATTGGGCCGGGAATTAAAAAGGGAAATTTAAGGAGTTGCATATCAATGCGACAATTTATGTATGAAATTGAGCCATTTTAAGGGGGTGACTTTCCATTATGAGCCATACTTTTCTCAACGGATTATGTAACAAGGCCTTCAAGTGAATAGTAATGTGAAAAAAATTTAGTCGTGTGGGCAACAGGACGCTCACAATTCCACTTCAAAGTTGCAAAAAGGACAATTTTCAACAGGAAAATAAGGATATAAGGGATGGTTATTTTTATGGAAATAAAGCTGAATATTATTAGTTGAATCATCCTTTTCATGCTCAATGCAAAATATTACGTTTTTACGGGATATTGGGCCGGGAATAAAAAAGGGAAAGTTAAGGAGTTGCATATCAATGCGACAATTTATGTATGAAATTGAGCCATTTTATGGGGGTCACTTTTAATTATGAGGCATACTTTTCTCAACGAATTATGAAACAAGGCCTTTAAGTGAATAGTAATGTGAAAAAATTTTAGTCCTGTGGGCAACAGGAGGCTCACAATTCCATTTCAAAGTTTCAAAAAGGACAATTTTCAACAGGAAAATTAGGATATAAGGGATAGATATTTATGTTGAAATAAAGCTGAATATTATTGGTTGAATCATCCTTTTCATGCTTAATGCAAAACATTAAGTTTTTACGGGATATTGGGCCGGGAATTAAAACGGGAAAGTTAAGGAGTTGCATATCAATGCGACAATTTATGTATGAAATTGAGCCATTTTAAGGGGGTGACTTTCCATTATGAGCCATACTTTTCTCAACGGATTATGTAACAAGGCCTTCAAGTGAATAGTAATGTGAAAAAAATTTAGTCGTGTGGGCAACAGGAGGCTCACAATTCCATTTCAAAGTTGCAAAAAGGACTACTTTCAACAGGAAAATAAGGATATAAGGGATAGTTATTTTTGTTGAAATAAAGCTGAATATTATTGGTTGAATCATCTATTTCCTGCTTACTGCAAAATATTGGGTTTTTACGGGATATTGGGCCGGGAATAAAAAAGGGAAAGTTAAGGAGTTGCATATCAATGCGACAATTTATGTATGAAATTGAGCCATTTTAAGGGGGTGACTTTTCGTTATGAGGCATACTTTTCTCAACGGATTATGAAACAGGGCCTTGAAGTGAATAGTAATGTGAAAAAATTTTAGTCCTGTGGGTAGCAGGACGCTCACAATTCCATTTCAAAGTTTCAAAAAGGACTACTTTCAACAGGAAAATAAGGACATAAGGGATAGATATTATTGTTGAAATAAAGCTGAATATTATTGGTTGAATCATCCTTTTCATGCTTAATGCAAAACATTAAGTTTTTACGGGATATTGGGCCGGGAATTAAAACGGGAAAGTTAAGGAGTTGCATATCAATGCGACAATTTATGTATGAAATTGAGCCATTTTAAGGGGGTGACTTTTCATTATGAGGCATACTTTTCTCAACGGATTATGAAACAAGGCCTTCAAGTGAATTATAGTATGATAAAAATTGATGGAATATTTACCTACCTCGTGTTGTCGAGACTAGTGGATGGAGATATGCTTCTGATATTAACACTATTTATGCTGCACTCCCAGTGACTTATATTTATATATGATTCGATTAGATTCCGCTTTGTTTGTTTTCTTTTGAAATATATATAATATTTGGCTGTCATTAGTCCATAAAACGTAGTAAAATATCTACAAAGTTTACGAAAAGTTCTTATTAACATTGCATCCATTTCCCTAATTTCACAATAATTATTACTTGTTTAACATTTTTTTGAGTTGATTCTGAATTTATGAAGTTGAAATGCAACACTGACAATCAATTCAAAGTATTATAACGTTAAAATTAAAATTTATTTGGATAAAGTAAATTCAAACTTCAAGTGACAATTGTCAAAACGGGCTGTCAAACTGAGCCGACCAATGAAATCAATTCGACCCCTTTGTGGACAGAAATGACTAAATTATCCTTAATGAATTTTGACTACATATTGAAATTGAATATGAGTGTGCTCAAAAGGACTTGAGCCGAAATTTTTAATTATTAGTGACGATAATGAGTATCGAAGGTGATATAATATCAAATTAATATAGTTCTCCTGTCATGATAATGTACACCAGGTTGCATACTCTTCAGATATGTGACATAACCCCAAGTGTGAAACTGTCAAAGCTTAAGCTACATGAATCTGTCAAACAGATGGCGCTGTTCCATCATCTGTCAATTTTGTCAATTTTTTTATGATATCCAAAATTGTTCAAATATTGTTTATTTCAAATGCACCATTCAAATGAAGTAAATCTAGAAAATATGTCATCAATGGAAGAAAGTCCTCAATATCTTCAACGAAAATTATATTTTATCTTAGAACAACTACAACAAATGCATCAAAACTTACCAGCGTAAATACCCACCGAATTTCTTTTACGATACTTAATTCAAACGTTTTATGTTTTTATAGTGAATATCAAATGCGAATACCTTATGAAATGTTAGCAGAATTAGCCAATGTTTTGTTGAATGATACAATTTTTGAAATCGTCAAAGGCCTAATGGAAATTCAACATGTTACCGAAAAACAATTATTTCAGCAACGATTGCAAGCGATTCGAAAACATGACGGTAGAAACTGCAACGATATATTTTTTTGAAACAATAGAAAGATTTGATGGTTTTTTTTTAGAGGAAATTGCTGAGGCTCTTAACAGTCCATCGCAGACTACTGCTGAAAAAGTAAAGAATATTGCTTTGATCAAATTGCGACACAAAAACGAATTGAAAGTCACCGATGTAAAAACAATCATAGAATTAGATGACAAAGTAAGTATGAAAGTATGAAATACCATCAGGAGGTATTAGGTTTCAAAGGGTTGAAAATTGAGGGTATGAATTAAATTATATGTGATGAAAAACTCATTTTTTTAGGGCGATAAATATCACTAATTAGTCATTTATTTGTCCTTTTTTTTAGGTCGAAGACCAACAAAGCACATTGGAAAAAGCGGGTGTTCCCGGGTTTCATGTAACAAAAAACGCAATTGATATCAAAGTCCAAATGCTACTTTTAGACCTCATACTCCGAATTAGTAAAATGGAAAGGCCTAGTTTTTAAAAATGAAACACAAATTTTGTATTTAATATATATCATATTTATTGTTATTTGTAATATGAAACAAACAACAAAAAAAAACTTCCAAAATAAAAAACTACTTAAAACTACGTAAAGACAACATTGAAATAATCAATTATTTGAACATTATGATAATATTTTCTTTGCCTTTCACATTTTTACAAAAATAAATTTATTTTTCATCTAAAAAAAAAATCCTTATTCATTTTCATGTTAAGTATATTAATAAATGTAATTTTGTGAAAAACATAAAAGGTTGTTGCAAGAATCTTAGACCAAAGCCTATTTAACATTATTACTTAAATAGTTTAAGAATTATCAGCATTTATGTAAATATTTACTACATAGCTGTCATTGAAAATAAATCGAAAAATACTTGGCTCCAACATTCGATCATCAAACTTGCCGGATTCGGAAAATACATGTTTGTTTTTTTTATTATTATAAGTACAAAATTATTTTCTGTCTAAATATTCAGTCAAAGTCATTAGGATTTGCATTGGATAAACACTGTTTGCTTTTTTTTTTCCCTTTACACATTGAAAAACCGGTTTTCACTTGTAGACTTTGGCTTATTGCCGTTAATTTACTAATCTACATTTATCGGTCAGTAACAGTGATTATTTGATGGACAAAATTTTCCACAGAGTTAACAATTATATGACCATTTCCTCAAATTTATAGGCACATTAGTTACCTTATTAGTTCCAAAAGAATACATTTCACACATATGAGAGACAAAGATTTTAAACAGACAGCGTAAAATTTAAGCTTATTTGTACAATACTTTGACTGAACGTTTTATGTTGTCTATATTTTGGCACGAATTTCCATTCGAAAATAACGAACAAACAAAAAAAAATATTTTGTGCTCAACTTTAACGTTCTACAATCGTAATACAAGAGTTATAAACTAATTGGAAAAAACGCAATTATTCATTGCAAACGTGTACAATTTTTATGAAAAGTATATTAAAAAGATTTTGTCTTAAAAACTCTGCAAAAAGTACAATGAAATCTACACTTTATGAACAGTAAAAGCAGGGGGTCTTAATTGTAAGTTTTGTGTTAGTTTTTGGCATGTTATTGTTTGAAAAATAAATGTTTTTTTTTAAAACAACAAGGGAAGACAACTACTAGTTTTCAATCACAAGACTCGCTTCTAAATACTATTAACATAAACGTTTAAAAATCCACTTTCTTTTTTTCAATGAAATTATTTTAAGTTTTATATATATATAAATATAAATGCTATTGTCACGAGAAATTTACGTCTTAATTGTTAAGCTTAGTTGGACTTTTTAGATGGGGACGTATCAGTTCCATACGAAGACGATTTACTTATTTTCGAAAATCCAATTGTCTTATTTAATAAAATGAAAACTAAAACAGAAAGATTAAAAAATATATTATTTCAGTTCCACGCATTAGTTTTGCAAACATCTTACATAGTATAATTATTCCTGAACCAATTGAAAAGTATAACAATTCTCCGCTAAACAACAACTTGGCCAAATAATACCACATGGGAATTAGAATAACGACACACCAAGTGAGCGTATTTATTAGAGTATAGCAACGACGTTTTAATTTAAATGGTTCGATACGTTCCAAACCATGAGCTGCAAAGAAATCTCCAGTTTTCACGAAATTTTCCATCATCTTGTCCTGGAAATGATAAAGAAATCATTGGAAACTTATGCGGAAAAGGAATTTTGTCTAATAACCGACAACCAAATTACATATAGTTATCTAAATTTAAGAATAAAATTACTTTTTCAACGAATAAATCACGCAGAAATTGACTAGCGCCCTCCTCATCGGTTGGCACTTTCTCCAACGGAATTCGTCGCATCACCATATGCGCTTGAATTGTTTTTCCCAGCAACAAACTCATCATCGTGGGCTTCGCCCCTTTTTTCGTATCAAACGCCACTTCAATGTCGTAAATGCACGGCACTTTGCCCCTCATATTCGGCAAACTAGCCGTAAATCCTTTGGTTCGTGGCGTCAAATGATACTCGAGAATCGGTAAATTATTTTTCTTGGCAAACGTTTGCGACGTCTCCAACTTTTGAGGCGTCAGCCGAGTGCCTTCCGGATACAATAACAACTGTGGAATAAAGGTAAATCTCTTCAGTGTTTTACAAAAAACGAAAAAAATATCGATACTTACCCACATTGGGTCGGGATGGTCGGCCAATTCGGCGATTTGTTTTCCAATGATTTCCTTGTCTTTGTCGAAAGATCTTTCAAGAAAGACGAACTCGGCGAATTTCCAAGCCCAGCCCAACGTTGGGATGTACTGTATGCTCTTTTTGCAATAAGCTTTTGCATTCTAAAAGTATTTTTTTTCATTAAATCTTTTGATAAATTGAGATATATATAAATGTTTAATTTACGCCAAGACAACTGCTACGATCGCAAACGATCCATCCAACAAGCCAATCAATTTCATAGGTATGATTCATAATTAAGTAAGTATGCTCCTTTCCATAAAATTTGTCATATTCCTTTCGATCAATATATAATGTTAGATCGATATTCGCCCACCATTCACCCATAAAAACCATTTCTACAACAAAAATATCAAATTGATTTTGAGGGGTTGGATATAAAAGTAATTTAATGTCAATGAAAGGGAAGAAGGAACTTAAAAATC
Source organism: Sisyra terminalis (assembly GCA_958496175.1). Classification (NCBI taxonomy): domain Eukaryota; kingdom Metazoa; phylum Arthropoda; class Insecta; order Neuroptera; family Sisyridae; genus Sisyra; species Sisyra terminalis. Next base: position 50,296,980 of record OY292278.1, on the reverse strand, counting down.
TTGTAAATTAATTAATATTTTAAATACCGTTCATGTATCATCGAAAAAATCGAGTCAATACAAAAGTTTAACAGTGCTACACCAATGTAACAATGATTGCCTACACACCAGACAATTAGATATATGATAACACGACAATTAAGGTAATATTACACGAAATTATTATCAAACTAGTAGATTTAATAATCAATATTTAGTAGCTGGATAAAATATGAACAGTTTTGAATATTCTTTTACTAATATATGCCATAAAAACGAAGGCAAAAGTATTATTTCTTAACAAATATGAAAACTTACGTGAATAAATGGAGTAGCACAGATAATAGTTAATTTTCCGGTACAAATACTTGTTGAACGGCCGCAGTGTCAAATACAAAATGCATTGTATCAAATTAATGATCAATCCACTGGTAAAAAATGTAATTGCAAAGCACAAATGCAAAAATGAGGATTGTTTCAACTGGGACAGATCCATGATGCACACAGCACTGAATTTAATTGATCAATTTCAAAATAGGATGCACTTAATTACACCAACAACCTAAAACACAAAGAAACAATTCATATTAATTATGACTTGATAAAAATTTAACTTAAAAAAATATCTCGCCACTATCAATACGATTCAATTATAAGTATTTCCCTTTTGATAAAACAAACATTTAAATAAAGAACACACCAGTCGTTATCACTGAACGTTATCATTGCAATTTCAAGTCTTACTTTAGTTTTCCATGCAAAAAATTAACGTAAAAAGTGTCAACAACACTTCATAAACGGGCAACAACGAATAATAATTGATGCAAATTTGCCAGATTGATGCCCGTAGTGGATGTAAAACCATTCAGACCACTTACACAATCAACAATAAATTTTAATTCGGTAGATAAAAAAATTTAATATATAAACTTTTCTACAAGATTTCAAATAATATTCTCTTGAACACTTCTCTCCAATTGATTTTAATGGGGTAATTAGTATGATAACAGATTTTGAACTTTGAAGCAAAAGACAAAGTTTTTCCCATTGAGAATGGAATAAAAAGAGTAGGAAGTCAACATAAAACATTATAGGCTTGTTCAAGGTGGAATAAAACTGGATCTATTATAAGTCGTAATTATTGATTTTAAAACATTTTAAATATATCTACTAGAATTACTAGAATATGTACGGTAATTATCATTGTATAACTCATTGCACTATAATAATATAGCAAGGGCACGCAAAAAATTAAGATTAACAACGAAAGATTGATAACAATCTTCAACTACAATGGGTAATTTTATTAAAATTTATATGATTGTTATAAATCTTTTAGAATACGTACAAGAGTCAACTACAAACTAATTTCTTATTGTTTTATAGAGTAAATACAGAAGTTCGTTGGTAATTTTTTTCTAGACATAAAAAATTGACGCTTGGCACCATTTTTTACAAAAAAAAAAAAAGATTTATTTCATCAAAAACTATGGGGAAAATAAAATTATTGTTAAATGACTAGTATATGCAACCCGCATTACGTAAGAGATCCAAATTGCCTAAATCAAGACGTACTAGACTATTTTCTTTGATTAATTCGGTTTTAATTAAAAAAAACATCCCAGAAATGGTTTCTGCTTCTTGTAATTATTACACCTAATAAATCAGCAGTTCCTAACCTTCTTCAGCCGCGGACCCCCAAGGAAATCAAGCATAATGCCAAGGACCCCTGAGTGAAAAAAGGTGCAATTTTCGGACAATATTATATTTTAGTATTCCTTCATTAAATTAAAAAACAAACTTTTTCAAATGGGACCGCGGACTCCCAAACATAGGCTAGCGGACCCCCAAGGGTCCGCGGACCACAGGTTAGGAAACAATGTAATAAACGATACGTTGTACAAAGAATCTACATACATATTTTTGTATTGAAGAAAATTAAAGGTTCTGCAAAGAAGATATCTTATTACTTTTTGATTGGTTAACTTGTTTAAAAGTTATTACCATTTTAAGTACATCCATAAAATAATGACTCAAATTTTTAGATTGGTCAATATCGGGTAAAGTTTCATTATAAATTTTCTTCTTGATTCTTTTCTAATATGGAAAATTTTCTTTTTTATGGCTAAAAGTTAAAAATACAACTTGCCATATATTGACCGACTTAAAAGAGACTTAAGCCTAAAATATTATAAGGCCATGAAGCTTATATGTATTTTAAAGTTTGTTTTCATATTTAATACCAATTTTGAACAGTAAAACCAAGAAAAATTTACTAAAATGCTTTTATAGAAAAAAATACGAGAACAAATCCAGTAGCCGCGTCATAATTCTAAATAGATAATAAAGACATGCAGAATTGCAACCCAAACAAATAATTTCAAGGTGTTTAATTACCATTTTGCAACTCTGCATAAATAATTGCAGAGCAATCAATATTGTGTTGCATGTCGAGGATCAAAGATCAAACTGAGTAACCAAAGGAAGGGTACAAACTTAATTAAAGAATACTAATTCTACTATACAACCGTACGCATATAGTAACCTTGGTTTTACTGCATTATACTGCATAATGAATGCAAAAAGCTCTAACTATTTAATTAAAATATTGGCTTTTTTTTTCAAGGAAAATAGTATTTTTTTGTGAATTTCAATTTCTTTAATTCCATCGATTCCTCAAAGATTACAATTATATTTTGAATTGTTTGAACGATTAAAAAATATTAAAGGCTATTAAAGCCTTTTTTATTAGAAATTTACACAAGCAAATTATCGTATAGTTATTTAAAACATATAAAACTTCTGGAGAATCTTTAGATTTATATAAATTTTGTGGTTTTGAATAGATTATTTTTACAATTTTTTTCTCGAAAACCACTTGATTGAATACAAAACTATTGTCGGTATAAGAAAGACCATTAAAACTATTAATAAGTATTTATTTCTTTAGATCTTATATTCGTCTCGTTAATTTCAGATGGTACTAGAAATAAACTCTTCCAAAACCTAGACATTTTGTATGGTGTCCACTAGACTGATTCAATAAAAATGATTTTTTTTTCTTAATTATATCGAAAATATTGTTGGGAATAACGAAAAAATATCCTGTGAAAGTTTCAGCTTTTAATATTAATATTAAGGGGTGCCGCATCGCAAATTTCGATTTTCCATTTAAATAACATGGGAACAATATTCTCTTGCACTTTGGAATTTTATAGCTCACGTTGGTGACAATATTTCGGAATGACCAAGGTATATTCTTGTAGAAAATTGAACGATCTACAAAAAAGGTCTAGTACAAGTTTTTGATATATTTATTCCTTCAAAAGTTATTCGAGGTCAAAGTTGAACTAAAGAGAAACTTTAATATTTTTTCAATTTTTGGACGCAAAAATTAATTTTAAAAGAAAATTTTATAGGACATTTTTTGTAGAGCTTTTTTTTTTCTATAACTCATCTCTATAAAAGTTTTTAATATTTTTCACAGGTTCTAAGTTATTTAATTAAAATAAAAAAAATAATTTTTATGTTAAAGATATAATAATTCAGGGAATTTTCAGTTTAATGCAAATAACTTAAGACCTGTGAAAAATATCAAAAACTTTTATAAAGATAAGTTATAGAAAAAAAGTGCTCTACAAAAAATGTCCTATAAAATGTTCTCATAAAATTGATGGTTGCGTCAAAAAATTGAAAAAATATTAAAATTTCTCTTTAGTTCAACTTTGACCTCGAATAACTTTTGAAGGAATAAATATATCAAAAACTTGTTTTAGACTTTTTTTGTAGATTGTTCAATTTTCTACAAGAATATATCTTGGTCATTCCGAAATTCCGATATTGTCACCAACGTGAGCTATAAAATTCCAAAGTGCAAGAGAATATTGTTCCCATGTTATTCAAATGGAAAATCGAAATTTGCGATGCGGCACCTCTTAATATTTAATATTAAGAGCTCAAACTTTCACAGGATTTTTTTTGTCATTCCTAACAATATTTTCGATATAATTAAGAAAAAAAATCATAATTTTTTTTTCAATCAGTCTAATGGACACGAAAGAATGAGATCCGTGATTTTGAAGCAAAAAAATTAGACATTCTTTCATATGCCGGAAACTATTTTAACATCAATCCAATAGTTTTCGAGAAAAAAATTGTAGAAATCTATAACATAAAATTTACAATTTAGATGAATTATTTCAAGCATAGCATATATCATAAGGCCAGGCTTTAATATTCGAAAGAACAATAAAAACTTTAAGTGTTTCTTATCTTTAGACTAAGATATTTTATCTGAGACACAAAAAAAATGCGTCAAAAGATAAATAAAAAAACCAACAAACAAATAATGCCTTCTGTACTTTCTAATTATAAAGTAATTACCCAATATTATCATCGAGACGAGTGCAAAATATTTTTCTTTTAATGTTACTGCAACTAAAAATAATATTAATCAGATAAAAAATGTGTTCGATAATCTAAAAATACTGAAAAAAATTATTAAATATTTCATTTTTAATCAGAATTGGATTGAAAGAATCTTCGATTATGTAATGGGATAAAAATGGAAAAGTGGAAAAAATCTTTTTAAAAACATAGTTATTGTACGGCAATCGTTGTTGCAAAGCAAGGAAATTATTTAGAAAATGTTTTAAGATAATTTTTTATTGCATACAGTTGCATATGAAACATTTATTGCACTTTATGGGTGGGTATTAAAAAAAATTGTTCGTTAAGACTTAATGTTTACTTTCCTAAGTAAAAATCCCAAAAAATAGCAATAAATTCGACAGTTGCCACTGTCTTATCAATGAAAACTGATAAAATATTGATAAGATTGCAATTGCAAATGCACTTGATCAAAACATAACCTAATTGACAAAACAAATCAATGATAAGACGACATTTGAAAAAAAATGCTATTTTTTCATCAAATTTCCAATATGTATTAATTCGTAATTGTTTAATTATAAATATAATCAATAAAGAAATACTTACATATTAATAAATTGGTATTTTTTTGAAGGACAGTAGTCGAGAAACGTAAAATTCGTGGAACTTGAAATGTTCGATTTTATAATCTAATAGCAAATGTTGAACATAATTTATTGTTTATGGCGATAATGCCCACGGCGATAATTATGATGAAAATAAGGCAATAGTGCAATAATATGAATTTTTTGGAAGATAAAAACTATTTTGCATTTTAGTTTGCACAGTTTAAACGAATGCAGACGAGAATGCAAGTATTATGTCGCGTTACTCTTTCATTGGACATTGCGTACACGTATACCATCTATATAACATACACGTATTCCTGTAGGGAATCATATTATTATTCAGCGTTTCCCAAACTTTTAAATATCCAGCCCAAATATTTCCCTAAATATTCAAGTTTAGATCTATGCAGGTCTAGGAGGTCTAATTAGAGTATATTTTCTCAATTGGTGGTCAGCGAATTGGTACCTACAAACTATTTAGATCAGTTATGCAGTTACCCGCATTTTCGTTCAAAAAAATTAATCTAAAATATGTATTTTTTTAATTAAAAAATTGAAGTTTTAAAAGTATTATTTACACGAGAATTTGTATCGAATTATATAATTGCTTTGGTGTACATAAAGAATAACCTATTACCTATAAAAAATAGCAATGATAGTAAAAATATCTTTGAAAAAAAAATTCGCAATTTTCCTTTTTGATAATTAAAATTTTATTCTGTAAAAATAACTGCAATAAAGACAAATTAAGGAAGAAAACTTGTCATACAAAAGTTGACAAGAACAACGATTGTTGGATAAAATTAGGATCATTTTTTTTTTGTTTTTACACTTTTGACTTCTTTTATCCCAAAATTTTTCATTGGCTAGTCGAACTAAAACTATTTGTTTTGGTTTAAATACTTATTAATTTTAACTGTATTAAAACCGGTTTTATAGTCCAATATTATATCGCTAACCACAGGTTGAGAAACGCTGAAATATTACAATATACCTAAAAGATGCATAGGCATACGACATTATATAGTAATGGAATTTTTGAATTGAAAAAAAAATCGTACAACCATACAAAGAATCAATAATTGATCAGTAAAATGCATTATGCATTTCACTCTTATTGCCATGAACAATAGAAATTATTAAATCTCTTCATTTATCAAACAATATCGTCAAACAATTCCACCGATAATTACATTTGTAACATATGCAAACTAAAATCGATATTTTAATTATTTTCTATTGTACAATGTACACGTTTTGTGGTGAACAATAGAAAATATTTACAATATAAAATTGTATTTTTACTTTGATTCAAAACTAATTGCTTACAAATTGATTTGTAACAAAGTTTCAAAAAATTCATCAAAAACTTTTCAATAGAAGCGTTTTAAATGTGAAACTATTGAAATATTAAAATTATATGGAAAATATTAAATATACACAATATTTTTTTTTATCATGTTCCAATTCTTAAGATGCTCAAGACCAAATAATTGATAAAAATATTTTTCTTTTCATATTTTACATTGCATTCATTTATCAGTATATGCAAGCCGTTGTACATTCCAGATATTTAATTGCCTATACGTCGTCCCAATAATAAAATTCTTTGCCATGAAGTTAATCTTTTTAATTTAAGACAACAATTAAAAACGGCTTAAAAATTTTAAATATCTAACAACTACAATGTGTCAAAAACAATTTATTTACCTTAATGTTGATAATTTTGATGAAAATTGAGCCGCATGCCACAAGAATTTATTTCAACGACATATCATATAACTATCGGATATAATGAAAATTGATTAAAAAATGTCATAGAAACCGTTCAAATCATTGTCAAAAATACTTTTTAAAAGTTCAACCAGTTAACGATATACTTTTTTATATTTTAATTGTTACAATAATGGAAGAAACGGAAGAATCGCTAATGTCGTCGAACAAGGCGAAACCAGTTCGCGAGTACACAGCCATTGAAGAAGTGGTTTTGATTTTTCTCGACTCTATGTTGCCGGAATTAGTTGAATCGTGGACCACTTTAGAAGTGGAACCAATGTCCGAAACTTCTATCGTGAATAAACCTGAAGAGTCTTCCGAAATCGCATCGAAGACGACCTCACAAGTTTCCATAGCGGGACGTAAACGAAAATCTTCCAAAGAAGGTTTATGTTGAATAAAACACGTAATTGCTTTGTCTCCACCAAATAATTATTACTTTTCTTTTAGGAAAAGGAAAACGAAGTGCTAGCTTGGATTCCCAAAAGAGTAAAGTGGTAAAATCCACATCGAAAATGTCACAAGTCAATAAAAAGGTGCATTCGTAAGACTTTGGACCAATTTCAATTGGTCAATTGATTATTTTCTAAATTTATTCACTTTTTACGACTTATTATCTACTCAAAACGCAATTTAAAATGACCCTGACTCTTTTTACTTTAACAGAAATTAAACGAATTTTCACATAAATTTTTTCAAGCCCGCATTTTGGGAGAGTAACAACTTATAAATAAACTCATATTCCGGAAAAAATCTTTTCATTAAGTTAAAATTAATTATCCCAAAACCATTCTAAAGTAGAATTAATCATAGAAATTCACAAATCGTTGGCCTTAAGAGCCAATTTTGAAGATGTACTCATTAGTAAATGCAATCAGAAGTAATTGTTATCATTCGAATTTAATATTTCAAGATCTCGGAATCAATAGATCATTTTTATCGATAGGAATCGAGCCAATCAAGCACCAACACTGTCTCCACAGCGCCTCCAGATTGGCGATTGAAAAAACCAAATCAAACCGCGATTGTCAAACTGAAAAATGGAACCATTTACGAAGGCCCAATTTCTCGCTTGATGATGGAAGGTCGTGGTATCTTTAAATGGACCGATGGTTCTTCTTATGAAGTATTCCAACAAATAATGAACCCTTTCTTTTGTAAACTAGTTTATTTTTTGTAGGGTACTTTCGTGGAGAATACAGCCACTGGATTTGGAAAAATGATTTTTCCGGATTTGAGTTGGTACGAAGGAAGTTTTCTGGAAGGATACCGCCACGGTTATGGATCATTTAGTGTTGGTTGCACAACAATGTCCTACTGTGGAGATTGGTATGTGGGAACCAAACATGGAGATGGGTATATGATTTATGTTGAAAATAATTACTACGATGGACGATGGGAAAATAATAAAAGACATGGATTTGGACATCGATTGTATGGAAATGGGTGTTACTATTGCGGTCAATATGAAAATGGGGAACGACATGGCCTAGGAACAATATATTGGCGTAATAATAATGTAGGGAAGATGTTTATTTTTTACTTGGTCTAATATTTTTTTTGGGGTAGTTATATAAAGGAGAATGGAAAAATGGGTTGATGGATGGTTATGGTGAGTATGTTTGGAATGGTTTTTTCAATAAATCACTGTCATGTCCAATTGAAAACACTTATCACGGTCATTGGCGTTTGGGGAAAAGACACGGACGAGGAATGTTAAATTTTGGATTAATCAGCGGTGCTCGTTTTGAAGGATTTTTTAAAAATGGTCTCAAACACGGGGCTGGTTTTTTGTTTTGTGGAAATGGCTCCATAGTGATTGGAAATCCAATGTTTTTATATGATAATCCAATCCATTTTGTCAAACCGCAAATCTATCCGAGTCCCTTGGAACTATCTGAAATGCTCGAATATGTTCCGGAATCGAAAAAAAAAGAAATTGCGGCCCAGTGTTCTCGACACACTAAAGGGCATAAATTACGTAAGAACGTTTCCAACGAAATATCCGATCAAATGATTCCATATAAAAAAGAAATTGCATATTATCAAGCGCCGACAATATCTTTACCGATTCACACGCCATGTCACATGTTGGACTTGAATTATATTGTGCGAAAAGTTTGTGACAAATATGAAATGTGTACGCAACGTTCGGATAATACGTTGTTGATGTTGGGAAAGAAATTTCGAAACGGTAGCATTAAACCTTGTGATGTTTCTGCGTTGAATGTTTTGTTGGATCAAAAATCTTTGGAAAGTATCGGGAGTGATGAAGAAGATTCCAAAGAAATTAAGGAGGAAAAAGATGGAAAGAGTAATAGTCAAACAACGACCGTTTTCACCGATCCCAATCAGGAATTGTACGAAGAAACCTGGATTCGCCATAGTATTTTGATGCACATGCCTCGATTGTGGGAGATTTATCATCAGTACGCCAATATTTGTAACGATGGAGACCATAAGCAGCAGCGTTCGATTATGATACGCATATTTTTGTGGCAACTCTATCGAGATTGTCAAATCACCGCGAAACAATTATCGTTAGTCGAAATCGATGAATTGTTGGCCGAAAATCCGCAATCGTTTGTCGAAAGTGTTAGTAATCCATTTGAAAAGATTCTCTTCTGGCAGTTTTTGCAGAGTCTTTTGTTAATTGCATGGGCGTTGTATAACGAAGATGCCACGGAAAGTGAGAATATTAGAGGCATTTTAGCTGGAGCTTTTACAAAATTTTTGTTCAACGATTTGTATCCGTTGGCTGGAAAGTTTCAGGGAAGTGTTTTATTTCAATATCGAGATGTTGCACCGATTGAAGCAATGTATGAGTTTTTCAAAACTTTTGGGAACCCATTTACGGCACGATCGTTTCTATTGCATGCATGTCCTCGAACTAATGAGCAACCAAAACATACAGAAAAAGTTCCAACGTTGAGGCGTCACGCACCTAATGTGTACAAAGGAACTAATTCCGTAACGATTTGCGACAATTTGTTATATCTTCCAGGTAAGAATATTAAAATAAACCAAACATTGATTTTCTTTTACATTTCTTAAATAGGTGAATCAAGTTTTGGTCAGGATACAATGAGGGACAGTGAAAGCGATTTTCAAGATGCCAGTACGTACGATGAATTCTTTTACAATTTATTTTGTCTTCGGAGCATTGGCGTTGTGGAAATGATCGAATGTATCCGCATCGTTTGTCCGTCTACCGTCTCGAAGAAGCTCGTCCTCAACTTAAATTATAAACTCACATTTTTGGAGTTCTATGAAATCATTATCCGTTGTATAGAGCGCGATATAGATCAAACCCGTGTCCGGTTGAAACGTGAGGAGGAAGTAAAACGCCGACTTCAGGCAATGTTAAATCCAACTTCGACCGGGAAAATATCCAAAAATTCGCTAAATAGATCAAAAATGTCTCGACAATTTCATTCTGGATCGGCCAAATTTGATAAGCACACTGTAAGTGTCAAAATGTCAAAAACAAAAATGTAACAAATCGATTTGATTGATCTATATTTATCTTTTTGTAAAGGGGATTCAATAAATTTGTTTCCATCTTTTACGGTCCATTTTTTTGAGTATAATGCAAGAATTTAAGGTAGCAGTTCTAGTCGACAAAAATGGGAAGTGTGTATTGAAAATAATGATTTTTAGTTGGAAAATCCAGTGGCGAGGCCTAGAGAAAGGCTAGGAGGTCCCCTTTTTTACTCGGTTCGACAGTACGGAAAAGGGATTTTGGATACGGGATGGCAATCATACTATGAACAAGAGCCGAGGGAATATTTAGGATATCAGCAAGTAAGATCCACGTACAATCGACTTGGTCAAGATCCAAACAATTATTTTAAGACAACATATCGCGAAATGTATCAGAAATTAGATCCAATTCCGAAAGAAGTACCGGCCTCGGCTAAGTCGAAGAAAATAAATTTCCTCACCTACAGTCCGTAAGATATAACATTAATATTTTGGTTCAAGTGTACTTTAGCACACCCACAATCTGGCAACGTTACATTTTCGACTTTGTTTTTAATTTAATTCGCGATTATTTTGTTCATTCAATTCTAATATGGTAATTCTCTCTTTTATGGCTAAATTTTCATTATGGACCGATTTAATCGCAAATTAAATTGAAAACAAAGTCGAAAATGCAATGTTACCAGATTGTGGGTGTGCTAAAGTACACTTGAGCCAATATTTTATCTGTTTTTCTCTTGCTTCTAATCCATCTCCAATTTTCTCACACTTCAAATGCCTTTCCCAAATATTGTTCTTATTTTAACGATTTAATTTTGGTATAAATGATTTAGAATTAAGTTCAACGTCCTGAGTAGTATCGACTATCGGTTAATTAAGTTTTTTTCTTCTTTTTTACTACTAAAGCCAAATAAAATCTTTTTGTCTTTCTAAATTATAAAGAAAACCGCACACTTCTTGTAACTTCCCATTTAATTCATTTCTCATACTTAAACTAAAAACCAATACTTATACTAAAAACAATACTAAACTAAATATCTTTAACAAGAGTTTTTGATTTTTTTGAACAAGAAAATTTTACTTTTTATGCTTTTTCAATGCTAATTTTTTCTTTTGTATCCCTCTATATTTCTTATCTACAGGCTGCATTAAATATAGGCAAACAACCATACAAGATAGCAATGCCTGGTTGCCTATATGTCAATAATAATGCGTAACAAGTATATAATTCTAATTGCAATTTTTTACTCTTATTTGAATAGATTTAAAGAATAAAACAAAAAAAAATCAAACCATTAAGATCATAACAACGTATTTAATATTCTGATTTCTAGAAGTTTATCTTTTAATTTGCTCAGCATTGCGTTTTTAAAGGGCAAATGTACCCCAATGTTGCTTATATAGTTTTAGACGATCAAAGTTTTAAATAGGAAGAAATAGACTTTAAATAATCTCCACTTTCTTATATTAACTCCGAGATAAAGACTGACAACAAAAAGGGCATTCCAGGTTTATTTTTTGGGAGTCCATGTGTTTTTTTGTGGTGATAGCGATGATAGTATCTCGTAAAACTGGTTTACAACATTTTGATTTTTTTTCCTTCAGATAAACAGATCTTTACCAATATTTCTGAAGGGTTCTTTTATTCAGTGGTGTAACTACCTAAGGGCTAGGTGGGGCAGTGCCCCGGGGCCCTCGAATCCTTACCAGAAATATCGATCGAACTTTTGGAAATTCATCAAACCTGGATTTAAACGAAGTTATTGATACTTTTGCGAAAACTAAAGCTAAGAAAAAATTGTAAATATAATTGTTATTTAGTCAGTTGGTAGGCTCGACCTTTATATAATAAACCCTTGAATCTTCTCAAAGAGCCATTTCTTCGTGATATCTAGCATAAGGAAGATAGGAACCCAATCTTTTGGATTTAAAAGGATTTTAAGATTTCAATACTAAAACAAAGACTTTCGTATTATTTCGTTTTATTAGCCAAGCCTACACCAAGTATTAATTGTAATTTATATTGTTACTGTTTAATATTTTTATTACCTGCCCTGCAGTGCACAAAAAAGAATATAAGTAGCTTAGCATTTTCAAAGTATTTGTATATTTCATATTTTTATTTGATAAAACCTAATCAGTTTACATAGCAGTGGGGCCCCATTTTTTTAATTTGCCTCAGGGCCTTTGGTTATCTAGCAACGCCGCTGATTTTATTACAATTTTTGAGTTGTTAATAAATGATTTTTTTTCATTTTAAGGTCATTCAACTATTTACTGTGGTCTATCGGTAGTTTGTTTTGGATAAATGATTTTATTTCACACCTATCTTCTCTAATTGTTCAGATTTATCGTGGCTTTAACTTCAAACATGTTTTAGGAGGCAATTATAAATTTCTTTGATATTGCTAATTGAAAATTGAGTTGTTTGTTTTTTCAATCCATTTCGAATGATGCTAATGGTTTTAAGAGTCTTTACCTTTATTTTCTCAGTTAGAAATATTTTAAAATTCTCAATAATACTTGGAAGTTTTGAAGACTTTCATATATGTAAGAAGGGCATAAATATTGGCAAGATTCAAATGATACATAACTTTTTGGGGTACTGTTAAAATGGTGGTTTATTATGTGAATAATTTGACAAATAGCCCAATATTGATGAATGTTAATCGTTAATTTCAATTAGTTTCAAGGGAAATATTCTAATGAATCTGTTTATTGTTAAATTGTATTTCTTTTAGTCACATGGAAATGGCTTGCAAAGATTTACCATGTGAAAAATCGGATCCAAATGATTATTTGACAACAATGAGGAAAGCCTACACTCCACCATACCCCAAAGCACTTAAAAGAGTACAATACCTTTTCCCATTTATATGGGCTCAGTTCTATAAATTAAGTTTAACATTACCAATGATTTCTTAGGTCGAAAGAAAACTTCCTCCTTGGGGACTTTATCGGAAAAAATCGACGCAAGAGACGCTCGAGTGTGAGAACAAATTTCTCGACGAAGCCCTAATGGACCACATCAAAACAATTCAACAAACCAAAGGGCCACTTTTCCGCTCATATAATCCAATGACTCAACGCTATACGGACGAACCAGAATACTGTCCTTAGGTGAAAAAAAAAACAACATACAAATTTTGAACAAAACTTCTATTTTATTAAACCAAGTATACAAAATATAAAAAATTAATTTTTCACATTTGAATCGATTATCTCTCATAAAGCCATATTGTACAAAACTATGAACACGACTGAGCAAATACATTCACAATGTTAAGCAGCACTTTTGTACTTTTTTTTCATCGAAAAAAAAACTGTTTTTTTTTTTTTAATTCTCTACCACTTAACTTGCAAACTGAGGCAATCGAAAATGCGTGAAAATCTAAGTCCTAACATCTAAAAAAAATGTAATTAATTTTATTTTTTTTATATTTAATACCGAAATTACACCGAAATAGTGAAAACACGACCGACAAAAACATTTCAACAAATTACAATTAAACGTTTAATTTTGAATTCCAGTCTTTTAGCATTTTAAAAGTTTCAACTTAAAAGAAAATAAACATAATTAAACGGAAAAAAAAACAGTGATGATGTCAACATTACATATTACTTGTTCCAAGTAATATAATTATTTCTATTGGTTAATAAAGGCAATATTATGAAAATTGTTACTGACAATTAACGTGTTGTAAACTTTAACAATATGCACCGAGTGTCGATAGGTGTCGATGCTAAATCATAATTTCAATAATTATAAATAGACTATTTTTTGGATTATATATCTGATAAAAAATAAACTTCCAATATTATGGTCAACATGTTTTAAGCTCGTAATTGTAACAGATGTATTCTATTGATCCCGTAACAAAAAATATTTCTTAGAAATTACAAAGAAAATAATTAACTTAATATCAAAAAAAAAAAATATTATAACAAAAATGGAATATAAATCATTATAATGGTAATAAAAACGAACGAGAAGTCGAATGAAATGTAAAACGTGTACAAAATTAACAAAGAAACAAGTTTTTAAAGCTTTTTGTGAAGATTATTCTCAAAAAAAAAAACATATTTTTTGTGCAGTACTACTGCGTAAATTAGCGTTCTTTTAATAATAAATAAAGAATTGGAAGTTATGCACGCGCCATAACGGATAGTTCTTCAATAGGGAACCAATTTAAACACATTATATATATAACATGTTCTAATAGAAAAAGAGCAAAGGGATGCAGAAATACTTTTGAGTATTCTCAAGCCAATTTTGCTATTAAGTTGTACGTATGTCTCATTGTCTTGCTAATGAGTATATTTGAATATAAAAATATTTTCCATTTCGACTTCTTAATTAATAAATTAACTGAAAATGAAACGAGTTAATGGTAACAAAAACAATGAAAATATTTTAGTGTACTCGTCGTTTCTTGTTTGGTTTTCCCTTGACTTTTCCGCCTTTCCTTTTTCGCTTGGACTTGGATCCAAGCGATGAATTCGAGGCATTGTGCGTGAACTCATCGCCCAGAGTGCCGATTGTGGTGAATTTCTTTCGTCGATTTTTGTCGGCTTTGGTTTGAGGCAAACGTGTTAAATAGTTTTCTTCGTACTCTTGTTTCTCCTTTTCGAATCGACTGATCGATTGTTGTGCGTGGTCGTTGTGTGAGATTTCACGTGGAGCGTCCAAGTATTCTTCGCGTAAATCATCCATGAGGGCTGACTGGAGGTTTTGACGCTTTTTGCGGGCTTGAAGTTGCTTGTTTCGTTCGGGCTCGTCGAGATCGTAATGGACAGCGGCCAGTTTTGGAGGAACGTATTTGCCGGTTTTTTCTTTCGCGGGAGTTGCGTCGGTTTCGTGGTCGGTGTCATTGTCGTCGTCGCTGGCGAATTTGTCCACTAGGTTGTCGGGATTGGCACGGAACGCACTCGAATCGCCGTCGGCAATTGTGCCAGTCACGGCCGTTTTGACGAACTTGTCGATTTGGTATTTGAGTTTGTGGTCGATTGGGCGGATTTTTTCCAATACTGTGCGGATTTCCACGAGACGATCAATGGACGGATCGCCGTCGATCGTTTCGCCGGAACACTTGCGGAGCACCACGTAGGTGACGTTAATCAGATAGCTGAGTAACATGTGATATTTCATCTCCAAGAAGCTCAAACCTTGCGACGTCGACAACTCCCCGTTGCGGACCTTTTGGATCATATTGTCGACAAGTTGTACCACATGTTGCGCATTTGTATTCATCTCATTTAACAGCGTCAGCGCTTGGTTTACATTGTGATTGTCTTCGCCACTGCATTGGGGCTCAGCATCTTCGGCCTGGGTACCAAACATTAATAATTAAGCAATTGAAGTACAATGGTTATCAATGATCACAATCGCTTGTGAAAGCATATCTCTGGATTATCTTACCTGAACCATTTTTACGAATAATTTAAAGCACTTAACGAATTAAAGAACAAAAATAAAAAGAAATAAATAACGGTTTCACGTTTATTTTATTAACATTTGTAATTTTTAGTAAAATATAATTTGAGACAACGAAGGGACATGCATCAACACGAGTTGAGTGGAATAATATCGAATCGAACGAAAAATACGCGAAAAGACATTGCGACTCGGAGTAATTCCGACAGCTCCACTATTGTCAAAGAATTATACCGATTTTGCCTCGAAAATCATAAAGAATTTTTTTTTTAAGTTTTTCACGAAAAGAAAAATAGAAAATATTCAAATAAGCCTCTGAATTAAAAGGACGAACCTTTTTTTATCTAAACCAATTTTAATTGCAGCAAATCTTTTTTATAAATCAACAAAAAATCGCCCTAATTGCACTACTTACTCCAGAAAGTATAAACGACTTACTCTTACAACTTTGTAATTAACTATTTAAATTCAAATCGTAAAAATTTAATAACGTAAAGTAATATCAAAGTTTTGTTCTAGTCATTAATAATATACAAGAACTTGTTTTCTTATACAGTATGGGAGACTTAGGAGATTAAGGATGGAATCGATGGAGCAGATTTTCAAAGTCCAATTCAAATTCATGCAATTACAATTTATTCATTGAAATTTCTATTATTCGTTATAAATTGGCAAGACCAAGACAGTAAGGTATAAATATTGCCCACAAGTTATTGCATTTTTTTAAAAAAAAAAATACTCAAAAATTGTTCAACATTGTATCCTAACAAACCAATAGGGCTTCTTTCAAATTTACACTACGTGACTAGAAAAATTCAACTATTCAATTTTCCTACAGCTAAAAAAACAACAGAAAAAAATTTCAATCTTAAAGCCTTAATTATTGATTGGCATTAAACTAATTTCACTCGTCGTTTTAATGGTCATCTCACCTGAGAAGTTTGTGTTATATTATTTTGCTTTGTCATATATATCACATTAAGTATTAAGTGTTATAATGTACTATTAAAAATCGTCAATTAAAATTTGCTAAATCTTATCAAATAAAAACTAAAAAGAGAACAAAAACAATCCTAAATGAAAAGGAACAAAAATAGTTAACTTTTTAAATTTATGATTCGTATATTAATCTTTGGTAGTGAGGAAATACTTCAGTTGTTGGCACATGTAGTCCGAATTCGAGAGCGACCAAAACCGCAAATTCTGAACCAATTAAATCTTTTCGATTTAAACGAAATATATTTTCCGTTCGCTGAAAAGTAAATTTCTTTGTGAAAATTATTTTCGTTAGTATGTATGAGAGAATATGAAAATGTGTTGCATTTGGCAAATAAATAAATAATTAATAAACCACATTAATTATTTGGCGCCAAATAGATATTATCTTATTTGTTGGTGTAAATGAAAGAAAACAATTTTGTTTGCAACTTTACAAAAGCACTGAAAAACTTGACGCATTTTCAATATTTACACATTGTTATATTCCCTTTGATGTTTACCTCAATTAACGATTTCAATGCATCTCCTTTAACATCATTTAATTTCGCAGCCAAAAGTAAACAGGCACCAGCACACAATTTACGATTTTCCTTATTAATTAAATTACGTAAAATTAATTTTTCAAAGTAAACATAAGATTGAGCAACAGTTAATAAGTCACATCCGCAATCGGTTTTAGCAATCTTTCGCATTTCACGTTTGATACTGAAACAGAAAAATAAGACAGGACAGTTTTAAAATTGGATAAAATGAAAAAAATACCTTCTCATTTTACTAAGAGTCAATTGAATCAAAGGAAACTTTTCTCGAAACTTTTCATTTAGTTCTCGTTTGAGGTCTTGGGGTCGAACGTAGTCAATAACTGATGTCATATAGGACGTAAATGTTAGGAGGGTTCTATGTTTTCCAGCGATTAGTTCTGGATCGTCGAGAATATTGGGATAGTAAGCAGCTCCGGAGGCATTGTCATCGTCTCGGCCTTCGTACGTCGGCGAAATTGTACCATTGTTTCGTTGATTTGATTCATAGGAAAAACACCTGTGTGAAAATTGACAGTGAAAACTTGTATACGTTGAGTGGCAATTGGCAACATTTAGGTTCTAATTAATCATGCAATTGTGAACGTAAACATAAATTAAAATGCAATATATTGAGAATTTGGGCAAAAATCCAAACTATTTAAATGTTTTTCGTGCTTTGTAATTTTGTCCAAATAATATTACGCAAATTCATTCTTCTTCCACATTGCTGTAAAATGTAAACAATTCATGAAATTGTTGTTCTATTTTTTTACGATAAAAATCTAAAGATAAGAGATACTTCTAGCATAGATTACTATTTTACATAAAGCGTTTTGTTACCATTTGAAGTCTGATTGCCATATTATTATTTTAGTCCTGCAAAAAATGCATACAGGAAAAATATGGGATTGTACAGATTGGCACACGAAAGTCCAATAATTTTCATCATAAATCAAAAACTTTTGAAAATCATTCGACTTTCGTGTAGCACGTGGCTGTAAATTTCGAATTGTTAAGCTTTTGCAAGTCTTAGAAATAGAAATTAGAAACGTTAAGATTTTGAAATAGAAAGGACAACATACATGGCGAGTGGTTGTGATTTGATGTTGGTGTGTTGCGACACTGTTTCATCTTCTTTCGTGTTTTTTTCACGGCTGAATGATTTTGAGGGGACCAGCAATCGTCCATAAGAAATTTCCTGCATAGAATTTTACATGTAAATTTTGGTTGAAAAAATTTCAGAAAAACATAATTTCACCTGTCCATCTTGACTTCGTTCGACCCCCAGTAAATCAAAAGGATCTGGACCATCGACTATTGAAGAAAGAGGCCGAGGCCCGGACGTGTTTCGACGTCTTCCGGTCTCTTTTCGTAAATCAGATCTAAAAGCAGAATAATTTCGTAAAACTACTTAGAAAAAATCTTAAAAACCTAAACGTATAATATTATCCTAACGTATAATAAATCTATAGAAAATGTTTTAATTAACTTTTAATACAGTTTTAAAGATCCACTTAACTAATAAATTTGTGAAAAAAATGTTGCCAAAGATCTAAAACGAAATTTTTATAGATCAAGGTTTTTTCAAGTCGATTTTGTCATCAATGGCACCTAAAATTTTACATGAATCGATAGAAAAATAATCAAATTAAGTATGTATTAGCGCCGAAAGATGAGTTTTTCAAAAAAACATTTAAAAAAATTGCTTTAAGGCATGAAAGTTTTAAGTGGATTTTTTCATACATAAACTATCAATTCAATCTCAAATTTTACCTAAATCGATCGAGAATTATTCAAATTAAAGAACAATAGGGATTAAAAGAAACAATTGTACAATTAAATATAAAAAAAAAACATGCCATAAAAGTCATAAATCAAAGCATTGTTAAGATCATTAAAATACCAATTTGTTTCAATAGTTTTTTTTATAAATAAATTTAAATCGTACCTCAAATTTATTTGAATCGGTAGAAAAAACATTGATCTAATTGGCAGTAACGTTTTTAAGGCAAACTTTGCTAATTTAATATTATAAAATTATCAAAACCGCGGAAAAAATATTGTTGAAAATCAAAAAGAGGCCTAGTCCAAACTCCCATTTTTCTAATTTATAAAGTGAAATTTATCATTTCCTCGACTGAAAATATTGTACAACTAATATCCGTTATCAATTATAAATAACTTTTTGCCACTTATTCAAGTCAATAAACATAAATTTATCAATTTAATTAGCATTTAATTTTACAATTGTTTAATTAAATAAATCTATAGAAAATGTTTTAATTGCCTCTTAATAGAATTTTTAAGATCCAATTAACTAATAAATTTATGAAAAAAATGTTGCCAAAGATATAAAACGAATTTTTTATAGATCAAGGTTTTTCAAGTCGATTTTGTCATTGATAAATTATCAATGGCACCCAAAATTTTACATGAATCGATAGAAAAATAACCAAATTAAGTAGGTATTAGCGCCGAAAGATGAGTTTTTCAAAAAAACATTTAAAAAAATTGCTTTTAACGGCATGAAACAAACCCAGCTAAGACATGAAAGTTTGAGTGGATTTTTTCATACATAAACTATCAATTCAATCTCAAATTTTACCTAAATCGATCGAGAATTATTCAAATTAAAGAACAATAGAGATTAAAAGAAGTAATTGTACAATAAAATATAAAAAAATATGCCATAAAAGTCATAAATCAAAGCATTGTTAAGATCATTAAAATACCAACTTGTTTCAATAATTTTTTTTATAAATAAATTTAAATCGTACCTCAAATTTATTTGAATCGGTAGAAAAAACATTGATCTAATTGGCAGTAACGTTTTTAAGGCAAACTTTGCTAATTTAATATTATAAAATTATCAAAACCGCGGAAAAAATATTGTTGAAAACCAAAAAGAGGCCTAGTCCAAACTCCCATTTTTCTAATTTATAAAGTGAAACTTATCACTTCCTCGACTCAAAATATTGTACAACTAATATCCCTTAACAATTATAAATAACTTTTTGCCACTTATTCAAGTCAATAAACATAAATTTATCAATTTAATTAGCATTTAATTTTACAATTGTTTAATTAAAACAATTTATATGCGCTATTACATGTGCGCACTTATTAATTGAGGCAAATTTGAATTGATTTGAATAATTTTCTTACAAATATCTATTTATCTTCAGTAAAGTTGATTTCAATTAATATTTTAATTTGTTTAAGCCATAAATAGAAGCAATATAATTTTTTTAGTTTCATTTTAATGGTTTGAGCTCGTTGATCGAAAGACTATGAAAGTAAGAAAGTTGTATTTTAAGAAAAGTTGTATTTTTTCCTTGATACTGTGCTTAAATTTTACTTATAAAGTATATAAGTAAAGCTCAATGGACACCTACTTTGAAGCTCGGTTTGTTTTATTGTATGGCATTGATGAGAATACCATGAAGGGTACGCAGCTGTTAGTGGTGGCTAATATAAGGCGTTCCTCAAGAAATTTGTGTGATTTTGTTGGTCTTATAACACGCAACTCGCGATTGTTGGTCCCAGATTCTGGGATGCTGGAGGCACAGGATGAGGGCTTCAACCGGGACATCACCGGTCCAATGCTTTCATTGCTGCTATAGTTGTGGAAACGCTCTGAATCACTACAAACGGACGTTTGGTGGTGTAGCACTCTTTTTCGTCCGCTGTTTAAGCTGGCGTGGCGTTTTTCGAAAACAGCACTAGAACAAGTTCTGGAAAAGATTAAGGTGATGAAAAAGTACTGGTAAATGGGATTTATTTACCGTTGGCGGAAGTGTTTGGTTTTCTTCTTTTCGAACATTTCATCGTCGCTCATTGGTCCTTTGTTTGGTGTCAGGTTTGACTCGGAATCGGAACTTAGTGAGGTCAACTCGGGGTTTTTGTTTTTGGCATTCTTTTGCATTCGTATACGTTTTAAATTTGGTAAGATCCCCGACTTGGTGTGGTCCACGTCGCTTTGCGACTTTTCGAATTCCTCTTCCGAAACAACTAGCGTGGCTGTTATGATTGGCTTTTCGATTGCTGGCATGTTTTCGATGTTTTCCACGGCATCATCTTCGGCGGGAATTCTCGGCGATAGGGTTTTGGTGAATTGGCTACGGCCATCTAAAGATATATTCGACAAGAATGTAATCGCGGCTAGTCGGCGTCGAGATTTGACTTTCCTGATCGTGCAAGCCATCGTAATGTAAAAATAGAATAAATTTAACACTTATAAATGATAAACTTAACGAAATATCACATAGAAATTAAAATTAAGCAATGATTTTTAAATTAAGTAAAACAAACATTTTTCACATTTTCTTTCTAGTCCCCATTGTGGAAGGTTTGTACTTTAACTCGCGTCACGTTAATATCGTATATTCCATATGAATATTTGAGTAAACCACGAAATTTTTCCTAAAATTAACTCAAAAATAAATGTGCGCTATTTTATATTTATAAGTACACGAGCAACTGTATTATTAAACATGTATGTCTTCTCTTACTTTTACATGCAAGATATGCATTACGTTAAACAAGGCTAAAAATAGTTTGCCTAATCAACACACTGTATCGTAGCTATGGCTCCCAACAAATAATCTAATCAGACATGCACTTTTTATCTTTTTTTACCTCGTTGGTTTTTTATTTAGTTAAACAAGGTTAACGATAATCTAGTTAACCAACAATCTGTATCATAGCTATGTGTTTCGTATCGCATTGACGTAGCTTTGGGGTTATATATGGGTTAATTGATTATTGGGAAACATTTTTTTTTAATTGAGTAAAGTTGACGAAGTATAAATAGAATGTCTCAACAACAAACAATAAGCCGAGCCCATCAATTATTGCGTTATCTTCCAAGAGTATGTCTTGGAAATATCAGAGATAATCCCGGCTCGAAAATCAACGTAAGAGTATTTACATCTTTTTTGGATTTAAACTTAAAAAAAATGGATTTTAGAAAAAACGGGGCAGAGCTCAACATCGTGGTGACAAACATGGAGCCGGAAATAAAGGATCGGGACAACGGCAGAACTATATGCGGCTAGGATATGAAACTGGAAACAATCCATTTTATCTAAGATTTTCCTATGAGAACTACTATAAAGGACACCAGTAAGCCTTGAGGATGATTTCTTGGAACACTAACAGAAATATTTATTTTTTAGTTTACGAAGACAGTATCCTCCAATAAGTCTTCACCAACTCCAAACCCTAATCGATACAAATCGAATAGATATTTCCAAACCTATCGATCTATGCTCTTTACTAAACACCGGCCTGTTTTCTCTACTCCCCGACCAGAAACAATTTGGCTTTAATCTCACGCCCGACGGCGAAAACATCTTCAAAGCAAAAATCAACATCGAAGTACAACATGCAGATCAAAGAACCATTGCCGCTATAGAAAAAAACGGTGGGGTAATCACCACCGCTTATTACGACATGCACAGCATACAATGCATGCTAAATCCAGAAAAATTCTTTCAAAAAGGAGTGGCAATACCACGACGAATGATTCCACCGCCTGATGCGGTTGAGTACTACGCCAGTGCCGAAAATCGAGGCTATTTGGCCGACCCAGAAAAAATTTCAGAAGAACGATTCGTTTTGGCGCAAAAGTTCGGATATGTTTTGCCCGAAATTGAAAAAGATGAACTTTATGAAATGCTTACAATGACAAAAGACCCAAGACAAATATTTTATGGCTTACATCCCGGTTGGGTAGTCAATATCAGAGATAAAGTGATATTAAAACCTCAAGATCCAGAACTATTAAAATATTATGCTTCTTAGATTTTTTGTATAATATATTATAACTTTATAGACTAAATAAACAAATTCTTATTTAACTAAGCCTCATTTATGTCCTAGAAATCAAATATTAACTTATTTCAAACAAGCGGCTTCACAACTCCAGTATCTCCGTTGCAAGTTCAACATAACCTCACTTAAAAATCATCACCACAAATGCGTTTTATTAAGCTCTGTAAAATAGCAAAAAATATTATAGAAACCAAAAGAAATTTAACGTCGACCAAAATGGCCAACAGTAGATACGAATATGTTCGTCAGTTTGAATCGGAAAGTAAACTTTTACAAAACACTTGGATTGTGGTTCGTATCGATGGAAAAGCCTTTCACGTTTTTTCTACGAAGCATAATTTTACCAAACCCAACGATGAAAATGCTTTAAACTTGATGAACAGAGCCGCAATGAGAGTTATGGAAGAATTTCGAGATATTATTCTAAGTTATGGACAGAGCGACGAATATTCGTTTGTGTTCCGGAAAGACACAGATCTTTATAATCGAAGAAGTGATAAAATTCTTACTTACGTCAACAGTTTGTTTACGTCTTCATACGTTTTCTATTGGAATAAGTATTTTGAAAATACACAACTTTTGTATCCACCATCGTTCGACGCTCGAATCATTCTCTATCCGAGCAATGAAAATTTGAGAGACTACTTAAGTTGGAGACAAGCCGATGTTCATATCAACAACTTATATAACACAACCTTTTGGAATCTCGTCTTAAAGCAAGGATTAACCAACAATGAAGTAAAATATTTAAATATTAACTCTATCACTATGGAATTCCAATCTGATAGAGCTTAATTTACTTTCAAAGAATAATTCACCAACTATTTATAATTTTTAGGCTGAAAAAAGACTCTGCGGCACCTTTTCGTCCGACAAAAATGAAATTCTATTCTCGGAATTCAACATTAACTACAACAATGAACCGATCATGTACAGAAAGGGAACGATTTTACTGAGGAAAAAAGTTAAAAATAAAGAAAAAGATAAATACAACCATGTAATTTATCCGTTACACGAAGACATGATTCAAGATAAATTTTGGACCCAACATTCCGAACTATTAAACTCAACTCAAACGACTCCAGAATATGATAGCGAAGACTTACCAAGTTTAGTTATTGAACAATTAGAAAAAATCAACTTAAAAGGTCAATCAGCAAAGAAAAAAACACAAGAAATGAAATAAAATGTATATTTACATGTAATTATAAAGAAAATTTTAACAATTCCTAATAGAGCTATACCGTTGATAAACCAATTTGTTTCTCTAAATAGGTAACCGTTTTCGGATGTAAGCAATCTTATTTACAGATATATTTTTAATACTTTTTATAGAACTAATAAGTTACGAATAAGCTACAACATCTATTTAAATAATATGTATTTTATATAACAATAAATTTGAATTAAAACTGAATCGTTTTTTTTAAAAGGGAATGTACTTTAGCGATTATCAATTTAAGATAAAATCGGTATATAGTTATCAATCTTGGCTCTGTGTTTTTGAGCGACACATTCAGCAATCCAGACAATATTTCGGCATTCTTGTTCTTTGAGTTTCAGATATGCATAGAAGACGCCAAAGTGGAATTGTTGCAGAAAGGCATTTAAATTTAGTCGTACCTGCAAAAAGATAAAGGAATTGATTTGGTTGTTTGAAGTTTATGATTGTTTTTACCTCATGTTCGAAGAATTTGTCTTCGAGAGTTTTATCGCCCGGATTGTTACCAGCACCCTCAAATAGTACAGCATATTCAGCATAGTATTCGGCAACGGCTTTCACTTGCTCATAATCATCGGCTCTTGCTAGGGCGGCTAAGCCGTCCGGATGTAGTTTTCCGCACAGAGGGTAGAGTTTAGCACGATCGTCTTTGCTGAGTTCTGTTCCGAAGGAGTTGATGGTGATTATAATGGCACGACGATCAGCCTCGAACTAGAAATTAAAATTTTTGAGTACTTCTAAATTTTGAAGAGTTTTTAGTACTAACAGCTAAAATTTCGCACATAGTATCGGCAGTAGTGCCTCCGAGTTCCTTACAAAATGCGTAAAACGCCTCCAAATAGGCTTTATATAGAGTGTTTCGAATAATTTCTATATTCATCTCATCGAGATCTTGTTCACTGATGCAATCCACGAAGAACGGCGCCAACGGAGTGTCGACCAACACAGCGTTGTACAATTCCGCAGGTGTTGCAGCCACGTGAGTGGCTTCCATTTGCTCGAAACTTCCCAACGGATGGCATTTGGGAATCAATTCGGAAATTGGTCGTTGATGCAAGGTGCCAGTAATTAGTAGAATAATATTATCAATACGATAACTGTACGTAATGTAGTCGAGGAAAGTTGAAAGCGGTTCCACCGCATGATTCCTCAAGTGCTGGAATTCGATCACAAGTTTTTCGCGCAGTTTATCGTCGATCACAGATACTTGCAGTGGTGACGGTTCGTTTGCCAGAAAGTTGCCGTAATCGGTGCCTTGCAGATGCAACTTCAAATCTTAAAAATTGGGAGAAAGAAATGTAAATGGAGGAATTGATTTTCCGTATTGAAACGTTTACCTTCCAGTGTTTCGCATTGGACCAGATTTAGGTAATCGGATTGTTTTAATATTCCACACTTGAATCCGCGACATAAGCCTTCCAAGTAGCCACCGTCGATGTTGAAGAGAAAATCCAACATTTTTTTTGGGAAATATTTGTATTTTTTTGACGAAATTCACAACCTCACCCACTTGCCTAGTTTTTGATGTTGGTGATCATATGATAGCTCTCAGGGACGAACGCTCTTCGGGGAAGTTCGGGAATACGTGTACTCTGATTGGTTGAATAAAATTCAATATCTTTTTGACTAAATTTATTAAAAATATATAAATAAATTAGGAAAGATAGTAATTAAGTTAAAATTCATTAAAATATGCTCATAACTTATTAGTCTCAACAGGGAAATTAAAAAGGAAAATCACGGGAAATTATTATTGCATCACTTTTAAATAATTAACGTGACGCATGCGCGTAGAGTAGTTAAGTTTTCATCATGGAGTTGACAGCTCTATCGCAGTGTTGTCCTGTCAAAAATTAAATTTTAATTTTAGGATTTAAGTTAATTTTATTTGAATTCACTAATTTGAACATTGAATCAATATGTGTGATACGTTTTACGTAAAATGGACAGAATAAAACAGCTCACATCAGACCATCCATGGTCATCATTGTCAACGATAACAACATTCGATCTAGGTAAGAATTGTTTATCAAATTTTTACCCCATAAGTTATGAATCTGAGTAAATCTAACGTTAATTTTACATATAAAGGTGACGAAAATGATCTTTCTGACAACACAACAATCAACGACAACAGCGCAGACAGTGACGTGGCCAAACAACTTATACGTAGCATCAAAATAATTGGATTACTTAATAAAAAGACGTCAACCCCCATCAGCCTTCTGGTTCAATCGTTGGTTCAACAACTGTGCTCTCTCCTTGAAGCCGATCCAATCAAATCAGCCAAACTGTACAATGTGATTTGCGAAAAATTATACGAAATGAAGTTGATTGACGAAAGTTATTCGATGGACGAATTCGAAGTAATGCGAGGCCAATATCAACGTGCTCTATATCAATTGGTTGGCGTCGCCAAAGATTCCTTTCAGCCTCCCGTGCCACAAAATCTGCACGGCGACTGGTCTCGTTATTATCGTGAATTTATCGAAATTGAATTTTTGGGTGGTGGAGGTTTTGGCCGGGTTTTTAAAGCGAAACACCGTTTAGATGGTACAGAATATGCAGTCAAGAAAATATGTATTCGATCGGGAACTGTCAAAGCGGTGATGAGTCATTTGGATGAAGTCAAAACTTTTGCAAGTCTAAACCATCCCAATATAGTTCCCTATAAAGCCGCATGGCTAGAACCGTTAATCACCAAAACCAAACACAACGCCCTCAGTGAATATTCCATCAGTTCCAAATCTTTTAGCCAATCCAAACTTATAAATCACTCAAGTGACTTAAATTACTATACAAAATCCAACAGTTTAAGCATAGAATTTGCGGACAGTACCAAACAAACAGTGAGCGAAAAAAGTTCTTCGTCAGTCGAAAATCAAATTTGTTGTATCAATGAAAATGAAGATGTGGTCGATAGTATTAATTGTTCTCAAGTTGTATCGGAATGGGCGACGTTGTATATTCAAATGGCTCTGTGCCAATTGACCTTGCGAAAATGGATCGATTTGAGAAATCAGGCCGAGAAGGAATATCCACCGACGTCACCGATTCAAATTGAAACCCGAACGTTGACAATCAAAGAAATTCTACGACAACTAGCCCAGGGATTGGAGTATATGCATTCCAAAGGAATTGTACATCACGACATAAAACCAACCAATATTTTTATTAGTACAGAAATTGGACATATTTCCGTTCAGTTGGGCGATTTTGGATTGGCATGTCCGTTGCAAAAAGCTCATTCCGAAGTTCCTTTTGGTACGCATTTGTATGCAGCCCCGGAACAAATAAACGGCCAGTGTGATACAAAGGTAAAATTTTAATTTTATGGAAAAAAACAGAGACCTTGAAGAAATCCATTTATTTTCAGAATGACATCTATAGTCTCGGAATTGTATTGCTCGAGTTAATCGAATCGTTCACCACGGATATGGAAAAAATTAAAAATATCTCGGAACTGCGAAAAGGACGACTTTGTGCGAGAATATCGGCCGAATATCCACAACTGGCTCATATTATGAGTCAATTGGTCGCTAAAAACGTTTCAGATCGACCAACCGCCACACAATTATTAGCAATGTTGGTATCGAAACCATTGGACTTGTTTGATGTTAAGTTAATGCAACAACAACTTGAAGAAAAAGATGCGGAAATTGAACGACTTCGTGCCCTTTTACAAAGTGCTGGTGTATCAGAACATTAAGGAGTATACGTTTTGTTGATAAATTATTTAAAAAAAAATTTGTTAAGAATTATAAAATCGTGTTTTCGAAGCCTTTTTGTCTAAAAATACACTGCCATTTAAGTTTGCTTTTGATTTCTTGTCGTATTTAAATTAAGAAAGTAGCACGTGTTTTCTTGACAGATTTCTTCGAGATTCAGTAATAACGATTTTGTAGAGCTTGGTAGCCAAGCTTGTATATTATTAAAGTATATCAGTAAATTGGTGTTTTAGTTTCCTTTCCGAATTTTCAGGTGCAGGGTGATTAAAGAAATTGCATGGAAAATTAATTTAATCAATATAATCTTGTAATTAACATTTCATGAAAAAAATTGTTTACGTGTAGAGTCGAATCGTTGCATCCGCTCCGCTAGTAAACACCCATGGTTGCATTGGATGGAATTCAACTCCAAATATTCCAAAATCGTTAAACGATTCGTGATTTTGCATACGTTTTAATGGTACGATCAATGGATTTTTCAGAAGATCGCTAAAATAGAAAAAAAATTGATCAATCATGTTTTACTTTTTCTTTGTAATTTTGTCGTACTTGTAGACCATTCCATGTGACACAATAAGACTGCGGTCGTCCGATCCGGAGGCAAATAAAGGATAGCGTTTATGATAGGCAACTCCTCTTACAGCGGTTCCATGTAAACGCAATGTCTGATAAGGTTTTGTACTTAAGTCAAGATCGAACCACAACATTTTTCTGTCGTAAGTTCCTACTAACACGTTATCGCCGGCTGGATGAATTGCCATTGTAGAAATCCATTGCGAATTTGACAGTAACTTTTTGAATAGTTCTTGTTTTACAAGATCGTAGATACGTACATTTTTTTGGGTCTAAAATGGAATAAATTTAATTCTTATGGAGTTTAAATAAACAATGTTATGAATATTTACAGCTACAAATAAAAATGGTCGTATCGGATGGAATAAGACGCACTGAATTAAGCCTTTGCTCTTCGAGAATGGCAGTTGCGAACGCCGTTTACTCAATTGACTGATAATAACCGAACGGTTTTGTCCTTCTGGCATAACACTGGCAAGATAATCGCCTCGTCCATGCCACGTGACTTGAGTCACTTCTTTGAAATGATGAATAGTCGCACGAATACCTTTCTGCCATTCTTCCGAATCCGGCGTAAAGTTTTCCCATCGAATCGCTGTTTTCAGTTGTTCGGATTCTACGAAAAAATTTTGATTGATTATAGATGAAATTAAAAACTTGAAGTTATTTGGTTTACCAATGATGTCATGAACCGGAGGCTGTTCTAAAATTGAATCAGTTTTAGAGACAATCAGTTTATCACCAACTCCGGGATTGATAAAGCTAACTTTTCTTCCGGCAGCAACTGCGATTAAAGAAATCGCTCCGTTAGGACACCAAGCCACACTGCGAATAATATCACCCATATCGAATGTTTTTAAACATCTTCCCGTTTGAATTTCCCAAACTAAAAAGAGTATTAAATTATTAATCGTGAAAATTATTTTTTTGGTTTGTTTATACTTTTAACAGTATGATCGTCGGATCCAGAGGCCATATATTGGCCTTTTCCTTCAATTGAAATACTTCGAATCATATCGGTATGACCTTTAAACACCAAGTATTCTGTTGTCGGGAACGGTTGCAAGTCCTTTGGACTTGGAAGTTTAGGCACAAGGGATTCTGCATCGATGGTAAGACGCATTTTAATTGCCCGAGGACAAAGATATAAATCGAGACAACGTTGAAATCTTTCTCGCAAGTATCGTGAATACGCTGGAACTTGTCGTAATGAACCAAACTTTTGTGGAATAAAATGCAATTTTCGTTTCCATGGCGTGGTTTTTAATTTGTTCCATTCTTTGAGTTCTTTTTTATCGAATAGATATTCGGGAGGCGGATTGTATGACTCGGCGTGTCCAGGAAGGAATCTTTTGGGCGCGGGAATATGTTTGGTAAGACGTCGCATCGGATCTGGAGTATCATCGGAGTTCCAAATCATATAGAATTGAGGATCTTTTTTCGCTCGTAAGGCTGCTTGTTCTTTTCGAGTTTTGATCCATCCCATTTTCAAGGCATGCACCAGTTTAGAAACTTGCAATTGTTCGTTTCGGCTGGGCAAAAACGATCGTTTGTGTTCGGGAAATTTTCGGATGGGCATTTTTTCCACCTGGGAACTAAACCATTCGATCCATGGCTAAAAAAAAGTAGGGAATGATTTTTTTTTTCGTTAACAAATTTTTGGGATACCTACTCCATATTCGTTGAATTTATTGTCTGGAATGCGTTGAGACTGGATGCGTTTGATTAGATTAACATCTTCTTCGCTGAGGACCACGTTTTGGTTGGTTTGCGGGTCGAAAACGGTGCGCCAAAAGTCTGGGTCTTCGACTCGACGTAGAAAATCGTCGAGTTTATCACCTTTTTGGGGTTTCATTATCTTTTGTCCGTCCCAATCGTAGCCTAAATGAGAATAGTCTTCGTACCATTGTAATGGTATGTTTCCTACAGTGTTTCGGATTTCTTCCTCGTCGGAAGAATCTTCCGCATATTCATCATTCTTTTCCACAATTTTCAAATCGCTTATTTTCGCAGGATCCGGAGTTTTGGGTTTCTTTTTTGTAGTTTTATTAGGCTTTGTATGAGTCTGAACTTCAGGGGCTTTATTTTTGTTAGCTTTGGATTCATTTTTGTTGGATTTAATAGTCTTAGAATTTGTGTTACTATTTTCATGGTCCAAGTCGCTGGAAGTCTCCGAATCAGTATCTTCTTCATTTTCACTTCCATCATATTCTTCTTCTTCTTCTTCTTCGCTTTCATTTTCATCATCATCATCATCTTCGTCTTCGTCATCATCACCCTCTAGTAAATCCACGTTGGCCCAATCCTCGCTATTGTCGGAATCGTCGTCATCATCGTCTTCTTCATCGTCATCGTCGAAGTCGTTTTCGTCCAATGAATCATCTTCTGAGTCTGGCTCTAACTCCAAGTCATTCTCTCCTTCAGAATCGGTACTGTCTCCAACATTGTCGTCAATAACTGACGTGGGAAACTCCTACAGAGGAAAGTCCAAAAAAAACATAATTTTAAAACGGTTTTTTTGATTGAAAATAACTTACAATCTGAGAATCTTTTGGAGCTTCTTGTTCATTTTCAGCAGCTACGATTTTACGTTTACCCATCTTTTTAAATCTAGCGATTATATCATTTTTTTTTGTATGTAATTAGTTTGGATACAATTGTAACCTGCAAAAATTCAAAGCACTAAGTTCCACACGTGTTTTTCACGATTTGAGTCTATCACGTTTTAACTACTATATCAACGTATAAGTCTATCCCTGTTTTATCAGCCATTACTGGCCATTAGTTTGAATATGCTTTTTACACTGAACTAAAATAGCTATCTTAATTTATTATCTTTCTTTAGCACCAAAGTTTTTGATTTGCTATCGCAAATAAATTTCCCAATTTTCCCATATACTTTTTCACGGAACTATTCGGAACTGTGATTAGCTGAAAAACTTCAATCCGAAACTGTTCTGGATTATTTATGAGTTCAACGGATTTAAAGATTCGTAAAGCGTCTATTGTTGCATTTTAAGAATAAAACGATCAATTTTAAATCAAAGATGCATATATATTTGTTTCACTTTTGAATTTTGATTTCCCAAGGATTTAATCAATAAATGCAAATTCTTTTTTAAAGCAATACCGTTAAAGATGATTTAGTCTAAAATATTCTGTACCTTCTGTACAATATCAGCGAAAAAAATCATCCCTTATATCCATTTTATGCATTTGGAACTTGTCCTTTTGCACACAGGACTAACATTTTTTCATATAACAATATTTTTAAATCGTTGAAAAAAATTACCCTTATCAGAAAATGCCATTCTTACAATTATCCGTTTTCTTATAAATTTTAGAAGTTAGGCAACCATTTATACATATATGTAATTGGGTTGCGGTTTAAGGTCCCCTGTTTACAACTTAATATAAATTGGATATATGATTTGTTTTATTAATTTAAATAAATGTTTTTTTACAGATTCGTCTTACCAGGAAATTGAGGAAAAAAGCTTTTTCTTTGGGGTTGAGGAATGAATTATTCTTTTGGGAGATAAATGTTTAGTAAGTCCTAGTGTTATTGCAACTTGTAAATGTTGTTTTAATTGAATTTTTCTCTACCTACAGGGGAAGCTGACCGAAGACATTAGAGAAATATTCATTGGATTTGAATTGTTCATAATTGTCAAATGGATGATTGAGGAATAAATGCGGATAGTTCGAGAATCATCAATCAAATTAATCAAATTGATTTCATTTTCTCAATTGATATCAATCGAGAAAATCACGAAAAGATTAACTATAATTATCAATGGTGTAAATTGTGTTTCAATAAATCAGTGAACGTGAAGTGATAAAGGGGTTAAAGTGATAATAATTTATACTTTTATGGAAATCATGCAAACTATTGTAAATATTCAAAAAAATATTATGGTGTTATTGTTTATATTTAATTGATATTTAACATTAATAAATTTATTTTAATAGAATATATTGTTTTAATTCGACTTACCCCACCCATCCTCTTGAATTTTATATTTCAGAGCTTTTTTTTACAGTTGAAGTACGTAGAAGAGTTAAATTAATTCAATGATAAGGTAGGTACGGAAAGTATTATGTTTTTCGATAGATTATCCAAAGATTATGATTTTCGAATACTTTCGGAAAATAATAAGAAAATCAAAATTTTAACCTTTCCATGTTTTTCATCGTTATTTTCGATAAAACAACTCTAGGCTTTAAAATCTGACACTACCTTATATCAGAATCAATAATATCGAAAAAAACGATTAAAGGCATAAAAAAGGTATAATGTTTATTGATAGATCGTTAAATTTTACCGTTCTGCAGAGGTATTTAGAAATTTTTTGAAAGTTGGGAAAGGGGCGTACTTTGAATTTTTGCTTTTCATGAAAAAGAATTTCTAAATTTTGAGAAATGAAATCATTTAAAATTTAGAATTATACGACGCCAAAATGCCTTTAAAATTTTATTACAAGCTTTGAGTTCACAACATAATCCTATAAGTACCAGTAAAATCTTAAAATAGTTTTTTTCCTTCTAAGTTAATCTAGAATTAATATTGAGTAACCCTTCCATGAGGTCAATGTTCCTATGTCAAGAATGGGTGGTGATTTCAATACACGTAGAGCATTTTAGTTGCCTATACATCATTTTTCAACTTGTGACATCTATAATTTTTGTAGAAAGTACTTTATATTACTTGGAATGATATAAATCAATGGATTTAGTTTAGGGTAAGTGGGGTAAATATCGTAAATTTTCCTTCTGTCCGACTGAATTCCAGAATATATTGAAAATTTTGTTTTCCAAAATAAATTTAATGAAAATTCAAAATGGTTAAAAAAACGACGGTGCTTAGTAGAATTTCACGGTTTTTAAAATTCCATTTACTTTATCTTCATAGATGATAAGAGAAAGCAAAGAAGTCAAAGCAAAATATTGTGTAATATCAACTTATTGAGAAGATTCGATTAAAGAACTATTATAACTTTATTCCATGGCATTATTGTTATCGTATTAAAAAAACTTAATCATTAACTGCTGTCGTATGGGTACTTAGAAGTCCACAGGATCTTCTAGAAAAAATGAAATGAAATAAAATTTGGAAGACAAGAAAAAAAAATGTTTTGCTTGCTTTGTTGAACATAATTTATTCCTGCAATCAAATAAGTTCTAGTCCTATTGTTACAGCCAAAAATATTTCATTAATTGTAATTTTTCCAAACTACTTACCCCAATTACTATCATTACCATATTACAATAATTGTGAAGGAAAATAAAATTTTTAAAGCTTATAAAAAAATATATGTATAGAAATTATTTTTAATTTCAAAATTATTTTTTTTTTTTGACTAAAATTGAAATTAAATTCGCAAGAACGCAAGGAGAGTACTTGTGGCGCCACCCACAACCCCGATAGGCCAGAAAACGAACTATTACCTACCCTTACCTTTCACTCAGTGTGCTTCGAGATTTTAAAGGGTGAATTACGGTCCGTTAAAATTCTAAAATTTCTAAAAATCAGGCCTGATTGTTGCAATTTTTGAATAAATGATTATCGTGAAAAGTGATTTAAAAAAAAATGTGTAAAACAAAGTGCTAAAAAGTGACACAATTGGATTACTCTGGCATCGATTCAAAATATTTCATATGCTGGGGTAAGCGGAATAATTTTCCAATTCTTGATGATAGAAACTTTAGGGCCTTAGTTTTAGGATAAGTTTTTTTTTTTTATAGCAATTTGATATATTTGCATAGTCATAGAAGACAAAGATCCCAAATTGTTTCATTTTCTTTTTCTTTTCACTTAATTGTTCTCTTTGTTTGGCAACAATCTTTTGATGCTAAAAGGAAATATATTTCTTGGTCCTTAGGCTGATAAGTTTGTTGTTTTTTTTCATTTTCAATTTCCCATTGTTGAAACAATTGTTGGGTGAAATGTCTGATTGACTATTCATTTTTTCAAATTGCTATTTTGTTTTTTTTGACTTAGATCGCCAAATTGATAATTCCTTTGTAGATAATTTTCTTTAAAATTGTATAGTTTTCCAATCCTTAAAGATAGGAACTTCAGGGCTTTAATTTTAGGAAAAGTTTTTTTTTTTATAGCAATTTGATATATTTGCATAGTCAAAGAAGACAAAGATCCCGAATTGTTTCATTTTCCTTTTCTTTTCATTTAATTATTCTCTTTGTTTTGCAACAATCTTTTGATGCCAAAAAGGAAATATATTTCTTGGTCCTTAGGCTGATAAGTTTGTTGTTTTTCTTCAATTTCATTTTCCCATTGTTGAAACAATTGTTGGGTGAAATGTCTGATTGACTATTCATTTTTTCAAATTGTTATATTTTTTTTTTTCACTTAAATCGCCAAATTGATAATTCCTTTGTTGATAATTTTCTTTAAAATTGTATAGTTTTCCAATCCTTAATGATAGAAACTTTAAGGCATTACTTTTAGGAAAAGTTTTTTTTTTTTTTTTTATAGCAATTTGATATATTTGCATAGTCATAGAAGACAAAGATCCCAAATTGTTTCATTTTTTTTTTCGTTTCCATTTAATTTTTCTCTTTGTTTTGCAACAATCTTTTGATGCTAAAAGGAAATATATTTCTTGGTCCTTGAGCTGATAAGTTTGTTGTTTTTCTTCATTTTCATTTTCCCATTGTTGAAACAATTGCTGGGTGAAATGTCTGATTGACTATTCATTTTTTCAAATAGCTATATTTGTTTTTTCACTTAAATCGCCAAATTGATAATTCCTTTGTTGATAATTTTCTTTAAAATTGTATAATTTTCCAATCCCTAATGATAGAAACTTTAGGACTTTAGTTTTAGGAAAAGTTTTTTTTTTTTTTTATAGCAATTTGATATATTTGCATAGTCATAGAAGACAAAGATCCCAAATTGTTTCATTTTCTTTTTCTTTTCATTTAATTGTTCTCTTTGTTTTGCAACAATCTTCTGATGCCAAAAAGGAAATATATTTCTTGGTCCTTGGGCTGATAAGTTTGTTGTTTTTTTTCAATTTCATTTTCTCATTGTTGAAACAATTGTTGGGTGAAATGTCTGATTGACTATTCATTTTTTCAAATAGCTATATTTGTTTTTTCACTTAAATCGCCAAATTGATAATTCCTTTGTTGATAATTTTCTTTAAAATTGTATAACTTTCCAATCCTTAATGATAGAAACTTTAGGGCTTTAGTTTTAGGATAAGTTTTTTTTTTTATAGCAATTTGATATATTTGCATAGTCAAAGAAGACAAAGATCCCGAATTGTTTCATTTTCCTTTTCTTTTCATTTAATTATTCTCTTTGTTTTGCAACAATCTTTTGATGCCAAAAAGGAAATAAATTTCTTGGTCCTTGGGCTGATAAGTTTGTTGTTTTTCTTAATATTCATTTTCTCATTGTTGAAACAATTGTTGGGTGATATGTCTGATTGACTATTCATTTTTTCAAATTGTTATATTTTTTTTTTTTTCACTTAAATCGCCAAATTGATAATTCCTTTGTTGATAATTTTCTTTAAAATTGTATAGTTTTCCAATCCTTAATGATAGAAACTTTAAGGCATTAGTTTTAGGAAAAGTTTTTTTTTTTTTTTTTATAGCAATTTGATATATTTGCATAGTCATAGAAGACAAAGATCCCAAATTGTTTCATTTTTTTTTTCGTTTCCATTTAATTTTTCTCTTTGTTTTGCAACAATCTTTTGATGCTAAAAGGAAATATATTTCTTGGTCCTTGAGCTGATAAGTTTGTTGTTTTTTTTCAATTTCATTTTTCCATTGTTGAAACAATTGTTGGGTGAAATGTCTGATTGACTATTCATTTTTTCAAATTACTATATTTTTTTTTTCACTTAATTCGCCAAATTGATAATTCCTTTGTTGATAATTTTCTTAAAAATTATTAATTTTCCAATCCTTTATGATAGAGACTTTAGGGCTTTAGTTTTAGGACAAGTTTTTTTTTTTTATAGCAATTTGATATATTTGCATAGTCATAGAAGACAAAGATCCCAAATTGTTTCATTTTCTTTTTCTTTTCATTTAATTTTTCTCTTTGTTTTGCAACAATCTTTTGATGCCAAAAAGGAAATATATTTCTTGGTCCTTAGGCTGATAAGTTTGTTGTTTTTCTTCAATTTCATTTTCTCATTGTTGAAACAATTGTTGGGTGAAATGTCTGATTGACTTTTCATTTTTTCAAATTGCTATATTATTTTTTTTGCACTTATATCGCCAAATTGATAATTACTTTGTTGATAATTTTTATTAAATTTGTATAATTTTCCAATCCTTAATGATAGAAACTTTAGGGCTTTAGTTTTAGGAAAAGTTTTTTTTTTTTTTATAGCAATTTGATATATTTGCATAGTCATAGAAGACAAAGATCCCAAATTGTTTCATTTTCTTTTTCTTTCCATTTAATTTTCCTTTTGTTTTGCAACAACCTTTTGATGCCAAAAAGGAAATATATTTCTTGGTCCTTAGGCTGAAAAGTTTGTTGTTTTTCTTCATTTCGATTTTCCCATTGTTGAAACAATTGTTGGGTGAAATGTCTGATTGACTATTCCTTTTTTCAAATTGCTATATTTTTTTTTTCACTTTTAAATTGCCAAATTGATAATTCATTTGTTGGTGATTTTAAATTTTGTTCAATTATGTTAAAAAGTATGAAGTTTTCTTTAGCGTATGTTAGATTTCCCTTTTTTTATAAATGTTATTTGTGAATGTGAAGTTATATGGAAACTGTTGCCAATTTAAAAGAATAAATCAATGTTTGTTTTTCAAAATATTATACCTAGTTTGATCTTAACAGTTTCCATATTTGTGGATTAGGCCTACAGGGGATACCACGTGAAAAAAAACGCGCCTAGTACTCTACCTCTAAGGTGGTGAGGAAAGGAGTACATACCAAGAATAATTGTTTTAAAAAATTCTTATTTGTTGTAACATTATTGGGAAAAGAATTAGCCTGTAAAAAGAAAACTTTCATCTTTAATGCTTCGTCAAATCATCGTCTTCCAGAACAGGAGAGTAGATGGATGTAATTATAATTAAATCTTCGGATGGAAAAATTATTAAAAGCTGAGCTTTTCAATCTTCATTGGTTGGTGGCTCCCTTCATCAGATTGTATTCTTAATTTTTCACTGTCTTGAGAAATTGGAAAATTTTACATTTTAAAAGTAATTATCCTTTTTACAGTGGAAAATTAAATATTTATAAAGGCAAATTTTACCAGAACTTTTAAGTTTGTGGCGTTGCCTATGTAAGGAAATGTGAATTTTTTTTTGGGCCGTAAAATTTTTTGGGCCCTTCTTAACATAATTCTTAATGAGATACTATGTACTAAAGTATTCAAAATTGGAAAATCGAAATCAAAAACTAAAGATATATGTTGTAATTAGAGATCCTAAAAATGTTCCATTTGCACCTTGATAGTATATTATAAATTTGCTGAAGGTCAATTGAATGATATTTTTCCTGATTTACGATAAGTTGGGTTTTTAGTAAAAAAGTCAAAAGTTTTTATTACGTTAGTTTGGAGATTTGTCTACATGTTTTTGATTTTAATTGAAAAAAAATTACATAAATTTCGTACTCAAGAAGCGTCCAATAGCACCAATTTCTACGCAAAATTCTTTTACTATTTATTGCCAAATTATTATTTCTTATTATATATTAAT
This sequence comes from Sisyra terminalis, assembly GCA_958496175.1. Taxonomy (NCBI): domain Eukaryota; kingdom Metazoa; phylum Arthropoda; class Insecta; order Neuroptera; family Sisyridae; genus Sisyra; species Sisyra terminalis. The sequence goes on along the minus strand of OY292278.1, from coordinate 50,258,722 downwards.
GTTTCACATTATTGTTAGCATTGACATTGTTATTATAGACTATTATTATTATTCTTATTGCTACTGTTGATTATTTTTGATTGTTGTTATTGATATAAGAATTACTATTATTGCTATTGTTGCTATTGATTGTTAAAAATCTTTGTACTTATACAGCACTAATCTACTGGGACTAGAGCTTACATGTGATTGTCTATGGATTGAATGCACTTATGCAACCCTATGCAGATTAGGGTGATTTTTTTTTTGGTCCCATCGTGAAATTTTGTTGAAAATACCAAAACAAAAAATTCTCTGAAAGTTTGAGCCCTTAATATTAATTTTAAGCCCCCGACCAAGACGTGTAAAGATTTACCATTGAAAATACACGGAAACTCTGATTTTTTATTTTTAAATTTCTATATCTCTGTGGCATTTCATGAGATCGCTTTTACCGAAGATGATTTTTTCTCAGAATTAAACGCTCTACAAAAGTGCCCATTGCGACAAAGTCGTAACTCACACCGGTGAGGTAGTACGGGCCACTGAACCTGATTTTTCCATAAAATTCGCGTTTTTTTTTGCATTTATCTCGTAAATAACAAGAGCTACGGAAAAATTATAAATTAAAAAACTTGTAGAGAATTTGATTTCCTACAAAAAAGGTCCTGTAGATCAAATCGCTAAGATCAATATTAAACGAGATATTAAGCCTTGAATTGATTTTTCTGTGAAATTTTTGCCGATCATTGATTTAAAGTTTAAATGCATTGTAGATTGTGCAATTTATTTGAAAATAAAAAAAACATCTTCTAAGGTTTTGATAGTAAAAAATGTTTTATGGACTTAGAAAACTAGTTTTTAGAAGGTGGAGTAATCGTAATTTTAGTAGGACAAGTAATTAGTGCAAGAATCACTGTATAAAGTTTTAGTGAATTAGTTTGGTAATTATTCTATAAAATTGTAGTTCCTTTTTTTTAGTGAAATACTACAATTTAAATAGCTAAAAACTTTGAAGATTTATTATGGAAAATTTCATACATCTCTTGAGTTTAATGATTCTTTTCTAAATGATTGTCAGTAAATTTTACTTTTTAAAGTTAATAAATTTTAAATTAAATCATTTTTCTATAGTTTGGTAAAAATTTTTTTTTTAAATTGCTATTTTTTGTTGCCATAAGTATCTGGTAATGAATTGCTATGTCGATTGGTTAAGTAAATTATTTTTTGTAAAATAATTACCAAATAAAATGCCACAAAAAACTTTAAGTTATTTAGTTTGATTGTTAGTTTCTAGATTATTAAAGAAAATTGATAAATTAGTAAAAATAATTGCTTTAAAAGGTTTTTTTTACGTTACTTTGGACATTTGTCTACGATTATCAATTTCTGTGCAAAATTTATGAAAAACAGGATTTTGGCAGGAGGTTTGGAATAAAAAATTGTCTTGGGGGGTTAAAAAAGGACTTGAGCCGTAATATTAATAAAAGGGAACGATCTAAACCTAAGTATAATCATTGACATTAATAAATAAATCTTTATAAGAGGTATATGCAACCAAACATGCATATGTACAAGTGGTTGCCTATACTACACACACACTATACTATACTATACCACACAACCTACTGGTTCAAATTCTTAAAAAAATTGAAGAAAATGTTGGTTAATTTAGCAAATGTAAGGATTGTAGTTTTTTTTAGTGAAATTCTACAATTTAAATGATAAAAAACCATGAAGATTTATTATGGAAAATTTCATACACCTGTTAAACTTAAAGATTCTTTTCTAAATAATTGACGGAAAATTTTACTTTTTAAAGTTAATACTTCTTAAATTCAATCATTTTTCTATAGTTTGGTCACATTTTTTTTTAAATAGCTATTTTTTCTTGCCATAAGTATCTGGTAATAAATTGCCTCGACGATTGGTTAAATAAATGATTTTTTGTAAAATAATTACCAAATAAAATGCCACAAAAAGCATTTAGATTGTTAAAGATTTAGATTGTTAAAGAAAATTGATTAATTAGTAAAAATAATTGCTTTAAAAGATTATTTTTACGTTAGTTTGAACATTTGTCTACGATTATCAATTTCTATGCAAAATTTATGAAAAACAGGATTTTGACGGGAGGCTTGGTATTAAATATTGTCTTGGGGTGTTAAAAAAGGACTTGAGCTGTAATATTAATAAAAGGGAACGATTTAAACCTATAACAATTAAAATATTTGCAAATAATCATTGACATTAAGAATCAAGGTTTGTAAATTACACAGGTTGCTCCATTAGAAAAAAAAAATGACGTCAAACGAAGAATTTTGAAATTGATCAGTCTGAAGATATGTACGAATTTCTTCTGGATACGTCACGTAGCCACCATGAGGCCACCTGTGTATTTTATAAACCTTGATTAAGAAATTAATCTTTTATAAAAGGTATATGCAACCCAACACACATATGCATAAGTGGTTGCCTATACTATCAACACAACCTACTGGTTCAAATTCTTAAAAAAATAGGAGAAAATGTTGGCTAATTTAGCAAATATATTATTCATACAAGAAGTCAAACAAGTAATTGTAAATACAATTTGAGATACTCTGATTTCGAGTTAAAAAAACCTACTTCTGCTCTCACGGTTTAAGTTATTATTTAATCTTCCAAGGAAATGACCTGAAATATTTCAGACCCAAATCTCATAATAAATAACGCCCAAACAATAGTCGCAATATTTCCGTCGCCTATTTGGGTGAATTCAATTTACATGCATTTAATTAAAAAAAAAAAACGCAATTCTTTACGTGTACCAATCGTGGGTTGATAGTTTATGGGAAAAACTGGCTTGCAATTTACAGAAATTGAAATATTTCGTGTGATTGACCGAATCGATATCTATAATGAGATCTCAAGGATTAAATTCAGTTGACAAGCCTAAAGTGAAAAAAAAAACACCATTGTTAAGACACAAAGGAATTTGTCGTTTGAACGTTAAAACCAGCCCAAAATTTAAAAGTCAAATCCATTTAGGTTTGTGTCCCAATTGGACATGTAAATATCAATTTTACAATACATATGTATATATAGTTACCAATCTACATACAAGAGGCCAGAAATGATTTAATCGTTGGTATTTGCAGATAATAAACAAAGTGTTACGTGAACTTTAAAATAAACTTTATGCGTGGTTCCTTCAACTGCAATGCATCACCCAACCGACGGTTTAATCCACTTGTCAACCTTGGTATATTGTACAAAATAATTCCAAACACTAAACTAGTGATCTTTATTTATCTTAAATATAATACCCAAAAACCACGCCCAAATCATATCTTTTTTTCTCGAATATGTGCCGAATATGTGTATTAATTAAGACAAAATTTTCACGATGAATATCCAATTATGCAATCGTACGACAAAAACGAAAAATAAACGGACAGTCTTTTGATTGATGGTATAGACTAGTTCCAACAAAAACTAGTACTGGAATTTAAATGAAGCTAATTTTGTGAAAATGGAAGGCTAAAAGTTGACCAAAAAACTAGTTTATATTTATAATGGATCGTAGACTTTATAAAGTTGTTTTATTTTACGAGGAAAACAAAGAATTTAATGTTTGTCACTCGATAAAGGGTATAAGTTTATTTATAACTAGCTGATACCCGCGACTTCGTCTGCGTAACGTAGGTGCAGATTATATTTTCTTTTTAAATACGAATGATTATGTATGATTATGTTTACGAAAAACATAATCATACCTGAAAACACTATTTTGTCAACTTTAAAAAGACACATTTAATATACTGTCGCTAAGAATAAAATAGTTGAATGTAATCATCAATTAAACTTCAAAAAATATTTATAAATATCTAAATAGAATAAGTCTATTGCGTATACCTACGGTAGGTATACCAACAGTGAACCAATTAATCCGTAAATCAATCACCATCTATACATAAATAAAAACTATCGTTAAGTTCAATAAAATCCGTCATAATTATGACTTAAAACAGTCAAAAGTTATCAAAACACTCGCCTGGATATTTAGAATATTAATAGAAATCCCATTTTATTGTCTCAATTTTTACACTACTGAAATGTACAAAACTACGGCGAAATTAAAATTTGTTCAAATGCACGAAACCCAGTTCCTCCATGATCAAGTATAACCATTGTGTATTTATGCACTTATTATTAAAATATCTGAATTTCAACAATATAGTTAAACCATTTTCTTTCAGTTCGAATTTCTCGCTATTCGATAGTCGCTCATTAATATATTTATTTGTGATTACGTATATCGGATTTTCAGGTTTACAATATGTGAAAGCCAAAAAACGTAATGCTCACTTATGAAATTAACATTTTACATATATATATATATATATATATATATATATATATACAATAGGCACTTTTGTAGAGCATACAATTGTAAAAAAATCCCGACTTTGAGCGAGGCGATACCATAAAATGACGCTGAGCTATAAAAATTTAAAAAAAAAAAAATCAAAGTTAACGTGTATTTTAAATGGAAAATATTCACACGCTGTGAGCGAGTACTTAATATAAATATTAAGAGCTCAAATATTCAGGGAATTTTATTTGGAGTATTTTCAATAAAATTTCGGCATGGAAGCAAAAAAAAAATAGCCCGGACACGGAAAAATGGGTTGCTAGACACCTTAAAAAAATTCTCACCAAGTATGAGCTCTTAATTTTAATAGGAAGATCCTCCGCATCGCAGTTTTGTATTTTTTTCTCAGTCCAATAGAAAAAAATTCATACCTCATCATTTATCGATTATACAGAAAAATGTTTTGAAAGAATTTTTTAGATTTAATGCTCTACAAAAAATGTTTCTTATATTTTTTCCCTAAGCCTCACCATTTGAAAGATATTAAGGTTTTAATTTTGATTAATTTATGACAAATTTCATTTTTGTTTATGAATTTTATAACTCGACAATAAATTACTCTTATACAATGCGCAATACAAATATTTGTTGGAAATTAACTGCTCTATAAAAATGGTTTCTAATGTTTTGGCGGTTAAATTAACCCTTCAAAAGATATTCACTATCAAACTTTAATGTGTTATTTAAAATGCTGTAGCTTAATGATATAACAAAAACAGAAACTTATTATTAATTAATTATTTATTTATTAATTACACTTATTAAATTCAAAATTTCGATTGTTTATTAACTCTACATTTTCTCATACAAACTTAATCGCCCCCTTTTACTCTTTTAGGGTAGAAATTTTCAAAAAAAAAATTCTTATCACATGCCAACTTCTTGAAAGGAATACATCGAATATTAAAATTTCATCAGTCAGAGGGGATATATAATTACACGATTTTATGTATGCTCGGTTTTAAAAACTTATTTACTTGAAGTGTTATTACTATTATTATTATTACTACTACTACTATTACTTTTTTTCCTTATTTTGTGTGTGTTAATATGTCCTTATTGAGCAACTCTAAGGGTCTATTTACAACAATTTTGTAAATAAAAAAATAAAAAATAAAGTTTACTGTAAGATTCGAACCCACATCTTTATAATAAGGAGCCTCAGAATGTTAGATACGTAAGCCATTACGCTTTTTACAACAACTATGTGTTTTATATATATAAAGGTTTATATTTCAAAGAGGCTATTTCTTAAAATTTAAATTGAATTTACTGTGCTTTTTGTTGGTTCAACTAAAAATATTTATACAGATTATTTTCTAACTTTAAATTACCTTTCCAATGATATATAACTCACCTATCTAGTGTAAAAATTTCTGTTTTCATCCCTAGGGAATACCTTTCCTTATTATTTTTTTTGAATGATAAGTAACCTATAGTCTGTGATTAATTGTGTTGTATCTAAATACCAAATTGCATTAAATTCGGTTGTTCCGTTCTTTAGTTAAATCGGGACACACAGACAGACAGACAGATAAAAATTTTAAAAATGTTAAATTGGGAATAAGAGCCTCTTGAAACAAATATTTACCCTAAAATTGGGTTCAAAATCGAAATGTACAGACAGACGTAAGCATTTTATATATTAGTATAGATGATGTCTGTACTTTTTCCAATGTAAAACTTATCAAATCATGAAAAATTAAATTTTTCCAAAGTTCCCTTACTTTTCTCTTGACCCAATGAAATTCCCTGACCGTTGATTAAGTTTACTTAGACAACTTAGCCAATTTATGCAATATTTTTTTCAATCTTTTTAATAATACCTTTAGTTCATAATACTAAGAAGCTAACTAAAAAAAATCAAAGTGTAAATGGTCAAAAATTATGTTCGAAAACATATTATACCGTAATGATTGCAACCTGTACAAGTTAAAGCCACTTTTTGTAACGATTACCATTTAAAAATAAATACTCTACGTATACTTCTTGCGGCTAAAGATCCGCACTGAAATGAAAACGGTAGTCCAATTGATCGAAACTTGATCTTGTTTTTTTTTTGGCTGACATGCTTTTCGCTTTTCAATTCTTCCATTTATTACCACAACGATGTTATCCAATGTGTCCTCATTTCGAAGATCAATACACACGTAAAACATTTAAAGACGATTTTACTCATCTCTCGCATATTATCTTCACTTTCTCGACCAGTGATTTATGCATCAACTGGACCCACAACCTGCAAAAAATTGCATACAAACCAACAACGATTCATTATAATTACGCGATTTGTTTCACTTTCCGCTTGAAATAAATGTCGAGGAATTTTTATGAGACAATATATTTGTCTTCACCGAATGAATACATCCGATAAATTATCGACAACATAGGCGTTTCGATTTTGATTGACAAAGGTGTGTCCAATTGCTGGTCAATATCGTAAATCATATTTCGAATAATTAAATCGGAAAAAAAAGTTTCTAAAAACTAATCATCAAAATATTATGTCTTATTTCACTTAAAATATATATTAGACTGACTAAAAAAAAATGTTTTTTTTTTCTTAATTATATTGAAAATATTGTTGGGAATCACAAAAAAAAATCTGTGAAAGTTTAAGCTCTAAATATTAATATTAAGAGGTAATATTAATATTAACGGTTTTAATATGTTGGAGTAATCCATAGGAGTTTACTCCGATTTGATCTCACCAAATTTAGGCCTATAACTTCTTATCATGAAAAAATGATTTGGGTTAACTCCCCTTCTTTTATTCTTTCGATAGTCCAAGCGGATCCCTTATTTATCCGCCATTAAAGTTCTATTTAAAAAAAATAATATCCTTTTCCATTTGAAACAATTTTTTGCAAGTGAATAAACGATTCTCGACATCTTTTAGCTTGAGCTCCCAGTTTCCTTAATGTTGCACTAAATCCATAGCTTTCAGGTGGCTTAAAACCACTTGTTGATTCATTTTTAAGATTTCCATGAACTTTTCTTAAATTTTTGATAATTCTTGATCCAATAACTCCTTCAACTCAGCATCTTCAAATGTAACTGGTCTATTTTCACGTTCCTAGTACCATGTACTATGTTTCTAGTACCAAAATTACCACTTTTAAAACACCAGAACCAAAATTAACATATCTTCATTGATGAAACATGTTTCTCACATGCATTACACAACAATTGATGATTTTTTTTCTTAATTATATCGAAAATATTATTGGAAATGACAAAAAAAAAATCCTGTGAAAGTTTAAGCTCTTAATATTAATATTAAGAGGTGCCGCATCGCAAATTTCGATTTTCCTTTTAAAAAGCACGGGAACAATATTATCTTGCACTTTGAAATTTTATAGCTCACGTTGATGACAATATTTCTGAATGACCAAGGTATATTCTTGTAGAAAATTGAACGATCTACAAAAAAGATCTATTCAAAAGTTTTTGATATATTTATTCCTTCAAAAGTTATTCGAGGACAAAGTTGAACTAAACAGAATTTTTTATATATTTTCAATTTTTTGACGCAACCATCAATTTTATGAGAAAATTTTTAGGACATTTTTTGTAGAGCACTTTTTTCCTATAACTTATCTCTATGAAAGTTTATGATATTTTTCACAGGTCCTAAGTTATTTAATTAAAATAAAAAAAATAATTTTTATGTTAAAAATATAATAATTCAGGGAATTTTCAGTTTAATGCAAATAACTTAGGACCTGGGAAAAACGTTAAAAACTTTTATAAAGATAAGTTATAGGAAAAAAAGTGCTCTACAAAAAATGCCCTAAAAATTTTTCTCACAAAAATGGCGGTTGCGTCAAAAAATTGAAAAAATATTAAAATTTTTCTTTAGTTCAACTTTGTCCTCGAATTACTTTTGAAGAAATAATTATATCAAAAACTTGTACGAGACCTTTTTTGTAGATCGTTCAATTTTCTACAAGAATATACCTTGATCATTCCGAAATATTGTCACCAACGTGAGCCTATAAAATTTCAAAGTGCAAGAGAATATTGTTCCCATGTTATTTAAATGGAAAACCGAAATTTGCGATGCGGCACCTCTTAATATTTAATATTAAGAGTTTAAACTTTCACAGAGTTTTATTTTTGTCATTCCCACAATATTTTCGATATAATTAAGAAAAAAAATCATCTTTTTTTTGAATCAGTCTAATATATATAATTTAGGGTGATTTTATTTTGGTCCCATCGTGAAATTTTGTTGGAAATACCAAAAAAAAAATTCTCTGAAAGTTTGAGCTCTTAATATTAATTTTAAGTTCTCGATCAAGGCTTGTAAAGATTTCCCATTGAAAATACACGGAAACTCTGATTTTTTATTTTTAAATTTCTATATCTCAGCGGCATTTCATGGGATCGCTTTTACCGAAGATGTTTTTTTTTCAGAATTAAACGCTCTACAAAAGTGCCCATTGCGACAAAGTCGTAACTCACACCGGTGAGGTAGTATGGGCCACTGAACCTGATTTTTCCATAAAATTCAAGGCTTAATATTTCGTTTAATATTGATCTTCGCGATTTGGTCTACAAGAACTTTTTTGTAGGAAATCAAATTCTCTACAAGTATTTCATTTATAATTTTTCCGTAGCTCTTGTTATTTACGAGATAAATGCAAAAAAAACGCGAATTTTATGGAAAAATCAGGTTCAGTGGCCCATACTACCTCACCGGTGTGAGTTACGACTTTGTCGCAATGGGCACTTTTGTAGAGCGTTTAATTCTGAAAAAAAAACATCTTCGGTAAAAGCGATCCCATGAAATGCCGCTGAGATATAGAAATTTAAAAATACGAAATCAGAGTTTCGTATTTTCAATGGGAAATCTTTACACGTCTTGGTCGAGGACTTAAAATTAATATTAAGGGCTCAAACTTTCAGAGAATTTTTTTTTTTGTATTTCCAACAAAATTTCACGATGGGACCAAAAGAAGTAAAAAAAAAAATCACCCTAATATATATATATATATATATATATATATAATATAAGTAAATCGAGGAAAAATCTGGAATTTTAAATTTTCATGTTTTGCCTTCATTTCTTAATTAGAAAATTTTGAAATTGTCTTATCTGATCAATTTGAGTCTTTGTTCTTTTGCACGTAATGAAAAGCCATAAATAACGCCGGTAATATCTTTTAAGTATTAGATAATTATCATTAAATTAAACTAAGTTAGGTTTCGGTTTTTTTTTTCGTTTGAAATATGGTTCAAGCCTCTTTATTGCCGGTGTTAACACCATTCTTATCTTGTTAGAGACTTAATTTCATCAAATGTCGGTGAAAAACGTTGAATCTGTGACTAATTAATATGTTTTACGTGATTTAATATCCAAGGAATTTTTGTTTATAAAGGTCTCGAGTTTGACTAAATACTTGTACTATTTTTCAAAGGATTAATTTTTGATTTGGTAGTAGGGATAGTTAAAATTTAGAAGTTATTGGAAATATCGATTAAATATTGGTATTCTTCACAGAAAAATGAGGCCACAAAGGGTATTCTAAATAAAATTCAGCTGAAATCTAAAAATTGAAATCAAGCTTTACTAACGTTGATTGAATATTATAAGAACTGTTAAGCTAAGGAATTTAAACAAATTTCTTTAAACAAAAATTTAAATAAGATTCTTTTAAACTTTGTTCTTACTACAAATTCATTTCATGTCTCATGTCTAAACTTATGAATAGGTTTTCTTCAGTTTACTTTTCTTTGATTCGTTAAGGTCCTTCATTGTACAAAATGAAACTTTTGTTGGTTTTTATGTTGTATTTTCTAAATTAATGGTTTTCAGAATGATATCTGCCCTTAAAATTATTGTTAAATGTTATAAAGGAAAAATAATTCCTCGACAATTCTTTCTTTGAAAGTAGCAAATCAGAATAAGGATTCTGAGTTCTGAAATCATCTTTGGAGTTTTATGCGGACAAATATTTTTACATTTGAACCAGAGTAGGTAAATATAGTTAAATATATAGTAAATATAGTAGGTAAATATAGTGTAATAGAATTAACAATCATATAAAATAAATGTTTGTTTATCAATTCAAGTACAACATTAACTTAAATTCCTATATATAAATCTAAATATATTTTCTAAGCCATCAAAAAAGTGGTTTTAAAATCCGCCCGACTAACAATCCTTATCTCTTGAATCAAACATTGACATTATCCATTTAAATTCTCAATGGAATTGACCAACAAAAAACCCAAAAACTATTTCATTTTTTTTTTCTTAAATTTATTATTATTATATTAAATGATATTATAAAGGTGAAGGTCCATTTCCAAATAAACGCCAACAAAAAAAAAGAAACCCTGATTGTTTATTATTTTTTTTTCCATTTAAGATATTCACAATATCTATTCTTAACGTAAAAAAAAATCAACTCGATCAATGCTCAAATCGTATCGGATTTGGCTTTCAAGCCAAAAGGTCGCTGGTTATTCTGCCGGCAGGTCTTAGTAAAATAATTGGCGTCACGTGTTTCTTCAGTATTCTTCCAGTGGCAAAATACGGTCCTGCAATTGGAGAAAAAAAAAGTTATTAAAAACTGATTTATTTGAGATACCTATGTTGGATTCTAAAGACTTCCGTCATTTTTTTTTTCTTCTTTCAGTCTAATACTTGGAAGTGCGTTGCATGGAAGTGCATTCGATGCAGTTGCATCAAATACTGGTTTTCTCATTTCCTACTTTTACAATTTGTAGAATATCTGTAGTTCATTATCATTATCATCATATAGCTTCAATCAGTGGTCACGAATTTCAAAAACAAATATATAATTTTCTTAAGCAAACCTTTTACATTAGTATTTTCCTATTACCGTTTGAGAAAATTAAATCATTTTTCCACGTGTTTTTTTTTAAATTAAAAACAAATAACTTATAATTTGATTTTTTCATAAAGTAAAACTTATAATTAGCTCTTTGGCTTGTAACTCTATAGGTTTACTTTAAGTCAAGGATAAAATATGAGAGTATTTGCTCTCATGATGAAATTATTTCTTCAGATGCGTTGGTAATTTGAATATCAAAGAATATGAAGAAGAAAAAAAAAACTTAAATTGACTGCATTGGGCAATGTTTGATAGATAAAAGAATTCGATCTTCAGATCTAGGAGATTGAAATAGATTTGCTTGGTAATTATAATAATAAATCAACACTTTTAAATCTCATTAGCAGCTGGATATAAGTTTATATGAGTACGGACTGCAATTTAGAATTGTTATTGCCCAATAACTTATTTTATCATAAAATTCATTCAATTTTACGGAAGATAATTGGTTTATACCAATCTATGGTAAATAGATAAAAGCTCTAAGCTCAAAATACCTAAAGTACCAAATTTACATAGTTCCTATTTTTAAAAGGGCCAGTCCAATTCAGTCGGTCCAGCACTGGTCGCTTGAATATTTTTTTTTAATTCTGTTTTTTTTTTGCTGTCACCCCAACATGTTGGTAGTCTAAATTCATCATTATTTTAATTTTATTGTTTTTAGTTTTCCAGTGGTGCCCATATTAGTTTTACTAGCCGCAGATATTTTCACACTTTTAAGGGTTTGCGGAAACTTGATTATCTCAGGCCCTATTTGTCCTATCAAAATGAAACTAAAAGCAGTGTGTTCATAAAAATATAAGCTATAAGGTTGTAACAAGGCATTTTCACCTAAATGTAATTCTAAGGGGTGAAATTTCAGCCTAAATTTGTAGCTCTCATTTGTAAAAACCCCAAATTTCACGGAAAGATTGTGAAGGAAGGGAAAGAATCTTCACGTTAATTTTTTTTTACAAACAATTAGGTACTAGTTGTATTCAAAAACAAAATTTGAAGTCTGAGACTTTAAGCCTTTTTAAAATAAAAAATAATAAAATTTGGAAATTTTCAAAATTTGCAATTTTCTGAGCTCAATATCTCTGACGGGGGACCAGATAAAAATCTGAAATATCACTACATCATCAACTAATCTTGGCGTTCGAAAAAGAGCTAAGAGATCTCTTAACATAGTTAAAGAATTTCAAATACAATTTTTCTTTGAACAATCGGATATAATGTATAATTTACTTTTGTGTATATTAAAATGATTATTTCCAAAAAAAAATTGACACAATTTTTTATTGATTTATTGTGCTAAGACGAGCAAATATTGTTAAAAATTTTTATCTTCAAAAGTTTCCAGTAGTACACTTTGGTAACATTTTTTTACAACAAAATCTGTATTTACCAAAATATAAGTTTCGGTAACTTTCTTTATAGTTTTGTGATCTTTATCGTGTGTGTAGGCTTGTCAAAAAGGACCCATTTATACATTATTAGCTCTCAGGAAGAAATATATGTTTTAAATTTAAGATATGAATAACAGTTAGGCCAGAGTATATGTTGTTTTGTGTAAAATGCCCTTTTTGCCAAGTATATGTCACATATTAAATGGTTAAATACATTATAGTCACCTACTGAAGTATGCATTATTTTGACATTTTGTGCTTGCAATACCTCTGCTCCTAGTCAAATCTCAAACTCCAAATTTTAGGCAAACCTAATTGGTTGTAAAAAAAGTTTTAACGTGAAGACTCTTTCCTTTCGTTCACAATCTTTCCGTGAAAATTGGAGTTTTTACAAATAAGAGCTAAGACTTTAGGCTGAAATTTTATCCCTTAGAATTACATTTAGGTAAAAACGTCTTATTAAACTTTATAGTTTATATTTTCATGTACACACTGCTTTTAGTTTCATTTTGATAGGACAAATAGGGCCTGAGATAATCAAGTTTCCGCAAATTTTTAAAAGTGCGAAAATGTCTGCGCCTAGTAAAACTAATATGGCTACCATCGGAAAACTAAAAACAATAAAATTAAATTAATGATGAATTTGAATTACCGACATGTTGGGGTGATAGCACACAAAAAAATATTTTTTTTAAGATGATCGAGCAATCATTTCATTTATTTTTGGACTGACCCAAAAGCAATTTTATGGGAAACATGTTTTTCCAATGAATTTCCTTATTACTCAGTCCCAAAGGCTAACAATTTCAAGTTCACTTTGCCTCAATTTTGATAAGAATTTGTGCATGGAACGACGTATGTAATAATAAACGTATGTATATTAGGGTGGGCCAAAAAAAATCGATTACTTTTTTTTTTATAAGTGACACGGAAAAATGGGTTCCTAGACACTTTAAAAAATTTCTCATCAAGTATGAGCTCTTAATTTTTATAGGAAGATCCTCCGCGTCGCAGTTTTGTATTTTTTTCTCAGTCCAATAGAAAAAAATTCATACCTCATCATTTATCGATTGTACAGAAAAATGTTGTGAAAGAATTTTTTAGGAAATTTAATGCTCTACAAAAAAGGTATTCTATATTTTTTTCGTAAGCCTCACCATTTGAAAGAAATAAAGAATTTAATTTTGATTATTTAAAGACAAATTTCATTTTTGTTTATGAATTTTATAACTCGACAATAAATTATTCTTATACAATGCGCAATACAAATTTTTGTTGGAAATTAACTGTTCTATAAAAATGATGTTTAATGTTTTGGCGATTAAATTAACCCTTCCAAAGTTATTCATCATCAAACTTTCATGTGTACGGATTTTTAATTGCAAGTTGTCAAAGAGCATCGAAAAAAATACCCAACTTGAAACAATAACTTGTTTGAAAATTGAAATAAAAAACTTTTTTATAACTAATTGGACATTGTTTTTCTTTAATATTGAAATATATCATAATATATGTATAATGAAAACTTTACTTTTTTCATTAATAAATATTTAACCAAGCGATAAATAATGTACAATTTATTTTTTTTTAAATGGAGACAAATATACTTAAGCATAAAAAAAAACTTGAAAAATATTTTGAAGTTTCTCAGTTGATAAAAACTAAAACTTGTGTCAATTTTCTCAAAAATTATAAACTAAGTTGAAATTATTCGAATACCTCATCAAAAACTTTTAACACCCGTACACATGAAAGTTTGATGATGAATATCTTTTGGAGGGTTAATTTAATCACCAAAACATAACAAACCATTTTTGGAGAGCAGTTAATTTCCAACAAAATTTGTATTGCGCATTGTATAAGAGTCATTTATTGTCGAGTTATAAAATTCTTAAACAAAAATGAAATTTGTCTTAAAATAATCAAAATTAAATCCTTAATATCTTTCAAATGGTGAGGCTTACGGAAAAAATATAGAATACCTTTTTTGTAGAGCATTAAATTTTCTAAAAAATTCTTTCAGAACATTTTTCTGTACAATCGATAAATGATGAGGTATGAATTTTTTTCTATTGGACTGAGAAAAAAATACATAACTGCGATGCGGAGGATCTTCCTATTAAAATTAAGAGCTCATACTTGGTGAGAATTTTTTTAAGGTGTCTAGCAACCCATTTTTCCGCATCACTTGTAAAAAAAATAATCGATTTTTTTGACCCACACTAATGTATATCTTTTTCGGAATGATTGAAAATCTATACGAGTTGTTTTCTTTGAAAGTGATATAACTTCATTTTCCACAGGACTTAGTTAAAAGTAAGCAATTCGCTGAGCTTTTGAAGTATTGAAGCTTTCAATTTACCATTTTACTATATATTTGTAATGTACCTGAAATGTTAAAGAATTAGTTATGGTAAGAAAACTTTTTTAAAGAATTATTTAAGTAAAATATTTTTGAACACACCTGGACGTTTTCGTTTTACATAGGCGCGATATCCTTTGATTCCATCCACTTCATAGTAGACAGTACGAATTTTTCCATCAGGATCCAGCATACTATAGGCACCTTTTACGAAATCACCGATGCGATTTTCCCAGTGGTCGTTAAAAACACCTGAAGGAGCGTCTTCCACTGAATATCTGAAGTTGTAGGAAACCTTAAAAAACCAAAAAAAAGTATCTGAACCATGAAAGGATTATAGGATTTAGTAAAAATTAATGATAAGATGAAAAAAAATGAAGAAATTTATAATCTTACTGGATCTTAAAATTAATGCAGGGGGGGGAGAAAATGGCTGGCAAATTTTTATTCCCAAGTACTCATATAACTTTTAGAACAAGGATATGTTAATCTGGAATACTCTTCAGAACAAAAAATGCCATAATTTATTAAATATTTCCGGACATAAACGTTTCTTTTCAACAAAACATTTCCTCATTTTTTTCCGTTATGAACTGAGCAAAAAAAAACCAAAAAACAAAAACAAAACAAGACCATAAAGGTAAACAAGATGAATGAATAATTTATCATCGATTTTCTTAAAGTCTTCGACCAAATTAGCAATTGTTAAGCGACTTTAACAATACAACCAATTACATTCCACGCCAATATGTTACAAAAGTCATCACTAATCGTTCACTTCACCAATTTTTTTTCGCCTCCAATTAATCATTCAATTGTTTGACTCGAAATTTTTCACCACGCCAACTCGATCGAATGGAAAGTAAAAATAATTCTCAACGATTCCGATTTTACCGAACAAATCGATACGAATTCTTCGATTGCCTCAACGCAAATTTTCTAAATTACAAATAAATAATAATCACTTAAAATTATTTGGCCTTTCGCGAATTTCCTAGAAAGTTAATGTAGGTATACCCAAAACAAATCCATGAAAATAATTAATTTCTGATTCATTTTTAATTAAAAGCATTTGACGATAGATTTTTTCCAGTTGAAATCGTTGATTTTCATTAGATATAATGTAAATGATTATGATTTCTCCTACGATTTTTATTCATAAAGGAAATGATCGATAGATTTAATTTACGACCATTTTTATGTAATAAATGCGATGGAAAATGATTGACGTTGGTCGGTGGTGCCGGTAAAATTTCTGGTGACCGTTTTTTTCCTTGAAATCCAGCATAAAAGTTTTTTTTTTTGTATTAGCAATTCTCGCTTTTCTCGATACATTCGAAAAGTGTCGTGTATTTGATATAATTATCAGTGAGAAATGTAATTAATCTTCATTAATGATCTTTTAAGAGCACCCGCGAGTAATGCAAGGAAAGTTTGATATTTTTTTTTCTGTCATGTGATTGAGACAACATTTTTTCCATAAACATGAGCAATTTTACGATGTAAGATTTACGTACGCCAGGCAAAGATTCGATCGAACAGTTTCTTTTCTTGATTTATCTTCGAATACGTCACATTATATAATTGCAGCGTTGGAGAGATGAATGCAAGACTAGACCAGTTCCTGCACTCGCCATATATCTGTAATGTGCATATGTGATAGATTTATGGAAAAATGGAGATAAATGCATTGGAAAAATTGTAATAAATCGAAGCGAAGATAATTGAGCTTAAATTTCTGTGGATAGGCGAGAGTGGAACGACTGGTTTGCGCTTCCAGAGAATAAGCGTTTTCCTCTATTGTTACATGAAATGCAATTAAAGTTGTTTGTTGCATGTACCTTCGGCTTAAATCAATTAAAAATAATTTGATTGTTACGTGTTTGAAATATTTCATCTCTTGATGGAATTTCCATTTGTCTTGCTTGAAGAGGAATTATTTCTAGAGCATACAAGACCTGGTCGTCTTATATAACACTTTTTTTTCTTGAGTTTCTTCAGATTTTGTTTTTTTACACAAATAATATGGAATTTCGCTATATTTTGCTTACAAATCACTGATATTACAAATATTTTTTTTCTTGCATCCCATTAAAATATACGTTTAAAGTGTATCAAATTTTGGAGGAAAATAAAAGCTCTAAAAGCTTAAGTACTTAGACATAGAGTTACCAATTCTAAATTTCAGAAAGTCTGGAGATCTTATGCCTTAATCCGGAGAGATGCATTTAATAAAAAGAAGAAGATATATTTAGAAGAAAAAGTGTTCAAAATAAAAACAAAAAATCCTTTTTTTTTGTATAAACTCGAGTCTGGAGAAAGCTTAATTTTTCAGGAGTCTCCGGATTAAAACTGGAGAGTTGATAATTCTACTTAGACAATTTCCAGTGACAAAGTGATCACCCAAATTTAATGCAGAACTTCTGGTTGATTTATATGTCTACACTAATTCCAAGAAGCCAATAATTTAAATATTTCTTTTCTTGAATCCTATGAAAATATACGTTTAAAGTATATCAAATTTTAGAGGAAATTAAAGCTCTAATAGCTGCAGTACTTAGGAAAATTCCAGACACAAAGTTGAAAACTCCAATTTTTTTGTTTATTCAAGATCGTCCAAATATTTAAGGCAAAATTTCTGGTTGCTTTATATCTGCACTAATTCCAAAAAGCCTTTGTAGATTTCCGTCGATATTAGTTTCGCTAAATCCTTTTGAACATCGAAAATAGTTTTTGAAAAGACAATGGAAACGGCTTTGGTTGTTCCTAAAATTAAAGCTTTTTGGTCATATGGTAGGAAAATAAAAGATCTCAAATTAGAAAGAACAAAATAAAAAAATCCAAATCTACTTGGTCGCATTTTTCGTAAATAATCGTATACCTAATACATTGCTTGTATAATAAGTGCTGGATTTAAATTCAATGCTTCGTTTTCTTTACAATAGATTCCCAGATTTTCCGAACGAAATTCGCTTTTTATAGGCTCATTGAGTACAAAAATTTCGACTTAAAAACGTATTAAATAATTTTGAGAAAAAAGTGATAAATAAAGCAAAACAACGTTGTGATTATTCATTTGTATTCTATAAAACTTAAAATTTATTTGGTTTCTGCCCGATTCAATATAAATCGAAGGAATTAATGTTAAAAAACGATTATAAATCTAATTACAAAGAAATCTTAAAATTAAGATTGAAAGTTTAACTCAAATTATAATTAAATATTCTTCATGATTTTAATCCAATTGGTTTATGAATTTTGTGAAAGAATAAAAATTTTAGATAAAAACTGGTAAAATAAGTGATTAGAATGAATGATGGTAACTGCAATATTAAATATAATAATTTTTTATACAATTTTTGATTGTTTTCATACTGTTTTTCCAAAATTTCATAAAGCAATATGCTTTCAAAGAACAAATATTATCAATTTTTTAAACAAATTATGAAGTGGTTGAATCAACACTTCTTATTACAAAAAAATTACATAAAAATACTTTCTTCAATTTGACATCAAATTTCTTAAAACTACATATTAATTTTTGTCGTTTTCTCGATCCATTTTGGCGTAAATGATTATGATTTTTCATGAAAAAACGTGTGCAGTCTATGTAATTATCAAATGCATAATAACTTCTTGAATAATCTTTATTTTATAAAGCTATCTTTAAGATTATCTACAGATTATGATTTCCTTTCTATTTTTTTTTTTACGTTTTCTGCCTAACGGGAAATTTAATTTTCCGCGTGATTGAATTTTTCCCTTTAGTCGTCTATCCCTGTCGAGATTCATTAAATCAGGGTAATCCATTTCACTTTTTAAAAGGCCCAAGGTTTCAATGCGTTTTGCTCCTATTTTCCTGAGGCCTTCAAGTTCTTTTTCTACATCAAGTATGAACCCTTTTCTCTGACAATTCTTTATTCATCGTAGGTGTCCTTTACATGTTATGCTTATTAACGATGATGTTTATATTTTTCCCGTTTAAAAAGTAATCAAATTTTGAAAAAAATTCAGATTTCTTTCAAGGTTTTCGATTTTCCATATTTCTTTGCCTACACATCTAGGACACCCAAAACATTTTCCAATATTTGCATTATTATACACTGAAGTTCATTAATTTTCATATATTTTTTTAACTTAAAGTATTAATTTTGTTATCTTCTCAAATATTATTTTTGTAATCAATTTCTCAACTGATTGAGCTATAATTAACAATGCAAAGAGGATTTATATTTTTGGCTTTTACTTGTCCGTAAATATCTTATTAGATATTTGCGAAACAATTCCATGAATGCAAAATAAGACTGTATTTTTTTCAAAGTGCACAAATCTTTGATATGATAATATTAATGAATTCATTCATTTTCTAAGATCTCGTCTGAATTATCAGAATTTTAAAAGCTTCAGCTCATTTGTACCAAAATTAGATATGTTGATAAATTTACATAAACATTTTTATATGCAACTAGAGTACCTAAAAGGTTGTAAATATTGGTACAGAAATTTTCTTGCCCAGAAATAAGCGATGTATTATTTTATCTGGCTGAAGTTCTTTGATTTTACTGTAATGAGTTTCAAAACGTTAATAATATTGGACTTCAGACAGAGCTTTAGTTGTATCAAATGTAGAAAATTATTAATTTATCTTATTATTATTTTCAAAGAAAATAAGCAGGAAAATTATAAATTTGATAACGGTTGATAAATCGACTTGAGGTTTTTGAAGTATTCTTCATGTTAAATTGACAAACAATTGTGTTCCAGTCAATCCCTGGTAGCGATATGGAAATACTTATTCGAAAACATTTCAGTTTCTATTTTGAATACTGAAAACTTTTTCCGATAAATATATCTCAATTTTTACAAGAAATGCCTAGAATTGTTGCTTACGATTCTGTGAATGCAAAATAAGACTGTATTTTTTTCAAAGTGCACAAATCTTTGATATAATAATGTTAATGAATTCATTCATTTTCTAAGATTTCCTCTGAATTATCAGAATTTTAAAATCTTTAGCTCATTTGTGCCAAAATAAGATATGTTGATAAATTTACATAAACATGTTTATATGCAACCAGAGTACCTAAAATGTTCGAAATAGTTGTACAAAAATTTTCTTGCCCAAAAATAAGCAATCTTTTATTTCATCTGGCTGAAGTTCTTTGATTTTAATGTAATGAGCATTAAAACGTTAATAATATTGGACTTCAGACAGAGCTTTGGTTGTATCAAATTTAGAAAATTATTAATCTATCTTATTTCGAAGGAAATAAGCTGGAAAACTATAAATTTTACAACGGTTGATAAATCGACTTGAAATTCTTGAAATATTCTACATGTTAAAACGATAAATAATTGTGTTCCAGTCAATCCCTGGTGGAAATAAGGAAATATTTATCCGAAAACATTTCAATGCCTATAGGTATTCCATTTTGAACACTGAAAACTTTTTCCGGTAAATATATCTCAATTTTTACCAGGAATGACTAGAAATGCTGCTTTTGAAAGCTTTTTCGTTGCAGTCCAAAAGCTTCAACGTAATGCAAATACATTTTTTCAAGCATACATTATGTCCAGGCAACTTTGGGGAACAGTTTGGCAAACTTTTGAGTTTTAAATTTATGGGTTGTACCAATACATTTCAACAATGTTTAGATTTTATAGGAATTGTAATCAAATCTAGTTCTTGTATAATTGTAAAAAATCTCCTTTAAAATAAATTTGGTCAAGGAAATATAATCTGCAAAAGAGTTGTTTTAATTTGTTCTGAAAATTTGAATATATAGCCGACATTACCTGCAGAATTATCATGAAATTAGTTAAGTTTATGTTTTTTATACTACACTTTAATGTCTTTAAAAATGTCTCGACAACTTCATTATCTTTACGAAGATACCTCCAGTATCAGAGGTATAATCTATGATGATACTAAAATATTTCATCATTTAATTTATGTAGAAAAATGTTATTCTTTATCTTCCAACAACTTAAATTCTTCATCAATTCTTTAAGGTAAGTAGGTAGTATTTCCATTCTGGAGCCTAACATTGTTAATCTCTTCTAATTCCTGTTGAAGGAAGTTATTCATTAAAGGGTTATAACTTATAACTATTGCAAAATACTTACAGCAGATAAATAAGATGGTCAGTGGTCATTCTTAAGATAATTTTGTTGAATTTATTATAAGATTAGATATTTCGATGGTTTTGTTTAATGAATTATCAATTTTTACGAACTTTTCCGCTTTTTTTTTACAACTTTCTTCTTCAACAAATATATCAAACCCATTCACCTGATTAGATTTTAAATCCCAATAATGTACAGCAAAAACGACAATAATCAAATTTAATATTTAAATTTGAATCACAATAATCAACTTTTAAATTTTAATTGTCATCAAATCTAATTTGAAGCAAATAATAAGTGAAACTTTTGAACATTTGGGAGAGAAACATAAACGTTACATGGACTTTCCGATTGCAACTCGGAGGAACAATTGGGGTAAGTCTTTGAAACTACAGAATTAAATCTAAAGTATTAAAAATTGTAGGTAATTGTTATGTTAAAACAATTTCCTGGAGCACAATGGAACAACGCCTGTTGCGTTTTGCTGGCAAATAAAGGAAAAAAATTGCGTTACAAATAGTATGAA
The DNA here is from genome assembly GCA_958496175.1 of Sisyra terminalis. Taxonomy (NCBI): domain Eukaryota; kingdom Metazoa; phylum Arthropoda; class Insecta; order Neuroptera; family Sisyridae; genus Sisyra; species Sisyra terminalis. Next base: position 50,237,058 of record OY292278.1, on the reverse strand, counting down.
AGAAAGTGCATTTACACAATCGTATGTAAATGCACAAATATACTTTCAATTAAGTTATGAGAAATTTATCATCTGGCAATAGAGAAAAATGTAACTGATACATTTTTCTTGTACAGAGCACCTACAGCTATATCGCATACAAGAGTTCTAATGTCTTTCCTAATGGTCCATTCGAGTATTCTCCGTTCTCGACGCCGACGTTGGGTATTATTTTACAAGATCAAATCTTTCACTCTCACTATCACTTTGAGTTTCGGACGTTGAATTTCTATTAAGGCATATCGGATTCAAAACCGGATATAGACGGCGAGGAAAACGGTGCGTTTACGACGAAAGAAATGCATTTAGTTTACATATGATTATCTGGTACCATTATAAATATTATGATCACTACATACATACGTACGGAATCGAAAAATGTCGCCTACCTCATTGGATCCAATTATTCTTGAGGTGCGCGCCTTTCCGGGTGTACAAACCATTATTATTACTATTACTATTAGAAAATACTGAAACAGAAAACATGTTTTTAATATTCTTTTATTTTCACTTGAAGAAAAATGTCTTAGTACAGTGGTAGCTGTTTTAAATATTGGTTTATTACTATTATTTGAACATATTAGATATAATTTCTCTATTGACATGATCTATAATTAATCAGTCAATCATTCAGTCGTTTGATTTTTGTATTGGTTGAGGAAAAAATCAATTATGCTTGCCAGTGTGGTGAGAAAATATATTTGCATTTAATTACGAAGTGGTTGAATGGAAAATTACAGCGTTTTGTGAATGAAGTGAGGTTTTTATTGGAGTTTAATTGGGGGCTTTGCTTTTTTTGATTTTTGGCTGTTGAAAGGAATCTTTAATAAGTGATTTCTTTAAAAAAATTCACTCGAAAAGTTGAATTAAAAGTCAACTCCTTTCGACTTGAAATTGAATTAATTTTTGAAGAATATATTTCAATTTTCATAGAGAAATTATATAAATTTCTTTTCTACAGTTTTGGCTGTATGTCGTTCATCAATCAGTCACTAATTACTTAATAGTTACAGACTTAAATCCCTATTTTTATATAAATCTTTTTCCGAAGAAAAAGTTTAAACACTTCCGTTTTCTTCTTCAACTTGATCGATTCAAATGTCATAATTTTTTTCTTATAAAATATATTTGCTAATGATTTACGATTGTAGAACAAACTCTTTTCCTTTTTCCGTTCAAAACGGATATGATTAAAATTACCAGTAACAAGTCTATGCATTTTCAAGTTGGATTGTAAACGAAAACATTTCATTAATTTTTTTCAGTGACGCAACAATTTTTTTTGTATATATATTTAACGCAGAAAAACTATCAGAGTTCGTTCACAAAACCTTGACTTGGTCGTATTGGGAAATTTTAAATCATTAAAAAGACAAAAAACGATGATTTAAATCAACCTGTTTTACAATATTTACATTTCCCTCCACTTTTCCACTGACGAAAGAAAAATTAAATTTATCACAGTGACACAGTTATTGAGACGAATTTACATTTAAATTTGATACAAACTGATCTAATTTCGTAGCACATATTTAAAACACCCTCATCGATCATCAGAAAAGTTATCAGAAGAGAAAGTTTCCGACTATGTCACACCCGCATTTACTTATTAGTAGTAGCACTTATATGAAATATTAATTGTACGTTTTTTTTTCTTCAGAGATTTAATTTCAAATTCAATTCTAAATTGGACTGAGGAAATGGCGTAAAATTGGTTGGATCTAATAAAGCCGTTTGAGGACGTGAAGACCGAATCAAATACGTTATTAGCGTGGACAATCGTAAAACTTGTCCAAATGAGTAGCTGAATGTGTGAATTTGTGAAAGCCGAAAGTTATCTCATTTTATAATGGAAATGTTGTAAGGAATCAATTGGACTTACATCATACATCAAAGATTTTCTCTAATTTTACTATTTGATGGCGTTGTGTTGGAACAGGCTTGCATTTAAATGTTTAATAAGACTTTATGTTTTCAATAAAATTAAATTAGAATTTTTCTTCGGCTCGTGCCAGTCATTAAATTGATGTTTCGAAGGTATTGAAAACAAACAAAAAAATGGGATTTTGTAACATTTATTTGTAAAGAAATATTCAAAATAATTTTTAATTTATTTATTTGACCTTAGATAAATTTTCAAATAAATATATTAAACAAGGCTGTTTTCAAATACTAAATGATCTATTATAAAGTCCGTACTATTAAAATTCATAACAAGCAAAATTGTCTACTAAAACACTTATAGATATTAATTTACAACAAAAAAAAGTAGAGAATGAAATTATTAATTGTACATAATATGAACATTTCTCAAGAATGAAATAGAAAGTTCAACTAAGGTCCAAATCTGTAGTACTTAATAAATTATTATGTAGATTTTTCAAAAATTAATTCTTTACTTCTATGTAAAAATAAGCATTCATAAAATATGAGCTCTTAAGTTCATTGATAATGCACATACTTGTTAACACTCGTAAAAAATGACTTCTTATCTATTATTTCGATGAAAAATAATTTGTTGGATAGACATTTGTTGTTGTATAATGTAAATTAAATAGAAAATTAAATTTTAAGGATAGAAATTGTATATAATATTCTGGTTGATCTCATCCATGGTGTGGTAAATAATTAATAATGTTCTTGGGAACTTGGACTCAAATAATAAGATGTTAAATTTTCAAATTGTCTCAATGTCCTTCTTCTTCAAAAGAAGTTGGAAATAAACACCAACGAAACGTTGAGATGATTTGAAAATTTAACATTTTATTATTTGAGTCCAAGTTCCCAAGAACATTATTAATTATTGTATATAATGTTTCGAATAAGCATTTAAATACAGTATTTAGTCTCTGTAATTCTAAAATACGTATTATAACCAGATTTTTCCAACGAAAAGCTCATTTTGAATGATTTTCTTATTAATAACGTAAGAGACAAAGATTTTCATGGTTCAAACTTTATAATTAGAACTGTAGCATAATTTTGTTGATGAATTGTTTTAAAACAATTATAGCATTAAATGATCCTAAAACTTTTGATCTCAGCAAAATACATTGATTTTCCCAAAACAAGCATTTGCAAAGATGAAACACATCAGCAAAGAAATTTGATACTTCAGTAAAATGTAACAAACATAAGTTTTGGAAAAAAATATGTAATTTTTCTACGGAAATAAGTTTTAAAATCACTTTGCAACAAACTTTAGAATGATTTATCGAAAATGATGGCTGTAATTTGGAATGGAGATTGCAAATTTTAACATTAAAAATTTCTATTTATTCCATTTGAAACTTCTAACCAAGTTAGATCATTTAAAAATGATATTTATATGCTTAAAGCAACTGAGATGCAAATATTTCTCTATTAAAGATAGTTACGTCTTCAATAGATATTGTAGAACATTTTTTTTGTAATATTAACAACTAAAATTCCCGAAGATTAATAGCACCAAATCTAGAAGATATTAAATCTGCAAATATCTTTTTTGGACACAATAAAAAATTACGATATTTTAACATTTAATCTTCATGGTGACGATGTAAATATCTTTAATGGAAAAATGTTTATCTTTATATATTTTTTTCTTATATGGTTCACCAGGCCGAAGCTTGGAGAGGCTTAACAATGCAACTAGGGATTGCATATTGTTTACCGGGATACCGAATACCGGTATTTTGAGCCATAAGTTTGCATACCGTTTTTCGGTATTAATAAGATTTTTAAAAAAATATTTCCAATACTTTTTACAAGAAAAAAGCCTAACCAGTTTGAATTTAATCAAGTTTATAGCAAATTTTCTTTAAATTTTTTTACCCACAAATGTATCCACATTCCAAAGAATTCGGTAGAATTATCAAAAATGATGATGACACTTGTGTTGTTAGTGGAAAGGAATTGTTTCTTGAACAAAAATTAGAGTTATCGAGGATTAAGAAAATGTCTACAAATCAAAATACAATACAAAAATCAGTTATATCCTAAACCACCCGACGATTATTCGATTTATTTGAAGATGAGGAATAAGGAAGTAGATACTTGGAAAAAATGTATCGTATTTTACTAACAGCACCACCAACTAGCACAGGTACTAAAAGAGCGTTTTTAAGAGCTGGTAATTTTTGCACAAAATTGCATTTTAGGCTTAATGATAGTACAGTTGATGCATTATATTTATTCAGATCACATTTCATTGATTTGTAATAGTACCAAGTGTAATAGTACAAAGAATAAAAATAAAATGAAATTCCTACCGATTTTAAAACCGGTATTTCGGTATTAAGATCAAAAATTACCGTATACCGGAATTGAGCTTTTGGTCTGGTATTGTAATCCCTAACTGTAACCTTATTGTGTTCTTTGGGTCGTCGTTTTACCTTTTGTCGACTAAGAAAATGTACATATTTCCCAAACCATTTAAATTATGTTTTTAAATATTAACGGAAGAGCTTTGCGAACAAAGATGGTACTTATTTTTAACTACTATATACTATATACTATGTTGGGTTTTTTTTTTCTATTTTGCTGAAGCCAAATGTATTAAAGCTACTTTTTCCACTGAAGCTGTAATCCAGCAAGACGTAGACGTATAAATATATGATTTATCGATCAACTCAATCAAATCATCGATCCATTATTGGCTTTAATAGCAATTTGTCGATTGGAATCTTTGTCGTTTATCTTTTGGTCATGACAACTAATGTCGAAATGCATTGACTTCGGCCAGTTGGTCGGTCGGCAACTCTGATGTTTTTTACTTTTTGCATCTCATCTATAAACCATAACGGTTGACTTACGCGCGACATTTAATTGAAGAAGAAAATATATTGGTTGGTTACGTTAGATCACTTAAAATTGTCATAAATAATTGTGGAATTAATGTCAATCTTTCTTAATCAATTGATCAGTTCGATCCAATGCCGATGAGACAAAACCTTTCACATTGCATTTTTGCCATATGAATGAGTTGACGTGATAAATCATTAATCGTTACGGATTGGAAGTGGCCAATTAATTAAAGTAATCCTCCCCAGAGAGAATTTAAGATTATAGCCAATTTGGAAATTAAGTTTTAATTGTTGAATGCCACTCGTTGAACTTTGAGGAAATTGATGAAAGTTTTTTTTTCTTTTAATTTTTATAATAATTAAATACTGTAATACGTTATCAACTTATTTCAATTAGTCTTATTCGTTAACCATCGATTTATTTTATTTTTAAAATCCAAAAGAAAAAAAATTAATTAGATTTTTAAATCTTGTACTTTCCAACGTTTATTGGAACTTGTAGTTAATTCAATATTGAAGTGTATATTTTTTTCTTCGTTAATTTCAACCTCACGATTTGACAAATTTGTAGAGCTGAATTAATGAAGAGACTGTGATTACTGGGAAAGAAAATTTGAGAAATTAAAATTCAGTTCAATGTGTCTAAAAATGAATAGTTTTTTGTACAAATATAAAAATGCAAATGGGTAAATCTATAAGATGAATTTTATATTATGCACCTTAGACTGATTCAAAAAAAATGATGAAATTTTTTTTGCTTAATTATATCGAAAATATTGTTGGGAATGACCAAAAAAAATTCTGTGAAAGTTTAAGCTCTTAATATTGATATTAAGAGGTGCCGCATCGCAAATTTCGATTTTCCATTTAAATAACATGAGAACAATATTCTCTTGCACTTTGGAATTTTATAGCTCACGTTGGTGACAATATTTCGGAATGACCAAGGTATATTCTTGTAGAAAATTAAACGATCTACAAAAAAGGTCTAGTACAAATTTTTGATTTATTCCTTCAAAAGTTATTCGAGGTCAAAGTTGAACTAAAAAGAAATTTTAATATTTTTTCAATTTTTTGACGCAATCATCAATTTTATGTGAAAATTTTATGGGATATTTTTTGTAGAGCACTTTTGTTTCTATAACTTATCTCTATAAAAGTTTATGATATTTTTTACAGGTTCTAAGTTATTAGCATCGATATGTAATTTGTATCGATGGATTCATTAGCTACAATAAAATTACGAATATTTTCAGATTAATGCAAATAACTTAGGACCTGTGAAATATATCAAAAACTTTTATAGAGATAAGTTATAAAAAAAAAAGTGCCCTATAAAAATGTCATATAAAATTGATGGATGCGTCAAAAAATTGAAAAAATATTAACATTTTTCATTAGTTCAACTTTGACCTCGAATAACTTTTGAAGGAATAAATATATCAAAAACTTGTTCGAGACCGTTTTTGTAGATCGTTCAATTTTCTACAAGAATATATCTTGGTCATTCCGAAATATTGTCTTTGACGTGAGCTATAAAATGCCAAAGTGCAAGAGAATATTGTTCCCATGTTATTTAAATGGGAAAATCGAAATTTGCGATGCAGCACCTCTTAATATTAATATTAAGAGCTTAAACTTTCACAGGATTTTTTTTTTGTCACTCCCAACAATATTTTCGATATAATTAAGAAAAAAAAATCATAATTCTTTTTGAATCAGTCTAATGCATCTATAATATATCTCAAAACTTCCAATTTTAGTCAACTGATTAAAATAGTAAAAGTTGAGGAAAAATAAACGAAAAACATTTAAGTAAAACCTTCTCGAATTTAATTTAAAAAAGAAAATATTCTTCAACTAATCATTTTCGCACTTCCGATTAAATCGTGCAGAGATCCAATTATTTTCTCACGCATAAATCGATTTCATTTCAACGATTTCCCGGCCCGTTTCTTAATCGAAATTTCCAATTCTAATTTAATCCAAAAAAAAAAAAATACATTTTTCAGTCACAAATCAACTTTTAGCGTTCTAGAATCTCCAATCAAATTTACAACCGAAATCGGTCAAATTACCAAATATTTTTTCTTACAAAATTTCTTTTCAAAATGTATACGCAATCAATTGAATGGATCTCCTCGAAAATATTAATTACGTATTGTTCATTATATTATTAAAATAGGCTTTTTCTAGGCCTATAATTATAAAGAATCGTTAATTTTTAAGATTAAATAATGTGATTTGTTTGAGTGGAATATGCTTTCTCTTTCGTCATTTTTTTAAAAATTTAAGACTTTTTTTTCCGAATTTAAAAACACAATAGCAGTGTGATTAGATCCTAATCGATCCAAGAAAGGCACTGATCAAATCAATGGGATTGGTAGTTACGATCGAAACCATAAAATATTTCAAAAGCTTAATTTTTCATCGATTAATTGTGGAAAGTTTAGCCAAGGTTTTTTCCCTACCGTTTTATGTTTTACGTTTTTGATGGGATTTCGATTATTTTTCGACGATTTAAAAAAATTGATCTTATGTAAGTTTATAATAGAACAATATGAGTGAAATAATTTTTGAATTTGCACTTATATTGCATTGGTTTCGTTTGAGTCACGAATTCAGATCATATGATAATGGAGAGACAGTCGTGAACGGTTTTTTCCGCACGATTTGGACAAAGATTACGCGAAAAGTAGTGTTTTGTAGTGTTTTTCTAGAAAATCTATATCGGAGAAGAAAATGTGGGCATCGATTTGTTAGATTGAATTTTCGTACTTTATTTTTATTTTTTTTTTTAATTAGAAAAGTTCCGATTGTAAATTATTGTTTATTGGCAATAAAAATGGGCATCACAGTCTTAGGTAATTATTGGTACTGAGTCGGATGATTTATCTCTTTGAGATTGTAACTTAATTACTAATTAAGGCTTGTGTTTAGAGGCCGTAGGTTTTTTTTTCTCGTCGCCACTTATCAGATGAATTACAGAAAATGAATGGAATTGATAGAAATATTACTAATTTTAATAAAATATTACGAAATCAAAATGATCGATAAATCTTCGAGTTTGTCGATGACTACAAAATGCAGCTGGACTTGCTATACTTTCAGGGTTTTATTAAATTTTCTAACACTACTACAAACATCACAAACTGTAAAGAATGGATGACTGTTTTTCGAGCAGAAAATTGCCTACGTAAAAATTCATGAATTACGGTTGAAAAGTGTAAAATTTGAGGCAATTTATAATTACAAACATCACACACACTAAAGTTTTTAAAGTTTTTTTTCTAATACAAAATTTTCTTCTGTCGTCTGTTATTTTTTAAGAAATTGGATTAAGAAATTGGAAGCATTTCTGTAAGACACCCAAATACCAGAACCATTTTCAAAAAGCTCATCTTCGTCTATATATACTAAAGAAAATAGCAGAAGAAGTGAATCTATTTTTGCCATAAAATGTAGGAAAATTCTTTTGACCAATTGATTCATAACATTTCCACTAGTTTTAAGATTATTTAGCAAAGAAAAATAAATTTATTAAATCAAATTTTCTTGTAAAACAAACTAAATATTTTCTAATTCCGAACTTTTCATTATTTAATTATACTATTCCTTCGAATTTGTAAAAATTCCAAAATATTTAATTTCTCCCAAATTCTCCCAAGAGCCTATTTAAGTTTCAAGCTCAAATTTCAAATTTGGCACCCAACAATCGTTGGATTTCCGAAATCCTTTCGAAATCATGGATATAAATTAGAAATTGAAGAGTTTATTCTTAAATTTATAAATTAAAGCAGAAAAAGTGATTTTATTTTTGCCATAAAAAATGCAGGAAAATTATTTTGATCAATTGATTCATAACACCTTCACTAGTTTTGAGATTATTAAGCAATGAAAAACTAATTTATTAAGTCAAATTTTCTTGTTAAAAATAAATAAATAGATATTTTCTAATTCCGAACATTTCATTCCTAATCACAAAGCAACAAAATCAAAGAATCCAAGAAATTGTGTAACGTTTCGTCAACTATTAGTCCCGAAATAGATACTTAAAAGTTTTAAAAATACTTTGAAATTTAAAAGTTATTGTAACCATACTATTCCTTCGAATTTGTAAAATTTTTGAAATATTTAATTATTTCCAAATGGTCTCAAGAGCCTATTTAAGTTTCAAGCTCAAATTTTGCACTCAACAATCGTTGGATTTTCGAAACCTTTCCGAAATTTTGGATAAAAATTGGAAATTGAAGAGTTTATTCTTAAATTTAGAAGTTAAAGCTTATTTTTGACTAATTATTTCAAATATCTAAAAAGTATTGACAAATTTTGGCAATGCAAGGCATATATTAAAGTTTAATTAATACCATATGAATGCACTTCAGTGTCAACGTCATTATGCACCGATTTATGATCCAATAACTACAATATTGGTGTGATCAAATCAACAACTAGTGGACGAAATTATCGAATTTTTACAATTTTTAAAGGCTTAAGAATTTTGCTAATATTTCTTATGCATTTATCCTTTAGGCCTTAAAAATGTTTAAGAAAGACTAATGGCTTCTTAGTTACGAACTTTACCTTATCGCATAACAACAAAAACATATATCAAAGAATTCAAGAAATTGTGTAACATTTCGTCAACTATTTGCCCCAAAATAGTAACTTTAAAGTTTTAGAATACTTTGAAATTCAAAAGTTATTGTAACGTTGCTATTCCTTCGAATTTGTAAAAATTCCAAAGTATTTAATTTTTTCCAAATGCTCCCAAGAACCTAAGATTCAAGATAAAATTTCAAATAATTCCCACAACAGTTGTTGAATTTAGAGACTTACCTATCCGAAATCTTGGATATAAATTGGAAATTGAAGGGTTTATTCTTAAATTTAGAAGTTAAAGCTTATTTTCGGCAATGCAATTCGTTTATCTAAAAATTGATGACAAATATTGGCAAATCTTGAAATTAAATTTATACCATATGTGTAATAGGGTGGGTCAAAAAAATAGATTATTTTTTTTTTTACAAGTGACGCGGAAAAATGGGTTGCTAGATATTTAGACACCTTAAAAAAATTCTCACCAAGTATGAGCTCTTAATTTTATTAGGAAGATCCTCCGCATCGCAGTTTTTTATTTTTTTCTCAGTCCAATAGAAAAAAATTCATACCTCATCATTTATCGATTGTACAGAAAAATGTTCTGAAAATTTTTTTTAGGAAATTTAATGTTCTACAAAAAAGGTATTCTATATTTTTCCGTAAGCCTCACCATTTGCAAGATATTAAGGATTTAATTTTGATTATTTTAAGACAAATTTCATTTTTGTTTATAAATTTTATAACTCGACAATAAAAGACTTTTATACAATGCGCAATACAAATTTTTGTTGGAAATTAACTGTTCTACAAAAATGGTTTCCTATGTTTTGGCGATTAAATTAACCCTTCAAAAGATATTCATCATCAAATTTTCATGTGAACTGGTTTTAAAAGTTTTTGATGAGATATTCGAATAAATTCAATTTAATTTATAATTTTCATATAAATTTCATTTTTTGTCATTAATATAAGTATTATTTGAGTTTTATTTTCAAAATTTGGAAAATTTTTCTTCAATTATTCTAAACATTTCATTTTTAATCATTAGAAATCACAATCCTAGGGAAAATTTATCCTCTATTTCAATTTTTATTGCAAGTTGTCAAAGAGCATCGAAAAAATTACCCAACTTGCAACAAAAAATTGTTTGAAAATTGAAATAAAAAACTTTTTTATAACTAATTGGACATTTTTTTTCTCTAATACTGAAATATATCATAATATATGTATAATAAAAACTTTACTTTTTTTATTAATAAATATTTAACTAAGCGATAAATAATGTACAATTTATTTTTTTAAAATGGAGACAAATATACTTAGGCATAAACAAAAAACTTTAAAAATATTTTGAAGTTTCTCAGTTGATAAAAACTAAAATTCGTGTAAATTTTCACAAAAATTATAAATTAAATTAAAATTTTTCGAATATCTCATCATAAACTTTTAAAACCCGTACACATGAAAGTTTGATGATGAATATCTTTTGACCGGTTAATTTAATCGCCAAAACATAAGATACCATTTTTATAGAGCAGTTAATTTCCAACAAAAATTTGTATTGCGCATTGTATACAAGTCATTTATTGTCGAGTTATAAAATTCATAAACAAAAATGAAATTTGTCTTAAAATAATCAAAATTAAATCCTGAATATCTTTCAAATGGTGAGGCTTACGGAAAAAATATATAATACCTTTTTTGTAGAGCATTAAATTTCCTAAAAAATTATTTCAGAACATTTTTCTGTACAATCGATAAATGATGAAGTATGATTTTTTTTCTATTGGACTGAGAAAAAAATACAAAACTGCGATGCGGAGGATCTTCCTATTAAAATTAAGAGCTCATACTTGGTGTGAATTTTTTTAATGTGTTTAACAACCCATATTTCCGCGTCACTTGTAAAAAAGAAATAACCAATTTTTTTGACCCACCCTAATGTGTAATACACTTCATGGTCAACGCCGCTAAGGATCGATTAAGGATTTTAACATCTACAATATTGATATGATTAAACTAACAAGTAGTTTTAAAGGCTAGAGAATTATCCTAATATTTCTTACGTATTTATCCTTTATGCCTTAAAAAGTTGTTTGAGAAAGACCAATAGCTTCCATCCTGGAAGACATATTACTAATCCCCCTTCTCCACTTTTCCATGCTTTTTTAGATTAAATTTCTATTATTCAATCAAATTCCTGCTTTTTAAATTGAACACCGTTTTTTTTTTTCGAAAACTTTAAAGACTGAATTGTTAATTACCAACTTAAATGAAGAAAATGTTGTTTTGAATTATGCAATCCAAGATTTGACAAAAACACAGAGTCAATTATTGCGGTGAGAGGTACTTAATTACCATTATTTTTGCCTAACAATTAACTACATTTGTTACACCACGCCATCACATTAACATCCTCCATTTTTGTACACAACTAATTGAAAAAAAATTAAATTAAGTTTAAAATAAATCACTGTACCAAAAAAACGCCAGAAATTCCCTCATTATAAATCCAAATCTAGTGCATTTCTCACGCCAATAAATCTCTTTTTTATCGATAGTTTAAATTAGCGACTTGCAAGCAATTTTTTCCCAACTTAATTATATTATGCAATTTTTTTTGGAAAAGATAAAAGAAAAAAGAAATGGAGTAAATTAGAAAATGAATTGTCGCACTTACTGTATAAATTCGCTTCATTTTATCGGTTCACAATTGTAGGTTGGTAAAATTGACTGGAAATGTTTAAACTTGCACATAAATTTTTTTTGAGAAAATTAATTACAAAATTTGTATGTAGTTTTTTTTTTCGAGTGATGATTACACGGAGGTTTTGTTGCTTTTACTAAATGTATGAGTACTATATGTTTTGAGTGATTTGAAAAACGACCTAAGGGAGAAGGGTGGTAATGAACTATAGCGATGATCATATGATGCTGGATCATCATCTTCATCAATACCAAACGGCAATGGCAATACAAATCTGAATGCTTTTTCTCTCTATCAACTGAACACTTCCAATGGAAGACATTCTCCAAACCGATTCAGCCATTCTCGATTGTTGCAACATTTTAATGACGACGGTTGTAATAGCTATTGATGATGCGGCTGGAAATGGAAATGGTAAAATGAGAGAATCTGGGTGAAGACGTTCCAAGACGATTTAGATCCACACTCATATATAGAACGAATAAAGAAGATGCAAATATTTAAGGAGTGGAGTTGGCTGCAAATATAGTGTCTGACATTCCTCCATCTATGTAGAGCCAGTTAAGGCCGATTGGAACATTATCCAGTTTTCCAGTTTGATGCCGAGATAAATTACTTTTATGACTATCTAGACCGATCCTTTTACATTGTTGACGCTTATAAAAATTGGATACCTACTACAATATATAATCATAGTTTATTGGCAATAACGACAGAAATCAACCACGGGAAATAGAATTAAAATTCCAAGCTTTATCGTAGGAATATTTAAATAGCAACTTAAAGAGATCATCATGATCGGATTTATAACGAAAATGTCATTAAAGAGTGAGATGGAGTAAATTTTTTTCGCATTACTCATTGAAAATATAAAAAATATTACATTTCCTTTATGATATTTTTTTCTTTGCAGATCTACGGTTTTTAAGACGATGCCATTTGATGATAAATTTCGTTGAGTCAATCTAAAATAAAATAGACAAAAAGTCTCGTTCTTGCTTCCTTTAAATATTAAGTAATAAAAAAAGTCAAAAGTTATCAAAATACTCGCGTCAAAATAACCCCATCTCACTATTTTGATTCCCGAATGAAACTTTTTCCAAAAACTATTGTACTATTGCACTGTACAACACAACCGCGAAATTGAAATTTGTACAATTGCACGAAACCCAGTTCTTCCATAATCATATATAACCATTATGTATCTATAAACTTATTATTAAAATATCTAAATTTCAACTATATAATTAAACCATATTGGATAGTCAAGAGTTCACCATACACAATTTGGCGTATGTCTTTTGCTGTGGAAGAGGATTTTAAATTTCTTTTATCATTATGATGATATGATTATTTATTATTTATCATTATGATGATTTCTGGCTGGAATTGCGAATTTTTTTCGTGATCCCTTTCACGCACTTGCAAATAAAAGATATTGTGCCCCCTCCCAAGAAAAAAATCCTGAATCCGCCCTTGTCTGTTAGGGTAGGAATTTTCAAAAAAAAAAATCTTATCACATGCCTACTTCCTATAAGGAATACACCGAATATTAAAATTTCATCAGTCAGAGGGGGTAAATAAATACACGATTTTATAAATGCACGGTTTTAAAAAGTATTTACTTTAAGCTTTATTATTATTATTTTTACATTTTTTTCGTTAATATTTCTTTACTGAGCAACCCTAAAAATCTATTTACAACAATTTTGTAAAAAAAAAAATTACTGTCAGATTATTATCTATAAAAACATTTATATTTCAAAAAGGCAATTTTTTGTACTTTAAATTAAATGACTGTGCTTTTTATTAGTTCAACTGAAAATATTAATACAGATCATTTTTTAACTTTTAAATACCTTTCCAATGATATATAACTCGCCTATCTAAAGTAAATTTTATTTTTCATCCCTCAGTTTTTACGTAGGGGGAACATTCCCTTATTATTTTTTAGGAATGATAAGTAGCCTAACGTGTGTAGGTAACTGTGTTGTATCTTGATATAAAGTTTCATTAAATTCGGTTGTTCCGTTCTTTAGTTAAATCACCAGCGCACGCGATGAAGGAAAGTTTTTTAGTAATTTTTTCACACATTATTGGAGTTTTAGTATGGGTTCCTAATTTTTTTGAAAATTGAATATAGCCTATGTTTACTGGTAATAGTGTAGTTTCCTAACAGTGCAAGAATTTTTCAAATCGGTCAAGTAATTTCGGAGGCTATTCAAAGCAAACAAACAATCAAATCTTTCCTCTTTATAATTATAGATTATTCCAAAATTATTTATTTTTTAACGGTTTCTCGAAAAATATATATTTTATGCTTTTACATGAGCACTATAACTCATAAAAATTGTGTGAAAAAATAGTTGGTGCAACACCTAGAAAAAAAAAATGAAATGTGATTTACGCCTAATAGTATACCTTGGTTTTATTTTTTCTCAAAGTGTTGCACCAACTTTTTTTTCACAAAACTTCAATAAAAAATAGGCCACTTATAGGAGCCAAACATATATTATTTTCATATTTGTAAGTAAAAAATCCCTTAAAATTTTCCAAAATAAAACAATTTGCTAGCTTACTAATTAACAAATATTGAACTATATTTAAGTAATGTTTGATTATTATTAATACTGTAATTATTTGATATACTTAAGAGGCATTATAAACCGACCAAACATCCCTTAACATTGTAACTAAGGTTTATTTTGTTGAAGTTATGTTCCAATGTTAAATAACGTTTATATTTTTGGACCAAAAGTCTCATTTTCTCGAAAAATTAGCGAAAACGTTTTTTTTTCTATTCTTTATTTCCGATTTATTTTTGATTGAATAATCAATATTCATCGTCGAATTTCTACGCCACAGAAACTTTAGGATCATTTTCTTTGATAAAAGAATAGTTTTATATAAAAATTTGTGGACGTAAACTTATGATGAATGTTCTGTGCACTACACTCCAAAATTGCATTCAATATTTACAGCAAAAATAAACGGCTTCTACCTAATACTTTTGCAAATATTTTAATCGATGATCAAATCATTTTCAAACTCCTTCAAAAATACCATGATTGGACTTTGTGATGTTCCATTTATCTAAAAAATATGGCAATTATTAAATGGTCAAATATAAAACAAGGTTTTAGACCACAAAACCCCAATAAATCGTAATCGGTTTCGTAATAAAGTATAGCTGTAATCCATTTTCTTGGAAATGAAACTTTTCAATCAATATTCCATCTAACTTCCAATTGTTTGGTTCAAAATATTTGGAATGTATTACTGTTTTAGTACTTATTTATCGATTTGGACCAAATTCAAATCATAAACCGGAAGACAGCATCTAAAAATTGACCCAGAAAATCAAATTGTATAATGTAAATATTAAATATATAAATATTACCCGTTAAACATTTGCCAAACCAAATAACTTGTTTTGAACATCATTTTCATTAGTATAAGTAAATCATCGTTTTTCAAAATACAAATAAATTACAAAATACAAATTAAACAAATTAATTCAAGTTAAATGTTGAATAACTTTCAATGGAGTGATTTAATCGAAATCTCATTGAAGACCTTTTTTGTAGAGCGTTAAATTTTACGTCAGAATAATTTAATCATAAATCTTTTTATCCATTTGTTTCTGAGAAAAAAAATTAAAAGTAAAAAGTCAAATAATCCCATGTTATTTAAATGGTAAAAGTAACATGATTCCGACACGGTTTAATCAAGAAATTAAGAGCTTTATTGTATTGGATAGTTTTTTTTGTATCCTAAATTAAAAATTCAGGGGGCGATCGCTGTAAAAAAATCAATTTGGGAAATAATGGACACTCTAGTATTTATGTATTTTTATCTTACTTTTATACTGTGTAATTTGGCTTTGAACAACATGCATTGTTAATATGTTTTAGTTCTCCTGAAGAAGTTGAAAATAAATACCAACGAAACGTTGAGATAATTTGAAAAATAACGTCTTATTATTTGAATCCAAATTCCCAAGAACATTATTAATTATTAACTATTAATATTTGAATCATTTCTCAAAAAGTCAATGGTTTTGATTGAATAAAATAATAATTTTTAGGACACCCTAATGTTTTATCTATCCATGAGTGAAAATACTGGCCAAAACGTTTTGAATTTGAAAGAATTTACTGATTTGTTCTGCACAAATATGTGCATTGAATTTTGAATCATTCTTTATGGTATTGATAGTTTAGCTATTGTTATGGAACTATTAGAAGGATGTACAGGAAAAGATTTTGAATTTTAGCTTTGAGCTAACAATGTATCAAAAATTTTTGAACTAAACCCAAATTGGGGAAACATTGGAAAACATTTTTCTAAAAAGAATAAATTTACGGTTGAATTATTAAAATAAAGAGGAGATCTCGAGAAAATAATGCTATTAGTCGTTGGTGATAAATTGTGATTTTCAATCACAAATATAATGCACATTGTCATGCAACAAATGTCAACTATTGTTTTATAATTTTTCTAAAACTTTCTTTGCGTTATTGAACCTTTGCAGTATCCTTGGAATTCTAGAACATCAATTAATGATAATATTTAGCACAACTCAACAACAAACTTTTTAAATAATTTTTTAATAGCACCACGTAAAATGATTGAGATACAACTATCAATTTACAACAAAGTCACAAAGGTTACTCTCAATCTCCGTAAATTTTTGGTAAAAGGAAAAAAAACCGACGTACTTGAGATAAATTTAAATAAATACTCGAAAATGACCGCCTTGAGGCATTCGCTAACATCTAACCCACTAGTATTGGCAATGATGAGTCTAACTAATGATTAAAACGCAATTTTGCATATTCTTATATTTCAACAGGTACTTATCACTCAGATTAAAATGTAGGAAAAAAATTGATATGGTCAGGTGCGACAAGTGATCGTGACATCTCTATTTCAATATCGCACACACCACCGATCAACCATCATTATTACCAGCACTAATATTGAAACTATTACGAAATTAAGATTTGAAAGTTGCAAATTATAGATTTGAGCCAAACAAATTTGAAAATGAATATGCTAATGTATTGTATTATAGACCCACGTTTACATAAGTGTTGTTTAATAATAGATTGAAAAAAAAAACAACAATATTTTCTTTAGACCTGACATTGATGGAACTTGAAATCAATTTAAGTGTAGATTCCAACATTTTTTACATCATCTTTTCGAATCTATTGAACCGTTTGGGTTTTTCAGACCTAAGAAAATAAATTAAAATTTAATGTAATAAAAACAATTTCAAATGAAACACAGATAGTAGAAATCAGTAAAAAATTGAACACAGTGTTAAGATTGTTAACTTTTTATCAATTTCCTCCTCCTCATTTATAATTTACAACCTAGTGCAATCAAAAAAACAAACTAAAGTCCAGAGCAAGGTTGACCCTAAAATTTATTAACGTATATACCTCAAACTAATTAATCAATAAGGATAAGTAAAAAGCAAAATGTCAATGAACTTATACTATCAGAATTTCAACCCCCCAGTAGCAAGGTTCACTTATTTCTATCGATCTAATCATTCATTTTGGAATTTTCTACCAAAAGCTATAGGGGTTAGCCCAATTCAGTCGATCCAGCACTAATCGCTTATTTTTTTTAATTCCTTTTTTTTGCGGTCACTCCAACATGTTGGTAGTTCAAATTCATCATTATATTAATTTTATTATTTTTAGTTTTCCGGTGGTGGCCATATTAGTTTTACTGGGCGCAGATATTTTCGCACTTTTAAGGGTTTGCGGGAACTTGATTATCTCAGGCCCTATTTGTCCTATCAAAATGAAACTAAAAGCAGTGGGTTCATGAAAATATAAGTTATAAGGTTATAATAAGACGTTTGCACCTAAATGTAATTCTAAGGGGTGAAATTTCGCGCCTAAATTTTTAGCTCTCATTTGTAAAAACTTCAATTTTCACGGAGAGATTGTGAAGGAATGGAAAAAGTCTACACGTTAAAACTTTTTTTACTAACAATTTGGTACTAGTTGTATTCAAAAACAAAATTTGAAGTCTGAGACTTTAAGTCTTTTCAAAATAAAAAATAACAAAATTTGGAAATTTTCAAAATTTGTAATTTTCTGAGCTCAATATCTCTGGTGGGGGACCAGATAAAAATTTGAAATATCACCTCATTATAGTACTGTATGATCAGCTATCAGAAACAAGTGTTTGTTTTAAATTTAAGAAATGAATAACAGAATATAACCAGAGTATATGTTGTTTTATGTAAAATGCCCTTCTTGCCAAGTAAGATGTCACATATTAAATGGTTAAATACATTATAGTCACCTACTGAAGTATGCATTATTTTGACATTTTGTGCTTGCAATACCTCTGCTCCTAGTCAAATCTCAAACTCCAAATTTTATGTGCATAATACTATCACACAGTTCTATAATGAGGTGATATTTCAGATTTTTATCTGGTCCCCCACAAGAGATATTGAGCTCAGAAAATTGCAAATTTTGAAAATTTCCAAATTTTATTATTTTTTATTTCAAAAAGACTTAATGTCTCAGACTTCAAATTTTGTTTTTGAATACAACTAGTACCTAATTGTTGGTAAAAAAAGTTTTAACGTGTAGACTCATTCCCTTCCTTCACAATCTTTCCGTGAAATTTGGGGTTTCTACAAATGAGAGCTACAAATTTAGGCTGAAATTTCACCCCTTAGAATTACATTTAGGTGAAAACGTCTTACTACAACCTTATAGCTTATATTTTCATGAACACACTGCTTTTAGTTTCATTTTGATAGGACAAATAGGGCCTGAGATAATCAAGTTTCCCCAAACCCTTAAAATTGCGAAAATGTCTGCGCCTAGTAAAACTAATATGGCCACCACTGGAAAACTAAAAACAATAAAATTAAAATAATGATGAATTAGAACTACCAACATGTTGGGGTGATGGCGCATACAAATTTTTGACACAAAACCCTTGAGCTGTTTGATGTTCAATGGTGGAAAGCTCAGAAAATTTGCGAGCTTTTTAGGTATTAGAGCATAAGCGCAAAAGACTAAAACATTAAAAAGCTCTGTAATTTTCAAATTTATTTACAACATTTGTAAGCAACTGCAAAGCTTTTCAAATTAATTATTAACGTAAGATGATAGGCATTTGGTTTCAAAACAGATTAACTCATTTATAAATACTTTAACATTTCCGAAAGTTAAACACTCATAATTGCATATTGATATGGTTTTAATGACCTTTTTGTCACTTATGCGACCATTTCAGTCGTTCAATACACGAACGACAACACGGTAATCAAAGGTCTCAAAATACACAAACCCATTACCCACACCGAAAACGAAAAGGTCAACGTATGCCTTTGGGAATCCGTGCGTACCAACACAAGTATTATAAATGAATTAAATTTGGATCACTTTTTCCCCCCATCTTTCTCTTAAAGGTTACAAATTGATTTCATTCATTACACTAATTGATTAAGTTTTAATGACATTTGCATGTAAAAAGTATCAAAATTATCAAACCCTATGATTTTCTATCTAATAGCGCTCTAATTAAACGCCGCAATTCGCAGATTTGTCCGCAAATAAATATGGAATGAAGTTTATGTAATCAAGATTGATCGATAAGGCATTAATAATATTTTTCAAAACGATTTGACTGTCTTCTGGAAGATGGGCGTTGGCTGGTTTGGGTTGGTTATTGGATTCAAATATCGGGAAAGTGTAATGTTTAAATAATGGGACGATATTCAAAGGTGATCATTTTTCAAGAAAAGATGTCGAGAAAGTTTTGAATTAATATATTTGGTAGTAATTTTCAATGATCCATCATATTGGGCACTGGTAAATCGTTAAGTATAGGCTACGGTTACGCATAAAATTTAAAAGGTGTTTTTGTTTTGACCATATTTTTTAAACGTAGAATTGATTTATATAATACCAATAAAAGGTTAAATTTCAATTTTAAATTGATAAATTATTTGGTTTAAGAAAAATTGACTGCTGCCGAATTGACTTTCAGATTGGAAGTTTTAATTTTTTTCTTGAACTTTCAATGAACCGTTTTTTTTCCTAAAAAGAGAATTTACAGTTTATAAATGCCAATATTTTATAGATTAATAAGATACTTGAAGGTTATCATGATTTAAGATGACCTTTCTGTCTTTTTCCATGGATTAAAACTTCTTAAAAAGAATAACCACTTTTTATAGGTTTATCGCTCCTTCGTAAAAGCTCAAGCTTGGTGGAGAGCTTCAATTGTTCTATATCCGGTTTACCAAAGAGGAAGTCCGGTGCCACCAGGATGGCGGATATAAAAGATTAAATTTCAATTTTAAATAGATAGATAATTTGATTTAAGAAAAATTGACTTTGCTGCCGAATTGGAAGTTTTAATTTGTTTCTTGAACCTTCAATGAACCGTTTTTTTCCCTAAAAAGTGCAGTTATAGATCATAAATGCCAATATTTTATAGATTAATAAAAAACTTGGAGGTTATCATAATTCAAAATAACCTTCCCCACTTTCTCCATGAATTAAAACTTCTTAAGAGGAATAACCACTTTTTATAGGCTTATGGCTTATTCGCAAAAGCTCAAGCTTGATGAAGAGGTTCAAATGTTCCATATCCGGGTTACCAAAGAGGAAGTTCGGTGCCACCCGGGTAGCGGATTTATAATTAATAAAATTGTTTTTTTAGTGCTTGAAACTTTCAGTTTTTGATCAAGTAGCTTCAAATTATTTTTTTGCTTCATCTTTGGAAAATTTAGCAATTTTTTTCTGGAAAATAAAATAGTTATCTACATTTAAAATGTCAAAACTAGGGAAATTGGTTTCATTTAGTGAATTTAGTATGAATTTGACCTTTATTCCCATGTGACAATGATTTTCATTTTTTAATTGTGTCACTCGATGTTATTCCTTCACAATGGTTTCAATCATGAACATTTAGGTTATTTTAATTTAATGAAATACACCATGTGTCTTCTGAAAAATGAAAAAGTTTTCACATTAAAATTATGTATAAATGGATAATGTTACTTACTCTAAGTAATTTATTTAAAAAATTAAATAATTACTTAATATTTTTCTCAATTGAATGTCTTTTTTCCATTCGTCACCAAATATCTGATTTGATCTGAATTTTGCAACTGAATAAATAAATTGAAGCTGCTGGGAAGGAATAACCCAGAATTACTCAATACCTCAACTTAGGAAAATAATCGCATAGTAATTAAATTGAATATAATTAAAACATAAGTAAGAAGAAAATTCAGGTTATTTAAGATCTTTTTGTTTTATTAATATTTCTTATTTAATATTTTATTGTTCAATTAGCTACGTTTCGTTACTAATCGTTACTTCCTCAGGCTTCTTGATTCACAAAATTAAATATTTTTTAAATTTAAATTTAATAATTTTTTTTTATAGATTAATAAGATACTTGGAGGTTATCATGATTCAAGATAACCTTCCCCACTTTCTCCATGGATTAAAACTTCTTAAGAGGAATAACCACTTTTTGTAGGCTTATGGCTTATTCGTAAAAGCTCAAGCTTGATAAAGAGGTTCAATTGATCAAAATTAAAAAATATTTAGTTTTGTGAATCAAGAAGCCTGAGGAAGTTACGATTAGTAACGAAACGTAGCTAATTGAACAATTAAATATTAAATAAAAAATATAAAAAAACAAAAAGATCTTAAATAACCAGAATTTTCTTCTTATTTTAAAAAAATATAAAAGCTGAGATCTGATTTTTATCATCTATTAAAGAGGAAATCCAAAGATGAAATCCGGTGCCACCAGAATGGCGAATATATAACAATATATAATCAAAAAATTGCTTTTATGTACCTGAAACTTCCAGATTTTGATCAAGAAACTTCGAAATATTTTTTTACTTCATTTTTGGAAATTTTCGCAATTTTCTTCTGGAAAATAAATTAATTATTTACATTTGAAGTATCAGAACTAGGGAAATTTGTTTCATTTAGTGAATTTTGTATGAATTTGACCTTTATTCCTATGTGACAATGATTTTCATTTTTTAATTGTGTCACTCGATGTTATTCCTTCACAATGGTTTCAATCAGTTTCAATCATGAACATTTAGGTTATTTTAATTTAATGAAATACACCATGTGTCTTCTGAAAAATGAAAAAGTTTTCACATTAAAATTATGTATAAATCGATAATGTTACTTACTCTATGTAATTTATTTCAAAAATTCAATAACTACTTAATATTTTTCTCTATTGAATGTCTTTTTTCCATTCGTCACCAATTTGATCTGAATTTTGCAACCGAATAAATGAATTGAAGCCGTTTAGAAGGAATAACCCAGAATTACTCAATAACTCAACTTAGGAAAATAATCGCATAGTAATTAAATTGAAAAGATTTAAAACAAAAGATAGACCAAATTTTGAATTTAAATTTTTATCATTGCATTTTTTTAAAAATTGCATCCTTACGCATAATAAGTATGTTAATTCTATTCCTCATTGTACTAATTTACTTGCAAGAATAAAGCATATATTGCACTTCATAGTTATAACCAAATGGTTTTTATCGCATATATTTTGCGACAGGAAAAGAGAAAGGTGCTAATTTAAAATATTAATTTTTCCATTAATTTTCCAGACAATAAAAATGCAAAATTAAATTTTTTATATATAAATTAAAAAAACGCAAAATAAAAAGTGCCAGACAACAAAAACCGTAGAGTGGAAGTTAGATGAATGAATTTCCGCACTTCTACTACGATTCTTTTACAAATATTTCGGACTATTGAATGCATAATATGCACATAAGTTATTACAAAATGTTATAAAAGAAAACCTTGAATAATTTTAATAACTGTCATTCTTATCGAAAAAAAACCACACACAATAACTTCCTCCTACATACAACAATGCCTCATTAATATAAAAATTAATATTTAAATAAATTGTACGTGTACGAAAAGAAAATCGTTTACTTTACGAATCGTTAGCTGCAATAATTGAAATTTGTTGGACAAGTCCACTTAAGACAAATGAATATTCAAATATTTAATTGAAACTAACAAGTGTGTAATTAACAAATTTCTAACAGGTATTTTGCACTTTTCGAAGAAAAAAAACAATCAAAATTCAATTTCCTTGAATTATTTTATTAAAAAAAAATTTTTTTGCAGAAATATGATTTCAAGAAATCAAGAAAAGTGTGTTACGAAACTATTAATGAAAGTGTTTTTTTTTTTATATTATCTAGAGATTTAAATGGGAAATCAAAGCGATTCGAGTTGAATAAATTCTTTGGATTTTTCACAATTAAGGAGTATGTTTGTAAGTGCGATAAATTAAGTCATTAATTCGTGAATCAATCGTGCATGGATATAAGGCAAATAGTAATTTGTGGATGTATATAGGTAATATCTGGTTATTGAGTTGAAGTTAGACTTTCTTTTTCGTTTTTGCAAAGATTTTTCGTCGCAAAAAATCGGTAATATCGTGTGAAGCAATCGAAGATGATTGGTAGATAACAATTGGCAATCAGAAATAAATCTTTTTGGATTGGAAACGTGCAAAAATTGAAAATCAATAATAGCAGAGATTAGATGGAAGATATTGAAGAATGGATGGAGTATATTTTCCTCCTGGTTTACTTACAAAATAATATACAGGCAAATTTTTTATTCAATCTGTTATTTGTGTTTCCAAGTTTTAAACCAATTGTTGAAATTTTTCTGAAGTTGAATATGACACATTATTTTTCAATAATCTTCGTTCATTAATAATTTTAACGTGGAAAAAAACCCGCTTTAAAAACAGGTCCTTCATCACAATTCTGAACCGATTGAACTTTTTTACCACAACAAAATATAAATCCATTTTTATCAGTCTGTCATTAATTATAAAACTTTCAATTAATTTAAATCGAACAAATGTCAAGTACAAATTGGCCACAACAAGGAAGTCGCAAGGAGTCGAGAAATTAAAATTTAATAACTCAGATTTTATCTGACTTAATATCGGCCTATAAGAGTGGCAATAAAAATGTGGTCTAAACTATATTTTCACTTAACGGTCGGTCTCGATGGAAGAATTTTATGATTACACACGCAAATGATTAGTTAAGTATAAATAAATATAAAAGTATATACATATAGACAATTATTGCAGCAGCGAAAAAATCGAAGCTGCCAAGATAAGTTTAATTGCAGTCTCGGCTGATAGTTGGATTACAATAATCGTAATTATACGATTAAGCAACAGGTAAATATTGCAACTTTCAAGTGAGCCACTACAAGTGTTTGTCTTGTCGTGTTTTTTATGAAAAAAAAAATAAATATATAAATGTAATATTTCCTTATTGATAAACATTCCATTTGTTGATGGTAATTTTGTTTCCATTTCGTTTAATATTTACAAGAAATTATTTCATAGACATGCCAGAGTTTCCCTACTTAAAAACTGCATAATTTTGAATCATTTTGTAACCGATGATTAATTCATTTTTAATTAATATGTAATAGGATTTTTATTATTTATCAAGTGGGGATATGGTGTTTTCTGGGTCCCTATTTCATCTTATTATGGTCAAGTAGCTGAGCAAATTTCAACATTATTTCAATTCTTCATGTCTCCAGTTATTCAAAGTACCGCATTTCCACCAGGACGTGAGCAGTGGTTTTATTCTTTGCCTGGAAAAATCTGCATCTTGGATCACCCCCATTGTATGCAGGTGCACATTTCAATTGGTAGATTCAAGGATGGCTTTTCCATCATCCTCTTACTGCGTTTTTGCTCGGTGATTTTCCTTAAAATAATGCAGTAGTTTTTATAAATCCACTCGTTAATGATATTTTCTTCTGCCGACTTTGTAACACTAAATATAGGCAAAAGGTCTATGAATGGAGTTCGGAATTTTTGTCGGGGAAAGGCATCAGCCTTTTCATGTTGCCTTTCATACTTTTGCGGCCTGGAAATTATCCCAGATTAATCTTGTTTTTGGAGGCCAAACTTGTAAGGGTTTCTTTAGTCTTTCTGATCTTTGGTTTACTAGTGCTTTCTATGCTATTTTAAACCACCTTCTCAAATATACTTATGCACTATCTAAATTTCCGCTTGGAATATAAAAATGTTCCCTAGCAGGATGGTTAATTCCTGTCCTTGGTTTATTCCATACAAACTAGCACTTGAGTCATATGGCAAAATTATTCTTATCGGAAAATTTGAAAAAACTAGTTTGGAATTTTCCTGAAACTTTGGTATCGAGTAACATATCAAAATTTTGAGCTTATTCCAACTGATTTGATAATAAAAACAAGATATTTAAACGGTTTTCCGATCACTGAAAAATTGAGGAAAATATTTTATCTGAAATATCAGAAATATTGTCTTTTAGACTTATGAATATTCTAAATTAAAACTACATTGCATAGAACTCAAGAAATTCAACAATTTCAAAACTAAATTGACTTAATCATTAAGTCGATAGTATCACGTAAATCTTAGCCTATGAAATTTGAAATGCAAAATTTTTTTAACATAAAATAGATCCAAATAAACGAATTCAAACCCCAAAAGGATTGATTTTTGTTTGGCATCGATTCGATTTTAAATTAGTTTTATTGGTTTGGGAACTTAAATACTAAAGATACAATTATTTTTTTTTGTTATTTTTTCTGTTGGTTCTATTTAGTGTACAAATAAGTTTTCTAGAATTGGAAAATTATAACGTAACTAAGATTAAATCGTAACGAATTACTTTTGACCATATTCATGCCAAAGTCTTATCATTTTCTTTCAAAAACCCATACCTAACTTTTCGCTAAAGTGGTAGAATTATATTTTTTTTTGTTCCCCAATTATATCAAATTTTGAGCCCATAAAACGAATTTTCCGGTAAGCACTACTTTTGTTTTAATTTACAGAAAAGTGCATTCAATGGACATCAAGTTTTGTGTGATGCATGTGAGAAACATGCTTCATCAATGAAGACATGTAAATTTTCCTTCTGGCGTTTTAAAAGTGGCAATTTTGGCACCAGAAACAAAAAAACAAGAAGATAGACCAGTTATGTTTGAAGATGCTGAATTGAAGGAGTTATTGGATCATAAATCATCTCAAAATTAAAAAAAGCTCATGGAAGTCTTAGAAATGAGTCAACAGGTGGTTGTAAGCCACCTGAAAGCTATGGATTTAGTGCAACATTAAGGAAACTGGGATCTCCAGCTAAGAGATGTCGAGCATCGATTATTCACTTGCGAAAAATGGTTTCAAATGGAAAAGGATATTAAGTTTTTAAATAGAACTTTAATGGCGGATAAATAAGGGATCCGCTTGGACGATCGAAATAAGAAAAGACCGGAGAGTTAAGCCAAATATTTTTTTCATGATAAGAAGTTATAGCCTAAATTTGGTGAGATCAAATCGGAATAAACTCCTATGGATTACTCCAACGTGCTCCATAGTAATTTAATATAGGTTTTTGGATTAATATAGGAAAATGCATATAAATTCGTAACTCTTAGAACATTGGATTTGTTATTTTTTTGTTCCATATTAATGTTATTATTAGTTTTAAAACAACAAGTACATTTCTTGTGCTGAAATAGGCTTAGTTACTCAAAAATTGCAGGAAACTACATTTTTAAAAATAATTATCTAAATATTATTACTGTATATGAAGCAAATATTTACGAAATTTAATAATATAAATACCTTTCCATGAAAAATGGCAATTTTTTTGGTGTTTTATAGAAGGAACCGAAAAAAAAAATGGACTTTGGAAAAATCGACTTTTTTTTATTTAGAAATCGATTTTATTAAGTAAACAATTCATGGGTTTTTTTAAATTTAAAAATCATTTTTTTTAATGGTAATATTAACTAGATTTATGCTACTATGGGGATAACTGCATTTTTCTATATTAAAACCGTTAAAGGGGAATGTTACCAGCAACAATTAGTGCAATTAAGTCTTGAATAGAAGTTTTCATGTCTCCAATACATCAAAAAAAATGACGAACTCTGTTTTCAAAAGTTAATAAAGAAATTTTAGAATCACTTCAATCGGATGTCTAACCCCACCAAATTTTATCCCGTCCGATTATCCCTTATTTCCATTCCAGGAGTGGTGGAAAAAATGGACCAATTCCTAGATCCCTACTTTAGTTAAAAACGAATATATATTGCTAATTGCATTTAATTATGCAAATTAAAAACTTCGCAAAAACTGATATAATCAAATATTATTGAAAACTAACTACCATCACATAATCGTTCATTAAAACTCTCATTTTCTACTAATTTTCATAAAAATTATGCATGAAATTACAGAAGCCAAAAAAAAAAAAAAAAAAAAAAAAAAACAATAAAGCAAAATGTAGAAATAACCATTAATTTTTTTCGCTTGTCAGCCATTTGATATTTTCGTCAGAGTGTAATTACAACTTCCTTATTAGCATTCAAATTACGCTAAGTAAATGATTTGCACTAAGAAATCCATTGCAATATTTAAAATCACATTAAATATTTTGTCGACTGAATTGTATTCATCTACCTCGTCTATCTTAAGTATAAAATTAAAAAATCCGATTGTTATATCACTGTTAATTATTGTAGGTATATGTATATCTAAAAGAAGTGAAGACAAATAGAAAAGTTTGACTTTCTTTGAAGAAACTACTAAGTGTAGTGACTTAAATGGGAAGAGGAATTTGGTTTCGCTTTTTTATGTAATTAGATTTTTGTGTGATACAATCTCTAATTGAAACGGAAAATATCAATGTTGGGTTTGGTAAGATGCGTACAGTTACGCAAGGGATTTGATTTGAGAAGAATTTGAGGTAATCTTTGGGATATTAAGTCTTACAAAACTTAGGAAATTTTATAATCCTTGATGTTGAAACAATATTTTTTTTTTGGAAGATCTCACGAAAAATTTTAATCCAATATTTCGATGGAAGTAATTTATTTATTTCCGGCCTATTATGGCCTATTTTTAAGTCGGAGATTATAGAGTTTTATTTTCTCATGGTCTATAGAACTCTTAATATTAAAGTGTTATAATTTGGGTAAAGAAAGATCTATTTTTTCACCAGAAGAATTATTTTTTGAGTTAAACGATTATATTTGCTGGAAAAAAAAAATTATCTACCTTCAATTTTTATCAAAATAAGATTTTTTCGCTGACTTTGAACAGTTATACTGTGTTTACAATATATATAGAATATATTGCGGTTCAATTTATGTAGTATAATTTAATATAATAATATATAAAAATCATACCATATACATAAAATTGAACAGAAGTTTAAACAAAACTATGAGTGACGTATTACCCAGATACGTATTTTGATTGCCAAGCAATCTTCTTCAGTGGTCATCAAGTAGTTTGGATCACTCTTTTCACATGATTCACATGAATCATCACAAATTAGTTACGGAGTGATCCAAACTACTTGATGACCACTGAAGAAGATTGCTTGGCAATCGAAATACGTATCTGGGCAATACGTCACGAATATTTTTGTTTGAACTTCTGTTCAAATTTATGTTGGTGGTATGATTTTTATATATAATTATATTAAATTATACTACATAAATTGGATTGCAATATTTTTTATATATTGTATACACTTCAATTTTTATTTAACGAAAAGGACAATTGATCCATTTAGTTTTGGGGAAAACCCGTCAAAGATAGGGATTGATCAAAAGATTCTGTTGAGAAGTTCTTATTCATATAACTTATAGTAGGGCCTAGGCGTCAAGTGGTTGTAATTTATTTGACTAAAGTAAATCTATTGTAATTTCAAGAGATACTTGGACTATAATTGGATAACTTGGTTTTTCACCAAATAAAAAAAGTTTTTTTGGGAAAGTTATACAAAAAATTGCCTTTTAAATGGCAATGAGCAAAAAAAACCTATCTTATAAATGAAAAATAAAGTTTAATTCATTATAAATTGTAATCAAATGGTTCCTGATGGCTTTATATTAAGCAGGTTCTTGAAATTTTAAATCGATGATTCGATCTTAATTGTTGAAAATAATTTCTTTACAATGGTAAAACTACTGAAACATTTTTTTTCTATTTTCCTGATAACAATTAAAAACCAAATAAAATTTCGAATTTAATTTCCTTTATATTAAATTTTACAAAACATTGGAACAAATTTTTTTTTTTGAAGATTTTACGAAAAATTTGAATCCAATAGTTCGATGGAAGTAATTTATTTATTTCCGGCCTATTTTAGCCTGTTTTTAAGCTGGAGATTATAAGCCTTTATTTTCTGATGGTCTATAGAACTCTTAATATTAAAGTGTTATAATTTGGGTAAAGAAAAATCTATTTTTTCACCAGAAAATTAATTTTTTGAGTCAATTCCTGATTGTATATTTCATTTAAGCGGTTATATTTGCTGAAGATAATAATTATGTACCTTTAATTTTTAACTAACAAAAGGACAATTGTGCCGTTTATTTTGAAAGTGAGTTAAGTCCATTTCAAGAACAATCTCTATAGTATTATCATTTTTAACCAAAGGAACATAAGATCCTAAGGAGGAGGGAATAATTGGCGTTTTTGTTAACAACTAAAATTAAATCAGTAATTTCTGAAAATTTAGCAGTTAATAATTAATAATTTAGCAGCAAATAATTAACATACTTTGTTCTAGTTACACGAAGAAGAATCACCATATAGACCGTTCTTGAAATAAACTTACGCCACTTTCAAAATAAACGAGTCAATTAATTCATTTACTTTTGGGGAAAATCTCGTCAAAGATAGGGATTGATCAATAGACTTTATTGAAAGATTCTTATTCATATAACTTATAGTTGAACTAGGTATTAAGTAGTTGTAATTTATTTGACGAATAATTTCAAGAGATTTTTGGACTAAAATTGGATATCTGAGTTTTTCACCAATTAAAAATTTGTTGTTTTGGGAAAGTTCTACAAAAAATTGCCTTTTAAATAGCAATGAGCCAAAAGAAACTATCATATTAATAGAAGATAAAGTTTAATTCATTATAAATTGCAATCAAATGGTTCCTGATGGCTTAATATTAAGCAGGTCTTGAAATTTTAAATCGATGATTTGATCTTAATTGTTGCAAAGAATTTCTTTAGAAAATTCGGTAAACTATTGGAACTTTCTTCTATTTTCCTGGCAACAATTAAAAAGCAAATATATTTTCCAATTTAATCGATCTCATCGAATTCACGAATCAACAAATTTCAAATCGCAAATGTAAAAAATATAAATTACGCAATGCCTATTTTAAATTGCCTGTTAAAACAATTAAATATTTCCAACGCAAATTCTAAGAAATTCTCTTGGAAAAATTGCGTAAACTTTTACATCCATTCTTTCAACAGTGTTTGATACCTATAATTTTCATCAATTATTGTCTCTTATAAAATAGAAAAAAAATATGCACATTATTATATTTATTTAAGATTATTTATTTATTTAGGCAAAGACCAAACGAAAATTCGTGTAAAAGTGTGCCGCACAATTTGAATCAATAGCAAATCTGTTTTTTTTCTCCTCTAAACATTTCAACCACTTTCCTTTTTCAAAAAATATATCAGTGAGATGACTATTACGTGTTTTACGATAGCGAACACCTAAAATAACATTTCAATGTTTTAGTCGACAGGTATTAGTGGTGAAAAACGTTGAAAGAATGAACTCAATACGTCATATTTTGCCAATTTGATTTTTAAGAATTTGCCGATTGCAATTAGAAAAGTGAAAAAATAATATTCAAAGTTTAGTCTAAGTTGTAATGAAATATTCCAAGATTTTTCTTTTATTTTTAACATTAATTAAATAATAAAGAAATCAAAAGTATTTGAAAAACTTTCCTGATTTCTAATTATTGGTTACCCCAAACGGAATTGTCTACCGTGTGCAGTCTATGTAATAATTAGACATCGAATTATATGCACTATCAAATTGCCAAAATATGGATGCAAATATGCACTAAAAAAGGGTCAAAAAACCATTTATTTTTAGAATATACGTTTTTTTCACATTATATTTATCTCAATAAATATAATTCTTCTGTACATATGCACAGTACTGAACTTCTCCTAAGTCAACAGACCTATTCTTCCGAAAATTTTCTGAGGGATGGTTTAGATCTACAATTGGATTATATAGATAAAAAAGGTGAAAAGCTGAAAATGAACTTTCGACGTCAAATTACGGTACCAAATAGAATTTGAAAATTGGCGAAATTTTCGGAGATTTCTTCAGAAGTGCCGTTGATAAATGAATCAATTTTCTTTATTCCTTCAAAACTGTGGTTTTTATTCAAAACTGCATTTAATTTACCACGAACTTTTGCAATTAGTGAACTCGGAAGAGCGATATTAAGCTAATATTTCCAAGGATTTGCACAGAGGAAAGTTCCTAGTTTCTCAGTTGCATATTTATGTAAATTGCTGAAATGTGTTGCAATAATAGAGATATTTTTTTCGATTGAAGTATCCTTAAACGTCGGCTGGCTTGAACTGATTTTTCAACTACTTCTTTTATGGCTTCGAAATTTTCAGCATAAAACAATCCAGCTTTTACCCAAGTTCCCCACCGTGTTCATATTGGTTCTGGAGATAGAGATACGTTTGATAGTTGATCTTTATATACTTGTACTTGGGATGGTGCTTTTAAAAACCGTTTTTTTGTAGAAGAAATCAATTTATTGTCTATCCTGAACTATAGTTTTTCAATGCAATTCGTAGGCTAGAGAGGTGATGTGAAGCAATATTGGGTACAATACTTTCAGAGCTTGACGTAAGGGGGACGCATCGACGGCATGACTACCGAAATAAGCTTTTACATTGAAAAAGTATCAAAATATGCATTAACACTATAAAAATAGAAAATAGAGAAAATAGAAAATTGAAAAAATATTAACAAAAAGAAAAATTAAAAACTGTTGTCCAGTTTCCCAATTTTTTTAACCATTGGATATCCCAGACAAAAAAGAAACAGAATATTCCATCGTGTGCAGTCTATGTAGTTATAAGACGATTAGTAGCAACTACTTGGATGATTCTTTTTTTGCAAAACTAGATTCAAAATTATTTATATTTTTTTTTGTTATGTTTTCTGCCTAATAATAAATTTAGTTATCCCTAAGATTAAATTGATTATTTTTCCCTCCTACCATTGTTGAATTAGTTCCCTTAATGATTGGTAGACTATTTCGCTTTGTAATTAAAGTTTAGGATTTCAATTCGTTTTGCACCTTTTCTTCTTTGGGCCTTTCGTTTACCTTTTGCCACGTAAAATATGAATCATTTTTGTCTTTGTTCATGAAAAATTAAAAATTTCCAGAATCTGTGTTCAAATTTTCTGATTTTCGAGATTTATCTAATCATCGGATACGCTAAACGGAATATTCTACCGTGTGCAGTCTATGTAATTATCAAATGAATAATAACTTTTTGAATAATCTGTACTTTACAAAACTAACATCAAAATTGTTTTTATATTTATAAATTATGATTATTTTTCTACTTTTTTACGTCTCCCCCCCCCCCCGTATGTCATCTGTATTTGGCGAAGATTTAAAAATCAAAGTGGTTCATTTCTCTGTTTAATAAAGTGAAAATTTCAATGGGTTTTCCTCCTTTTTTCTTGGAACATTCCAATTTCCCTTGTGCAATATCAAGTATCCCCGTATGTCATCTGTTTTTGGCGATTTATAAATCAAAGTAGTTCATTTCTCTGTTTAATAAAGTGAAAATTTCAACGAATTTTCCTCCTTTTTTCTTGGGGCATTCCAGTTTCCCTTGTGCAATATCAAGTATAAATCTTTTTTATCTTTTAAAAATAAATGTTCAACGTATATGTCCAATTGTCCAATGTAAGCAATTTCACATCAAATTTTCAACTAAAAAGTTGGTAATTTTTTGTAGTTTGTCTTCCATAAAATATCTTTTAACGATAGAATGAAAATTGATAAAAGAATTTGGGGGAATATTCTTCAAAAATTCAGAATTTTCTTGCAAATATTTTCTATAAAAAAGTACAATGGAAAACAAGGAAAAACAGACCAAAAAATCACAGAAACACCTGGAAAATTTTTGATTGCAATTCCAATAGAATAATCTTTAAATTTCGTAAAAATTCTAATACAAAAAATCATTTTGATTTCTTCTGAATATTCAAACATTTCATTCAACTTTCTTTCAACTTTTCTGCAATGAAATTTAATTTACCCAACAATAGTAAGGATAATTAAGATTCCTCATATTCTTCGTACAAATATTTCCAAGCAATCAATCCTCAAATACATAACTTAAAACGGTGTAAAATCCAAATTTGGAAATCTAATGCATAAGAAGCTCAAGGCATTATTTTAATTTTCAATTAATTAAATGTCATACTTCATTAACGGAAATGTCGCCACTACCAACACGGGTGATTCAAATCTCCTTACACGCTTAATTAAACTCGATTCATTATTTGCTTTTACCAATTTTTTTTATTTTATTCCTATTGTTGCATAATTAATTGATAGATTTTTTTCTCTAAATAAAAATTGATTTTATTTGATATTTTATTTCGGAAAAATCCGATCAAATGAGAACAATAGAAAGTATCGTTCGGGGGAATGAAATTGAACGAATTTCCTCAACAGTACCAATGCAATTTCGTAAAGACGAGTTCATAGATCTTCTCCACAACCTACTAAATACATGAGTTGCATATGATTGCACTGATTGCACCCACCGGACTTATTTATGCATTTTGATGCAATTTTACACAGTGAAGTAATGCCATTGTACTATGTGGTCGATTTTTACAGTTAAGTTCATTTGGCTAAGTCATGATTTCAAGCAATATCAACTACCAATGATTGGCATGATGAGAACATACGAAACATTCACGTTTTTTTGAGAAATCCAACGAAAACATCCTTTCTAAAAAAATTTCAGTTGATAATTAATTTATTTAAGATACCATTAATCTGGATAATTGATTGATGAAAGAAATGGGGGGTCAAGAAAGTATTTGTTTTGACCTCCGATCTAATAACAAACTGGAGACAATTGTTCAAATCAAAAATGCAAATTTATTCATTGAAATATTTTCAATTAACCAACTTCTAACATATGTTTTTCTCGATAGTATCGTACAATTAAAACACTTATCTCTGTCATCGAATCTTTTTGTGTCACATATTCAATAGAAACATTCAATCAACAATCACAATCGAATCTATCAATAAAATTTTTCGGTGATGTTTCTCATTAGTGCCAAAAAAAAAAAAAGTTTGAAAAAGAAACACTCAATTGCCTCCAACCGAATTTTATATAAGCGCCAATTTTTTATTTTCTCTAAATGATTTATTTTATTATTATATTATTATCATTAGCGATGCTAATAACGATGAGACGTGCAGAAAAAAAACTTTCGCATGAATTCAACGTTTATATATGTATATATATATATAAATAGAAATAAAAAATTGGGATATTAAAATGTATTGAGTTATGAATGAATCTAATGGTTTCCAAATGAAATTAAATATGTATTAAAGCAATTAAATTGCTTTTTTCGGTTTCGTTTTTTTTTCATTTATCAGCCAGAGAAAGTGATAAGTCGGTGAGAAGTTCCTTGTGGAATTTGAAAAGTGATCGATTAACATTTCAAATTTGTAATTTGAATACAATGTTTGGTGAAGAAGAATGAAATGAAAAATGCCTAAGACATAGAAATCTTTTTTCAGCCTTGAAGTGTGAAAAGATGTTTCGCAGACTTTGCTTTGTCAGAGGCATTTTTTTTTTTGCTTCGGTTCACTTGGCTTTTTCGATCGTAGTACGTAATTAACTAATGGGACGAACTTGTCAATTAAGTGTTGGTAATTATGTAGATCACGTTGGAATCGAGCGAGATATAATTAGCTGATGCTGTACAGAACAATTCTCCGGAGAGAATCAGAGATGAATTCAAGGCGAACCACTTGGTTTATTATAATGTATATGGTAAGTGGATGGTGTTGATCGTTTTATGGATCATCTAATTTTTCTACACATAATGAATATTGAATGTAAGAAAATCAATTGGAATCAGTTTAAGTTTTTGAGCCGTTCCAACGCTTTTTCTTGGGTTTAAAATTTCAATTTTTCAAATTTCCAAATTTGTATTGATTCAAGAAGTAAGAAAGTCGAGATAAAGGGGGAGAAAAAAGGGTCCAAACGGGGTAAATTTTGAGTGACTTTTTTATGAACCTAGCAAATGTTCCTTTTTGCGTTTTTCCGTTGAAAAAAGGGTTCAAACGGGGTAAATTTTGAGTGACTTTTTTTATGAACCTAGCAAAAAAGAACATTTGCTAGGTTCATAAAAAGTCACTAAAAATTTACCCTGTTTGAACCCTTTTTTCAACCCTTTAGTCTCGACTTTCTTACTTCTTCAATCAATATAAATGGGTATTATGATGAAAAAAATATAAAGCAAGATGTTATACTATAATTTGTATTAGACTGAACCAAAAAAATCGAATATTTTTTTTTTTTTTGAAAAGTATATCGAAAATATTGTTCAAGGTGTCAAAAAAAATATGGGGAAGGTTTGAGCCCTTATTATTAATATTAAGAGGTCTATCATCTGTAATTTCGATTTTTTATTTGTGCTTTCATTTTTGCGTCAATGCTCTCAAACTATCAAAGTAAAAAAAATTATCTTCACATATTTTTATAGAAAATTAAATTCCCTACAAAAAACGTTTCTATAAAATTTTTGCCAGGCACGCCGTTTTCGAATAATCAAGCTTCAGACATTGATATAATTTTTAGATTTATCTTCTGTGTTTTGGAATTTTGTAACTAACGAACAAATAAATATATAGATATGAACAATATAGATTCTTGTAGAAAATATAATGCTCTACAAAAAAGATTTTTTAAGGTCTATCATTAGGTCTATTATTAGGTATATAAAAAATATCGGGAAGGTTTGAGCCCTAAATATTAATATTAAGAGGTCTATCATCTTTAATTTCGATTTTTTATGTGTGCTTTCATTTTTGCGTCAATGCTGTCAAACTATCAAGGTAAAAAAAATCTGCACATATTTTTATAGAAAATTAAATTCTCTACAAAAAATGTGTCTTAATATTTTTGTCATACACGCCGTTTTCGAATAATCAAGCTTTAAACATTGATATAATTTTTAGATTTATCTTCTGTGTTTTGGAATTTTGTAACTAACGAGCAAATAAATATATAGAAATGAGCAATACAGATTCTTCAAGGGAATTTAATGTTCTACAAAAAAGGTCTCTTCACGTTTTTACATAAAATCACTCTTTCAAAATTGGTTCAACAACGAAAAAATACAATAATTTAATTTTCCCTTCACCTTTAATTGTGAATAACTTTTGAAAGAGTGATTTTATGTAAAAACGTTAAGATACCTTTTTTGTAGAGCATTAAATTCCTTTCAAGAATCTATATTGTTTATTTCTATATATTTATTTGTACGTTAGTTACAAAAGTCCAAAATTAAGAAGATAAATCTAAAAATTATATCAATGTTTAAAGCTTGATTATTCGGAAACGGCGTGTCTGGCAATAATTTTTAAAGAAACGTTTTTTGTAGGGAATTCAATTTTCTATAAATATATGTGCAGATAAATTTTTTAACTTAGATAGTTTGACAGCATTGACGCAAAAATGAAAGCACAAATAAAAAATCGAAATGAATGATGATAGACCTCTTAATATTAATATTAAGGGCTCAAGCCTTTTCGATATTTTTTTTTTGTCACCTTGAACAATATTTTTGATATAGTTTACAAAAAAATAAAATAAAATAGTCGGTTTTTTGGCCCAGTCTAATATGTATTCCTCAGATCCCATATAGTCATTCATAATTTTTTTTTTCTGTTTTGTTGAAAAAATGTTTTCAAAGGTGTGAAAACTGGTTAAATTCAAATGCAATTACTATTAGATTTTGATTTTTTAAATCATTGTAGTGTTCCACGAACATAAAATTGCAGGAATCTGACAATAAATTAAGGGGGTATTCTACTCTAGAAATTTGAAAAAATCAAAAAAATTTTTTTTTCATAATTCGATAGTTTAGATATTCAAAAATATCTTCCTAAAAGGATTTTTCAAAATTCAAATTATTTCCGAAGTTATAGCCTCGCTGCCTGAAAATTACGCTGCCTGAAACTTAACGTAAAACTTTAAACGCATTTTTCTCGAAACTGTCTTTTTCAAAACGATACCCACATTTTCTCAGGTTCTACTGAACCGATTTACCTGAAACTTTTAGAGAGTCTTCTTTATAGACTTGTCTATGTCTGGAACTATCACCATCCCCAAATTTTGATTTTTACTATTTTTAAAAAAATCGAAACAGCCAAAAAAAGTGGTACAAAAATTGTTTTTTTTTCAGGCAGTCGCCATTTTGTAAAAAAAATTTTTTCATACTTTTCCTTATTTCGAGACATTGCGACATTATTCTAGATTAATAATATTTTATTTTTTTTGGGGTCAGATTACTAGGAGGGTTGAAATCGTGGGTATGGTCACGTGCCCATTTTTTGAGACCCCCCACTTCATCAGCAGCTAATTTTTGAAATTTGTAACTTTTTTTATTTTTTTCTGTATTCTTGAAATGTTAATAAATAACTGATAAAAAAATGGATAGCAAAAATATTAATTGGCTATTTTTTATGACACGTCAAAAATTATCTGAAATTCATGCCTCTAGACTAGAATACTCCCTTAAGGACTTATTTTTGATGGTCTAAAATTTGAAAATATGCAAAAAAGAAATATTGCCTGTTTTCAATTTCTAGACCAGAATACCCCTTTAAGAGCCTACTTATGGGGCAATTTTTTGCAGTTTTAAGTCGCTAGTTTTCAGCCAAAAATGAAGTTGTATGGGTTCGCAGATGAACGTTGGAAAAGTGCAATGAAATGAGGTGAATGGATAAATAGTTCTAAATCAGTTCTACACCAACGAATTTATTAAATTTTTAGCCATTTATGTAAAATTGTTGCTTTTGATTTAGTATCAGACATTTCATTTGACCTGCTGTGGAAATAAAAATCCTAAATCTACCATAAAATCATATTGCACACCCCTGTTCTACACAAATAAAGGTAAATTAATATAAAAAAAAATTAAACAAATTGGATGCTGAAATGAATGAAGTTTTTTTTTATTTTTCTTCATTTTTTTCAAAGAAATAAGATTTTATCTTTTTTATAAAATTCTTCAATATGAGATGACTTTAAACAAAATATGTTTACCCCAATTTTCAATACAAAACATCGAGGATGATTATCAAGACTTTAAACATCAATTTGCCCAACTTTTAACAAATTTATCATCTTAAATCTTTTCCAAATTTTCCAACAATGATAATATTTGCCCACACTCTTATATAATACATTATTGTACAACAATTTGTGTATTTAAATATAAACTTTCGTCTTTCAATTTCGATTCATTACGTTAAAGATGCCTCTTCGAACTCACTTTCTTTGTAAAGTGCATTTCGTGTTATAAAAAAAAAAATAATTCATCCAAACCATCGAAACACGAAAAAATAATGAAGATTACGTTGTATTCTCGAAAAAAAATAATATATATATATGGATATAATAAAATTAAAAAAAAAAAACGAAACATTTCCTGCTTGTTTTTTTTTTTGTGTAATCTGAATTTGTTTCAGGTTTAATTAATTCAGAAGATTAAAATTTTTTTTTTCTTCTCCTCTATTTCCCTTCCAATATATTTATAACCGAAGAAACACGTTTTACTTTTACTTTTATCTTAAGAATTTCGTGAAGATTTTTGTCGGACCACAAAGATGACTGAATACACATTTTTAAGAGATCTTATAAATCACAAATTGAAAATTCCTGACATTGATTTATTACATTGATTTATAACTGATATCTCCGACATTCTATTGTATTAGCAACAATTAAATGCGTAATTACTATTATATCAAATGTTTCCTAAAGTATAACAACAATTTTAATTAATAATTAAATTAAATAAACGATTTCTTGTGAATTTAGTA
The DNA here is from genome assembly GCA_958496175.1 of Sisyra terminalis. Classification (NCBI taxonomy): domain Eukaryota; kingdom Metazoa; phylum Arthropoda; class Insecta; order Neuroptera; family Sisyridae; genus Sisyra; species Sisyra terminalis. Next base: position 50,197,844 of record OY292278.1, on the reverse strand, counting down.
GAAGCATACTAAATCAAGTGGTTGCACAATTGGTGCACCAATTGGTGCAATTGATTCAACTCAATCAAGTGTTTTATGCAATGTTCTTCCATTAAACATCTGTTATTATTATTTAATTTACCACTGGAAATATTTATTAATTCATAAACTCTAATTACAAAATTACTTAACACTTTTATCAGATTTTTACTATTTATTATCGAAACTAATCAAATCGAGCGACAATTTTCCAACTTTTCTGCTAGATTAACCAGTTTGTTATACAAACATTGATCTGGAAACTAAACCACATTTAGTATTTATCACCAATTTACATTTTTTTTTCTCTGTATACTCAAACAGGATTGTTACACTCGTAAATTTTATTATTTTTGTAATTGTTGGGTATATTTATTAACTGTGGAAAATTAATTGTATGAGAAAATTCTTACCTAAACTACTGATACATGTTGGGTTATTAATTGCTTTTTTTTTGGATTGGTAGGTGTGAAACCTGTTTAGGAAAGTCGAAACCTACATGGAAGAACTATATCTGAACATTTTGGTAATAATTCATCGAACAATTATATTGAAATTGGTTGGGAAACGTTTTGAATGTCATTCCAATTGAAATGAAAATATTTGAGATCTTTTCAAAGTCAAAACCTACACAGAGAGATATCAGTTTAATAAGTATATGTATCAAAAAAAATTTTTTTTGAGATTAATATTTCGATATTTCTTTGAGAAAAAATTCTTAAACCAAAGTTTAAAACATCCTCTGAATCCTTGGCTATTTTTAAATTGTATTTCATTGAAACAAAGTTAAACATTGATTAGTATTTTATTAATTTTCAAGTCACAATTAATAAATTAACGAATAATGTATGTCCTACTACTCAATTTCTTATTTATTACGACGCATTTCAAGAGTTTTTGGCTGTCATCATCAGAAAATAATTATTTTTTCAGTTGTAAACAAATTTCGTATAGGTTGTTTGTTTTATATAATTTGTTGTTAAGGAAGTTATTTGGATCTACGTTGTGGGCTTTGTATATTTCATATTCTTCTAGGATGTTCATATGTGATCTTTTCTTACAAATATTAAGTGGCTTAAAATTTGTTTCCGAATTTAAACATTGATGATTTTCGTCATAAAAGTGTTTTATAAAATTTGAAGTTGTTGTAGGAGAGATTTTACTGGAACTCACTTTGGAAGAGTAAAATAGTGAAATTTAAATTGGTGGAAAGCGATTTTCCAACCTTCGATTCATAAAGGATACAATTATAAATACAAATAGTGAAAGAAAGTTATTGGACTTCATTCAAAGACTTTAAATCGTAAGTCAAAATTTCGCATTAAAAACAATATGACCAATGATCGTTGATCGCGATAATTATCAAAATAAGAATAAGAAAATAAGTTGCCAAATTATGAAAAGATAAATTTATTATGGTTCTCAGTTTACGGATTTTTATTAAGACCGAAGGTCTTAATTGTGCGAAGAAAAATAACCCTTACAAAATCAACGATCTTCACCGTCAAAAGTAAATTTTAAATTGAAAAATATTAATTCAGGATTATAATTAAGAGTTCTAAAGAAAAATTATTTAAGTAACAATCATTTTCTTTGCGATATATGAATTATAAATCAAAGGAAATACCGTTCCAAATGTTCTGTACTCAAAAGTCACTTTAAACGAGAAATACTAAGCTTACTTTGTACAAATCAAGGCACTGTAGTCGTTTAAATGGCGCAGGATGCATGGGCCAATCATAGCACTCCATACAAAACTCAATCTTTAATTTCGACCAATCAGTGAATTTGGTACTTAAACTTTATAGATTTTAACCAATGACATGATTTTTTGGTGTATATTCCTTATATTTTGTTCCGAAAGATTTATCAGGCTGGCCAATGTAGAATTTTTCACAGGAAACACATTTAATTTTATATATTTGGGTTTTATTTTTCGTTTTAATTAGGTTCTTATCCAATGGTTTAAGAACTTTTATCATTTGTTTAAAATGCGAAATTGAATTTATTTTTCTTTAGGAAGTTAGCGATTGTAAAACTATATTATTGAAGTTTGATTTTTTTTTTTTTTTGTTTTCTTTTGGTGGAGTTGGAAGAATAGATTTATAGTAAATTTCGATATTATTTGAACTACGATTGAGCTGTTGTATTCGGTAGTAATGGTTATATGTTTAATTATCTTAATTTTTTCTTCACGAGCTTTGGGCTAAGGAGAACTTGACCACTCTGTTGTACACTAGACTGTTGCAACTGTTTACTATATATTAGACTGATTCAAAAAAATGAAAATTTTTTTTTCTTAAATATATCGAAAATATTGTTGGAAATGACAAAAAAAAAATCCTGTGAAAATTTAAGCTCTTAATATTAATATTAAGAGGTGCCGCATCGCAAATTTCGATTTTCCATTTAAATAACATGGAAACAATATTCTCTTGCATTTTGGAATTTTATAGCTCACGTTGGTGACAATATTTCGGAATTATCAAGGTATATTCTTGTAAAAAATTAAACGATGTACAACAAAGGCATTGGTACAAGTATTTGATATATTTATTCCTTCAAAAGTTATTCGAGGTCAAAGTTGAACTAAAGAGAAATTTGAATTATTTTTCCAATTTTGACGCAACCATCAATTTCATGAGAAAATTTTAAAGGATATTTTTATAGAGTACTTTTTTTCTTAGAACTTAACTCTATAAAAGTTATTGATATTTCAGAGGTCCTAAGTAATTTGCATTAAACTGAAAATCCTCTGAATTATTATATTTGTAACATAACAATTATTTTGTTTATTTTAATTTAATAACTAAGGACCTGTGAAAATATCGAAAACTTTTAAAGAGAAAAGTTATAAGAAAAAAAGTGCTCTACAAAAATTGGCCCATAAAAAAAAATTCTCATGAAATTGATGGTTGCGTAAGAAATTGAAAAAATATTAAAATTACTCTTTAGTTCAACTTTGACCTCGAATAACTTTTGAAGGAATAAACATATCAAAAAGTTTACGAGACTTTTTTTGCAGGTCGTTCAATTTTCTACGAGAATATACCTTGGTAATTCGGAAATATTGTCACCAACGTGAGCTATAAAACTCCTAAACTAAGAGGTTCCGCATCGCAAATTTCGATTTTCCATTTTAGTAACATGTGTACAATATTCTCTTGCACTGTAGAACTTTATAGCTCACGTTAGTGACAATATTTCGGAATGACTAAAGTATATTCTTGTAGAAAACTGAACGATTTTCAAAAAAGGTCAATTATAAGTTTTTGATATATTTATTCCTTTAAAAGTTATTCGAGGTCAAAGTTGAACTAAAGAGAAATTTTAAAATTTTTTCAATTTTTTTACGCAACCATTAATTTTATGAGTAAATTTTATAGCACATTTTTTGTAGAGCACTATTTTTTCTATTAATTATCTTTAAAAAGTTTTTGATATTTTTCACAAGTCCTAAGTTATTTAATGAAAATAAAAAAATAATTTTTATGTAAAAAATATAATAAGTCAGGGAATTTTCAGTTTAATGCAATTAACTTTGGACCTGTGAAAATTATCAAAAACTTTCATGTAGATAAGTTATAGGAAAAAAGGTGCTCTACATAAATATCCTATAAAATTTTCTCATTAAATTGATGGTTGCGTCAAAAAATTGAAAAAATATTAAAATTTCTCTTTAGTTCAACTTTGACCTCGAATAACTTTTGAAGAAATAAATATATCAAAAACTTGTACGAGACCTTTTTTGCAGATCGCTCAATTTTCTACAAGAATATACTTTGGTTACTCCGAAATATTGTCACCAACGTGAGCTATAAAATTCCAAAGTGCAAGAGAATATTGTTTCCATGTTATTCAAGTGGAAAATCGAAATTTGCGATGCGGCACCTCTTAATATTAATATTAAGAGCTTAAACTTTCACAGGATTTTTTTTTTGTCATTGCCAACAATATTTTCGATATAATTAAGAAAAAAAAATCATCATTTTTTTTTGAACCCGTCTACTGTATATATTTAATGACAACTTCCCAATTTCATTGGTGATTGTTTTGTCTAAAAAGTTGATTGTTCCATTTCTAAATGAATTTTATTTTCTGGTTAATTGTCAATCTGTTGGGTAGTTCCATTAAATAATATAAATGTATCGTCTACATATCTTCCATAATATATTTTTTGATGCCTCTAATTGTCGGCTATTAGTCCTGATAAAGGAGAACCCATGGCCAAGTCTTGCTTTTGGTGATAAAATTTTTGATTGAAAATGAAATAGTTTCGTTGTTAGATGGTGGTTAACAAGTTCATTAAGTCGTTGGTTACCATATAATTATATATTTTTGATGTCCTTAGATTATATTCCACAATTTTGATTATTTCTTCAACAGGGACATTTCTGCATAAGTTGATAATGTCAAATGATGCCATTTTGATGTTCTGTGGTAGTTTTAGGTTTTTGAGTATTATTTATAGCTTCATATGAGTTTTTTAATAAATCATTTTCTTTTAATATGATGCCTGATTTGATGGTTTGAACTAATTTTTTGGATGTCCAATATCCAGGAGTAAGTTTGTAATCCACTACCGGTCGGATTTGCATATTTATTTTTATGGATTTTGTGTAAACCATGATGTATTGAAGCTTGAGGATTCTTTTTGAAAAATCTTTTTCAAAAAGATAGTTCTTTTCATTTATGGTTTTGAATAAAGTTTTGGTGAAGTTCGGAGTTGGATCTTCTTTCATGTGAATTATATTATTTTCTTTAATGAATTGTTTCATTTTGTTTGAATATTAATCCTTGTAAATCCTTGTAAAATTATTACGATTATCTTTCCTTTATCGACTTTTAGGATATAAGCGTTATTTTTTTTATATTGTTAATGTTCAATTGATCATAATGGAATGAAGATAATTTATTTACAACTGACAAAATAATAATTACCTGATGATGACAAAGTAGTAAAGAAATTGAGTCATAGGACATATATTATTATTCAATGATAAATAAATTAGAAACAAAGTTGTCTTTTTTTAATTTGCCCTAATATTACCGTTTGGTTTTTCATAAATGAAATTAAAATTTAATTAAAATTCCTATAAGAAATATTTTTATTATTTCAAACCACAATTAAACCGAGTGCAATAATAATTGCAATTATTGAAACTTGCCCACCATTTATTTTGATTGCAATCAAATATTTTCAATTAAAATTAAAATAACGGACCTTTTTATTGATTGTACTTTATACAATGAATTATGTGGTACAATATTAACCATGACATTATGTGTTATTAAAAAAATAAAAAATAAAAATTCAAGACCACCATAAAATCGAAACACAGTTATAGTCGAAAATTTGAGTTAAGAACCTTCGAAATTATTGATTGCAAGTTAGAAATATAAAGTTAAATTGTTTCACACAAATTTGCAATATAAATAAATGTTTTTAAAAATTTGCTCTTAAAAAAATTTCTTTTTCTGTTTTGCAACTTTACCAAGGGAAAATTTAAAAATTAAATTGTTTGAAAGATTTTTTTTTTGAAAACCTTAATTGTTTCATTAAAATCTAATTACAATTAACTGCAGCCAAATAACTTAAGTTACAATTTTTTCTTTTGGATTCCCACGCTCTTACTTGAAAATATTATTAAATATATCATCAAAATTTTCGTCTACGATCCACTTTTTCTGCGACTGAAAATTAGTTTTTGTTCAAATTGGAAATAAATTGAAAATTAATTGAGTTGTTTAGTGTGGTAGGTACTTTGATTTTATTGCACTTTGAATTTGTTTTTTCCAAAAAAAAACCTATTTATTTTCCTCTGCAACTTCTACTTAGTCTATCAATGATTGAAATGCATAAAAAAATGTAATTAAACAAGCGGAACAGGTGTCTGAAATTTAATAACCTTGTAAAAGTTAATTAATTCGATTTGAAGATTGAGTTTCAAATTTTCGGGTGTGATGCAATTTTTGAGTTCAAATTCTATTTCAATTTGCCAATTTAATGCAAAGCAATGCAATAGTAAATTGTGATTGATTTTTTTAACCGCTAAAATGCATATTGGCCATCAAGTTTTATGACCTCTATGAATTTAAGAGTATGTAATAAGACTTGGGCTTACTTTGTACGTCGATCTTCCTTTGCCTTATTACTTTAAAAATAAATATAGAAAATCCTTTAATGATCCTTAAACTTTTTTACAATTTAATATTTACAAAAATTTTAAAGTTAAAACTTTGAATTCAAGTTGAAGTTGGCTCCAATGGTACTTAATCATATTGAGCTTTCAGCAAAACAAGTGGTTGTTCTATGACAACTGTTGATATCTTCATCTTAATTTTTTACCCAATATTATAGCATAAACTCATTTCTTTAAATTTAAATGAATTGATACTTTTTCTTTGATAATTTCTATAACAAAAAATTTCTATATTCTTCTGTTCTAATTATTCGGAGAGGGGAAGGGAAATATTGAAAAAGGCATTAGTAAATAGAATGTTTATATTGCTATGTTGCAGGGGGGTAAATCCGTACACGGGGCAAATCCTCTCTATGCCTTCTATTTCTTCTAAGAAGATGGTAATTTGCATAGCATTTGTAAATGCGATTTCTGTTATTACCCTAACGGCTTCAGTGCATTAATTGCATCAACTGGAGTTGTGGAAACTGCAATAAAGGTTCGAAAAAAGCAATATGAATATGAAAGATGTCTTAATGATGATTGAATAATTTTTTTTGTTATTTTTTTTACTAATAATAATACTGCTTGGTCCCATAATATAAGGAAATAAGATTTAGTAAATTTTAAGTAATTTTTTGACACTTTCGAGCCAAGTCCACCATGCCAACACTGTTTGTAATTTATTAAGAAAGCCATAAGTTTCAGAAGATATTTTTTAATCCAAATTAATGCAACTTTAAGAATAAATCATGCGTTAATTAAAAATACTTAAACTATTAGGTTTCAGGGAAGGTAATAGAAAAAAAAATACATTAGATGAAAGGAAACTTTACAATTTATGGGTCGGTTTTAGCCCAATCCTCCTTATATCTTTTGGTTTAAAAATTATTGATTATATTATATTTTTGAGAAAAAAACATACCTTCAATCTTCATTACTAGGGTATTTTTTTTTTTGGTCCCATCGTGAAATTTTGTTGAAAATACCAAAAAAAAAAATCCCTGAAAGTTTAAGCCTTTAATATTAATTTTAAGTCCTCGACCAAGACGTGTAAAGATTTCCCATTGAAAATACACGGAAACTCTGATTTTTTATTTTTAAATTTCTATATCTCAGCGGCATTTCATGGGATCGCTTTTACCGAATATGGTTTTTTCTCAGAATTAAACGCTCTACAAAAGTGCTTATTGCGACAAAGTCGTAACTCACACCGGTGAGGTAGTACGGGCCACTGAACCTGATTTTTCCAGAAAATTCGCGTTTTTTTTTTGCATTTATCTCGTAAATAACAAGAGCTACGAAAAATTATAAATGAAAAACTTGTAGAGAATTTGATTTCCTACAAAAAAGTTCTTGTAGACCAAATCGCGAAGATCAATATTAACGAGATATTAAGCCTTGAATTGATTTTTCTGTGAAATTTTTTCCGATCATTGATTTAAAGTTTAAATCAATGTCTCGTTAGTCTCGGCTTTATATCTCGTTTAATATTGATCTTAGCGATTTGGTCTATAAGACCTTTTTTGTAGAAAATCAAATTCTCTACAAGTTTTTTATTAATATTTTTTCTGTAGCTCTTGTTATTTATGAGATAAATGCCAAAAAACGCGAATTTTATGGAAAAATCAGGTTCAGTGGCCCGTACTACCTCACCGGTGTGAGTTACGACTTTGTCGCAATAAGCACTTTTGTAGAGCGTTTAATTCTGAGAAAAAACCATCTCCGGTAAATGCGATCCCATGAAATGCCGCTGAGATATAGAAATTTAAAAATAAAAAATCAGAGTTTCCGTGTATTTTCAATGGGAAATCTTTACACGTCTTGGTCGAGGACTTAAAATTAATATTAAGGGCTCAAACTTTCAGGGATTTTTTTTTTGATATTTCCAACAAAATTTCACGATGGGACCAAAAGAAGTCAAAAAAAGTCAAAAAAAAAAATCACCCTAATATATACTCTAATTATGGGCAAGAGTTCTCTTAACCCGCAGTGGTCGGTTATTCGATTTATTATCACTATGGTTATTTTTCTAGTGAATTTAACATTTCAGAAGTTTGTAACATTTCACATTTACTGTGCTTTTGCCCAGTGGTGTTCGTTCATTTTATAGACCCATTTTTAGGTGGTTTTTTTCACTGCTAATTTTATGATAACATAAATCGGTTGTGGGTGTATGAATGGTATCATGGATCCTCAATAGGCAAGAGAACCAGAACTTTTATTAACTTTTATAGTCTTCTGATCCCCCTCCCCCCTAAAGTAAAGATAATTTTGGAGCAGACTTATGAATCGAATATTTTATTGAGTTTGGAAATTTTGCAGAAAATTGTGGATTTTGGTTTTAATTTTATGAAATTTTTGAATTTGTCTGACATAATCTTTTCTCCCAATCTTTCAATTAAAAGTTGAAATGTTTCTAGTATCCATAACTAATAATTTGTAGATCTTCGAATTTTTAAAGGCCTGAAAAAACATTTTTTTTCTAGGAAAGTTGTTGATCGTAAGGAACATATAATAATTTGTATTTCTTTAGATTGAACCCCTTGTTTTTCATTAAAAATATGGAAAAATCGATTAACTACTTTTTGTTGTTAAACTGTAGAAACAACTATTCAAATATTCCTTATTTTTAGAAGATATTACCTAGAGTTATACAACTAAAAATTTGGAACAGTCAGGCAATTTAATTCATTCAAAAATTTCTAACCATCATTACTATTATATAATTGCAGAAGATTACTCTATTATAAATAAGAGCTCATGGGAATTTTAGATTTAATTAAATGTTATTATTTGCAGTGCTTATACAATGCGTGATCTCATAATATGTTGACACGCAAAGTCTAAATCTCACTTTTAAATTCACTTCTTTAATTTAAATCTATGGAACTGAACCAAAAGGAGTGTAGAAAAATTTGCGAATATAATTGATTTGTTGGTGTATCAATAAAATTTTCAATATTCAAATATTCAACTAAACTTTTACCTCTAAATTTTTATAATTTATATCAGAAAGTGCCAATAAGAATAGGATTGAAAATAAAATTATTCAATTTGTCTTATTCTAAAGAGAATATCATTCAAGGTTTAATAAAAAAATCTTTGGTTTTCCGACCAGGAAATTCAAAATTTGATTTCTAACAATTGAGCAAAAAAAATTTAAATTGATTAAAAAAAATATAGATCAAAGAAATCACAAGTTCAGATTTATTATTATTGATGGAATATTTTGAACAGCTCAATGTCCTAAAATGAATTTCACCTTGATCGACTCATTAGCTCGTGATTTTCGTGTTTAACCCGATTCTCGTGTATGTTATCATTATCGTGAGAATTTAGTGACCAATTTTCCAACTTTTACATACCAAGATTTCCATGTTTTCATTGTATTGAATCAAAAAAAAAGAAAAATCAAATCATAAGCTTCGGTCTTATGGAACACAGTCAAGGCAAAAAGCCATCGAGAACAATGTATTAAATGATTAAATCTTGATTCGGAAAAAAATACTTTTTCTTTAGATGCATCGTCTCGTAAATATGATATATCTACCAATTCAAGGTTTGTTTTTTCTTCGAAAAAAAAAAATTTGAAAGATGAGTTTAACCTCATCGAAGGGCATTTGATGGAGGTTATTGTTTGCATTTAATCGAGATGATATTGATATTAGTGGTTTTAAATTTAAAGTCTCACCACAAATATTATTATTCCTTCATAGAGAAATCAAAACGATTTCAATTTCAATTTTTAAGTCCGTTTTTTTTTCGAGGAAACATAAAAAATTAGTATTTACAAATAGCAAAACATTAAAAAAAATAGCTAAGAAAGTTGTTTAAGATGATCGTTTTCCTTCATTTTAATTGCTTATTAATTGATTTGTTACTTTTCAAAACTAAAATAGAAATTCAATGTTCAATCTTAATATTAAATTTGTAGTACTGTTGAGAATTGTACGTACGGATAGGAGAGAGTACATTTTATTGATAATTAAATTTATTTTCGAATGGAAGTAATTAAATTGATTTTGTTTGAACAAATCAATCAAATGAACTTAACCGAATTTGTTCATGCTTTCATTGTCATAAATCTAAATTTGGAGCAAATTATTAATTTTAAATTTTGTTGCTAAAATTAATAATAATTTCTTTTAATTGTTGAAGCATGTTTAATTACTTTAGTGCACAGCACGATAAATTCAAAAGTAAGTGACCAAAAATCGAAAATTTAGGTTTGTAAATTGAATTAAAGAAAAAGTTTTGGAAAAGTTAATTTTTATTCTTATACGGCAATATTCCTATTTCATGGAAAATACTATACACTTTAGAAGTTGTGTTATTCTGTGTTATTCTTACATCTCAGTGGGTCGTTTCTGGGTAATTCCTTAGTAGGCTTTTCCAAAGTGGAATATTGTCGTATAGGAATAAAAGTAAGGTGATTTAATTATGTTTTTGGAAAACTAAATTTTACGTTAAATATTCACCATTTTGGAGATTTTCCATGGTTATAAAAAGAAAAGGATATTTTTGAAATCTGAAATAAAAGGCGGTTTATGAAAAAAAGCTTTGCAATAATTTTCGGTTATAATTACTTGCAAATATATCTAGGAATGGCATGAAAATTTGGGTTTGTGTCATGGATTATGTATTATCGTTTTGTATAGATGGGGTGTTGATGTGGGAAATGATTTTCGGTTCAATTTTTGTAGCAGGAAAAGTTTTTCAATTCGGTGAAACTCCCCAAAATCGAAAATTTAGGTTTATAGATTCAATTGGAGAAAAAGTTTCTCACGTTTTAAGAAGTATAAATTTTAGTAAAACTGTTGGAAAAGTTAGTTTTTATTCTTATGCGGCAATATTCTTATTTCATGGAAAATACTATACAATTTAGAAGTTGTGTTATTCTATGTTATTCTTACGTCTCAGTGGGTTGTTTCTGGGTAATTCCTTAGTAGGCTTTTCCAAAGTGGAATATTGTCGCATAGGAATAAAAGTAAAATGATTTAATTATGTTATCGGAAAACTAAATTTTACGTTAAATATTCTCCATTTTGGAAATTTTCCATGGTTCCAAAAAAAAAAAATAAGTGGATATTTTAGAAATTTGAAATAATAAGCTAGCTTCATGCACTACGTGACGTATCCAGAAGAAATTTGTACATATCTTCAGACTGATTGAAATTTCAAAATTCTTCGTATGACGTCATTTTTTTTTTCTAATGGGACAATCTATGTAATTTATAAACCTTGGGATAAACCGGCGTTATTTCTATAAAGACATTGATCTCTTCAAATAAATGTATAAAGAGTTAAGACAATTATGGGCATTAAAAATCACTATCACTACAGAAGTAGAATCTTTTTTTCTTGTAAAATTTGCGAAAGAAAATAGGGAATTGTTTTAATTGTTTTAAAACTTTTTGGTATCACTGAAGACAAGAACAAAGTTGCAAACCCCAATTTCAAAAATCAATTTAAAATTGAGATTATATGGAAGTCATGCCATGGAAAGTTACCACTGAAAAATAAAAGTTTTCAAAATTTTTAAAGAAAAAAAAAATGAACGATCTAGTGCAGTGTTTCTCAATCTTTTTTGAACCGTGTCCATTGTTCTGCCTTGACCTTTCTAAAAATTCTTTTTCCTCCCTCAATTAACCATAAAACTTTTGAGATTTGCTTTATGATTAATTTAAACTCCGGAAATCTCCAATTTCGAATTGTCCACCTTGATTATTAAATTGCTTTTCCGAGGGACGTAAACCAAATGTTGAGAACCGCTGATCTAAAGCTTTGTGAATTGATTATAAATAATTTCACAAGGTGGTTCATTTAAAGGAAAAGATTTGAGTTAAAATATTTCAATAATCGGTCAAAAAGTGAGATTATATTTAGTTAGACAAAAGAAAGGTGAGGGGAAAAGGGAAAAGTATGGTTTTGTACATAAAAAGGATAAAAGGAATCCTTATGGTATAACATAATTGTCCGTCTTTCGGTCTGTCCAGACCATTTTTCTCAGAAATGTACCAGAGTATTAAAATATGAAGATTTATGTTCCTCAAAATTTAATTATTTTATTAAGTTGATATTTATGAAGGGGCCCTTTGGGTCCCAAATATGTTGAATAAATTCTTAAGTTACCGAATTTCATGTAATCACCATTAATGGGGTGAAGGAATAAAGGAAAACTATCGAAGATTGGCTGAAGAAAAATTTTTTTTTCTGATTTTCAAAGTATTTTCCAATTTTTTCTGAACCCAAAACATTGGACACATGCTTGAAAAGGTAAAATAAGATAATCACTTAAAAATTAAAAAAAAATTTATTCAAATTTCCGAACAGAATATTTACAAAAGATTTTGAGGTAGAACTCCACGCTACTTACTTAATCGGATGTTGACAACAATTTCGAATATAATTTCCCAGGGAAACAACATTGAAGTATGTATATGGTACATAAGCACATTTATTTACAAAAACAAAATCAAATCGGAAAAATTAAAAAAAAAAAAATTAATAAAGTGTACACAATGGCAAGCAATCATTTCACATATATAAAAAAAATAATAATATTACTTTCAAGGACTGAACTCAAAAATTTATCAATTTCTAAAATTACCGTCTCAAAACAAAAAGCCAAAAAATGGCACAAAACACTGGTTGATGGTATGAGGGTTGATGTGGCCAAAAATTTTAGGTCTTCAGGTCCTATTAGGCCTGAAGGCCTGAAATTTTTGGGAACAAATTTTTCTTATTTTTTTGCTAATATCTGTTGTATTTGATGTCTTGACTATCGTAAACTGAATTGTGGTCGGTGCCTTGGGTGTGATAGTCGTCCAGTCGGGGAATGTAGTATTTAACGCCGTTTGAGTAGAGAATTCCGAATTGTTGAACCACGTGTTGATCCACGTAGGGCTTATGGGGTTGCGTGAAATATTGGACAAAGTAGACCGGTTTTGGTGGGTCGTAATGTTCCGGGCCGAAAGTTTGTGGGCCTCGATATTCCAAGGGGTTCGCCGAACTCGGGGGCACCGTGGTGGATTTGTTCTCGTCATTTTGTGGAACTTGTGTGTCGGTAATGCTACGGCCGTTCACGGTACCCAGAGGTTTTTTCGCTTTTAAATTGTATTGCTTTTGCGCTTCGGCATTGTATTTGGCGATTTTGCGGAGGGTTTGCACGGGTAAATCACGACCGTTGTATTTCTGGTCGTATTCAGTGCCGTAGTAGATGGAAGCGGGAGCTTTTTCATAGGCGGCGTTTATTTTGTGACGATATTGGTAGGGTAAGTAGGGTCGATACGTCACCGGATTGGGGACATCGTTGGCACGGCTTTCGTAGACGGGCGCGGGCTCGTGAATGTTGTTGGGATCGACGGTGGGTGCTAGGGTTGACGTTGGAGGAATTATGGGACCCTTCCGCGTTCCAAAGTCCACTTTTATCGTATTAACAGGTGATGATATTGCCAATAGGAAAGCAGTTCCACACTGAAAATAAAAAAAAATAAAAATAAATTTTATTTATTGAATTCAAATTAAAAATATTTTATTTTTGTGAATCAAGAAGCCTGATGAAGTTACGATAAGTAACGAAACGTAGCTAATCTATACTAATATATAAAATTCTTACGTCTGTCTGTATATTTCGATTTTGAACCCAATTTTAAGGTAAATATTTGTTTCAAGAGGCTCTTATTCCAAATTTAACATTTTTAAAATTTTTGTCTGTCTGTCTGTCTGTGTGTACCGATTTAACTAAAGAACGGAACTACCGAATTTAATGAAATTTGGTATTAAGATACAACACATTTTCCCACAGACTATAGGCTACTTATCATTCCAAAAAATAATAAGGGAAGGTATTCCCAAGGGATGAAAACAAAATTTTTTACACTAGACTGGTGAGTTATATATATCATTGGAAAGGTAATTTAAAGTTAGAAAATAATCTGTAAATTTTTTTTTACTATTTTTAATAACTTATACTTACAAAACTTTTAATCAATAAAAATAAGGGCAAATAATAGCGAAAGTTAAAAATATTAAGTTTGAAATTGAGAAGTTCTCAACTTGAACTCAATAACGCAACGCAACAATATAAATAATGACCATTGATTTTTATTTTTTGATTTATTTATAAGTGTTTATCTATTTCAAGATCTATAAAACGGCTATAAATTCTCCATAAAACAACTTCTCATTTTTTTCTCTCTCTATATTGAGCAAAAAATTCCGCCATTTCATTAAAAAAAAAAAATATAACAGAGATTATCAGACTCGAACCCTTCACCACTGTTGTTGCACATTTACAGCATAATAATTTAATCTGATCGGATTGTTTAGTAATAGTAAGTATCTATTAAATTAGCAATGACAATATAATTTCCTTTTTCAATTATAAATTGAAATTTTATCGATTTCAATAGTTTATTGCCAATTAAAGTAAGTATTTTTTTGCCGAAGAAGTAAAATTTTGAAGGTTTTTTTCCGAGTAAACGCATAGAAATTATTGTGGATCTTTTAATTTTTATTGTTAATTGAATAAAGTCCATTCACTTGATCTTGAAATCTTGAAAAAATAAATACATGTCCATGCATTGTTCGGCGGCTTTGAACCGGAAAATTAATTTTAAAGACAATGATGATGCGTTGGCATATGAAATTGATGAGCTCATATCTTTCGATTGTGTAATGATGCAACTTCGAACATGTAATTCCGGATTCAAAGGCCGAAGAAAAGCATTTGTATTTGGGATTTATCAATCATTTTTTTCATGATTGGAGAAAATTTTCACGGGAAAGAAAAAATAGAAAATGTTTTCAAACGAAAATATTTTTCCTTAAGTGATCTCTCCTCAACAAATCTATATGTAGCGTATCTTCTGGATGTCTATTTAATATATAATCGATCATTCGATTCAATTTAAATCTGCCTAACTAAATTGCACATGCAATTCTGGAATTTTTGCCATATCAAAAGAAAGTGCAAGTTCAAAAAAAGTTTATCAAGTATAAGCCGAAAAGTTAGAAAATTAGAACACCTGGTAATATCCCAATGGGATCATATAGGTGTTTTTTTTGTTGTATTACAATTTTTTCCTTAGTTTATATTAGAGACCTTTTTTTTGGTCAAAATTGATTATATTTTCATAGCGCTTAAAGGTTTTTTCTAAAAAAATCATACTAATGCATGTAATTCCCCTGTATACCTAAACTGTTTGCGTTAGTAAGTTATTTCGGGGTTACCATAGATAATTATCATAGATAAAGCACGTCAACGTAGATCAGAACCATTATGACTCAACTTAATTGCAAAAAATTAATTTAAATCAGTAAATGTCGCTTTTAAGGACGTAAATATCTGGTAACATTTCATTTTCTACTTTAATTCTTTAAATTTTAATGCTTAACTTTACGATGAAATATTAGTGGTTTTTAAGATTCTACACCCACAACTTTGTTTGCCTGGAATCAAAAATCAAAAATTAATTTTACAAATATTGAATTTGTATAAATCCTAAGCAAAGATTTAACTTTAGTTCCTTGCTTTAGTCTTATAGACTTTAAGGGGTCAGATTTTGGTAGTTTACTTAAGTGTTCCTTCAACTTCGTTTGCATGGAATATTACAAATTTTTGAGCAACAGGTTGTTGAAAAAAACTTAAACCTTCATAAACTTAAAAGTGCAAATTTAGAATTCAAAATCTATATCTTATAATCTGATACCTGCGAATTCGTCTTGGCTAAAATCACAGAAATTTATGAAGTTTTTGGCAAAAAATATTTTCTACATTATTTTCCGATTAGTAAACGTAAACCATACCGAAGGGGAGGGGTTTTTAAAAATTTTACCACCTGTTAAAAGTACAGCAGGGGCGAGGGGTCGGGGTAAAAAATCGTAAAACTTTTATGACGTTATTAATAGATGACCCCTTACCAGAACCGTAAAAATGAGTCAACCAATATATTTTTGGCAAAAAAATTTAAAGGATCATGTAAGGTACATTCCAACTGAACTTGCAAGTATTATCAATATTTTCCCGTTTCCGGGACTTCATGGAAAACCATTTTCAAAAGGGGATGGCAGAATTTCGTCATTACGAATGCTCAGTAAGGATTATTAAGAATTATTTTCGTATAAATTTATTGTCTTTTGTTTTTTAAGTTACATAAGCAAAAAAAAATCCTGACTTTTCTCAAATTTCCCGGGAAACCGAAAAAAATTCCATTTGAATCGATTTATTACATTCCATAAATCAAGAAAAATATAAAAATTATAAATCATAATATTTGGTTAAAATACCTCAGCATTAAACTGCTTCAAAAAAAATGATGAATTATTTTTTCATAATTATATTGTTGGGAATGACCAGAAAAAATCCTGTGAAAGTTTAAGCTCTTAATATTAATATTAAGAAGTGCCGCATCGCAAATTTCGATTTTCCACTTAAATAACATGGAAACAATAATCTCTTGCACTTTGGAATTTTATAGATCAAGTTGGTGACAATATTTCGGAATGACCAAGATGTATTCTTGTAAACAATTAAACGATCTACAAAAAAGGTCTTTGTACAAGTTTTTGATATATTTATTCCTTCAATAGTTATTCGGGGTCAAAGTTGAACTAAAGAGAAATTTTAAAATTTTTTCAATTTTTTGACGCAACCATCAATTTTATGAGTAAATTTTATAGCACATTTTTTATAGAACACTTTTTTTCCTATAACTTATCTTTATAAAAGTTTTTGATAATTTTCACAGGTCCTAAGTTATTTGCATTAAACTGAAAATATTCGTAATTTTATTGTTTTAAATTAATAATATTCCCTGAATTATTATATTTTTAACAAATTTTTTTTTATTACTTGGAACCTGTAAAAAATATCAATAACTTTTATAGAGATAAGTTATAGAACAAATAGTGCCCTACAAAAAATGTTCCATAAAATTTTCCCATAAAATTGATGGTTGCGTCAAAAAATTGAAAAAATATTAATATTTCCTTTTAGTTCAACTTTGACGTCGAATAACTTTTGAAGGAATAAATATATCAAAATCTTGTTAGAAACCTTTTTTGTAGATCGTACAATTTTCTTCAAGAATATACCTTGGTCATTCCAAAATATTGTCACCAACGTGAGCTATACAATTCCAAAGTGCAAGAGAATATTGTTCTCATGTTGTTTAAATGGAAAATCGAAATTTGCGATGCGGAACCTCTTAATCTTAATATTAAGAGCCTAAACTTTCACAGGATTTTTTTTTTGTCATTTCCAACAATATTTTCGATATAATTTAGAAAAAAAAAATCATTATTAATTTAGAATCAGTCTACTCAGCATGTATGGTTTTCTTCACAAATCGATTGAATTTTCCGAAACAAATTTTTGACAGCCGTACAAAAATAAGTGGAAAATTTCGGGAAATGTAGTTTGTAACTTTTGGAAATTTATTGAATCTCATTTAAAAATTTCAAGCTTCTTGCCAGCGAATTAATAGTAAAATCAAGATACACCTAGTACTTTTATATCATCGGAAATTTGAGGAAAACTTTTTGGCGTTTTTTCTTGGCTTATTCCTAGACTTTCGTAGGCTTATTCCATGCGTTAAATAAAAAAAATGTGTTTAGTAGTTTGGTGTCCACTAAAGATTGGTTTTTACTTTCTTTTTTTGGCGATTTAATTTTTTTGTTAAAATTTTTTTCATGTTACTCAACTTTAAGTTTAAATTTATCATACCCTCAGCTTCATAAGGGTGGGTCTATTGATACAGGAAAGTCACGACAATTATACTTGTTTGACTTTTTGATAAACCTCTACTTTTGATATTTAAAATGAAGCAAGACTTTTTAAAATTAGGAATCTGTAGCTCAAAAGTTTGTATAAATAAGAATATAAGATTAGACCTGGATTAATGACAAATTTGTTTATAAAAATTCCAATTTTGTCTGTACTTGTTTGATAATTAATAACTCTAAATTCCTTGAAATTCCATCGATTGGTTTTACTCTACATATTTGGGGTTAAAAGAGCCATCATTCCTATAATCTTTTGTTGCAGGATAAATAAAAGGGTTGGAATTAAAACTTCAATTACGTTGCAATTTATTTTGCTTAAGTTATAAATTCTTCTTGGCAAACATACCACTATCGCAATTATTTTATTGGCAAATTTTCCCCATTTTTAAGAACAAAGACAATTTCTTCTGGAAATTACCAGTTACTGATTACTGGCTTCAAGTAATATTTATAATTAATGTTCATTACATTATCAATGCGTTGCAAAACGACCGTAAAACACAATTGGTATGATTATAAAGTATTGCGCCAACAACTCGAAATTATTGATGAAATTATTTTTTTTTTAATTAAAATTTCTTCAAGATAATCTAAATCACGGATATGATTAGTAAATAATTCGATGAAAATTGAAGGCGTGTTTCTGTGGTTCTCCGAAAAAACATTGACATTTCGCTGGCCAGAGCGATTTGATGGATTAATCGAAAGCGATTTTCGAAGAGCATCATCCAAAAAGCAAGGCTAGAATTTCGGCCCTTCGGCTGTGTTGCATTTCATTGAAAAATCAAAATGAAATCAATTAAGAGAAACGTTGTAGTCAAGGTTTGTCGTAATCAAAAAAATAAATAAAAAGAAAACATGAAATTTGAACAAAAAATTGAGTCAAAAAAGGGCAAATGTAACGCGTTGGAATATTTTTATGTTTTTTGTTGTTGCTCGACCAAATGTGGACAACCATGACATTTACGTTATACGTATGGGGACTCGATTTAAATGTCTGATTCGAAAAATAACGGCTGTTTTTTTTTTATAATTTTATGAACCACATTTACACCACTCTGGTTTTGCAACAATGAAATTTGGTCCATAGAAGCTGTAGAAACTTTAAAAACATACATAGATATAAGCATTTTATCCAATTATCTTTACGAGACATTATCTTTAAGACAGAGATAATTGTTGAAAGAGTAATATTTTCCAGATGGCAATAGCCACATTTTTACTATCAGGAGAAATATTTTCTATTAGATTTTCTGTTATAAATATCATGAACTTAATTTCTTAACTATGAAATACTAATTTTTGTATACAAATACGTTATAATTCAAATTTATGATAAGATACTGAAAATTCACAAGCCTATACTTGCGATTTCGTTTGCATGGAACTCATACAACAAATATTTAAACAGAATCTAAGCAATGATTATTAGAAAAATAATCCTGAAGCTATTTCAATTAAAATCACATTGTAATTATCAACCAAAAATTTTGCTTTGAAACTTTGGGATTCCCAAATTTTATCGTTAAGCTTTTAGGCAAAATATCACCTGTTTACAAGCTCTTACCCACAACTTCGTTTATGTGAAATAAAAGAGAAATATAAGCATCATTTCTTTAGATAATAGGCAATTATTGGTTATAATAACAATAAACAATAACAACAATAACAAATATTATTGATTATAATAACAATAAACAATATAAAAAAAACAAATATAATTTTCAGATGTCAGATTTTATCTTTAACTACGTTTGCATGGAATACTACAGATATTTTTGAGCAAATGATTGAAAAAAATTAAATTTTTTCAATTTCATACTTTTCGATTATTATTCCAACCCTTCTCCTCTTCTGTAATCGTTACAGGTGGTCACATTTTTAAAATCTCCCCCCCCTTTGGTAAAACGTTAAATATTTTTCCATTTCTTATTTGTAAATTATTAAAATAAAACAACAATTCCAATTTTCGATCACAAAGCTTTTCGATTTTTATCCCGATCCCTCCCTCCTTCTGTACTTGTAACAAGTGGTCACATTTTTAATCCTCCCCTTGGTAAAACGTTAAATATTTGTCAATTTTCTACTTGTAAATTATTAAATTTTATTAAAGTTTTCAATTTTTTACTTAGAAATAATTGATAAGTATTTTATTTATTTCCGAATTACAATAAATTAATGGATAATAATATATATATATATATATATATATATATATATATATATATATATATATGTCTTTGAGATTCAATTAAAAAATTACTTTATTACGACGCGTTTCAACAGTTTTTGGCTGTCATCTTCAGGTAATAATAATAATAATGATTATTATTATTACTTAGAAATAATTAAAATAATACAGCAATTTCCAATTTTTGATTACAAAGCTTTTCGATTTTTTTCCCGATCCCTCCCAGTTCTGTACTTGTAACAGGTGGTAAAATTTTTGAAATCCTCTCCCGTTTGGTATGATGTTAGAAATTTTTCAATTTTAACTTAGAATTAAGTAAAATAAAACAGTAATTTTAAATTTTTTATTACAAAGATTGCCAATTTTTATCTCGACCCCTCTGCCTCTATATACTGGTTACAGGTGGTCACATTTTAAAACCCATTTCCCCTAGGTATGACGTCTTATATTTTTCAATTCTATATTTAGAAATTATTAAAATAAAACAGCAATTTCAAATTTTCTATCACAAAGCTTTTCGATTTTTATCCCGATCCCTCTCCCCTTCTGTATTTGTCACAGGTG
This sequence comes from Sisyra terminalis, assembly GCA_958496175.1. Lineage (NCBI taxonomy): Eukaryota > Metazoa > Arthropoda > Insecta > Neuroptera > Sisyridae > Sisyra > Sisyra terminalis. The sequence continues at coordinate 50,177,099 of OY292278.1, read as the reverse complement.
GTCAAATTTGAAAACCTCTTTCCCCTTGGAATGGCGTTTTAAATTTCCAATTTTTACTTAGAAATAATGAAAGTAAAACAGCAATTTCAAATTTTCCATCACAAAGCTCTTCGATTATTATCCGGACCCTTTTCCTCTTCTGTAATCGTTACAGGTGGTCACATTTTTAAAAATTCCCCCCCCCCCTGATACAACGTTAAATATTTTTCAATTTCTGACATGTAAATTCTTTAAAATGAAAATATTAAAATATTAAAATAAAATATTAATAAAATATTAAAATAAAACAGCAATTTCTAATTTTCCATCACAAAGCTTTTAGATTATTATCCCGACCCTTTTCCTCTTTTGTAATCGTTATAGGTGGTCACATTTTTAAAATCCTTCCTCCCTTGGAAAAACGCTAAATATTTTTCAATTTCTTACTTGTAAATTATTAAAATAAAACAGCAATTTCTAATTTTCCATCACAAAACTTTTCGATTTTTATTCCGTCTCCTCTCCCCGTCTGTACTTGTAACAGGTGACCAAATTTTTGAAATCCTCCCCCCCCTTGTTATGACGTCATAAAATTTTTCAATTTTATAGTTAGAAGTAATTAAAATAAAACAGCAATTTTAAATTTTCCATCACAAAGCTTTTCGATTATTATCCCGACCCTTCTCCTCTTCTGTCTTCTGTAATCGTTATAGGTGGTCCCATTTTTAAAATCTCCCCCCCCCCTTATTGGTAAAATGTTAAATATTTTTCAATTTCTTACTTGTAAATTGTTAAAATAAAACAGCAATTTCTAATTTTCCATTTTTGTATGTATGACGTTTTAAAATTTTTCAAAGTTTTCATCACAAAGCGTTTCAATTTTTATCCCGACTCCCCCGATTCCCCCTTCTGTACTTGTAACAAGTGGTCAAATGTTTGAAATCCTCTCCCCTTTGGTATGATGCTAGAAATTTTTCAATTTTAACTTAGAAATAAGTAAAATAAAACCGAAATTTCAAATTTTCGATCACAAAAGTTTTTCGATTTTTGCCCCGACCTCTCTCCCCAGCTGTAGTTGTAACAGGTGGTCAAATTTTTAAAATCTCCTCCCCCTCGGTATGACATCTTAAATTTTTCAGTTTTATGCTTAGAAATAATTAAAATAAAACAGTAATTTCAAATTTTTCATTACAAAGCTTTTTGATTTTTATCCCGATCCCTCCCCCATTCTGTACTTGTAACAAGTGGTCAAATTTTTAAAATCCCCCCTCTCGTGGTAAAAAGTTAAATATTTTTCAATTTCTTACTTGTAAATTATTAAAATAAAACAGCAATTTTTAATTTTCTATCATAAAGCTTTTCTATTGTTATCCCGACCCTTCTCCTCTTCTGTAATCGTTACAGGTGGCCACATTTTTAAAATCCCCCCCCCCATCGGTAAAACGTTAAATATTTTTCAATTTCTTACTTGTAAATAATTAAAATAAAACAACAGTTCAAATTTTCGATCACAAAGCTTTTCAATTTTTATTCCGACCCATCTCCCCTTCTGTACTTGTAACAGGTGACCAAATTTTTTTGAAACCCTCTCTCCCTTGGTATGACGTCAAAATTTTTTCAAATTTAACTTAAAAATAAGTAAAATAAAACAGTAATTTCAAATTTTCCATTACAAACCGTATCGATTTTTATCCAGACTCCTTATCCCTTCTGCACTTGTTACAGGTGGTCACATTTTCAAAATCCCTCCCCCCCCTGGTAAAACGATAAATATTTTTGAATTTATAACTTAAAAATAATTAAAATAAAACAGGAATTTCAAATTTTCCATCACAAATCTTTTGACCTCCACTTAGCCTTGTCACGCAATCTCAAACTTCATCCCCTGATGGTTCTTAATTGATTTCATTTTAAATTAGTGTGCAAATCATCAACCATCCCCTTATTTTCCCAGCCTTAAAAAACAACTTGAATTATTCATTTAATTGAGACCAATGTATTTGAATTATTCAATGTATAATCTAAAGAATAAAAAAAGAATCATTCAGATCAGACAATCCTGTTAAAAAATCTTCAAGACCTCGTTTAATTGTTAAGATTCCTAATCTGCAAATATCAGCACGCCACTGATTTACCAACGTGCCGACCCTTCTCAATCGTTATATAATCAACATAAAGAAAAAAAAATCAATTGAAACGATGACCTAATAGAAAATTACGTGAATAGCATTCGATAATGATGAACTCACCCATTAAAAACCATTAGTATCGACGAGAATAATCGATTTGATCTATCACGTTGCACAGGTTTGATTTTGTGGTTTTCATAAGGTTGTACCATACACTTCCGAATATTTTTCTCGAAAATAAAAAAAATCAGCCTCTCCATTGTATATTTTTTCAATGGCATTCATCCAAACGTACCTACTACGTATTATTCGATTATTTGAAAATTAAATGCTTTACAACCGCAATGTCAAGTGTTTAGGGATTTAAACGTCCGACAATTCTGGCCGAGTTATTAGAGCAAATCGCAATTATTTCATTTGAATAAATCAAAAGAGCATTGATCTCAAACCTGGGCTATTTTTAAGTGCGTTTTGCCAAAAAAAATCGATGAAAATTGTAGCCCATTACCAGATGGTCTTATTACGATTATAAATTGGTCAAATTGTTCGGCACTGTGCCAAGTGAAAGTGTTGGGATGAATGTTTAATTTATTAATTAGATTTTGACACGAGTCGGAGCAAAATACTTTGAATGTGTTTGGTAAGATTGTGATTTATTGGGCAAGAAAATTCATTCATTCAAAAGAAAATTCCACTTGAGCATTTTCACGGATGCAAACGTGCATTTCTCAGTGAAGTTCCTGCAATTTTCACCACGCAACCACCAACTATAGTTCCTTTCAATTTTCCAACTATAATTCATTCGATTTTTTTTCGTTGAACTTCTGTGAAGAAATTGAAACCAAGACTGTTTATTATTGCACTCACTGTTTTACTGGCATGCAAGCCATTGCGTAATGGTCAGCGAGTCATGAGGAAATTATAAACTCACATATTGTCAATGAATGGAATAATGAAAGAACAAAAAAAAAACGAACCTCATACATAAGAAGAAAATAAATCAACGTCTTGAATGACACACAATTAAATTGATTTTTAAATACAGTTACGTTTTCATTATTGCAATAAACATTTCTATTTGTTGAACGAAACCAGCAAGAAAACGCATACGTTTACCATTCGATTTGAATTTTCACTCCATCGATATCCAAAAGGCCAAGCGAAGTTGATCAATTCAATGACATCATTTTTGTCGTAAATTATTTTTCTTTTTATTTTCAGTCGATGACTGTATGAGAAAATTGTGTTATTTATGCAATGGTTCTTTAAAAATCTTAACAAAGACTTGGATTTTTTTTCTGTGGTGGTATACGATGGTTGTTGGACTTCTTTGTCTGTTGCCAATCGATTTTAATTGCCAATGATGTTCAGTGATATTTTTTTTTACAGAGAAGTTTACATTTACTATGTTACTTTTACTTACTTTCCCACTGATGGACAGTGCGATACGGTGGTTTTTTTACTACGAAAAAAAATGTTTTTAAAGGTGTGAAAACTGGTTAAATTCAAATGCAATTACTATTAGATTTTGATTTTTTAAATCATTGTAGTGTTCCACGAACATAAAATTGCAGGAATCTGACAATAAATTAAGGGGGTATTCTACTCTAGAAATTAGAAAAAATCAAAAAATTTTTTTTTTCATAATCCGATAGTTTAGATATTCAAAAATATCCACCTAAAAGGATTTTTCAAAATTCAAATTATTTCCGAAGTTGTAGCGGTTTTGTATGAAGCTGGGATGGCTGATTAAGAGAATGTAAGTAATACATACTATTCTATCAATTACGCTGCCTGAAACTTAACGTAAAACTTTAAACGCGTTTTTCTCGAAATTGTCTTTTTCAAAACGATACCCACGATTTCTCAGGTTCACTGTACCGATTTACCTGAAATTTTTAGACAGTCTTCTTTATAGACTTGTCTATGTCTGGAACTATCCCCATCCCCAAATTGTGATTTTTACTATTTTAAAAAAAATCGAAACAGTCAAAAAAAGTGGTACGAAAATGTTTTTTTTCAGGCAGTCGCCATTTCGTGAAAATTTTTTTTTCATACTTTTCCGTAGTTCCAGACATTGCGACATTATTCTAGATTAATAATCTTTTTTTTTTTGGGGTCAGATTACTAGGAGGGTTGAAATCGTGGGTATGGTCACGTGCCAATTTTTTGAGACCCCCCACTTCATCAGCTGCAAATTTTTGAAATTTTGAAATTTTTAATTTTTTTATTTTTTATTTTTTTCTGTATTCTTGAAATGTTAAAAAATAACTGATAAAAAATGTATGGTAAAAATATTAATTGGCTATTTTTTATGACACTTCAAAAATTACCTGAAATTCATGCCTCTAGACTAGAATACTCCCATAAATTTTACCAAATTTGTGACTAAGATCACCAGATATTGACTCTACTGTCTATTGTTAGAATAGGAGGATAACTTTCGTTAGTATCTTTGGTTAATAGTTCCATACCTGGGTCATTTATTTATTCAAGAGCTTTAATTTGATTAACTTTCGTCTTCAATTTTGGTTTTCTTTGTTGCAATAAGTTCCAAAGATCTACTATTCATTTTTTTCTACTCCAGAAATCCAGAACTTTCTACTCCAAAATTATCCTTTCCAGTGTCTAGTCCCTTAAGGCTCCATATAATATTTTTCGAAGAATAATTACCAACAAATTGCTTTGTTGGTAGTTTTTATGACACTTCAAAAATTACCTGAAATTCATGCCTCTAGACTACTCCCTTAAAACTTTGCCCTTAAATTAATGCTATAAAATTTATGATACTTAACTTAAGAATTTATAGTTTTTGGAAATAAATAAATAATATTTTATTTATTTTTATTAGGATAGTGGACAAGAAAGGATGTAGATCCATGTACTAATTATTAATTTAGCAAAATTAATAATTAGTACATGGATCTACATCCTTTCTTGGTCACAATCCTACTAAAAATAAATAAAATTATGTAAAATATGGACAATTCATCAATTTATTGATAAATAATATTTATAGTTGCATTTTTTCAAAATACTTGTTTGAGATCAAGTTGCATTTTATGCAACAAAGGTTTAAAATTTAAACTTTTAATCACAATAAATTTTAAACATTCATTCTTTAATTTTCCTTGAAAAATCAATGAACCTTTAAGAGTTTGAAGTTTAGTTTATAATTGTAATTATCCAATGCAATGTTTTCATTTGACTTTTGTACAAATCTTTGCAGAATTCTTTGTAGAAGTAGTTGCAAAAATATTTACTATGAAATTTTTAAAATTTTGGAAATAACTTTAACTAACATTTTTATAGTAAGTATTTCAAGCAAACCAAATCGCGGGTTAAAGCAAAAAACCAAAATTATTTAATTTTAAATATTAACCTTATAATGTATAAAAGTTTTGGATTAGGAATTTATATTTTTACCTAATTGAAATTTCTGTTCAATGCTTTCCACTAAATCTCTGGAGAATTTCAATCAAACGAAGTTGCAAGTATAAGTTTGTATGCTTTTAATATTTGTATTTTTTCCTGTTAACCTTTTATTGCCAAATTATTATTTCTTATTACATTGCTTTAATTTTTTATATTACTTATATATTAATGTTTCACATTATTATTAGCATTTATATTGTTATTATGGATTACTATTATTATTATTATTATTCTTATTGCTACTGTTGATTGTTTTTATGATTATTGTTATTGCTATAAGAATTACTGTTATTGTCGCTATTGATTGTTAAAAATCTTTGTACTTATACAGCACTAATCTACTGGGACTAGTGCTTACATGTGATTGTCTATGGATTGAATGCACTTATTGCAACCCTATGCAGATTGTGCAATTTATTTAAAAATAAAAAAAATATTTTAAGCTTTATAATACTTTGAATTTTAAAGGAATTTTTTATATCAATTCCATCAAGTTTAAAGACCTTTAAACTTGAAAGGTTCAATGTAAAAATTTTGAGTCTTATTTGGGACTTCGTTCATGTGGAATATTACAAATATTTAAATGAAAAACTATCGGAATATATGGAAAACTGCTGCTGATAAATGCAATTGCAAATACTTTATTATAAATCGTATAATTTCTAAAATTCTAAGGTGAATAATTGGGAATTAATACTTTTAATATCCTACCTGAAACGTTAGAGATTGAAATAATACTTTTGAAAAAAATAAAATTAAATTGAATCAATTTTTTTTGAGTGCAATTGTTGAAAATTGATTTGCAATTTTACTAAGATGCAAAGCTGAATAAGTTGCAAATTTTTGGACAAGTTTGTTGGAAAACCATCACTTAATTTCTTAATAATCACATAAGGAAATATTAGTGGTAAGCTTTTAGCTAAAAAATTTTGAACTAAAGATTTTTTTTCACAATTAGTCTACGACTTCTATTGCGTGGAACATTGCAGACAATAATACTTAAGTTTATTGTGCCAGAGGTTTACAAATATTTCATTTTTATGGACAAGAGTTGCCAATTTATAACTTTAATTCCTGAAAAATTCCAAAGGGAATTTCAAAGGAAAATCATTGAAATAAAATATTTAAATTATACAAGATTATACCTGTAACGTCGTTTATCCGGTAAATATCAAAGATTTCGGTAAAAATTTATCGAAAAATTTATTTGCAACAACAAATATTTTTGCGTCAAAAATATAACTTTGAATAATAAAATTCCAAAAATTAAACAAACCTGTACTCTAAACATCAATTACGTGGAACAATGAAGAGTTTTAGGCAAAAATATTTGAAGAAATTTAAATTGCATTAAATTAATCATAAAAAGAAAATCTTTACTTTAAATTTAAACGTTATAATTTTAGATCGAAACTACCTATATGTTTTACTAGCCCATACCTGTAACTTGATTGCATGGAACTTCTTAAAAACTTAGATGAAAGTTTGTCGAAAAATAAAAATGCACTTTATGGTAGCAATTACAAAAGTTCAGTTTTCCTAGGTTTTAATATAGATTTTACGACACACCATAAATTAAATAATGCAATTATCATTTCTATTTCTTTTCAACAACTGGTTTAATCCATGTAAAAGAAATCGCAAGTTTAAGTTCATAAACCGTAATGTTTTATCACCAAATAATTGATTTTCTCAGTGGAAATGCAATATTTATAGATGCAATTTTTAAATGTGTATTTTTCAATAAAATTTGGCTTGAATTTTTGTTGTATTCCAGACAAACGAAGTTGTGGGTTAGAGCTAGTAAGTCATTATAAGTTAGTTTAAAGGTTCAGCATTAAAATATGCAAAGCTTTATAATTATAATAAAATTATAATTTTTCTAATAATCTATGCAGCTTTCGATACAAACAAAGATCCAAGCTTAAGCTTGTAATTTCTCAATATTTTAATTAAAATTTCTATTTCGAGGTATTTGTATACAGTAATTAGTATTAACAATTTGCAATAAAATTTTCTTCCAGGAAATTTGGGCCTTAATTTCTGGCATTCCATGCAAAAGAAGTGCAATTATCTATAGTTAAAATACAAATATTTATTTCCATATTCCTGCCGTAAAACTTGTTAAATTTTTAAAATTTATTCCTTTAATAGTATCAATGCAGTTTTATTTTTTTATACTTGCAAAAGTTGACTGCATTTTAAATATCTGTATTGTTCCGTGCAAATAAAGCTACAGGCATAAATTAATAAAACATTAATCTTATATTTGAAAACTGACTTCAAAGTGTATGGAACATTAAGTATTGACGTATTGCCCAGATACGTATTTCGATTGCCAAGCAATCTTCCTCACTGATGAGGACTACTACTTGATGACGACTGAGAAAGCTTGCTTGGCAATCGAAATACGTATCTGGGCAATACGTCACGAATATTTTTGTTTGAACTTCAGTTCAAATTTATGTTGGTGGTATGATTTTTATATATTATTATGTTAAATTATACTATATAAATTGGACTGCAATATATCTTATATTTTGTATACACACCATTAAAATCTTATTTTAAGGTTTTTGTCTTTGAAGTACATATAAAATTTTTCAGGAATTACAATTAAGTATTGGAAAATCTTATCCAAAAAATGCAATATTTGCAAATCTTAAGCACCATTTAGAATTATTCTCTGAAGTGTTCCATGCAGGAGAAGTCGCAGACTTCAGTTAATAATTTCGAAAAAAATTTGACTAAAATATTTTATTTTCTAACGCAATTAGTTACTGATTGTTTTTCAATAAATTTTTGCAGAAATCAGTTCAACTTTGCTCTTTAATGAAATAATATTCCAGAAAAACGAATGCACTTAATTATTTGTTTTTTTTTTCAAAACTTTCCTTTAATTTCTGTAGTACTACCAATTTCAAAGAATTGAAGTAAAAGACAGAATAATAAAAAATTTTTTTCGTAAATTTTCAGTTTAAAATCTAAGTATACAAAAGGCATTGCAATTATCAATGACAGTTTTTCCGAAAACTTTTCATTAAAATATTTGTAGTACTCCATTGAAGCAAAGTCGCTGATAAAAGCTAATAAATCACAAAAAAATTTACATTGAACCTTTAAAATTTTAAAGTTTAGTCTTATGTAAGACCCTTATGTAAATTTTAACATTTAAAATGATTTTTTCTCCATAAACATTCTTTTAAAACCTCAGTATTTTTCCACACAAACAACATTGCAGTGTCATTAGCTTGTATACTAAAAATATCTGACCGCCATATTTCCTCATTCAAATTTATGAAACTTACGGATTTAGCGTAATACTTCTTTATTATTTTTATCATTCACAAAAGATTTAGGTTTCCATAAATCTGCCACAATTGCATAAATTTCCGCTGTAATCCACCGAAAACCTTTAATCTTTTCGACTGAAATTCACATTTTACATTTTATATTTTCTTCAACTCAGCCAACGAGCACTCGATGCGATATTAACGATTTTATAATGATATATAATTAGACTTAAGCTAACATTTATGAATCGTAAAATAAATCCATTATTCAATTTTTGAAAACCCATAATCAAAAATGTGTTGATTTATTCAAGAAAAAAATCAAGGCTAGAGAGATATGTCATAGCATAAAGGGTTCAAACGAATAATCAAAAGTGATGCAAGATTTTTGATAAATTAATTTCCAACAATTGTGTACTAATAATAAATAAATTAATTCAAATATCAGTTTTAACATTTTTTGTCTTCATTTTTCCAAATTTTCTTTGCCTCATTAATTTCCGGTTTGCCCTACATTGCCCAATTAGACCCAATTGTTGGATCATTTCCAATCTAAAACCACCAAAATGACATTTTGATTTCATTGTGACCTTCGCAACGTAATTGACTTTCTTTCCATTTTTGTAAAGGTGACTTTAATTAGGGCCAAAACAACAACAAGAACAACGAAAAAAAATCGTTTGAATCCAAATGGAATTTATAAGTTTATGGCATAAAACATCAAAAAGAATGCAATGAATACTAAAACGTAGTATATGAATTAATTCAACGGTCTTGAGTCTTGAGAAAGATGAAGCCCCATAATCGTAACAGATCAAGATTTTGAGATAAACCATTCTCCCGAAGAAACAGTAAACTTTGTATGAGAACAAAAAGAATTAAACTTTTACTGCACAATTTACTTTATAACCGATTAAATGATAATAATTGTTGAGTAATGGTTGAACCTCGAAATCGGCAATTCATAGTCCAAAAAGATCTCTACTCTTGTACTTTGTTTCGTTTGAAAAATGATTTTTAATTTATTTGGAAATCATTCACTTTTGTGTAGAGCTGTGAAGAATAATAATAATTCTAGCGTGAATTTTGTTTCACTTTTATAATGATTAACATATTTGTTCTGGTAGAATGAACGTTGCTTATGTTGACCTCTTGACCCTTAAACGATGTTGCGAACTTTAAGAATGAATAATGTTTTGCCACATGATTTAAATGTACTTTTAATTAGTCAATTAATTTTCAATTCAACAAATGGTCTTTGAATATCCTAGAGGTATCCATATTTTTTTGTTGGAAAATGATTAAAATGGATTATAAATGATGAACAAATAAATCAGGTAAGAAAGAATGTAGGATTATTAGGATCCCATTTTATATCTTAAAGGGAAGAAAATTTAAAAAATTCCACGTTGAAACCAAAAGTTCATGGCAAAAATTTACTACTGTACTTTTGGTGGGAACAAATCGAAGTACTGCAATTTAATAAAACCATTTTTGGGGAACTTTATCACCAATAATTAATGCAATTGAGCCAATAATTGAAGTTCAAATGTCCTCAATAAATCAAGAGTTGATAAGGTCATTTCTCATCATGGAAAAGCTCGGCAATAAGTTGCAAAATTGTTAAATAAGCAAAATAAGATTTGCGGTCCAATTTATGTAGTATAATCTGATATAATAATATATAAAAATCATACCACCAACATAAATTTGAACAAATCTTCAAACAAAAATATTCGTGACGTATTGCACAGATACGTATTTCGATTGCCAAACAACCTTCCTCAGTGGTCATCAAGTAGTTTGGATCACTCCGTAACTGCTGGAAATCATCCAGTGAAGATTGCTTGGCAATCAAAATACGTATCTGGGGAATACGTCACGAATATTTTTGTTTGAACTTCTGTTCAAATTTATGTTGGTGGTATGATTTTTATATATTATTATATTAAATTATACTACATAAATTAGACTGAAATATATTTTATATATTGTATACATTTGTTAAATAAGCTTTAGAAGCACTCCAATGGGATGTCTCATCCCATTTATTGAGTTTTCCGGATATTACCATATCCGAAGATCACTTATTTTGGTTTATAAGCCACGGATAAGATGAGTAGCACTTAAGATCTTCCAAGAACGCTAATAATTCGATTGATTCCTGGAGCATTTTGAAGGATCAGGTTTTTTGTTTTTTGTAAAAAAGGATAGGAAATAGTGGCAAAGTACTTTGGGTAAAAATAATAGATGATTAAATTCAGATCTTAGCTTTTATTAAATAAGAAGACAATTCAAGTTGTTTAAGATCATTTTTTTTATTTAATATTTTTTTTTTTCAATATTCAAATTAGTTACGTTTCGTTACGTATGGTAACTTCATCAGGCTTCTTGAATCACAAAAATATTGTGTATACAATATATAGAATATATTGCGGTCCAATTTATGTAGTACAATTTAAAATAATAATATATAAAAATCTTACCATAAACATTAGGGTGTCCGTTATTTCCCAAATTGATTTTTTCACTGCGATCACCCCCTGAATTTTTAGTTTGAGATACAAAAATAAATTATCCAATACAATTAAGCTCTTAATTTCTTGATTAAACCGTGCCGGAATCATGTTACTTTTACCATTTAAATAACATGGGATTATTTGACTTTTGACTTTTTACTTTTAATTTTTTTTCTCAGAAACAAATGAATCATAAGATTTAAAATTACATTATTCTGACGTAAAATTTAACGTTCTACAAAAAAGGTCTTCTATGAATTTTCGATTAAATCACTCAATTAAAAGTTTATCAACATTTTACTTGAATTAATTTGTTTAATTTGTATTTTGTAATTTATTCAACATTTAATTTGTTGACTACAAGTTCTAAGAAATTTCTCATAGATGGCGTCAGGTGAAATGGTTAAAATTTGTCGATAGTCTCATGAATTAGTATGAAATTCACTTCGTAGGTACAAAATATCGATTGAAGTTCGAAAATTTATCCTGGATAAATTGAATTGAATTACGACTATAGCGAATTTGGATCTTATGTCACCTGTTTTAATTGCCAAAAAAATATTTTTTTTGTTTAATTTTCAATTCAAGCCTTAAAATTAACACAAATAATCACTGGCGCTCTAATGATAATAATTTTTATCTTCTCTTCCAATGATTTTATAGTTAAAAAAGTAAAAATGAGCAAAAAGTTGAAAATATTTCAAGATTTATATAAGACACAAGGTAAATGTTGAATAACTTATAATGGAGTGATTTAATCGAAAATTTATATAAGACCTTTTTTGTAGAGCGTTAAATTTTACGTCAGAATAATTTAATCTTAAATCTTTGTTTCTGAGAAAGAAAATTAAAAGTAAAAAGACAAATAATCCCATGTTATTTAAATGGTAAAAGTAACATGATTCCGGCACGTTTAATCAAGAAATTAAGAGCATAATTGTATTGGATAATTTTGTTTGTGTCTTAAACTAAAAATTCAGGGGGCAATCGCTGTAAAAAAATCAATTTAGGAAATAACGGATACCCTAATAAACATAAATTTGAACAGAAGTTCAAATAAAAATATTCGTGACGTATTGCCCAGATACGTATTTCGATTGTCAAGCAATCTTCCTCAGTCGTCATCAAATAGTAGTCCTCATCATTGAGGAAGATTGCTTGGCAATCGAAATACGTATCTGGACAATACGTCACGAATATTTTACTTTGAACTTCTGTTCAAATTTATGTTTCTGGTATGATTTTTATATATTATTATATTAAATTATACTACATAAATTGGACCGCAATATATTCTTTATATTGTACACACAGAATAACTGTTCAAAGTCAGCAAAAAAATCTAATTTTGACAACAAAAATATTAATTCAAATATATTAACATATATTGAAATATATTGAATTTAAATTGAAAATATTAATATTTTGTGATTCAAGAAGCCTGATGAAGTTACAATACGTAACGAAACGTAGCTAATTTGAATATTAAAAAATATTAAATAAAAAAAAACCGATCTTAAACAACCTGAATTGTATTCTTATTTGGTAAAAATAATTTAGTATTTTTTTAAAATAAAGCTTTGATTAACAAAGAAAATCCTCATAATCTATTGATGCACCTAATATCTGAAGTATAGGAGGCGGACATTGCTTCCCTTTAGGTAAATGCATTAATTATTTAGTGTGAAAATTTTTGGTGTACTTAAATTTTTTGGACCATACTTTAACAAAGAGGCTTATTGTAGACTTAGGGAATCAAAAGGTAGAATATTAAAGATGTGTCAAGTGGAATTTTAAAATTTAAATTGTGATCTAAGGGTGGAAAAATGGGGATGATTGAATGCTTGGTATTTAGTAAATTAGGAGTAGAATAAAATTTTCTTCGTCGTAAAAAGACCATGATTAGAATTTGATTTTAACACAACTTTTAAGCTATCAATTAATAACTTTAAACTCATGTTGTATATTTCCCGGAAAATCGAGAAAAATTTTGAAGAATCAGCTTTGATTTTTTCTAAAGATTACATCGAGAGTCCCATCCAAATTTTGAGCTTTTTTCAAATGATTCGATAGTAATCATAAAGTGCACAATATATTTTTCCATTCACCAGAAAATTGAGAAAAACCCGTGATAAACATTACAGCTATTATTCCAAACGATTTCTAATGATAATTAAGGATACTCCTGGCAAAGAAATGGCACTAAAATTGCTAGTTTTTTTTTTTGAATTGATTTCCCGAAAAAAATATTTCTTAAGACCTAAAAATATGGCCCAAAAAAAAGTGAAAATATTTGATAGATTTAAGGATATTTTAATGATGTTTTTTTTTTCAAATTATTGCATCGAAATTCAGTTATTGATGTCCAAATTCAAGGTGGAATTTAGGGTAAAAACTAACTACATTTTCATTGTTGATTACAAAAAGTTTGATGCAGAAAACTTAAAATAAAACTATTTCAAGTCTGAATTCTTAACTATTATTACTTAGCCCTTATTATTTATCGCCTCTTCAGTGCAGCTTGCTCGATAGTCACATGTCAACAAAAGGTAAATATTGAAAAATATTTTTATAGAAAACTTATTATTTTATTCTACTTACAATTTTTTTTCATTTACCTAACAATTGAGATGATATTTGCGATTCAAGTACTTGAAATAAATATCAATTTCATACTTCATTTAACTGTTCATTCAAATTTGAATATTTTTTTATGGTACTAGTTTGCAACAATTGTAAACTAATCCTCACTTTGGATAGACTTAAACCTTCCTTATTTTTCTAACAATCAACCAAATAAACGACGTTATTTTTGTAGAAAAATTAAAATATTTTTCGTTTCAGTTCATTAAATTTGATATTTTGATAATGCTTTCTATTTATATTGTAATATTTATTTGTGATAATTGATGAAAGAAAAAAAAAATGTAAGGCGATAGTTTGTCGGTAGGTGCTTCTGTTATTGTTGTTGTCAATTTTTTTCTTTTGTTTTCCCTTAAAGTGCAACTTTTTGTTTTTGTTTTGAACTCTAAGAAAGTGTTTTGAGTACAATGTGCAATGTGCATTAATACTTTTACCTTTCCCTTAGGTTCTTCACTTATAACTTTTACTCAGAGTAACCGAAGAAGCTTTTAGTGTTATTGCAGTTTTTTTTTTGGACGATAAGCTTTTGTTTTATTCATAAATAACTAGATTCAGAAAGTTACTATTTTTTTTTTTTGATGTAAATACTAGAAGTTGTATTTTGTATATATATTTTGCTTCATTTTCTCTCCTCTACTGGTATAAACATACAGCAAACTTAAAACTATGTTCTTTTGAATTCAATATTATAACTCTGAATATTTTTTTTCCGCTAGAATAATTTAAAAAATCCCTAAAAATGGTTTTGGTGTATGGAAAAAAATAATTTTCAATTTAGCAAGAATTCACCAGATTGAAGTTTTATGATTTTTGGTCTAAGAAATTAGCATTTAATCTTTGGTTTAATCATTGCTAATTGAAAAAAAAATGAGATTGTAATATAAGTTAATTTCCATTAAAAATTTTTAATTTTAAATTCCAGAAGTAGAACGTTAAAAGATTAAAAGAAAATGCGTTTGGATCAAGATTTCATCCAAATTTACAGTGATTTTGCTGTATAAAATATCATAAAAACACAAAAATGTATAAAAAATTAAATGTTTGGAAAATTCGGAAAAATCCAGAAAGATTATCAATTTCTTAAGTTTCTATTTCAATCCTTATTTAGAGGATAAAATTTAAAAAAACACTAAATAAGTTTTTCCTGTATTCTGATGTCAGTAATCATCATAATTAGTTTCATCAAAATCTGTTCAGTGGTTTGTCTATAAGCACAGATTTAAAAAGCCTTGTTTTACAATACAAAAGTTGAGTTTTAAATCCAAAAATTTCTCAATCTTAAATTTTCATCTCTTAATCCTTAAGGAGATTGAATATCGAAAAGTTTTGTACCAATTTTTTTTGGTTAAATATTAAATCATAAATTTCGTGAATTAAACTTTGTACAAAAAGGAAGATATATTAGGCATTTAGGCCTTAAAATGCTGAACTGTTTTATATATATCATATTCCATCAAAAATTATAAAAAAATTCTTATACAATTTGTCAAAAAAAATTTGGTATCCTCAACCCCTAATTTGGTTTATTTAGATAAAAAATAGATCAAATAAGTTTTTCTTTTGGTTGTTTCAGCAACGTTTGTATTAAATTTCCAATTCAAAAGGCTTCCTTTTATATTTAATGTAAGAGTATAGCGACAAATGGGTAGAATATAATTCCCCTGGAAATATCAGTTAACATAAATTCGACCAAAAAAAAAAAATCGAATTAAATTGTTCAGATCTTATCCTTTTATTACAGTTATAGTAAATAGAGTGAAAGTGATTACAATTACAAACTTTAATTTTTGTAAGGGATAGTTTTTGGAATATATTTTTCTTTGCCAAGCTTTGCCAACTTAGGGTGGATTAAACTTACAAGTTTTAAAGTCTGAAATTTTCAAAAATTGTTTTCTTTTTTTGAGAAATTTTTAGGAGTGAAATTTAGATTAAATTCACCAATTTAAGAGTGGAATATTCAATAAAAGTTAGACATACTTTTTGGATGAAATATTTCAATTTAAAATTTCTTCATTAAAATTTTTGTTTACATTTTAATTGTTGATACTTTACTTTACTTAAACCTTTCAAGTATTGAAACTATTCAAAGTTCATTATACTTTAGTCAACAATTAAATTTTTGGAGGACCATATTTTTATTAAATGTTTACCCTGAAATTTCCGAAATTTGACTTCAAGATTGGAAAAGCGTTTTTGCTGTGAAAGATTTACAAACAATTTTTTTTTTTTAATAAAATTACAATTAACTTATAAATTTCAAGCTTTCAAAATGTTTGTTTTTTTTTGGGATAAAATTAAGGGTTGCATTTTCTAAAATATGGAATTAGGAGATAAATTATATTATGAGCTACAAGCTTTGCCAACTTAGGGTGGATTAAACATAAAAGTTTTAAAGTTTGAAATTTTCAAAAATATTTTTCCTTTTGTGGGAAATTTTTTGGGATGAAATATAAATTAAATTCACCGATTTAAGAGTGGAATACTTTTTTTGGGGTAAAATTAAGGGCTGAATTTTCTAAAATATCGAATAAGGAGATAAATTGTATTATGAGCTACAAGCTTTGCCAACTTAGGGTGGACTACACTTAAAAATTTTACAGTCTGAAATTTTTTCAAAAATATTTTTCCGGTTTTGAGAAATTTTCAGGGGTGAAATATAAATTAAATTCACCGATTTAAGAGTGGTTTTAAAGTCTGAAATTTTTAAAAAAAAATATTTTTTTGGCAAATTTTTAGGGGTGAAATATAAATTTAATTTACCGATTTAAGAGTGGAATATTGGAAAAAATTCAGTCATAAATTTTGGTTGAAATATTTCAATTGAAAATTTCATCAATAAAACTTCTGTTTACATTTTTTTATTGTTGATATTTCACTTAACTTAGAACCTTTCAAGTACAAAAACTATTCAAAGTTCAACGCATTTCTTTCGAACCGAAACTAAAAATTCAATTTACTTTCAATAAAATATTTAGAAAATTATTTGTCTAAACTTCAGTTTCATTATAATTACAATTAAATTCAAAAGTAAACAACAGAAATTGAAAGTAATTCCCATCGAACCTCGAATGCAACATTTCATTTTAGTCAAATTTAAATAAAAAATTACAAAACTCAAATCACAAAAAGAAAGTAGTAAATTTCTTCCAAAGTTTCAATTTCAAAATAAATGAATTTTACCAAAAAAAAAACCAAATGTTCTAATTAAAATTTTCTTTTTTTTGTTGTTATTCAGTGGATTTTTTTTTGATTTTCTTTTAAATTTTTCCTGACCTTAAATTATGGAGGGCGAGGACACTGATTGAAGTAGTTAATTGTACGTTTAGAATGTTAAGGTTTGTATACAAATTTTTTGATTGTTAGCAAAAAAAAAAATGATTCTTACCAGAAAATAAAGTGGATATCCCATTTTTGAGGAAGAGAAAAATAAACCAGAGATTTTGTTGAAAAAAGAAAAAACCACTGACACTTTAACGTTGCATTCAATTTGCACTTGTCAAGTTGTAAGACACAATTTTGTTCATCAAGTTAGTGGATTCAACAATGGTGTGGCATTGTTGTGGATCGACAATGGTTTGGGTTGTTTGCTGGTGCTGATAGAGTAACCAACTGACAGTAGCCTCCGAATCGTGGAGGTTTCAGATCAAAACGCTGCCATTCTCGTGGCCCAATGTCCGTCCATATAACATCCATGGTCTGTCCATCTCTCCATTGACGATTGCTTTCTTTAAATCACACACACACATACGCAGCAGTGCCAACAAGGTAATATCACATAACAGCCATTTACGCCTAACAATTGTACACCAGCAAGGTAAAAGCCGGTAATTAGATCGATTCTTCGTCGTGTCAAGATGATTCAGATCCATCAAACTAATTAATCAAGGCCAGGCAAATTTTCAGCTTGGAAAAATCCAAAAAAAAAAACACCAAATGCCAAGAGGAAGTTGCTTAATCATTTTCAAAAAATGACAAATAAAGGTTGTTGTTTATTTTTTTTCGGTTTCCCCGTTTGTTGTTTTGATGAATGGAAATGAAAATTTTAATGGAACAACATTGAAATGTCGGTCGTCGGTGCACGACAAACTCATCCTCAATCGTTTGTGGCATGTTGGATCGATCGTAATCTGGGTCAACCTTGTATGGGATAAATTTGTTGGAATGTTCCATGGAAAATTAATTTGTGCAAATGAAAAGTTTTCGCTGATTTGTGAATGACAAAAACCATTTTCCAATTGGCAACGGATGTTCCAATTAGATTAATTACAATTTGAGTTTTTCCAATGGCTAAATTGTTCATCAAAATATCCATTACGAATAATTAGTCAACAAAAAAGTATGGAGGTATGATCAAAATAAGATTTTTTCGCTGACTTTGAACAGTTATACTGTGCATACAATATATTCTATATATTGTATAGACAGTATGGAGTAGGGTGATTTTTTTTTTTGACTTTTTTTGGTCTCATCGTGAAATTTTGTTGGAAATACCAAAAACAAGATTCCCTGAAAGATTGAGCCCTTGACATTAATTTTAAGTCCTCGATCAAGACGTGTAAAGATTTCCCATTGAAAATACACGGAAACTCTGATTTTTTATTTTTAAATTTCTATATCTCAGCGGCATTTCATGGGATCGCTTTTACCGAAGATGTCTTTTTCTCAAAATTAAACGCTCTACAAAAGTGCCCATTGCGACAAAGTCGTAACTCACACCGGTGAGGTTGTACGGGCTACTGAACCTGATTTTTCCATAAAATTCGCGTTTTTTTTGCATTTATTTCGTAAATAACAAGAGCTACGGAAAAATTATAAATGAAAAACTTGTAGAGAATTTGATTTCCTACAAAAAAGTTCCGGTAGACCAAATAGCGAAGATCAATATTTAACGAGATATTAAGCCTTGAATTTTATGGAAAAATCAGGTTCAGTGGTCCGTACTACCTCACCGATGTTACGACTTTGTCGCAATGGGCACTTTTGTAGAGCGTTTAATTCTGAGAAAAAAGCATCGTCGGTAAAAGCGATCCCATGAAATGCCGCTGAGATATAGAAATTTAAAAATAAAAAATCAGAGTTTCCGTGTATTTTCAATGGGAAATCTGTACACGTCTTGGTCTAGGACTTAAAATTAATATTAAGGGCTCAAACTTCCAGGGATTTTTTTTTGGTATTTCCAACAAAATTTCACGATGGAACCAAAAAAAAAATCACCCTAGTATGGAGGTAAATTTATTGATGGAAATCAACGTTTTATGCAATGAAGTTGCAGCTTTTTGCAAGATTAAGGCCATTTTTTGTTTTCCACTTTAATATTTTTTATTTTTTTTTATTTTCAAATAAATTGCACAATCTGCATAGGGTTGCAATAAGTGCATTCAATTCATAGACAATCACATGTAAGCACTAGTCCTAGTAGATTAGTGCTGTATAAGTACAAAGATTTTTAACAATCAATAGCAACAATGACAATAATAGTCGTTTTTATAGCAATAATAACAATCATAAAAACAATCAACAGAAATTTCAGCCTAAATTTTTAGCTCTCATTTGTAAAAACCCCAATTTTCACGTACTACAATGAGGTGGATATTTCAGATTTTTATCTGGTCCCCCACCAGAGATATTGAGCTCAGAAAATTGCAAATTTTGAAAATTTCCAATTTTTGTTATTTTTTAATTTAAAAAGATTTAAAGTCTCACACTTCAAATTTTGTTTTTGAATACAACTAGTACCTAATTGTTAGTAAAAAAAGTTTTAACGTGTAGACTCTTTCCCTTCCTTCATAATCTTTCCGTGAAATTTGGAGTTTTTACAAATGAGAGCTAAAAATGTAGGCTGAAATTTCACCCCTTAGAATTACATTTAGGTAAAAACATTTTCTTACAACCTTATAGCTTATATTTTCATGAACCCACTGCTTTTAATTTCATTTTGATAGGACAAATAGGGCCTGAGATAATCAAGTTTCCGCAAACCCTTAAAAGTGCGAAAATGTCTGCGCCTAGTAAAACTAATATGGCCACCACCGGAAAACTAAAAACAATAAAATTAAAATAATGATGAATTTGAACTACCAACATGTTGGGGTGATAGCAAAAAAATAATCAAGCGACCAGTGCTGGACTGACCCAATATCCATTGTAGAATAGATGTATGTTTAATTTTAAATTTAAGTTCCATTGTCCATTAAAATTTTAGTACACACTTATTAAAAAAAAAACTGAAATTTACCTAAAATTTATTTATAATATCTGCGATTGATCGTTTGCCCTCCTCTGGTCCAGCAGTTTTTTGGTCTTTCATTGCACTTTTAGCTTAAGAAAGCATTTCCAAACTGTAGAGGAAAATATTTAGTGATGGGCAAGCTAGAAATGCAGCATGGGGCAGAAAATTGTCTCTCAGATATTATTTGATAGTTGTTTGTTGGGCTGGAAAGGACACCCAAAGATCCAATCGATTATCTCAGAAGCAAACCTGCCCAATTGGAACTAATAAACAAAACTTGTGTGCAATAGTTTTCTTAAGCTATAGCGCAGATACATTTTTAGAAGAGGTTCCTTGTATAGTGAAAAAGAAGAAGAAGAAGAAGAAGACCTCTTCATTAGATCTTTTTCGGTATATATCTCTAGAAGATTACTGGAATTTGACAAAGGAAAAACATGTTTAGCATTTCTTAAACTTTATCCTCTAAAAAGACACGTTAAGGGTCTTGAAAAGACCCTTAAAAAGACCCTAAAGGGTCTCTCTTTGAGAGATGTATACCGAATAAATTCTAATGAAGAGGTTTTCTTCTTTTCCTTCTTTTCGTACATTTTTATTTTTCATTTGAAGACCCTTGTCTTTCTAGAGGATAAAGTTTAAGAAATGTAAAATATGTTTTTCCTGTATTCTGATTTCAGCAATCTTCATAAATAATTTCATCAAAATCTGATTAGCGGTTTGGCTATAAGCACGGATTTAAACAGCCTCGTTTTACAATCCAAATCTTGAGTCTAAAAAAAATTAATCTTTTAATCCTCATTTTTCAATGTTTATCCTTAAAGAGGATTGAAAAAAAAATAGTTTTAGTTAAATCATGTGTATCAATGATTTATAGTTTTATCTTAAACTTGATGATTTTAAAATTGAAAAATTAGCCTTTGTCGCCCTTAATTAGTCTTAGGTTTGTTTCTTCGCTAATATTATACTAATTGTTTACCACAATTCCCAAAAATTTAGAAAATTTCAATTGTAAATTTCCCAAGTTTTAATGATTTGCTGGTTCTTCTATCCTCTATTGAAGTTATGTGCAGAAATTTAATTCAAAGTTTAATAGAGCAAAAAAAGATTACCGCTATTGAATAATGAGAATGAATTAAACTTTTATATTATTCTAAGACTATAAAAATTAAACCACTGCAGTTGATTGTTGCAAATTTATCGACCACTTGATTAAAGATATAAAAATACGCCTAAATGTCCATAGAAAGAAGAGATGACATTTAAGAAATATTTGTATTTTCTACCACACATTTTTTTTTTACTCTTACGAAACAACTTTCGTCCATTGTAATTCCGCAACTTCCTCAATAAAACAAGAATCGATGAATCAACAGTTTACGACTGATGCAACAAAAATTTACATTTTAAATAAATCCAATTCCAACAAAGCTTAATCGAATCTTCATCAAAAATATTTTCACAAGTGTTTCCCATGATTTTTTCTAGCAAAATCACTCTAATAATTGCAACAATTACTAAATACCATAGGTACATTAATTTTTCTTCCAAAAGAGAAAAAAAATGCGTTGATTTGACCAGCTTTAATTGTTTGTTTTCTCTGGGCTGTTTCAAAGAAAATGCGGAGAGCTATGAGAAAATTAACGGTTTGGAAACTTGGATATTATAGTTTTCTCATATTTTCATGCCAATCATCCAAATAGGCGCACTTATTACAACAGAAAAAATGATGAAAATTGCAATTGAAACAATGATGTAATAGGCGTAAAAGTGTGAAAGACTTTTCAACTGAGTTTTTTTTTTTTTTATAAATTTTATTTTGTTCGATCTAGAAAATTTGGTTGAGAATTTGAACGTTGATCGTTATCGTAGTTGTGACGAGAAACTCGTGTGGATATTGGTTTACATGTAATATCTGGTCTACGATGAAAATAAATTGGGCGTGGAGTATTTGTAATTGGTTCAAATTATTTCCGCTAAGATTAGATCATTCCGTTTCCGGTCACTAGAACAAATATGATTATATCTCACTAGAATTTTGGTGGTGAAGTTATTGCTTAGTGCCATATTAGAGATGGAATTTTTCACACCTAAAAAGCTAATCAATAAATTTAAACTTTTTAAAGCAATTTGTCTTAATCACTTTTTTTAAACATTAAAAAAAGATCGGATTTGGTTCGACTCGATGCTAAATTTTAATATTTGTAATATAGTATTTTAAATCTAACACAATCTTTAATAACTAGGCAACAAATAGTTTGGAAATTTGATAATATTTTCAATCAATCTTTGACCAACAATTTAGAAACTTTTGTATAGAAATTCATTAAAGAAATTTTAACAAAAGTCTCCTTAAAATGCTAGTAAGACATGGAATTTTTGAAGTAAAACATATTAGCCAACAGAAATTATCCCCTAAAGTTTTTAACTATTTTATGGGTCGTTCCAGGAAAGATTAATTCCTTGAATTACAAAAAAAAAAAATTATTAAGCTACAAAAAATTAACTACTTAATTTGACTATAGGTCACAAATTTGACTCAATTTAAAATAAAAAAAATGTTTTTTAAAAATGAAAAAATAAGGAATGATTGATTGATTTCACATGGAATTAGAGCCAGTCAAAAGAGCATTGAAATTTGAGAAAATATCTCCATATTATAGAGATAAATATTGTGGCAAGTTTGTTGCCAGAAATTCAGTATGGAGAAGGATACTTCTCATGTCCAATTTGGTAACTCTAGGAATTCTCAGTTATGAATTGGAAAATATCCAATGGAAACCAGCAAATTGGCAAGATTTATTCCCGAAGCATTGCTGACCAATAGTCAACAATAGGACGTAATGGTTCTAAGACAGTGGTCACCAAACTTTTGATCCTCACGGACCAGAATTGAATTTTTAAGGGTTAAATATATTATAGTAAATATTTTCCACATTTTTTTGTGGATCAGAATTTTTTTCTGCTTGCAAAAAATGAAGAAAAACTAAAAAAATTTTGGCACTTATATCGAATATTCATCAACATATATATTTTCCTCCAAAAGGTTTTCAAAAGAAATGTTTGGGTATAAGAACTTGATCAAATTTCTTCCCATAAAACAATTTTTCTATGAAATCAATTTTAAGGAAATTTTTTTTTCTTAATCAAAAAAAAAATTTTTTTGAACAAATAAAAGGCAAACGATTATACTAATTGACTTAAATTTTCTGGAATTCTCGTATTAATATATTAAGTACTTAATTTGGCTAAAGGCAACAAAATTGGTTCAATTTAAAATAAAAAAAATTGTTTTGTAAAAACGAAAAAATAAGGAATGATTAATTTCTTTCACACGGAATTAAAGCCAGCCAACAGAGCTTAGTAATTTGAGAAAATATCTCCACATTATGGAGATAAATATTGTGGCAAGTTTATGCCGGAAATTCAGCAAGGGGAGGGATACTCCTCATGTCCAATTTGGTAACTCTAGGAATTCTCACTTATGAACTCGAAAATATCCAATGGAACCCAATTTACTGACTTGATTTATTCCCGAAGCATTGTTGACCAATAGCCAACAATGGGATGTAATAGTTCTATGAAAGTGGTCACCAAATTTTTGATTCTCACAGACCAAGATAGAATTTTTAAGGGTAACAAATATATTCCACATTTGTGGACCAGAAATATTTTTTCGTGGACTGGTGACCACTGTTTTTGGATACCGTTTGAAGATGGGATTTTCAAAAATGTTAGGAGAAACAGAGAAAATAGAAGAAGTAAAAGAAAATCCATTTAAATTCCGAATTAGATTGGAACTTTGCTTTCAGAAAATGAAGAAAAACTTAAATTTTTTTGGCTTTTATAGTGAATATTCATCAACAAAAATATTTTACTCTAAAAGGTTTTCAAAAGAAAAGTTTTGGGTATAAAAATTTGTTCAAATTTCTACCCTTGAAACAATTTTTCTATGAAATCAATTTAAATGTAAATTATTTTTCTTAATCACCAAAAAATATATTTTTGGACTAATAAAAGGCAAAAGATTATACTAATTGACTTACATTTTCTGGAATTCTACTATTAACATATAAAGTACTTAATTTGGCTTAGGGCAACAAAATTTGTTCAATTTAAAAAATATCAAAAACTTTTATAGAGATAAGTTATAGAAAAAAAGTGCTCTACAAAAAATGTCCAATAAAATTTTCTCATAAAATTGATGGTTGCGTGAAAAAATTGAAAAAATTTTAAAATTTCTCTTTAGTTCAACTTTGCCTTCGAATAACTTTTGAAGGAATAAATATATCAAAAACTTGTTAGAGACCTTTTTTGTAGATCGTTCAATTTTCTACAAAAATATATCTTGGTCATTCCGAAATATTGTCACCAACGTGAGCTATACAATTCCAAAGTGCAAGATAATATTGTTCCCATGTTATTTAAATGGAAAATCGAAATTTGCGATGCGGCACCTCTAAATATTAATATTAAGAGCTTAAACTTTCACAGGATTTTTTTTCTTATTCCCAACAATATTTTCGATATAATAATGAAAAAAAAAATCATCATTTTTTTTTGAATCAGTCTACAATTCATGCATAAATCACTGATACCAAACCTTAAGATTTCAATCGGATGCACCGGAAATTTATTATTCACACCAATCCCTAAAATTTTCCTCTGGCCAATGGAAAGTCTCCAACAAATTTGGCCATTAAAACACTAAAGATCCGATAACAATCTTGATATGTGAGCAACTTTATTTCAGGCCGTCAAATATCTGACTTTTATATGACTCAAATGTGAAAACTCTTCATTGTTGAGCATATAATAAAAGTTCATTTCTTCAAAATTGAAAACGCATTGAATTTAGGGTTTCGAAATTTCGTTTCCCAAATAGCCACAAAAGTTTTCAACTTACGACTGTTAAACAATTCTTTATCAGATGGAATTTTTTTTATGAAAAAATTCGGAAAGAAAAATAAGATTTTGTTTATGTGTGATGTTGAAAGTGAATTCGTTTAATCGAAATCAACTACGACGTATACGGCATTCTGATTTAACTTTGGATGTGTTTCATAACTTAGTTTGCATATTACGTCTTGGATAATATGGTTAAAGAAAAAATATTGATACTAAATGTGAGGATGAAAACTTTCTTTATATTGTTAAAGAAGACGCTTCGATCGAACAACAATGAGGGGTCATGAATATTTATTATGTGTAATTCGATAACCATTGCATACAAAAATAAAAATATGTACACAAAAAAAAATGCACAAATGAAACTTGGTATTTTGTATGCTGGTTATGTTGCAACAATTACGAAAAGTTTAAACGCAAAAATAATTTAAAATTTATATTTTACAGTTAAGTGGATCTTTATGTTTGGTCCAGACTAACAAATAAAATATTTTCCCAGAAATTTAAGTTGAAAAAGACAAGATGTTTAAAGCTAGAAAAAGTATACATTTTTTGGAAATTTTCTTGGGTTTTCCGTTAATCATAATACTTCGTAAAAGTTAATGACGAGCTCAAAACTTTTGTACTATGATTTTTAAACAATCGGACATTATTAAGCCCAAACATTTTTTTTAGATCAGCTTGTGTTTACTATTTGATCTGTGGGGATAATCTCAACTTTTGTTGAAAATTTTTCGGGGAAATGAACTTAAATCGGAAAAGTTAGTTTAAAAAAATTCAATAGCTGGAGACCAAAGAAAACAAATTTGGGAAACGCCCGAATAAACCATGTAATTGATTATTTGAACTTATGGATGATGCAGGATTGCATGAAAAACGATTCAATTTTGAAATGCATTTCGTAAAACTCTAAGGAGAGGCCTCCAGAACAATGAAGATGGAAAGGAGAAGGAGTAGTTAAAAAATTCACAATTCCTGTACTGAGAATTTTAAAAGGTAATATCGTTTTTTTTCCAGTTAAAAAGATTATTTCTTTAATAAAATTGGTTCTAAGAAAAATCAAGGCATAAATTTGGTCAAAAAATGATCCAACACGACTGAAAAACCATAACATTTACAACAATTACACCTCAAAATTATGCACTTAATGCAACAACTTGTTTTAACAGAAAAAAAGGACACTTACTTTTTGATTACTTAGTTTGGGATTGGTAAAATCAGTTAAAGTTGATGAGATATTTAAAAATATTTATACGAGAATTCCAGGGGAATAATTCTGCACAGTCTATTGGGTCCCATTAGATATTTTTCAATTCATAAATGAGAATTCCTAGAGTTATCAAATAGGACCTGAAAAGTATCCCTCCCCTTGCTGAATTTCCGGCATAAACTTGCCACTATATTTTTATCTCTATAATGTGGAGATTAGACTGATTCAAAAAAAAATGATAATTTTTTTTTCTTAATTATATCGAAAATATTGTTGGAAATGACTAAAAAAAACCCTGTGAAAGTTTAAGCTCTTCATATTAATATTAAAAGTTGTCACGTCGTAAATTTCGATTTTCCATTTAATTAACATGAGAACAATATTCTCTTGCACTTTGGAATTTTATAACTCACGTTGGTGACAATATTTCGGAATGACATGACTATTTTTTTTCTATAACTTATCTCTATAAAAGTTTTTGATATTCTTCACAGGTCCAAAGTTATTTGCATTAAACTGAAAATTCCCTGAATTATTATAATTTTAACATAAATTTTTTTTTTTTTTATTTTAATTAAATAACTTAGGACCTGTGAAAAATATCAAAAACTTTTATAGAGATAAGTTATAGAAAAAAAAAGTGCTCTACAAAAAATTTCCTATAAAATTTTCTCATAAAATTGATAGTTGCGTCAAAAAATTGAAAAAATATTAAAATTTCTCTTCAGTTCAACTTTAACTTCAAATAACTTTTGAAGGAATAAATATATCAAAAACATGCTTGAGACCTTTTTTGTAGATCGTTTAATTTTCTACAAGAATATACCTTGGTCATTTCGAAATATTGTCACCAACGTGAGCTATAAAATTCCAAAGTGCAAGAGAATATTGTTCCCATGTTATTTAAATGGAAAATCGAAATTTACGATGCGGCACCTCTTAATATTGATATTAAGAGCTTATACTTTCACAGGATTTTTTTTTGTCATTCCCAACAATATTTTCGATATAATTAAGAAAAAAAAAATTCATAATTATTTTTGAATTAGTCTAATGAATTGTAACAATCAATTTGGAATTAAATTGATTTTTTTGGTTTATAGTGTTGGACTATTATCCGATGATGGACCAAATGTGGAAGAAATGCATAGAAATTTCAAGCCTCCAAATTTTGAATTAGTGAAGAAAGAACAATTCATGGTGTGAATTCTTGGACAAAAATAGGCCTTATGCCTATTGGGTTATACGAAAAAAAATATGAAACTAAATTAACAGCAAAAAATGAGCCCACAAGCAATTAAAACGAAATTAATTTCAACACATCTGAGAAAAAATAACACTGTCCCCATTTCATTAATTTTTTTTTTCAAAAATCTACATTTCCAAGTCCATCAACAGTGACTGCACATTTTTCATTTCGCTTACATATGATATAACAATTTAAGATTTCAAATGATATATCTTTTAAATTAATTGTTTTTTTTTTTCACATTAAGACACTGTTGGGTCACAGATCTTTTTCAGTTGGCATTTGCTGCGCAAATTTCAATGATATGTACAAATTTATGGACTGAAGGAAGTCATTAATGTAATAAAATGTTAATTTTGGCGAGAAAATTCTATTTTTGAACCGTCTATTACTGTTCGGAACTGGTGAATATAAAGTGGGGTTTCAAAGGTAAAGATAGAATAGCATATTCAATAGCTTTTGAAAATTATAATTGGTTCCCTTAATTCCAGACTTAAGGCAATTAAGACAACTTAAGGCAATCTTTTTAAGTCCTAGAAATGTGCAAAATTTACAAATTATAATTTACTGTTGGTAAAGTACAAAAATCGAGATAAGTCGGTCATAAATCAGAATAAGTGTTACAGTTAAGGAAGGAAAGATCACTATATTTATCCGATTGATTCACACCCAACAATGCAAATTCAATATTCATTAAAAAATTTAACAAAATTATTAGTTATCGCAATCATTTCTTTGTGCATCATTAACGTATAAACTTCATAAGTCATCTTACCATTACGTAAAACCACACGTTTATACTTAGCCAGAAAAGTGCAACAATGCCACTGATTGTTGCACAATAATCGAACGCACTTTCTACTATAAGAAACAATGAAAAAAAAATCAAAATCTTAACAGCCAACCAAGGAATGTGTACGATTCAGATAAGGCGTCTGAATTGAATAATTGCATGCATTTTATTGTTGCCGTACAAATTATAATTTGCATCAGTTATCAGTTGCAAAGATGGTCCGAATTGGTGCACAGCATTCCTGCTCGTTTTGCATGAAGTGCAAAAAATTTATCGCTGCAATTTGTTCGGCCCGACAAATATGGGGATTGATCTGATATTGCAACGCGATTTATTGACTTGTTTTTGCCATTTTTTTTTCTTCGATCAATTTTCTTTTCTGAAAATCGAGATTTGTTTTTTTCTTTAAGCTGAAACATTGCGCTATGCTTCAATAAAAATTTAAGAGTGTAAAACAATTTACAATTTTAATCAATAAATGAATTAAATATCGTTGAAATTTTTCAGAGAATCCAAATAAAAATTCTCAGATAAATAATTAATGCTTCTTGTATATGGCAATGCAGATATATCAATAGTGAAGCAAGAAATCCTAAAATACAGAAGAAAATATCTGTAGAAATTCAATGATTATCCTAACAATTAAACGGTAAATCTTTTAGATAGCAGTAGGTCCAGAATGCGACTTGAAAGATGGGACCCACTGATCTCCTTGATTAGTACTTAAATTTTCTGAAATTCTCGTATTAACATATTAAATACTTAATTTGGCTGTAGGCAACAAAATTGGCTCAATTTAAAATAGAAAAATTGTTTTGTAAAAATGAAAAAAATAAGGAATGAATAATTTCTTCTACACGGAATTAAAGGCAGTCAACAGAGCTTTGTAATTTGAGAAAATATCTCTATATAATAGAGATAAATATTGTGGCAGGTTTATGCCGGAAATTCAGCAAGGGGAGGGATACTTTTCATGTCCTGATTAGGACTAGGAAAAAAAATTAGCTGTTGTTCATTGGGATTGTTGCCTCCTCTAGTAAGCCATAAGAACAAAAACACTAATTGAAAAACAATGCAGATTGTTCTAAAAAAAAATCCTACTCCTTGAAAATTGTGGAAAACCCTTAGATATTCGATATTAGATATTCGGATATTTGGATATTTTAAGAATTTTTCCACGCAAATTTTTTTCAGGGCCTTCAAAAGTTTGCTGGAAAATTAAAGAGAGCTTTATTTTAATCGACGAATATTTCATTAAATTACTCAAAATCAAGTAAATAAGTACAAGATGAACACTTTAGCATGAATGTCCATCTATGCTCGATAAATTTTCCAGGAAATCCAAAAATTTTCCGAGAAAGAATTTGAAGATTGATACTTGATAAACTTGAACTGTTTTTAGTCCGTCAAAAATGCAGTGCTATTCCGTAAAATATACATTTCAAAAAGTAGTCTAAGGAAAATAAGTAACGATTAAATTGGCCGATTAACGATTAATTTGAAAATTACATCGAAAATATTGCTCAAGGTGACAAAAAAAATATCGAGAAGGTTTGAGCCCTTAATATTAATATCATCTTTAATTTCGATTTTTTATTTGTGCTTTGATTTTTGCGTCAATGCTGTCAAACTATCAAGGTAAAGAAAATCATCTGCACATATATTTATAGAAAAACAAATTTCCTACAAAAAACGTTTCTTTAAAAATTTTTGCCAGACACGCCGTTTTCGAATAATCAAGCTTAAAAAATTGATATAATTTTTTGATTTATCTTCTTTATTTTGGAATTTTGTAACTAACGAACTAATAAATATACAGAAATGAACAATATAGATTCTAGAAGGGAATTTAATGCTCTACAAAAAAGGTTTCTTAACGTTTTTACATAAAATCTCTCTTTCAAAAATGGTTCAACAACGAAAACAACAATAATTTAATTTTTCCTTCAACTTTAATTGTGAAAAACTTTTGAAAAAGTGATTTTATGTAAAAACGTTAAGAGATCTTTTTTGTAAAGCATTAAATTTCCTTTAAGAATCTATATTGTTAATTTCTATATATTTATTTTTTCGTTAATTACAAAATTCCAAAATAAAGAAGATAAATCTAAAAATTATATCAATGTCTGAAACTTGATTATTCGGAAACGGCGTGTCTGGCGAAAATTTTTATAGAAAAATTTTTTGTAGGGAATTTAATTTTCTATAAATATATGTGCAGTTGAAATTTTTTACCTTGATAGTTTGACAGCATTAACGCAAAAATGAAAGCACAAATAAAAAATTGAAATATTTTTAGGAAGCTGTCGAAATGGCATTAGGATGGTCTTGAGTCTGAACTACAATCAACATACAACATTGGATCCAATTATTGACACATTTTGTAATTATTTAAATTTTTTATAGAAGCCTGATGAAGTTACGATACGTAATGAAACGTAGCTAATTGAATAATAAAAATATTAAATAAAAAAATCGTCTTCTTATTTAAAAAAATAACAGCTGAGATCTGAATTTTATCATCTGTTGTAGTTTAAATTCCAAACGAACAACTTCCACGTATGCTGAAGGAATCCAAAAATTTCCTATTAGTTTCGGGCCGAAACTATTGTGTCATGTAAATAATTTTTACATTAATTAAATTTCAAAAATTGCAAAAATGAAACGCTTTACGTTTTCAGTACCAAATAAGTAATGCGGTTGCTTGGTTCTAAAAGGACCTAACTCAAGTTTTTCAAATTTTCCAATTTAGTAAGTCTTTAATTCTACAAAGACCAATGTCCAATAACAAACTAAAATAGGTTGTATTTTCATTATAATGTCAGTCAATGTCATTGTTATGTCATTTTCAAATATCTTTCAATGCCTTTTTCTGGGAACTAATCTTTTTGACTTTGGCCCTTTTAGAACCAAGCTATAGAATGTATTAATGATTAATTCAATGATTGAATTCTATGGCATTATCCTTGTTTCAATGCTTTTCTACAAGAAAAAATCAATGATTTTCTAAAGCCAATTATATCTTTTGATTTTTTTTTTGTTCCAATAATTCAATCCAACGCACTAACGTTTAATTAGGATCAAAACTCAGATCTCAACCACGATTAAATACCATTATGATTTATTGTAATCAATTTGCATAATCCGCATGCATATACCTACTCATCAAATCCCTTTCTTTTGCTCCAGATTTCTAAAATTTATTCATATCTACATCGAAATTCTAGAGCAAATCGTTTCTTACTAAAAAAAATAAAATCGAAAGATGTACCGCATTTTTCTTTTTTTAAAAAGTTGCCATCACAAGGCTATTGAAATACGATCGTGTTTGATCCCAAGATGAGCATCGAGAAAGGATCATCTGCCATACACATAAGGTCACAGCATGTGATTCCTTTTACTTACCATGTACCAATTGGCAAATATTTCTTTCGATTTTTGTGCGTCAATTTTTCGTTCACTTCTTCTTCCTCAATAAATTGTTGCATAATACAGGAAGACGCCCAAGTCACACATTTTTTCAATTGAATTTCAACAATTTGGAAAGCTGCCTGGGTGCCTGGCCGTGTGTAGTTGTTTTAAATAAAAATAGGTGTTTATTTTTTTTCTTCTTTCCTCGACTCTATTCCCCTGAATCGTTCGTCAGAAAATTGTTGTCCGACTTGTGATGAAATTGTATAAGCGTTTTGTACAATTTGTGTTACAAATAACCGCTCGCCTCATCTTCATTTCTCTTTGAAATTGATGCTGACATAATTGCGTTTTACTTTCGCTTATGTTCCCATATACCTTGGCGTTTTCGTACTCCTATAGCATTATCGTAAAATGATTAACGTCGGTGTTAACAAGACGTGTCTGACGTGGATTAAGGCCTATCATTTACCGTAAATTTCTTACAACACCACAATAATGTTTTTAATCACCAAATGATCAATTTTCACAGTTTGTGAGACTAAAAGTTTTCAGCATGATTTCCTCGAGAAAATTTGATCTATTGATTTTTTACTGTTATAAAGACCTCCCTTCGAATTATTTAATTAGTTATTTAATCAGAACAGTATTTGATAATTCAAAAGTAGGTACCTTTAAACAAAATCAACGAATTAAAGTATCAATATAATAAATTAATAATCAGAAAATGTATACTTGTCGTTAAAGACTGTGAATGAAAACCTAATATAATAATTTTTTTAGTAGGATAGTGGACAATAAAAAGGAGATAGATCCATGTACTAATTATTAATTTTGCGACATGTTTCGGTCCTTTATTAGACCTTCATCAGGCTTCTAAAATCATAAAATCTTAAAAAAAAAATTGTAATGTATGTGTGCGATAAAGAAGAAATTTTTTTCGATATAATTGTGATGTATAATGTGTACTTCATATTAAAGTAATTTAAAAATTAGTAATGTTTGAAAGATTCTGTACATGTGTTTGTATGATTTTAGAAACCTGATGAAGGTCTAATAAAGGACCGAAACATGTCGCAAAATTAATAATTAGTACATGGATCTACATCCTTTTTATTGTCCACTATCCTACTAAAAAAAAAAAAAATATGTAAAATATGGACACAACCAATTTATTGATACTAATATAACTATAATTGTCTGAAATTTGGTGTTTCCATTGTCATTTCGATTTCAATTAGTTGTCAGTTTTTGGCATTTGGATCAAATTATGAAATTGTACGGGTAGCTACTAGTCTTTCATATTAGGTAATTTATGTTTTAAGCTTTTATATTAGGAATGGTTCACACTTTTAGTATATCTATTGATATTATTTTAAGATTTTCGTTACCAATTCTTTAGTAGTTTGTAATTTTTTTTTCAAATTCTTTCAAGTCTACATCGATGTTTAATGTGAAAGATATATTAGGATTAGGGTGATTTTTTTTTGACTTTTTTTGGTCCCATCGTGAAATTTTGTGGGAAATACCAAAAAAAAAATTCCCTGCAAGTTTGAGCCCTTAATATTAATTTTAAGTCCTCGACCAAGACGTGTAAAGATTTCCCATTGAAAATACTCGGAAACTCTGATTTTTATTTTTAAATTTCCATATCTCAGCGGCATTTCATGGGATCACTTTTACCGAATATGATTTGTCTCAGAATTAAACGCTCTACAAAAGTGCCCATTGCGACAAAGTCGTAACTCACACCGGTGAGGTAGTATGGGCCAATGAACCTGATTTTTCCATAAAATTCGCTTTTTTTTTGCATTTATCTCGTAAATAACAAGAGCTACGGAAAAATTATAAATTAAAAACTTGTAGAGAATTTGATTTCCTACAAAAGAGTTCCTGTAAACCCAATCGCGAAGATCAATAATAAACGAGATATTGAATTTTATTATATTATTTTAAGCCTTGAATTTTATGGAAAAATCAGGTTCAGTGGCCCGTACTACCTCACCGGTGTGAGTTACGACTTTGTCGCAATGGGCACTTTTGTAGAGCGTTTAATTCTGAGAAAAAAGCATCTTCGGTAAAAGTGATCCCATGAAATGCAGCTGAGATATAGAAATTTAAAAATAAAAAATCAGAGTTTCCGTGTATTTTCAATGGGAAATCTTTACACGTCTTGGTCGAGGACTTAAAATTAATATCAAGGGCTCAAACTTTCAGGGAATTTTATTTTTGGTATTTCCAACAAAATTTCACGATAGGACCAAAAAAAGTCAAAAAAAGAAAAAAAAATCATCCTTTAGGATGTGGTAAATCAAACCAAAAGCAGTAAAATAAAAATAATATTTTTTTCCGCTGACTTTGAACAGTTATACTATGTATACAATATATAGAATATATTGCGGTCCAATTTATGTAGTACAATTTAATATAATTGTATATAAAAATCATACCATGAACATAAATTTGAACAGAAGTTCAAACAAAAATATTCATGACGTATTGTCCAGATACGTATTTCGATTGCCAAGCAATCTTCCTCAGTGATCATCAAGTAGTTTGGATCACTCCGTAACTGCTGGAAATCATACAGTGAAGATTGCTTGGCAATCGAAATACGTTTCTGGGCAATACGTCACGAATATTTTTGTTTGAACTTCTGTTCAAATTTATGTTTATGGTATGATTTTTATACATTATTGTAATATTAAATTATGCTTCATAAATTGGACCGCAATATATTCTATATATTGTTTACACAATTAGCAGTGTTTTAGTTAATTTTTTCAATTGCAATGTTTCGTTGGTGTTATTCCAACTTCATCCGGTAACTTGTAAATATTAGATAAAAACACATTATCACATGATTTAATACAAATTCATACACCATTCAAAAATGTACAAAAATATTTTATGTTAACTTAAAATATTGTATTTTTAATTAATTATTGCAATAAAAACTTTTTATTATTATTATTATACGCCAGACTTACTAGTGAAACACACCGGAGTTAAAATAAAGTATTGGTATGTCAATTACCAGTAGCTATGATTTAAACACTTTTAATATTAATAGATCATTAGATAATAGATCTTTAAATTAATCTATAACTATGAATGTCATTTTTGTCAATTGCTTACTCTGTATGTAATTACACTGTAGTTAATCATTAATTACACTGTAATTTGTATAGTTTTGTGCTTTTATCTTTCAATCAACTTAGCAGTAATAATTTTTATATCGCAAAATATCAGTGAAGATCATTTAGCGAAGATCATAACTACCCTTATTTGAGGGACTACGTAGGTATACAGGAAATCTGTATTTTAAATGAATCAAGATCTCTCAACTATAGTAAAGCAAAATAAAATCTAGAAATTATTGATTTTGAAAAAATGGCGAGCAATTCTTGATCTTCATAGGAAAAATGTGGTTTATAATGTGACCAGGATTTCGTCAAGAACCGGAGATATAAGTATAGTCCATTTTAAATATAATCAAAGATATTAACTACTTTTTGCCATAAAAATAGCTGAAAATGCATCTCTTGTCTCTATTAATTTAGGAAAAGGGAAAGTATTTATGTCTAATCCTTAGTATGCAAATTGCGCTTTAAAAACGAAAGATTTTTATAAAAGTTATAAATTGAACCTAATAGAACAAAGTGAAATAAAATTTTGCATCTAATTTTCCGGTTTCCCAATATCTAAGTTATTTTTCGGTATTGAAGATATATTTTTAATAAAATAAAGAAGAAAAGTCAGGTAGTTTAAGATCTGCTTTTATTTAAAGATGTTTTTTAATTTTTCAAATTAGCCAATTAGTGTCATATAATAAAAGATATCGAAAACATTTTAGTTTTAGTTCAAACTAATTTAATAAAACTACTTTTTTAAGTTACTAATATAATCCATTTTAAAAAGAACCAAAGCTCTAGTTACGTTTGGCCATAAAATAATTCTGCACTAATTAGGCTACAATAAAGTGGTCATTTCAAACTTTGGTTGACAAAAGATTTGATGAACATGCAAATGATTGATTTTAAAATTGTTAAAATTGATTGTTAAGCCGAAGTACTTAAAGCCATTTTTTTTTTGACTAACAAAAGTTCTTTTAACATTGATAAGTAATTTATTTATTTTTGAGTCACAATAAATTAATGGATAATAATATATGTCTTATGAGATTATATAAAATTGAGTCTCAAGACATATATTATTATCCATGTAAAGTTTTTTGAATTATGCACTTGCATTAAATCTTAGTAGCAAGTTTCGTGTAAATTTTTAACGTAGAAAATACGACCATGACAATTTAAATTTTCACATCCCTTTTCTTCAGTGAAAACCATTGAAAATTGTACCCCTCTCATGAAAAATCAAAGAAAAACAAATCGTTTTTTTTTTCGTTTTCCTCATTGTAATAACCCTGACACACAATACGAGGAAATTGACTTGGAATAATAAAAAAAAATCGGATGCAATTGAAAAGCAATTATAAATGGCCATTAATTTCTTTCCGAAGGTAGACGGTAAATATTACGAAGAAATATTTATCCACACGGCTAATTTTTAATTGACGAATAATGTACAATATGTGTACGAGCCACACTTGAGATTTCCCAACGTCTTTATTTATTATTAGCCTCGAAAATAAATATGAAATATATATAAAGCCTAAATATTCAGACACTCAAATCCTACAGTGATATTATGTTAAGGTTTTTTTTTTTTTTTCGTTGAAACCAAAAGTGGTTTTAATTTACATAAGAAAAGAAAAATCTTCGATTTATTCTCGATTAATGTTGAGCTGATGAGATTGAATTATAGAGGAATACGAAACATAAAATTGTTTGTTGGTGTAAAGGTCAGTAATTTTCAATATTTAAGTAGCGGATTTTTTCGTTGTATTCATATCACGAGTCTTGTGCAGTTTTGTATTCAAACACGATTTTTCGTTGTATGCTTAAATACATCGCGGATGGGTAAATGATTGAAAAAAGTATCACGAAAAATTATTTTTACTCAAAGTTATTTTTGTGAGAAGTTGTGACAACATGGACCAATGGCCAAATGATCTAATATTTGAATTTAGTTCCGTCTGGATCTACAAAACGTTAACATCTTCATTCTAAATACAATGTGAGAAAAACCAGGAAAAAACGTTGTCAATATGGATTATTTAAACGGGGTACGTAATTGTTGGCATAATTTATACGAATTTTTTTCGGTTGGGAAGTATAAAATTTTGTATGTTCTAGAGTTTGGATTCAACACAGTCGAGAATTCGAGGCAAATGGTCGAATAATGTGGAATTTATTTTCGCCTGTATCGGCTATTTTGGACTTTTTAATATGTGGAGTTTGTGTTTTATGAGTTTCTTGAATGGCGGCGGTAATTGTTGATTTTATTTTTGGAAAAATTGGTACACACTTTTTTAACGTTTTTTTTTTCTCTTCTTCATTTCTGTTCTGAACTCTTTGGGAAATTAGGAGCGTTTTTTGTATTGTATTCGATACTGTTGTTCGTCTACGGATTGCCTTTTCTCTTTTGGGAAAGTTCTTTGGCGCAATTCATCAACAATGGCCCGGTGGGTGTCTTCAAGATTATTCCGAGTTTTTCAGGTAAGTTTTAATCGATTTTTGCCATTTTTTTCCAAGCAAAAAGTCTAACATGTTTTTGGTAAATTGGTGGAATATTATGTTCTTTTTCGGACAGGACTTATTTGGTGTTGAATTTCGGCTATCATTAGGTGGTAAATTCATTTTTTTGAAAGGCAAATTTTGTACATTTTTTTCAAATATTTCCAAAAGAACAGTATGGTGATTGAAATTCTTTTTTAAAAGTTTGAGATAAAAAGTTACTCTCAAAAATCAGGTTAAAGTACCAAATATTTAAAATAAGATTTTTTCGCTGACTTTGAACAGTTATACTGTGTATAATATAAAGAATATATTACGGTCCAATTTATGTAGTATAATTTAATATAATAATATATAAAAATCATACCATCAACATAAATTTGAACACAAGTTCAAACAAAAATATTCGTGACGTATTTTCAGATACGTATTTCGATTGCCAAGCAATCTTCTTCAGTGATCATCAAGTAGTTTGGATCACTCCGTATTTGCTTTGTGAATCCGGAGTGATCCAAACTACTTGTCCACTGAGGAAAATTGCTTGGCAATCGAAATACGTATCTGGGCAATACGCCACAAATATTTTCGTTTAAACTTCTGTTCAAATTTATGTTTATGGTATGATTATTATATATTATTATACTAAATTATACTACATAAATTGGACCGCAATATATTCTATATATTATATACACAATACCAAATATTTGTTTTTATTGACCATAAAAAGAAGGATTTTACATTTAATTGATGAATACATCCACTCGTTGAACTTTCGCGATATTGAGGAAATAATTTGAAATAAATGATTTTATAAAACAATTGTTTGAAATCAAATATTCAAAAATTTTTAAGTTAAAAAGCAATTTTTGTAACGCTTTTATTTAATACAAGTTGATACTCGCAACTTCGTCTATGTGACTTAAAACTTAAAAATATCAATACATTATTGGAGGTACTACCTAAATTCTTTCTTCAGGTCAATATTCCCTAAAACTATCAGTTACCCTGATAATCCTGAAAATTCGAAAAACTTAAATCTCTAAAAATATAATTGAAAAGTATTTGCGGTGTTATTCCTCCTTGGAATATGGAATAACGCCACCAGGAAATAAAACGCCTCTTTCGATTGAAAAATTATTGTTATGAAAATTTAGATGTTTTGAAATAATTGATTATTAATAAAAGATTAAATCAAATTTTCATGATTACTAAAACTGTTAAAATGAAACCAGAATTTGTCAATATAGTGGCTCTGCCGAACTATGTCCTTTGGATAATTTTTTGGTTTGGATATTTGATAAAGATTTTTAATTCGCCAAAATTAAAATTTCCTTTTCACTACTTTAATAGCGTTAAACTTGAAGAACTAAAGTAAAATTTGATGTGGAATTTTCAACAGGAATGCAAATTTTAACAAAAAATATTTCTTTTTATCCAATATCTCGAAATACAGCGGTTAGAGGAATTCAAGTTCTTAAAATTCTTTTATTGATCATTAAGTAATGAGACATTTGGAGTATTTAGTTAATTTTTCTCAAAATTGACCGTAAAAAGTTTTCTGAAATTTCTCAAGCAAATAGTCCATACTATGATCTAAAAATTTTGATTGAAACTTTTTTCCCGAAAATGGCGTTAAATGCCACTTGTTGAATGACCAAGTAAGTGCCACAATTACAAACATCACTAACATTGGTAAATTGATAGTTTGTTTCAAAAATCAAAGTTGGCGTTGGTGAAAATTCTTAAAAATCTTTATTTTCAACTGAATAGACAAAAACCAAGTGCGAGA
Source organism: Sisyra terminalis (assembly GCA_958496175.1). Lineage (NCBI taxonomy): Eukaryota > Metazoa > Arthropoda > Insecta > Neuroptera > Sisyridae > Sisyra > Sisyra terminalis. The sequence continues at coordinate 50,137,876 of OY292278.1, read as the reverse complement.
TGGTTTTTCGTCAAAAAATATCTCCAAATCTAGTAATTATGGAACACTCAAGTTGAATAATGTGACATTAGGATTTCTAAGTAACATTTTCTGAAATTTTCTCAAAATTGACTGGAAAAATTTTCCTGAAACTTTTCATCCAAATAGTTCACAGTAAGCTCTACAAATTTTGCTTGAAATTTTTTCCTCGAAATTGACGTTAAATGCCACTTGTTGGATGAACAAGTAAGTCATGCCACCATTACAAACATCACAAACATTGGCAAATGAATAAACGCTTTCAAATATCAAAGTTGGCGTTGGTGAAAATTCTTGGAAATCGTTATTTTTAACTAAATAAATTAAAAACAAATGCGTAACAGTTTTTCGTCAGGCACATTGACCAATTTTTAAAAAAAAAATATTTCAGGAAAAAATCAATTTTTTCTCATAAATGAGGCAAAGGAAAATTATGCTGTATAAGAAATAAAAGCAGTACGAAACTTGCTTTTTCGAATATTTGATTTTCGAACAGATAATTTCGAATAATTTACCGAAATTAACATTTAATTTAATGAATATTTTAATGTTTTTGCAAAATTTTAGGGGAAACCCTGAATTAAAAAGTGTTGACATTCATTGGTGAATATTTCCCCTTTAAAAATTATTTCTTGTTTTAAGTACAAAATGGCCTTTAGTCTTAATTATTTGATGTACTACAAATCCATCTACAAATCGTTTAATCGCTTTTCTGATTTAATTATCGCAGATATTTTCTTTGAAGTTTTGATAGGGAAAATTGAAAAGAATTTTAATTTCTTTATTAAACTACCAATGAAAACTTAGACAGCCGTAGTACAAAACTTAACTTTTTGTATAGGTTTAACTATTAATATATCATTTTACGAAAAACCAGTACTGCAAATGATTAAAAGAATACAAAATATGTTTTCGAGGAATAACGTTCAGAGGACAATAACTGATGGATGTGAACAATTAATTTTATCACTTAAAAAATAATTAATTTGACCAGGTTTTACCCAAAATTTATTGTAAACTTATCATTCATTCTTAATTTTATGGGTGGAAATTGTACACATACTACAACACATTATATGGAAGTAGTTTCGACGGATAATTCCCATTATTTGAATTGAAATATGATTTAAATTTTTCATTGAGTTCTACTTAAGATTTTATTGTTCATTTCCTTTAAAATTGTACATAAGACTTATTGATTTAAAAACGCTTTAATGATTTAAAGAAATTTTTAACTTCCACCAAGGGTCTAACAGGATCCCCATGGTGAGTTGGCTCCCAAATAGGAACCTATGTCGAAACTTATGTTAAAATAGCGGCTTGATGTACAAAAACATTTTATATACTTTTCGCGACCAAATTCCTCGTTGACCTTGAGATATGGGCAAAAATGTCCCCCCGCATGCCTATTTTTTAAAGTTATTTATCTCAAAAACTAATTAAGCTAGAAAAGTGAAACCAAAGCGAGGCTTTAGATTATTTTACAGAGTATGACATATATTTTTTTGAAATTTTTAAAAAAAACATTATACAAAAAAAAATCCAAAAAACAAATGAAATAATTTTTTTACGTGTTCTCTGAAAATTACAATCACGGAAAAAATATATTTTATGCTTCTACATGAGCAATATAATTCATAAAAATTGCGTGAAAAAATAGTTGGTGCAACATCTTGAAAAAAAAAAAATGTGATTTACGCCTGATAGTATACCTCGGTTTTATTTTTTTTTTCGAAGTGTTGCACCAATTTCTTTTTCACAAAGCTTCAATTAAAAATAGACCACCTATAGGAGCAAAACATATATTATTTTCATAATTGTTAGTCTAAGGGAACATTAAAAAAAAGATTAGTTTTTTTTGTTTTTCTTTGTTACTCTTAAGATGATTACTTTCAAGATCAAAATAATTGATCCCAGAAGAAAAAAAACATCAAGTGTTCAATTTTTATTAAAATAATAAGAATTAAAAAAAAATATCGTCACTGCTATAATTTATTACAACTGGAATATTATGAACCTAAAAAAATTAGTTAGTATCTCGTTGGACGCAGAATTCTGGATAATTATTGTTCATATGAAAAAAAACAAATAAAAGCTGTTGCATTAGAACAATATCCCACCGTAAAGTTTCTATTGGAGAATCACAGGAATAACGGAAAATACTGTTGCAATATTTACCATTCGAAATATAATCATTGTATATACGACCGTCTTTGCTATTTATACATATGCCTTGATTTGATTTCTATCCTAATGATATTAGGTGCTAATTTTACTCATTGTTTTAAAATATTATTTGATTGTTCATTTATTCGCCTACTTTAAATAGAACCTATAAAAATTTTGGTATGGGTCAGTGAATATTATCCTAAGATAAACGAAGAAAACCAAGTAATTCAGATGCCGTCAATATGTACCCAGAATTAATTGGAGATGCATAGTATTCCAGTTGTAATAAATTATAATAATGACGATATTTTTTTTATTTTTATTTTAATAAAAATTGAACCCTAGTTGTTTTTTTCCTTTTGGGATCAATGATTTTGATGTTGAAAGTAATCATCTTAAGAGTAAATATAGAAAAACAAAAAAAGTAATATTTTTGTTATGTTTCCTTAAACTTATAATTAAGAAAATAATATATGTTTTGCTCCTATATGTGGCCTATTTTTTTTTGAAGTTTTGTGAAAAAAAAAGTTGGTGCAACACTTCGAAAAAAAATAAAACCGAGGTATACTATAAGGCGTAAATGACATTTCATTTTTTTTCAAAGTGTTTCACCAAATATTTTTGCACGCAATTTTTATGAGTTTTAGTGCTCATGTAGAAGCATAAAATATATTTTCTTCGTGTTTGTCATTTTCAGAGAACACATAAAAAAAATTACTTCATTTGTTTTTTGATTTTTTTTTGTATAATGTTTTTTTCTAAAAATTACAAAAAAATATATGATATACTCTGTAAAATAATCTAAAGCCTCGCGTTGGTTTCACTTCTCTAGCTTAATTAGTTTTTGAGATATATAACTTTGAAAAATAGCCATGTGGGGGGGACATTTTTGCCCATATCTCAAAGTCAAAGAGGAATTTGGTCGCGAAAAGTATATAAAATTTGTTTGTATATCAAGCCAATATTTTACTATAAGTTTCGGCATAGGTTCCTATTTGGAAGCCAACTTGCCATGGGGATCCTGCTAGACCCTTTATTGGTACTGCAACAATACCAAATTTTAAAAACTTATTTTCCTTTTGTTGTAGGTGTTGGATACATTTTGACAATTTAAACCGAGGTATATTATTAGGGGTAAATCACATTTCATTTTTTTTCAAGGTGTTGCACCAACTATTTTTTCACGCATTTTTTATGAGTTATAGTACTCATGTAGAAGCATAAAATATATTTTTTTCGTGATTGTCATTTTCAGAAAACACATAATTTTTTTTTTTTCATTTGGTTTTTGGATTTTTTTTGTAAATTTTTTTTTTCTAAAAATTTCAAAAAAATATATGTCATATTCTGTAAAATAATCTAAGGCTTCGGGTTAGTTTCACTTCTCTAGCATAATTAGTTTTTGAGATATATAACTTTGAAAAATAATGATGCAGGGGGACATTTTTGCTCATATCTCAAGATCAAAGAGGAATTTGGTCGCGAAAAGTATATAAAATGTGTTTGTATATCAAGCCAATATTTTAACATAAGTTTCAACATAGGTTCCTATTTGGGGGCCAACTCGCCATGTGGATCCTGCTAGACCATTCATTGTAAACTTTACATTCATTCTTGGTTTTATCTGAGGAAATCGTACACATACTACAACCCATTATATGGAAGTAATATTTCGACAGATAATTCCCGTTATTTGAATTGAAATATGATTTAAATTTTTAATTGACTTCGACTTAAGATTTTATAGTTCTTTTCCTATAAAAATTGTACATATTAGTTTTTTTGTTTTTCTATATTTACTCTTAAGATGATTACTTTCAAGATCTTGTGTTCAATTTTTATTAAAATAAGAATAAAAAAAAATATATCGTCTCTGTTATGGTTTATTACAATTGGAATTTTATGAACCAAAAAAAAAAAAAAAAAGTTAGTATCTCCACAGAGTTTAGTACATATTACTCTATGATTTACAAACGCTTTAATGATTTAAAGAAATTTTGAACTTCCACCAATTAATTGATACTGCAATAATACCTCAAAATGAAAAACATTTTTTTCTGTTTGTTGTAGGAGTTGGATACATTTTGACAATTTTAAATGTAATTTTCACCACATTTTGCACTGTTATCCTGTCGTATTGGCTGAATTTGATGTACCATGCCTTTAATTCCGAGTTACCATGGCATGATTGCAGCAATGCCTGGAATACGGATCGCTGTGTTGATATTTACCAAAAAATTTCTTCCAACCAAACTTTTGATATGGAAACCAGACGTCCGTTTAACGAATTTTTTCAGTAAGCCCATTTTTTGATGGAGCTTTTAGCAGCATTTCCCAAACTTTTAAACACATGACCCAACATTTTATTCTTCTCAATTTTAGCTCTGTCGTTCTGGAAATTTCGAATCGAGTGGACGAACCTGGTGGAATTGTTGGCGGTGTTTTCATATGTTGTTTACTGACATGGATTTTTGCATATTTTTGTGCATCCAAAGGCATCGAATCAATTCGACGAGTCGTCTACTTCACTGTAACCATTCCAGTTGTGATACTCTTTATAATTTTTATACGATTGCTCCTGATGCCCGGCTCGTTTAACGGCATCGCATTGTTTTTCCAGTCCGACTTCAACCACCTGCTATACTTCCGGGTAAAATTTTCTTCCCAAAATTTGAAATCTTTTTAAAATTCTTGGAATATTACAGACGTGGTTTGATGCTCTAAGTCTTGTATTTTACACGTTTCGTTCGGGATTTGGCGGCGTTATGATTTTATCAAGTTACAACGATTTCGGAGCCAATTTAAAACGGTATGTATGTGTTAAAAAAAAATGGTTCGATTTTGGCAACTCAATTAGTCAATAATGTGGATTCTGACAGGTAGGTGGATTTGTGCTAATGTTTACGACTGCACATCAAAATTCTCATCTATTTTCTTTGCATAATTAATTTCAAACGAACGTCACGAAATTTATTTACCATGTTATTTTATCGCCTTAATTACTAGAAAAAAATTAACGTAACATTAAACAGTTTTAATTTCGTTTCGGATTTGTGTAACTGTCATGCATAATTAATCGTTGACAAAAGTTTTGAAAAGCTTCACATTGTGGACTTGAAAATTAATTGGTCAAGTAAAAAATTTAGATGAATTGGAGTTGTTTTTTTTAATTAATTAATTAATTAAGAAACAAAAATAGGAACTAAACAAATTTTCGAGTTAAATATCGAAATCCTGTACCTCGAGATATTCCAATTTATAAGAAGATTGCCTACTAAAAATTAGTTTCCTTAGTTTTAGTAGTGGATTTTCCTAAGAATTTATAATCGCAACTCAATTACTTTAAAAGTATTAATGTAAAATTTTCGAAATTATGATATACTTAAATTTGAAAAAAATTGATCAATTGGTTCAATTTCCCATTTGTGCAATTTTTGCAGCCTGATTTGGTGCATCTTTATCTTAAAGCCTTTATTACAAAACCAAAATATGACATTGGAACAAAACAAAATTTCTTATACATAAAAGATTTGATTTTTTTGGAGTTTGTCACGAAATTTGGCCTATTTTTTCTTTCAATTTTAACTAGCCCAAAATTAATTAAAAAAAAATAATTTAGAATAAAAGTTGGCCCAAAAAATAACAGTTTCTTTTGCGTATATTATTCCTTACTCCCAAGTCTTCATTATATGCGAGGAAAAAAAAACTTATAATAAAAGTCTAAAGGAATTTCATCCCTTTTACGTAATATGAATATTACCATCCTGTGCAAAAAAAAAGGAAAATCAAAAAGTTCTCGAAAGTCTAAAAGCTGGCAAAAAAATCAATTTTTTTCCACAAAAGCCAAAAATTTTTTCACAGTATTACTCCTTGAAGATCAAAGTTTGATAATCAATTGAAAAAATAAGCCCTTATAAGGAAAAATAAGGAAAATTATAGTAGAATGAAACCCATTGGAAAAGGTAGAGAATAAAACAAAAATGAAAGAAAAAATAAATTACGGGCGATCTGAGGTCGGGAAGGGGAAGGGGGTGAGTTTTTAAGGGTAAAAAACGGTTAATCTCGATTTACGGTAAAACTGCAAGTCCTATGAAAAAAAGTTAAATAGCAAAGTTGTAGGTAATTAAAAGATCTACAACTTTTGTACCGACACTTTTTTCACATAACCTCAAAATTTATGTGAAAAATTCGAATAACCGAGTTTTTGATTTTTTATTTATTGCAAAAAAAAAATATTTTTTCACGAAATTTGGTGAAAACTTACCTTTGTATGTCCCAAACATACAGTAATTTTTTTGATTGAAAATATTCATTTTTTCACCTTATTTTGACTTAATATCCAAAAAGCACCCTAATTTTCAATCGAAAATTCTCACGTCAAAATATCTGCCTTTTTAAAAAAGTTGGTGTGTTTTTTGTTTGTTGAAATCTCTACTTTCTGATGGTATAAAAAAAAATTCACACTACTATGGTAAATGTTCTCAGAAAATGCAAATAATGATTGCACAAATGCACAAATTTATGCTCAAATTGTCATGGTTCTGAAACATGCTCCAATGTGGAAGAAAAAACCTATGACTAAAAAATAATTTTTGCACCAACTCGATTTTTGAAAAAAAAAATATTACATCTCTGTACTATAGCTAATGGGCTTGAACAAAATCTAAATTAAAGTTCATACTATTGCTCATATGTGTGATTTTTTTCAATTTTCTTTTGTGATTTTAAAAATGATAAAAAATTTTTCAAAAATTTTGTTTCTTCTCATCTGGATTATTGAACAGGCGTAGATAATTCACCAGAAAATCGTAACGGGATTTTTTTTTAATATCCAAAATTTAATGATTTAAGGCCAGAAAGTTAAAGCAGCAGGTATATTTCACATATGGAATATAAGAAATAATTTTTCCAACTTTTTTTTTTGGGTGAAAAACTATGTTTTCCCACTTGTAACCAAGCACTTCTTGAAGTCAGTTTTTCACGATCAAGAACGTTTTTCACAGGTAAAACAGTTGAAAATCGTTTGGGGAAAAGTCCCAACTGGTAAAAATTTCTCCATTACATATCTAAAACTTTTAATAGGTCATCAAAGGTATTTGAAGTCTGTGGTTATACAAGAACTAAAAAATTCTTCTACTGATTAATTTTGATGTCTTCTGGATAATTTCTATATACAATTGGTCCAATTTAAGGCCAGAATAGGTCAAAAATACGCTACTGAGTATTGGGCAGCAAATCTGGTACAAAATAATCTTAAACTCTTAGTATACACTAAGTAAAATCTTCCAGATTATTTACAGGGTTTTTGGCAAAAATTTTTGGCATTTTTTTATTAAGAAATATACAAATTAATTGCAAAAAAATAAACGAAAAATATTTCAATGAAAAAAAAAATTTTGAATCGGAACCCCGTGCAGTTGCTCAGCTTGCCCGTGCTTTTATCGATCCATGTTTCCAAAACATTTTTATGATTTTAAAAATAAGATTAAGTGCTGAAAAATAGTACGAATTTGGTTCTGAAACGTTATTTTTATAACATTTTATCTAAAGACACATTGTTGCATTTGATTGTTGAAATATTTTGTGACGTTCAATATTAATTAATTTAAAATACGTGTGCTGCCTCGAAAGCCTTTTAAATATTACAATTTGAAATCCAACAGTACATTTTTGATGATTTCCAAGTTTAGGCCAAATTAGGTCAAAAATACGCTACTGAGTATTGGCCAGCAAATCTGAAACATAATAATCTTCAAGTCCTAGTATACACTAAGTAAAATCTTCCAGATTATTTACAGGGTTTTTGGCAAAAATTTTTGGCATTTTTTTACAAAGCAATATACAAATTTGCAAAAAAATAAACGAAAAATATCTCAATGAAAAAAAATAAATTTTGATTCGGAACCCCGTGCAGTTGCCCAGCTTGCCCGTGCTTTTATCTATCCATGTTTCCAAAGCATTTTAATGATTTAAAAAAAAAGTTTAAGTGCTGAAAAATAGTACGAATTTGGTTCTGAAACGTTATTATTATAACATTTTATCTAAAGACACATTGTTGCATTTGATTGTTGAAATATTTTGTAACATATTAATTACTTTAAAACACGTGTGGTGCCACGGAAGCCTCTTAAAATTACTATATGAAATCCAATAGTAATTTTTTGATGATTTTTTTTCGGTGTAAAAATTAAATTTAACTTTATTTTTTTTTTGTTCCAGAGACGTTTTAATCATCACTGTCCTATATTGGGGCATCAGTTTCGTTTTTGCACTGACAATTTTCGCCATTTTCGGCGCAATGGCGCACAGCATTGATTGTTCCGTTCCGGAAGTGATTTATGAGAGTTTTTTCATATCGTTCATTCCATATCCGGAAGTGTTTGGCGAACTTTTCGGCCCATTGTGGACCATTTTATATCTCATCATGCTCTACTTGTTTGGCCTGCACAGCATTGTAAGAAGATCGAAAATAGTATAGTAAATCAGGGTTTCTCAACAGGAGTACCTACTACTCTTTTTCACCTGTTTAAGTTATTTTTTTAACTTTATTAAATTTTTATTACTTACTATTAGATTTAATGATCAAAGAAAATAAATCTAGAAAGTAGTGCTTCGTAAAAATTTAGTAATAATTTTCGTAAAAAAAAAAAAATTAAGAAAACTTGGGTCAAGAGTTTTAATTAATAATTAATTTTCAGTTCATTTCAATCGATTTAATTAAGGATATGATATCGAATAAGTTTCCGAGGCTGAATATTAGGAAGGAAATGTTAACGCTTTATTTGTGCGGGGCCATGTTTTTTCTTTCACTAATTTTCACCACACATGTGAGTTCCAAACTGTTCCCAACCGTCTATTCTAATAAAAACTAATTCCAATTTTTCCAGGGAGGAATCTATTATATAACACTGGTGGAACAATATTTTCCGTCGTACTCAATATTGATCATTTGTTTGTTGGAAGTTGTAATCTTTGGCTATTGTTATGGATATGGAAGACTTTTTCGAGATTTTGAATTCATGAGTAAAACTAGGTTGCATTTGGGATGGAAAATTGCATGGATTGTCATTATTCCACTAGTGTTAATGGTTTGTTTATGGATTGCCAGCCCAGCAAATTTTGGTTTTCGATTGATAAAACTTTTTTTTTGTTGTCGTAATTTCAGATGGTTTCCTTGTGCTTTTTAATGTTTCATGTGGAAGTGAGTTATGAAGGAATTGCATTTCCGCAATGGTTAAACAATTTGGTTTTTTTGGGAAGCATAATTCCGTTTGGAGTGATTCCAATTTATGTCTTAATCATTTTTATGTTACAATCTGGAAATTGGAAAGATGTAAGTTATTGGCTCAAAGAATATCTGAAATTTTTATTTTTTTTAAAAAAATTAATAATTTTAGCGGTTGTTTGGATGTTTTTCTGTGTCGACCAGTTGGTGTCCTCGTGATATTCAACGTCGATCTGAATGGTATGAGGTGATTGATCCGATTGATGAAACAGTCTTAGAAGATTTATGATTAATTTACTACAAAAAATTAATATATGTCAAATTATAAATGATAAATGGGTTACCATAATAAGAGTAAATTTAATATATTATTTTTAAGGCACTATTTTTTTTACTATATAAGATTTATTACTACAATTTTTCAAGGAGCTATAAGTTGGTAAATTTCTTAAGTTTATGTTCAATATAAAAAACATAATGATTGATTTGTTTAACAATTAAATAAAAAAATATTTCAAAAATAATCATCTAAGAATTGTAAGTCCTTTACCATCTTGAATCCTCATAAGAAAATATTAAAAAGATTTGATTATTTTAAGGAACGAAATTTTTATGATCAAAAAAATATTTTCCAAGTTCATTTCGTTCTGCTGGTTCTCCTGCTAATGCAATCTATGCAATATAAACTATACATATTAGACTGATTCAAAAAAAAAAATGATGATTTTTTTTTCTCGTAATTATATCGAAAATATTGTTGGGAATGACCAAAAAAAATCCTGTGAAAGTTTAAGCTCTTAATATTAATCGAAATTATCGATTTTCCATTTAAATAACATGGAAACAATATTCTCTTGCACTTTGGAATTTTATAGCTCACGTTGGTGACAATATTACGAAATGACCAAGGTATATTCTTGTAGAAAATTGAACGATCTACAAAAAGGTCTTGTACAAGTTTTTGATATATTTATTCCTTCAAAAGTTATTCGAGGTCAAAGTTGAATTAAAGAGAAATTTAATATATTTTTTTCAATTTTGACGCAACCATCAATTTTATGAGAAAATTTTATGGGACATTTTTTGTAGAGCAGTTTTTTTCCTATAACTTATATTTATAAAAGTTTTTGATATTTTTCACAGGTCCTAAGTTATTATCTTAAAATAAAAAAAATATTTTTTTTGTTAAAAATATAATAATTCAGGGAATTTTCAGTTCATTGCAAATAACTTAGGACCTGTGAAAAATATCTAAAACTTTTATGGAGATAAATTATAGCAAAAAAAGTGTTCTACAAAAAATGTTCTATAAAATTTTCTCATAAAATTGATGGTTGCGTCAAAAAATTGAAAAAATATTTTAGTTTCTCTTTAGTTCAACTTTGACCTCGAATAACTTTTGAAGGAATAAATAAATCAAAAACTTTTACAAGACCTTTTTGTAGATCGTTCAATTTTCTACAAGAATATACCTTGGTCATTCCGAAATATTGTCTTTGAGGTGAGCTATAAAATTCCAAAGTGCAAGAGAATATTGTTCCCATGTTATTTAAATGGAAAATCGATAATTTCGATTAATATTAAGAGCTTAAACTTTCACAGGATTTTTTTTGTCATTCCCAACAATATTTTCTATATAATTAAGAAAAAAAAATCATCATTTTTTTTTTTGAATCAGTCTAATACATATTTATTCCATAATAATAAAAATTTACACAATTAACATACCGATTAAGAAAATTTGTATTTGTTTTTATTTCAGTAAAAGACCCTTATTTTATAGTCCTTTTTGTGTCAAAATAATATCCTATTTCTAACACTTTCCAGGCCAATTTTACCCTTTATTTCCTGGGTCATTTTTGAAAACAGAATCATTGCATTTTCGGGTGAAAATCACCCTTATCGTTGACATCAATATAAACAATCCTATTTTTTGATAACTTTCGTGAAAAGTCAACAATTGTCCTTTATTTTATTCTAGTTCTTTGTAATATTATCCATGCGTTATTTTTTTTCAAGTATGAAATTACTATCGTTCAATTGATACAAATATTATCGATAGTACCAAAAAGTTTCCTATTTTTTTCATCAAATTTATAAATCTTCAGTTGTTGACTTCAATCGAGAAGAATTGCAATTATCCTTGAGTTTCCTAATATTGAAGTGGTAGAAAAGGCATTTAAAAAGATTTTTTTGTTCAAAAAATCCATTAGAAGTTGTTTAAAGTTATTAAAAGTTTTTTAAATGTAATGATTTCAAAATTCCCCTAAATACCCTTTTTCACGAGGGTTGCATATTCAATAGTACTAGGAGTTCCAGAATAGCTCAAAAGAATATTTTTCTTCTCAAATTTTTTGTAAGTTTGAAATTTACGACGTTCACAACCAAACATTTGTCGACTTGATAAAAATTGTACGAATTTATTTCGAATTTTCCAATGAAATCGCAATAAATTCTTCAATGTGCTATATCATTTGTAAATTTCAGTATAATGTCAAATAAATAAATTGTAAAAATTGATTTTTTTTCATAGTTAATAAGGACTGAAAACAATAACTTTGTTCAAGAATTCAATCGAATTTCACGGAACAACCTTTATTTAATATCCTCTTTTTATGTCCGAAATTAAGGCTAATTTCTACCACATTTAATATTGATTTCATCCCTTATTTGTTGATCGTTTTTGAACAATAATACATTGCCTTTTCAAGTTTATCTGCTTTATAGTTAATACAACCAAAACTTCCATAATCTGAGATGATTCTCGAGAAAAATTAAGCACATTATTCTGCTTAAAATGCATTTTTTTCCACATCTCTTATCTAATCGGAATTCTAAGTTTTTAAAGTTTTAAATTTTGAGTTAGGAAAACGCTATAATGCGCTTAGAATGTTTAGAATTTTGTTGGAACTTATGAGTTCACATTTTATTCCGAAAGGTAGCAGTATAAATTTAAATGGTAAAAAATGAAAATACGTGCTAGGAGTTCACGCTTTACCTCATAGGTGTCGTAACAAACTTGCTTAAAAGTTCGAGAATTTTTTCCGATATTTTAGATTTCTAATGCTGAAATAGTTTTTCTATTATTGAAAGAGATAACAAAAAAGGACAAATTTTAAAAAAAAATAACTTAAAAATTCATTAAATCTGCATTTTTTTAACCATAAGTATGAAACGATATATTAATAATTAATAGTTGCGTTATTGTATTTCTATGATATGCATTTATTCTTCAAAAGTTAGTTTGGAAATGATGAATAATTCAAATCCATTGAATAATTCTCTAGTAACTTATCATTTATCTCCCAAAAAGTTGATACTTTCTTCATCGCAAAAACAATGCCTTTGTTTTTAATTTCTTGGTAGTTTGGATCTGTAAAAATAAATTTTATTATTTTTTAAATTATATTTTCTAATATTTATTAACAATAATGACTATTATTATCAAATAAGCCTTAAAGTTTCTCGTTTTCAAAGGATATTTTTTTCTAATTGGGGCATATTTTATCAACGGATTATATGAAATTTTCTTTGGCCTATCATTTCAAAGTTTCAGAAAGGAAAATTTTTAAGTGCACAAAAATAATATAAGGGATGGTTTTTTTGTTGAAATAGTACAGAATATTATAGACTGAACCATCTTTAATGGTAATGCATAACGACAAATGGCATTTATTGGCTATCTACTTGGGAAATCAAAATGGGAAGTTAAGTAGGTGAAAATGCATGTATCAAATAAGCCCTTAAAATGGTCGTTTTCAAGGGGTGACTTTTTCTTTCTCGAAAATTTTTTTTGTCCAGTGAGCAAAATCACATCGTAATATAATTTCAAATTATCAAAAAAGACAACTTTTAAATGCATAAAATGGATTTAAAGGATGGTTAAATCATCTTTAACAGTACTGCATAAAAAAAATTTGCATTTGCTGGCTAGATCCTGGGGAAATTAAAATGGGGAATTATGCGCTGAAAATGCATGCATCAAAAAGCTCTAAACTTGGTGGTTGTTTTCAAGGGAAGTTTCTGTTGAGTTATCTATAACTTTTATTTCTGTTTTATTTTAAACAGCATTTCTTAAATTTTCCTGCACTTTTTTAATATATGTCGCTAAAAACCTTACTTCCTTAATATTTTACTATATCTGTGACTCAATAATTAATTTCTTACATCGATTAGTTTTCAAAATGACTTTTTTAGGGTGATCAAGCTTTAAAAGTATTTTCATTTTTTAAACGAGAACTCTTATAATTATTTTGCATTCCATTAATGTTTCAAAATTACTTCCAAACCATTTGATAAAATTATATTTAAATTCCAATTTTGTTTTAGTAACTATTTGATGTTTTTTCGTGAAAATTACATCCCCTAATTTACAACCCTCAATGCTTCGAGTCGCTGTTGTCACTAGATGCCAATAGATGGTAGAATCTATCCCAACTTGAATTGTTCTCTGTGATATAATTTTTATTCACAATACAACTACCCTCCGGTTAATGGATCATAATTCTCAATTAAATAAAAACAAATGGACACAATTTCTCATTTGACCAAACATGAATACCATACATCATCATTGTAAAAAATTTACGAGTTTGTTCTTCGAAAAAAGCCCATCATTTAGCTTTAATGCAATAATCAACTGTGTAAATCAATGAAAAATGATTCGGCCCCCCCCCCCCTCTAATTTGATCCATAGTAGCTATCATTTCCCACACCAATTAGTGCAGACGTAAATATTGTCCATGTATGGTAATTTGGCTCACAAGATTGTGATATATACAACAATAATTTTGTCATTAAAATATGAGGGACATTAATCATGTGGATATGATTGTGCTCGGCTTGCCCACCTAACTGGTTCATTTGTGACATATTTTACTCGAATTTGATTCAGAGAGAACATCCACATTCATAAATGGACCAATTAATCTTTGTCTTTTATTCAAATGACCGGTGGATATCCAGGCGCTGTACTCGGCAATAAGAAAAGTTACCATCCTGTTTTTCCTCTTCGAAAGACCACTCGGGATTGAAACACAAAATATTTTCAAATCTAAAAAAAGTGCCTGTAAAATTCATATTCTTTTACCAAACAATTTTACCACGTATAGTTAATTCAAATTAAAAATAGAACCATAAGCACCCATTTTTTTAATATAAAATGGAAAATCAAATTTAAAGATTGTTTTTTTTTTTTGGGGCAAAACTATTAAAAATCAAGCTTGATTTTAGTCACTTTTTGGTGTTGATGTAAAGAACTTTTGAACAAAGTACTAAGTTTTGTGCTTGAATTTTCATCCCTCTAATAATTTTGGCCAATCAAAGATAGATTTTTTGTCAAAACTTTGCTTTTTTTGTGTATGCAATATATAAAATATATTGCGGTCCAATTTATTAAGTATAATTTAATAAAATAATATATAAAAATCATACCATAAACAGAAGTTCAAACAAAAATATTCGTGAGGTATTGCCCAGATACGTATTTCGATTGCCAAGCAATCTTCTTCAGTGGTCATCAAGTAGTTTGGATCACTCCGTAACTGCCTTGTGATGATATGAGTAGTTTTAGATCTTAAATGATCTTCATTGATATTTTGCGATATAAAAATAATTACTGCTAAGTTGATTGAAAGATAACTGCACAAAACTATACAAATTACAGTGTAATTAATGACTAATTACAGTGTAATTGCTTACAGAATAAGCAATTGACAAAATGACATTCATAGTTATAGATTATTTAAAGATCTATTATCTAATGATCTATTAATATTAAGAATGTTAAAAAATTATAGCTACTGGTGATTCACATACTTATACTTTACTTTAACTCCGGTGTGTTTCACCAACAAGTCTGGCGTATAATATTAATAATAATAAAAAGTTTTTATTGCAATAATTAATTAATTAATTGTGTATACAATATATAGAGTATATTGCGGTCCAATTTATGTGGTACAATGTAATATAATAGTATTAGGGTGATTTTTTTTTTTTACTTTTTTTGACTTTCTTTGGTCCCATCGTGAAATTTTGGTGGAAATACCAAAAAAAAAAAATTCTCTGAAAGTTTGAGCCCTTAATATTAATTTTAAGTCCTCGACCAAGACGTGTAAAGATTTCCCATTGAAAATATACGGAAACTCTGATTTTTTATTTTTAAATTTCTATATCTCAGCGGCATTTCATGGGATCGCTTTTACCGAAGATGGTTTTTTCTCAGAATTAAACGCTCTACAAAAGTGCCAATTGCGACAAAGTCGTAACTCACACCGGTGAGGTAGTACGGGCCACTGAACCTGATTTTTCCATAAAATTCGCGTTCTTTTTGCATTTATCTCGTAAATAACAAGAGCTACGGAAAAATTATTAATAAAAAACTTGTAGAAAATTTGATTTCCTACAAAAAAGTTCCAGTAGACCAAATCGCGAAGATCAATATTAAACGAGATATTATGCCTTGAATTTTATGGAAAAATCAGGTTCAGTGGCCCGTACTACCTCACCGGTGTGAATTACGACTTTATTGCAATGGGCACTTTTGTAGAGCGTTTAATTTTGAGAAAAAACCATCTTCGGTAAAAGCGATGCCATGAAATGCCGCTGAGATATAGAAATTTAAACAAAAAAAATCCGAGTTTCCGTGTATTTTCAATGAGAAATCTTTACACGTCTTGGCCGAGAACTTAAAATTAATATTAAGGGCTCAAACTTTCAGGGATTTTTTTTTTGGTATTTCCAACAAAATTTCACGATGGGACCAAAAAAAGTCAAAAAAAATCACCCTATAATAGTATATAAAAATCATACCAACAACATAAATATGAACAGAAGTTCAAACAAAAATATTCGTGACGTATTTCCCAGATACGTATTTCGATTGCCAAGCAATCTTCACTGGATGATTTCCAGCAGTTACGGAGTGATCCAAACTACTTGATGACCACTGAGGAAGATTGCTTGGCAATCGAAATACGTATCTGGGAAATACGTCACGAATATTTTTGTTTGAACTTCTGTTCAAATTTATGTTGGTGGTATGATTTTTATACATTATTATACTAAATTAAACTACATAAATTGATCCGCAATACATTCTATATATTGTATACACAGTATAACTGTTCATAGTCTAGTTTTGATTTGTATTTTTTATTCGAAGTATTTCTAAGGGGTAGATTAAAGATCTTTAAATGGAATCAGTAGAACTTAATCTTAAAAAATTAAAATAAATTTTGTTTGGAAATTGGAACCCCTAAAAACAAGCCTAAATCGTGGTTGTAACACCTGTGTTCTAAAGGACAACAGATCAATCTATAAACCAAATTGCAGAATTTAGAAAATCCTTGGTAAAGACTTGAAAACTTAAAATGAGACCAGAAGATTTCCAGTTACCAGCTAAACGAACTATCAAATTTGATCAGCAACCGTCAACCTTCACTAAACGGATTCAACCCCAATTCATTTTCCAATAACACCTGACGTCCCGTCTTGTTTCGTCACCTGGACACGAAAACGAAAAGTTCCATGCATACACCTGGATCGTATATGTAAAGTTAGTTATGAGAAGCGTAAAATCGCATCTAGATTTAATGGGCCTTTTAATATTTATACACGAAATTATAGTTGAGCTTGTTGGCTCTCCCAAGTTCAAACAAAGCAACGGATTAATTGCATCAGTTCATAATATAATGAATACAAATACACACTCAAATATACATGCACCAAGTTAGAGACAGCTACACATACAGCCATACATTTACCGGATAGAATATAAGAGAATATATAAGGGATGATTGGGGAGTGGAGTTGAGACTTGGATGGGGATAATATAAATATGACGCGGTTTTCATGAGGGTTGCGAGGTGTACTCTATGCATTTAGATATGTCTGTGTATAATCTATACGTACGTGTACGAGTTTTGCGTGGCTCCGGGTTATATTCGTTCCTACAGGAAAACTTTTAATAAAAGGGTGTATTAATATTGGAATTTGTCGTTGTGCAGGTTTCACGGAAATCGCGAAAACTATAGAACTCTAAAGAATTTAATATTAGTAGCAAACTTTCTTCCTATCCATCTAAATTTTAACCCTTCCACCCCCCAAAAAAAAAAAACGTTTGAAATTCGTTAGATTTTTAAGCCATTCGAAATTTATGTTGGTGAAAATCAAAAGTTTTCCGGTGGTTTGATGACTATGTTGGTATTTTCAATACTGAATAACAATATTAAGAGGTCTACCTAGGTAGGAATTTCCATTACTCACAACAGGGCAATTCTCGGCCCAGTTGATAATTGCCAAACCTTGACCAAGGCTTGGGTAAGCCTCAACGCCAAAATTCAACTAAAAATGATGAAAAAATAACTTTTTTCATAACTAAAATCATTTTTAAACTATACTGGATTTTTTATTATTTTGTGTTGCAATAATTGACATGTTTTTCTTGATTTTTTTTTATAAATTTTAGTTTCAATTGACACGAGTTGCCAGGCTTGGCCCATAATTTCAGAGTTAAGCCAATCTTGGCTCAGGCTTAGGCCAATTATAAATTCCTTTCTGGGTATCATCACAATTTTTTAATTTTCAATATAAATTGCATTTTTTAAAGTATTTTGAATCATCCCATCGAAAGAATTAAACAACAAATATTCCGGTATTCTTGAAGAAAATTAGATTCTCAACAAAAAATGACAAATTGTAAATTTTCGTAAGACCAACCGTTTTCTTATGATCGAGTCTTGAATATTGATCTATTTTTACAGAAACCAATTATTTATTCAGAAAACCATTGTTAAATTGTATTGGATCTTAAATTATTTTATGTTGTAAAAATTGACATGTTTTTCCTTGATTTCTTTTAATAATTTTTATTTCAATTGATACGAGTTGCCAAGCTTGGCCCATAATTTCAGAGTTAAGCCAATCTTGGCCCAGGCCTGGGCCAATTATAAATTCTTATCTAAGTATTATCTCAATTTTTGATTTTTCAATATAAAATGTTTTTTTTAAAAAAAACTTTCGAACCATCCCATCGAAAGAATTAAACAATAAATATTCCTGAAGAAAATTAGATGCTCAACAAAAAAGGACCAATAGTAAATTTTCAATAATTGAATAACTTTGAATAACTATAAAAGAATTTAATTTTCAAAAAAAAAAAAATGCGTAGAGACCTTTTTCGTAGAACATTTAATTTCCTTAAAGAATATACAAAAATTTTGCTCTGAGCATCAATTGATTTAATCGTTACAAATTTCCAAAGTGAAAAAAGTAAATCGTTAAAACCGATCAATATTCAAGACTCGATTATTAGGAAATGGTTGGTCTGACAAAAATTTATAATCAAACCTTTTTTGTAGAGCATTTAATTTTCTTTAAGAATATATGTTGTTTAAGTCTTTTAGATTAAACATTTAAAAGTTTAGAGCCAAAAATACGCTTTGAATTGCAAAATTCAAAATTACAATGATAGATCTTTTAAAATTAATATTAAGGACTCAAATTTTCACAATACTTGCTTTTATCTTGAATAATATTAACGGTAAAATATTTTAAAAAAATATTATATTTTTCCAAATGATTAAAGGTGTCAAAGATTTGGAATAATGTTTTTCCTTAATTGATGCAGATTTCTTGTTTTCCAACCGTTTTTTTTTTATTTCCTTTTCTTAATACTTTTTTTTAATACTTCTGCAATAAAAGTTTGTGTTACTGACAAATTTTACGTAATATTTCTTTCTGCTCATCAGGAAAGAGTAATATTCAATTTTAGAAGCACAAAAGATCAAAAGTTTTAAGGACATTTTCTATTAGAAATCATTCATTTGAAAAATATTTATTGATAAAAGTTTAATGAAAGAGTTTACTTTTTTCCATTAAATCCAGATCTTTGCTTTTCTGCACCCTTATGTTAAGACAGCAATCTTATCATTTCTTATTTATGACTTTATACTGATAAGTTTTTTTTTTTTCTTTATTGACCTGATTTGATTTATTTAATGCATTACTAAGGGCTTACGAAAATGGCTTGATTCGGAGCCATTTAGGGGTTGAATTCAAAATAAAAATTCAGTGCTAAAAGTGGTTGAGATTTTTATCAAAATAATTGCCTAAGACGGGAGAGGGAATCCTTTCGAGAGGATAAACGAGGCAGGAAATCGAAATTGCCACAAACCCAAGAGGGATTGGTGTCAGTGGTTGGGGGGTGGATGGGTGGGTTATAACGTTGGCTTGTTCTTGTTAAAGGGAAATTGTAGCCACGACTTTAATTCCAATAAGGCGTTTGGGGGGGTACGTGAGGGGGGTGGTATAAATCAGCGACGAGTAAAACACACACGGACAGTAAAGGATTAATGGTCAGATATCTTGAATTGCAATCCCACTTAGCTCTTTGACCATTACCGGCCAAGCTCGAAATGGATCAAGACACTCGACTTTGACCACCGCTTGCCCGACGAGCTTTCGCACAAAGCTCACTCTTCCGACCGCAAGTTTTCGGGTGAGTCTTAACGATTTTATCCATCGAAAATAATTTTGTAAATCGCTTGTTTTTTGTTGCAAAAGAAAAGCTTGGTGAAAATCAAGGGGCAAAATATTGACGCTTTTCAATTCGTTGCAAGTTTCTGTTCAAATATTTTACGTTTTCCATCTTGGAAATGGGATGGAATTGAAAAGAGTTTCTTGTTTGTATGTAAACAAATTCTTTTAACTTGCATTCATAGATTTTCAACCCCGTTAACATCCACCGTGCTGTAGGAAAATCAAAAAAAAAAAAAATCATCGCAGAAAAAACCAACATCTCGATTTTCTTGTCAATGTTCCATTGTGATTTGTATCCTTTTATTTTGTCAAAAAAGCATTACAAAAACTTTTGTCCTCGTTGAAAATGAATTATAAACCTTTTACCGTTTCGCCTAGCTCCATTCGTATATTCAACAAAAAAAAAAAATACAACGTAAAGATATTTTCCTCGATCAATCTTTTAACAGTGAGCAACAAAAAAAAATCGCACAATTTCCATCAAAATTTTTCCACTCTATTTACTCGCATCTCCAACAAATGATATATCGAATGCAATTTTACCTGATACGGGAATTTGTAGTCGAACGTTCCTCCACATGCCCTTTGACTTGTCGTTTCGCAAAAGGTCATCAATATAGGCCAAAGTGGCCGATTTTTACCAAATTCTCCCAGTGCAATGGGCCAACTAAAAACGTTGATAAGTATTGTGAGAAAATGTCCTGGTTAAACGAGCCATCATTTTTCTTCAGCATCCAACAAAAACGTGTCTGCTAAGTGTTTAGTTCTCCCCCCCCCCGCCGCAGTTCTTGTGCGGTCGACAAAGACATTCGCAATCTTTCTGTCTAAAAAGTTTCTTTCCGAGGACTTCAAGTTAATTACAAACTTTAGTTTTTATGCAGAACTAGACGAAGAATTGTTGTACGCAGTGATGTTTTTAACGTCTCTGATAAAATGATACAAAAATAGACACTTTATTCAAGTATTATTGCGTCAATTTCACTGCGAAAATAAACAGACCACCTACCCCCTATTTGATCAAGTCAAAGTTAATGAACAAAAAAATGTAAAAGATAAAATTAAAGTTTATAGTTTTTATGGAGTTGTTTGATAAAACTTCTTAAGTCGTTTTATTTAAAATCGTTGCTAAAGATAAATACTTTCGTCTTATTGTCTAAGAACTGAGAATTTACCATATTTTTTTAAAAATATTTTTCTTAATACTGACTTCAAAAAATGCTTGATAATTAGATGCCATTTTTTTCAAAAAATGGGTAGAAATACAAATCGACAATTACCATGATTAAAAGCTGGCAAAGTGGTTCAAATAGTGGCAAAACCATGATAAATAGGAGATAATTTGGTTCACCATGGGGAGGTTTTGAGAGCCTCACATCTCCTTAAACTTTTAGTGTTCCCTGGGTCCCTATTTTATTCATTGGAAGCCAAAAAACCGAGCAAATCTTCAATATCTTCAGCTCCTTTAGTCACCATATAAAGAAATGTAATCCTATGAGAAGCTGTTTCATCTTCTTCCTTATAAAATCTGTCCATTGGAGGATTTTTGGTGGCCAGATTAATAAACACGTGGGCATTTCCATAGCAGTTTGAAATTGACCTTTGATTTTAGTGACACTAAAGTAGAATTGTTAAGCTTTCGGATAGTACATGGATTTTGCTGTTTTTCAAGTTTGTACGCCATACGCCGTAATAAGCCATACTTAGCCATGAGGTTATATTTTGCTTTTGTACACTTCCCATTCCTCGTGAGATCCAACCATAGGTACCGAGTAGGATTATTGTCCCATACTCAAAAGCTTATCAAACGCATATTTTACCAAAAATTGAACCATTTTGATAGAAACTTTCCAACAGATATCAAAATTGAGCAGTAGAAAATATTTTGAGTTCCACCAGGAAAGCAACCAACTTTAGTAACCAAGCAACAGTTTTAGAAGTTTAGTGAGAAGATTTTTAGCCATCCAACTTATAGTTTAAACTTGATACCAAACGATTGTCATTTGTTTTGGCCATGAAAAACGTTGTTGATCGTATAAAACTCTTGGAGGAGAAATTGGGTATCCTAGTTCCCAAAAATAGCAATAAAATAGACCTTAAAAGCGTGTGCAAAACGACCTCTGAATCGCAGTTACAAATTCAACCTTTTTATAAAAAAAATTCCTCTACAAATTCTTGATACTTACGGTAAACTACCGAGCAAGAAGTACTGCTTCCTCTTATTTACTTTTGGCATTTATCATTTAACAGCATTTTGGCTTTTAAGCTTTAATACAGAGGTAGGAAGCAGGCGAAAGCCTGGGTCTCCAAAACTTAAAGCCCAAAATTTGGATGAATTTCAATTTCTGTATTAATTAATTAAATATATTTGCGATAAAATAATTCAATAAAAAAGAATCAAAAATTGATGAACTTGGGCAATAAATGCAACAATAAATCTTATAGTCCCTTGTCATAATACTCCTTATTTTTTTTGAATTCCAGTAGGACAAACTTTTGGCACATAATTTGATATTCTATCGTTTTTTACCCCAAAATAACCTTTGAAATCTACTTCTTTTCTATAATTATCAATTTACATCTTTAGGGTATTAATTTATGATATCCTTCACCTTGTATTTGTTTTTCATGTCACCATTCTTTCGGAAAATAAACAAAAATTTAGTAAAACACAAGTAAATCTTTCAAAAACATTTGGATTAGTTGTATTTCGTGATTTTTTTTGAATCAGATAATTTCGTTTATTCAAAAGAAGATGGACGTTCCAACCCCGTTGAGCTACCCTCCACCCCAATTTTCGGCTTAAATTGATGCCAAGATCCAAACTTATAATCGTTATTACATAAAATTTCTTGGTTAATTCTTTTATGGTGAAATTTGAAACGGATTTCAGCCGTTTTTCATTTAATGGAAAAATCATCGTTTTTAAAACGTTGTCCTGGATTTCATTACAAACGAGACGAAAATTATTTACGATTTTACGATGATATCCTGCACCATGTATTTGTTTTTTATGTCACCATTCTTTCGGAAAATAAAAAAAAAAATTAATAACAGATTAGTAAATCTTTTAATAATTAGTTTTGGATTACTTTTACGTCGTGTTTTTTTCTGATAACCTTTGAAATCTACTTCTTTTAAACAATTATCAATCTACATCCATAGGATATCAATTAATGTTATCCTTCACCTTGTATTTATCTTTCGTGTCACTATTCTTTCGGAAAATAAACAAAAATTAAGTAAAACAAAAGTAAATCTTTCAAAAATATTTTTGGATTAGTTGTATTTCGTGATTTTTTTTCGGACCAGATAATTCATTTCATTCACAAGAAGATTGACGTCCCAACCTCGTTACGCTACCCTCCACCCCATACAGACATCTTACTCATCCCCAAAAAAATTTCGAGAGCTGTAAATAATTTCTCGTGACTGGAATAAGGAGTTTAGTTCGAATGCTTGAAATGAGGTGTGTGCAGTTGTATATATATTTTATGTAGCCTTCGTCGAGGGAATGACGCAAGAATAAGCGAGCTTTTTCCAATGGGGAATGGGAAAGTAGCCGAATCGTGTATTTCCCATGCTGTACGTCCCGCTTGCCACTCCCTCTTGCTAGCCCCAAAAGCTCACACCAACGGTTGGTTGATAGGTGCAAAATGTGGCGTGCATACTCTGTTTAAAAGATAATAGATTAGTTTACACCTCATTGTTTAGAAATAATTATTACATAAAACAATATGTTGTGGGCTGTTGTTTGTTGTTCATTGTATCCCATTGTTGTTCTCTGTTGTCGGTGTCTCAGCTCGAAACGGGTGGTGGCACGTATGCGAGTCGGTAACTGTAGAAAGACATAAAATGTGTTCCTCCCGGAATTATTTATATCATCCGGAATTGTTGGTTTGTTGGTGCGTAGACAAAAGCATAAGGTCCTTGAAGAAACGTAGACATATCAGTGCTTTGATAAAAAAATTAAAATTTAATTTGGCTCACACAAAACTTCCTTAAATTGTAAAGCGAATCTTGAATATCCATCATACGATCTTCGTTATATGAGTGCCAGAGTTACGCCGTTTCACAAAAGCTCTCCCGAAGTCCCGTGCTCAATCAGCATTTTATGGCAACACCACAGCTCACCGGAGTATAATAAAACGATTTTAGCGACGCTTTGGATTCCATACTTGATACTCTTGCATATCCCATCTGAAATTCTTTTCCTACATCCAACCAAAAGCTCACCAAAACTTGATCTTTTCTCGACAAACTTTCGTCTTTCCTCATTAAAATCGATCACACCAGTATCATTTTATAATTTTGTAGACCAACAATAGCGGTGGGTGGGGAAGTGCGGCGTTGAAAAGAGGCAAGAATAGCATAATGTTAAACAATACAATATAAATTAAATAATTCAATCACGTAAATTGCAACGACACAACCATCGGTCGTATTATCATACGTAACAATGTGAGGCGTTTGGGAATTGGGTAGAAAAGGAGTCAGGGAATGTGGGAAAAACAGGGGGGGGGGAAATAGTCGACGATGATGTTGGATATGACTGGACGTTGAGGTTGTGCGGGGATGTGGACGGCAAATAAAAAGAGCGGGATAGAGTCGATTTAGAGATGCTAAAACAAATTGTGAGGTCGGGAATGATACTCGGCAGTGGGATGAGGTCCTTCGATTCAATTGATGTGTGTGTATATGTGTGCATATATGAAAATCAACGCTCCCGGGACGTGAAATAAAGTGGGATGATTTCCCAATGCAATTTATAAATCAGTTTTGTATTCAACTATTATATAAATGTGTGAGTTGTATGTGTGGAGATGAATATTTGTATATATCGGGTACAGACGAGAAGAGTTGTTGAATTTCAGGCGGGAAAACAAATGGGAATAGATCGGGGAGGGGGATAGGGAAATTGTAAATAGAAAGTCCAGCTTTATAAATTCCTATTAATCCTGTTTCTCTTTCCTTGTTATCGTGTTTGTGTCTGAAAATCAGGAATATCGTTTTCAAAATAATATGAAATATTACTCGTGCCGTGTTTTTAGTGAATAAAAGAGACATTAATCTAGGAAAAAAATTGTGTTTTTCATATCAACGATTTTCACGATTTCTCTTAGGAAAACTTGCATGGAAAAACATGTTCACATAGTATTTAGTTGGTTTTAATCAACGTGAAAAATAAAAAGCTCCTTTTTGGTGATTTCAATGCTCAATGCAACAAAATTAACAAGTTTTGGAACTTCTGAAATGTGGCATAACCATGAGTGGACTGAGTATTCAAGCTTTTACTTAAAGGACACAGGACAATAAGTATAGTGAATTGGCCCCAGATGGCTATTTGGTACATAATTCCAGGGTATGTTGGTACTATTAAGAGTCATAAAAGTAAATTTTTCCTTTTTTTTCGTTTGTACGTACCACCAAACTCAATCGAAAATTTTTAGATTACAAAATCATCAATACCAACTAATTACTGCACGGGAGGGGAAACGTTTAAAAACCAAGACATAAAAAGCTCTAAACAAAAGAGCAAATCCATTACTTGATTTCATAAGAAAATTAATAGTGAAACTTGAAAAAAATGATTAAGCTTTAAGGGGTAGAAATAATTAATGGTAGGATAATGGGGTAGCAAATAGATCTTCAACAAAATTTTAAATAGTAGATGATTGGTCAAGATCGAGAATAACTTCCAAGTCAAAACTTTTTTAAAGAATAAATTTAAATAATTTTTAAAACAATAAGAAGACAATTCAGGCTTTTTAAGATCAGTTTTTTTTTTATTTAATATTTTTATTATTCAATTAGCTACGTTTCATTACGTATTGTAACTTCATCAGGCTTCTTGATTCACAAAAATAATAAAATATTTTCAATTTAAATTCAGTAAATCAAGAAGCCTGATGAAGTTACGATACGTAACGAAACGTAGCTAATTGAATAATAAATATGTTAAATAAAAAAACCGATCTTAAACAACCTGAAATGTCTTCTTATTTAAAAAAAAAATAAAAGCTGAGATCTGAATTTTATTATCTATTTTAAAATAATTTTTAATAATTTTTTAAATGACATAGGACGATAATTATAGTGAATCGGCCCCAGAAAGGTATTTGGTTTATAATTTCAGGGTATGTTGGTACTATTAAGATATATTAATTTGGCAAGTCTCAGATCTCTATGTATTATCGTTTCTTCAAAAATCGAAAAAAGCTGGAAATCAGAAAAAAAAAATTCTCAGAATTGTTGTGAATCGATTTATTAGAATTTTGAATATGTTTTAGGGACTGATGGTAGCTTCTAGAAAAAAAAATTAAGAGCTTTATCGATTGAAAAGATCCTTGAAAAAAGAGAGCTTTTTCTTTTAATTTTTAACCATGATGCAATTTTGATCAATCGAAATGATACAATCGAAAAAAACTGGATATCAGAAAAAAAAAATTCTTAGAAACTTGTAAATCGATTTATTTGAAATTTGAATATGTTTTGGGGGCTCATGGATGCTTTTAGAAAAAAAATTAAGAGCTATATCGACTGAAAAGATCCTTGAAAAAAGAGAGCTTTTTCTTTTAATTTTTAACCATGATGCAATTTTGGTACAATTACGAAACTATTTTTTCGTTCTCCCCATCCAATCCTATAGTAATCGAGAAAGCTCTGTTTCTTTTTATGACAATAATGGATTTTTGTGTAAAAAAATCGGTTTATAATTTTTTTCAATATGGCGTACCATTTTTTAAAATTTAAAAGACACATAACTTTAAAGGAAATTGGATGGGGAATTCGAAAAAAAATAGTTTCGTACTTGTAACAAAATTGTATCATGGTTAAAAATTAAAAGAAAAAGCTCTCTTTTTTCAAGGATCTTATTAACCGATATAGCTCTTAATTTTTTTTCTAAAAGCTACCATCAGCCCCCAAAACATATCCAAATTTCAAATAAATCGATTCACAAAACTGAGAATTTTTTTTATTGATTTCCAGCTTTTTTCGATTTTTGAAGAAACAGTAATACATAGGGATCTGAAACTTGCCAAATTAATGTATCTTAAAAGTATCAACATACTCTGAAATTGTGAACCAAATATCGGCCTTCTGGGGCCGATTCACTATACTTATCGTCCTATGTCCTTTATCAAAAAGTATCATTTAAAATTCAATTCTTTCACTGTAATATATAATTTTCTTAACTCTTTTTTTGACAAACTTAAAGCCCCAATTCCTCGTCTTCTTGTTTTCTTGGGTACTTCTATCTCAATAGTAAAAGAAATAATTTTGTTAAAAGTATTATGTTAGATAAATGTGACCTAAAATCCTAATCGATTTTACTAGGAAATTTTTTCCCCCAATATCTAGAAATCTAGATTTTATATCGTTAATGACAAAGTTTTTCCTCGGAAATTTTTATCGTTTTTTCCCAATTTTCCTTTTGTGTTTACGTTAATAACTTTATATTCAATCCGGGCCATGCCACTATTTTATAGATAAACCATAAATTGCGATAGTATCTCTCCCATTTTAGCAATGTTGAACGCTCGCCCACTGTATATCACTCATCCCATTTCCCGGTTCTAATCCCCCTCTCTTGCCTCATTATATATGTATAATTAATAATTTATTATGTACATACATTTCTATAATGTGTCGGGAATGACATGCCAATGGCCAGCACACGGTCATGTCTCCATAGTGCAGGCTGTAATTAATTTTATTATTATTACAAATATTATCGGTAGACTGAGCCCGATTGGGCGCGCCCGAGCTTTACGATTAAAATAAATCGCTAAATCAGTTTAACGATTTAGTGAGCCGTATGCACATACACACATACTCATACATAGTTAAAATCGTAAATAATTTTCGTCTCGTTTGTAATGAAATCCAGGACAACGTTTTTAAAAGGATGATTTTCCCATTAAACGAAAAACGGCTGAAATTTGGTTTCAAATTTCACCATTAAAGAATCAACCAAGAAATTTTATGTAGTAACGATTATAAGTTTAGATCTTAGCATCAATTTAAGCCGAAAATCATTAAAGAGTAGTTGCGATTTGTAGCTTAATCAGTTCCAAATGTCCAAGCCCAATTGTTGATTTCATCAGATAAAACCTGATAATTGCAAGGTGATATTATATTTTACTTTTCATGCATATTAATTGTAAGTTTAGGCATTATTTTCCCTTAAAGGTTTGAGAGCAGTTCTACTTTTATCTTGGAAATATCAAAGAGGGAATTCCTGCAGAAATGAGAGGCAAAGATGAGAAAGACCAACTGCCGAAGATATGAAAAAGTATTCTTCATAAATTGAATCCATTAAGGTCCATGGTATAAACAAATTGCCAATGAAATCTTTTAATAAGAAAAATTACCGAAGTACTTGGCAATCTTTTAAAGAAATCATTACTCTTAAGAAAAAGTATTCATCAAAAGTCTCAAGGATGTTCCAAGGGATTGTTTCCCTGCTAAACCATTGGATGTTGTTCCTGATGTTGCCTAGCACAAAAAACACCACCACTTTTCCTTTTTTTGGAATGTAAAGTCTTTTTGGGACTAAAGAAGAGTAGGAATCATGTTTCAGGCTGACAATTACACAACGTTCTTCTAATTTTATACCTTAAAAATTTTTATTTGCAAAAGAATTTTGAAAATTGGTATCATTAATAATAAAGTATAATAATTAAATTGTGGGAAATAAGGACGAAGCTTCTTGTAAAATCTTATTTATTTAATCGCCAACGTTTCGTCAGTTATTCCTGACTTCCTCAGGGCTGTGTAATGAAAATACATAACATTTAAAGATAGCAACAACTATTGTAAAAATTATAAATAAAAAATAAATAAAATAAAACAATCGTTGTAGCTATTTTTAAATGTTATGTATTTTCATTACAAAGCCCTGAGGAAGTCAGGAATAACTGACGAAACGTTGGCGATAAAATATATAAGATTCCACAAGAAGCTTCGTCCTTATTGCCCACAATTTAATTATTATATTCAAAAAGACAAGGACTTAAACAACATGGATTAATAATTAAAATTTTCACGGTAGTGGTTCCCAAAATAATTAGTTTTTTCAATTCTTTTTCTTTAAAAACCATCAATGTTTCAAATATAAATCAAAAGCCTGAAATATATCTCAACTGTACCCATAAAATGTCTTAAAACTTTTGACCTAAGTGGGTACCTACTACTAAAACTAATATATTAGACTGAGCAAAAAAAACGACTTTTTTTTTTTTGAAAAGTATATCAAAAATATAGTTCAAGGTGACCAAAAAAAAATTTCGGGAAGGTTTGAGTTCTTAATATTAATATTAAGAGGTCTATCATCCGTAATTTTGATTTTTTATTTGTGCTTTAATTTTTGCGTCAATGCTGTCAAACTATCAAGGTTAAAAAAATTATCTGCAGATATATTTATAAAAAATTAAATTATCTACAAAAAACATTTCTTTAAATATTTGCCAGGCACGCCGTTTCCGAATAATCAAGCCTTAAACATTGATATAATTTTTAGATTTATCTTCTTTATTTTGGAATTTTGTAACTAACAAACACATAAATGTATAGAAATAAACAATATAGATTCTTGAAGGGAATTTAATTCTCTACAAAAAAGATCACATAACGTTTTTACATAAAATCACTTTTTCAAAAGTTATTCACAATTAAAGTTGAAAGAAAATTTAAATTATTGTTTTTTTCGTGGTTGAACTAATTTTGAAGGAGTGATTTTAAGTAAAAACGTTAAGTGCCCTTTTCTGTATATCAATATTAAGAGATCTATCATCTTTAATTTCGATTTTTTATTTGTGCATTCATTTTTGCGTCAATGCTGTCAAACTATCAATGTAAAAAAAATCATCTTCACATATATTTATAGAAAATTAAATTCCCTACAAAAAAGGAATTTTGAAAATTTTTGCCAAACACGCCGTTCCCGAATAATCAAGCTTTAGACACTGATATAATTTTTAGATTTATTTTCTTTATTATGGAATTTTGTAACAAACGAAAAAATAACTATTTAGAAATTAACAATATGGTTCTTAAAGGAAATTTAATGCTCTACAAAAAAGGTCCCTTAACGTTTTTATAAGAAATCACTTTTTCAAGAGTTATTCAGTTATTCGCAATTAAAGTTGAAGGAAAAATTAAATTAATGTTTTTTTCGTTGTTGAACCAATTTTGAAAGAGTGATTTTATCTAAAAACGTTAAGAAACATTTTTTGTAAAGCATTAAATTTCCTTTAAGATTCTATATTGTTCATTTCTATATTTTTATTAGTTCGTTAGTTACAAAATTCCAAAATGAAGAAGATAAATCTAAAAATTATATCAATGTTTAAAGCTTGATTATTCAGAAACGGCGTATCTGGCAACAATTTTCAATGAGAGCAAAAAAGTTAAGAGACCTTTTTTGTAGAGCATTAAATTTTCTTTAAGATCTCATATTGTTTCCTTCTATATATTTATTTTTTTGTTAGTTACAAAATTCAAAAATAAAGAAGATAAATCTAAAAATTATGTCAATGTTTAAGGTTTGATTATTCGGAAACGGTGTGCCTGGCAAAAATTTTTAAAGAAATGTTTTTTGTAGATAATTTAATTTTTTATAAATATATCTGCAGATAATTTTTTTCACCTTGATAGTTTGACAGCATTAACGCAAAAATGAAAGCACAAATTAAAAATCAAAATTAAAAGACTCAAATCTTCCCGATATTTTTTGTCACCTTGAATAATACTTTCGATGTACTTTTCCAAAAGAAAAATAGTCAATTTTTTTGGCCCAGTCTATAATCTATATTAACGGTAATATATCGATAGATTTTGAAGCTTTTGTTTACGAGTAATAGAAATCACCGGCATGAAATTTCAGAAGATTTAAACTCAAAAATATTTAGGTCAACGTAATTTAACTATTGGTTAAACTGTTTATTTGATAATTGTTTTGTATTTAATTTCAAGCTTTTGACCAATTAAAGCTTTCATCTTTAGCGATCTCAAATTTCAGTGTGATTTCCCAATTATTCGTATGCATGGATTGAGTAATTATTTTAACCACAGGCTACTTAATATAACATTTACTCCATTTACTGATGATAGTTTCACAGATATCCACAATCTATTGAGTCCACTACACAACCACCTCCTCACCGCACCACTGCACTTATGCAATCCCATATGGTTTTCGTGCATTAAGTGCTAGGGAATGTCAAAGGCTTAACATTGACACAACAATTATGGAGTGAGAAGAACCACAAGGGCAATTCACCCCTGAATATATATACATAATCCACAACATTTCCCCGTTCCAGAGATCATTCCTTGTGTTCATTCTAATACGATGTGGAATGCCTATACACTGTCGAACCTTGTCGATACTCCATCGGGAGCAATAATTATTGAATCTGTCTTGCAGAATTGTCCGTTATTGTATTTGCATCTAAGTGCATCGTGACTATAATCAAACTGATGATGAATTGTCTGGATCGGGTCACCATTCATTCAAGTCGATGGTGCAACGTTAAAAAGTGGGAAAAATTCAAATTTTGTTCGAGTCGATTTACGGGAATAAATCTTGCCACGTTCCCTCAGGAGTTATGTGTGTGTATAAATTTTATACGGACAGTGTATTTGAAATAATTTAAATGATTGTGGCTCGTATATCTTAGTGCCGGATGAATTGAATGAAGTGGGAAACGGGAAGCGTAGAAAACGGGAGGGAATGTCTGGCAGAAATGAGAGAATAAGGCGAGAGATATTCCTGCAGAATACATGGACCACAAGTCTCGATGTACTACTCCGAGAATATTGGGATGACCATTTGGAATTACCTCGATGTAATGGAGAAACCCACCCTGTGGAACGCCGTCAGGAGGATTTATGACTACACGATACGGACACTGACCAGCGTCACATGCACCCTTGTTAGTATCCATTTGATTCCCACGATGTCACCACTATACTCATACAAGCCACCCCCGTAAATCGGGGCGAAAAAACATAAACATAGGTAACCAGGATTTGTATCCATCGTTGGAAATGTCCACGAAATTTTCATTGCACCCCAACGCGAAACAGTGTTCGATTTTTCACGTTTATTATTTCCCGTTTTCGTTGCAATGATTTTCACGAGTGGGTTTAGAATGTTCACGTTTCTGACAAGTACTTATGACCGCTTGCATTAAACATGATTATTTAACGTGGACGTGGCTATCAAGAGGGTGGTTTTCGATGGCCAACTAAAATAAATAAGTGCCAAACATGACCTGAACTTTGAATTTTTCTGCTGTGCGGATGTGAACGACGATGGGATTGAATAGAATTTTTAAGAAATACCATTTTATGGGGTATGAAAATTTATGGCTCGCCCAGGGGTGGGCTAATCAATTTTATCACCAACACCAGAAACAACTCATACGGTTTTATCTTTGTTTTAAACTTATTGAAAAATATGTGCTTCTCGACTCGAATAATTTTTATATTCTTCAGGATTTTTATACGCTTAAAACTTGTAAACTTTCATGCAGAATAACAGCTTAATTTTTGTAGGAATTTAAAAAAAAATTAACTCTAAATGATCCGGAAGATTTGAGGCAAAAAACTTCACCAAAGTTTCGATTTTTACGTAAAAAAGTTCTGAAACTCGAAGTCTTAAAATCTCGTGATCAATTTGAACCAATTTGCATAAGGATTGACTAAAATCTGCAGTTTACTTGTCGTTTATTTTTGATGGCCTAAAAGCTGAAAAAAAATCCTTTATCCCTTACTTGAATACTTTGTTTTAAAGGTGGATCTACGTCAGAAAAAAAAAATAGAATTTTTTTTTCCTATAAATGTCTCCTTATAACATTCAAGAATAACGTGCTAAAAGGATTGGAATAGCTGAATAATGTATTTTCACTGATAAAAATTAAATAAATTGATAATAACATCAAAAAAAATCTTAAAAAAACTTTAAATGCGTTTTTGTCGAAATCAACTTTTTAAAACTGGGAGACAAGATTTCTCAGAAACTATCCGACGAATTGACTTGAAACTAGAAAGTGTTATAGTTCAACACGTCTTCTTGGTACTGAACCTCTGAAATTGGCCAAACCTCCCCCCTTAAAAGTGGGAGACGGGGAAAGGTCCAAAAAAAGGTCGTTTTTTTTAACTTTTTTTTTCAAAGTCGCGCCATTTTGTGAATTTTCAATTTTTTTCGGATTTTCGAGATTCAGTACCAAGAAGACGCATTACCAAAACCTACATTTTTTAGAAAATCATGATCTGACTTCCGGTTTCCGAGAAAACTTGTCTCCAGTTTGCCTCCTCATTTTTGAGAACCCTTTTTCAAAGCGCTGTAAAAGAGGAGAGGGGGGGGACATATCGGGGTAAATAAAAAACAAAATAATAGTTCAAAACTTCAACTTTTACATGCCGAAGACTGTTTTTTAATATCTCTAAAAAAAAATGGCAGAAGTATTAAAAAAGTCATTTTTTTTACGTTTTGACGGTTATCCATCCTTAAGTTCAAAAAAAGATCAAATAGAAATTGAAATTTGAGTGCAAGTTTTAGATTCCAAATGGATTGAAAACTTTATTGATTTTCGGTTTGAAAATATCTTCATATGAGTTTTATTCTTTACGTAAGAAATCCATTTTTTACTTACTTTTTGTCTTCTCTAATGAATTCACTGATAATTGATATTATTTTCCATAATTCAACCACTGATTTTTACATCGTTTTAGAAAAATAACTTAGATATCTTCATTACTATCCAAATTTTTAATTTAAATCATTCTTGGAAACTTTTGATTTTGTATTTTCTTTAAATTACCATCATCCTTGTACTTATATAAAAATGCACTTCCTGATATCAAAATATCCAAAAAAAAATCATGGGAGAATGTTTGCATCTTTTGCAATCTATAATACAAAGTTTGTGCACTGAAATTGGAAGTATACCAAATCTTTATTTTATCTAAAGTATTTTATGTTCCTTCATTTTCTCTTCTCTTCGTTCCTTCAGCCACTGAGGTGAGAATGATATCAAGAATCTCTTTCAATTCTTTGAAATTCTATTTTTCTTTACAGTAAATTTTTCCTTGTGAAATATATTTGATAATCTAAAAGTTATAAGGAAACGTTTTTATAGGACCACAAAAATTTTCAGATTAGTGCAAGATTGTTAAAGCAAACAATAACTAATTTACCTTTACGAGTATAAACTTTAATTATTATTAAAACATATTAATCAATTCTTTGAAAATTTATGGAAAAAAGTGTTATAATAACATTACAGAATAGCCCAACAATCACTGAGGCTTAAAATGAAGCATTAAATATTTAGAACATATTTTTTTTATTAAATTAAAGCATTAAAGAACAAATAAATAGTTTTCCAACATTTTCCATTTTTTGTACAAATTAGTTCTACAATTTTTTACATTCTACAATTAGTTCTACAAATTAGTTGTACAAAGTGTTATAATAATGATACAGAATGGCCCAAAAATCACTGAGGTTTAAAATGAGGCCATAAATATTGAGTATATAATTTTTTTATTAAATTAAAGCATTAAAGAAGAAATATATATCATTTTCGAAAATTTTTCATTTTGCACAAATTAGTTCTTTCACAAAATGGTTCATTACAGCTCGTAATTTGCAAGTTTTTTGGTAAATAATAAATAATAAATTTGTAAAAGCTTTCTTCTTTAGGTATTCCCATAAAAAAACAAGGCCGTAAAGTCTGGAGATTGTGGCAAAATCAATGAGACATCTTTTCGAGATCATTTGGTGGAAAATTGGATAATTTAATTTCTTATTTTCTAAAAAGATATGAAAAATTCAGTTACTTAAATGAAACTTATTTTAACTCTAAATTTAAAAAAAGGAGCTTTACTTATGTTTATCAAATCTTGGTTTTAATTAATATTTTGAAAAAAAAGCTAGAAATTTTTGTACCAAATATTTCATCAATCTTTGATCTTGTATCTATGTATCTATATATCTTTTGTTGTGATCGTTCTCGACTCGTTTAATTGCCTTTAGATTCAGCAGAGAAAAATCAATAATAATTTCTCATAGATCATCGATCTACAAAAGATTCTTCAACAGTTCAAAACTAATAAAAAAATAAATATAAATTTTGAAATATTTACAATATAAAACCGAAGTAAAGGTTTTAAAATTTAAGAATTTCAAAAGCTCTGAACGTTAGAATCTATAACCCATTTTTTTTATCTCTGAAGTTTCATCTTAGATTCTCAAAGAACAAAAAAAATCAATTAAATCATCCTTATTTTGGAATATAAACTTTAATTATTATCAAAATTTTTATCAATTCCAAGAAAACTTATGGAAAAAAGTGTTATAATAATGATACAAAGAAGTTAAAATGAGCCATTAGATGTTTGTTTATAACTTTCTTATGAAATTAAAGCTTAAAAGGAAAAATAAATATCTCTTTTTAAAATTTTCAATTTTGCAAAAATTAGTTCTTTCATAAAATGGCTCATTTCAGCTCGTAATTTGTGAATCATTTGTAAATTTCTTCAAAGTAAATTGGCAAAAGCTTTTTCCTTCAGGTATCCCCATAAAACAAAAACAGGGGTCGTAAAGTCCGGAGATTGTGGCAAAATCCATAAGACATCTTTTCGAGATCATTTGGTCGCCAAAAATGGCCCTTACAACTCTCAAAAATTGTATAATCTTATTTCTTATTTCTATAAAAGATATGAAAAATTCAGACACAAAAATAAAACTTATTTAAACTGTAAATTTAAAAAAAGGAGCTTTACTTATGTTTTCAATCTAATCTTGGTTCTAATTAATACTTTGAAAAAAAAGCTAGAAATTTTTGTACCAAATATTTCATCAATCTTTGATCTTGTATCTATGTATCTATATATCTTTTGTTGTGATCTCGACGCTTTTAATTGCTTCTAGATTCAGCAAAGAAAAATCCATAATAATTTCTTATAGATCATCGATCTACAAAAGATTCTTCAACAGCTCAAAACTAATAAAAAAATAAAGATAAATTTTGAAATATTTACAACAT
This sequence comes from Sisyra terminalis, assembly GCA_958496175.1. NCBI lineage: Eukaryota > Metazoa > Arthropoda > Insecta > Neuroptera > Sisyridae > Sisyra > Sisyra terminalis. The sequence goes on along the minus strand of OY292278.1, from coordinate 50,101,864 downwards.
AAAGCCAAAATTAAGGTCTTAAAAATTTACGAACTTCAAAAGCTTTGAACATAAGAAACCATTACCAATTTTTTTTAATCTCTGAAGTATCATCTCAGATTCTCTAAGAACGCAAAAATCAATTAAATCATCTTTATTTTGGATCATACTTCTTAACAGTTACAATCAAAAAAACAGTAATCAAATAAAAGTCAAATGTTCCGAAGAGATTCACAATTCTTTCTTTAGTTCAACCCTGGTTTTCTTTTACATTTGATGTACACAAGGGAAAAAATAGAAAACTAGATTTTTTTTATGGCGTCAAGGGTTTTTCTTTTCACCCTCCTCACTGGCCTCCACATCATCATCCATTGAAATTCTTCAAATGAACATTAAAAAGAATCCTTAAAGATCGTTAAATGCTAACATAAAATACAATACAGTTTAGTGTGTGCAACATGGTCGCGCAAAAGCTCATAGCGAATGAGTGAAGCCCGGGGCGTTTAGCCCCGTTATATATTATTTTAATATTTTCCTTATGAGTAATGTGAAACATTTCTAAAGAGTTTTTCGTATTATAAAACGTCAGGATTTATGATAAATTACACACAAAATGTAAAACAACAAGAATATTATTATAAAGTTTCCCTCTCATTCTTCCATTTGCCCTCTTTGGTTGTCCCTGTTTGTCGTTGGTTTTTTTTCCATCTGGACGGTACTACTACTGATTTTTTTTTTGAATTTACGTCTTTTGCATCTTTTCACAGGATGGTGTCACAGTGGTGGTTGGACGCCATTTTGTGGCCGTGATTTCGTTTTTTCTAGCACATAGTAACAAAATATTTAGTGAAAAATATTGTGAAAAAGGCTTTCGTTTTTTTTCCCGTTTCTTTTGTGTAGAAAGGTTGAAAAATTCATAATCCATGTTTTTTTACGTGGCGTTTTAAAGCCGGCAGCTTTATCACGCTGGGGAAAATTAGTTGTAATTTGGTTTTAATTTGAGTTTATTTAAGAAATAAAAACAGGGTTGGACTTAAATGGCGTTTAATAAGGGTTTGTTTTTGATTGGATTTTCTTATTCTGCATGTTTAATATACGGTTTTTTTCCTTCTAAAGCTTTTAAACTTTTCCAAATTATCATAAATATAAATTGGCTATCTTTCCCACTTACGCATTCAAAACGTTGGTAGGGGTACTCACTCACTAATGTATTTATTTGTGAATACGTATTTCGGATTTTCAAATTTACAATATGTGAAAGCCAAAAAACAAAATGCTTACTAATAAACTTAACTTCACCATTTTCAAATATCAGAATTTAAATTTTTAAGCAGACCCTAAGTTTTTGTTTCTAATAATAAATCAACTTTGTTTTATATTAAGCAGTAATAACGTTTCGCTTTTAACGAACTTTGATTGATTATTAAATTTGAAATTTCGATTGCTTATTAAAATTAATCCCTTACAAACTTTGCTACCGTTTTTCCCTTTTTTAAAGGAGAAATTTTCAAAAACCCTTTCTTATTATTTATCTGCATCGTACAAGAAAAACATTTTCCAAATTTCATCGACATAAATACGCATTTATATTTGAAAATACAATGTTAAACGAAAAAAAATAATGACCTTTATGTTAGTTAACATGACTAAATACCTATTCGATTTCGCACATTTGGACGTTGTACATACAAAATTGTTGGAAATTGGTGAAAAGCTTGGAAGAAAATTCGAATATTTTATTTATTTTCAATAACAATAATTGGTTCTTAAATTGTTCTAAATACCGAAAAAAAGTTAGTATCGAAGATTTTATATTTGAATTGACAGTGAAATATATGGCAAAAAATTTCTCCCTTAATGCTTTTCAGCCGAATATATAATTACTCCAGATCACAACCATTGGTTCATAAAAAAATAGATTATAAAAAGTTTGATTGTTGAAAAACGAACCAAAATTTAAAATCGCCTATTTGGTATAAGTACTACATAAGTATTAAACTTTCATACTAATTTAATGAAATGACGTTATTTAAAATAATGTTGAAATGATATAAAAATAACACTTATATTTTATTTCTTTATATAATCAAAAAAAGATTTTTTCGCTGACTTTGAACATGTATAGTGTTTATACAATATATAGAATATATTGCGGTCCAATTTATGTAGAAAAATTTAATAAAATAATATATAAAAATCATACCATAAACATAAATTTGAACAGAAGTTCCAACAAAAATATTGCTCAGATACGTATTTCGATTGCCAAGTAATCTTCCTCAGAGGTCATCAAGTAGTTTGGATCACTCCGTAACTGCTTTGTGATGATTCACAAAGCAGTGATGACCACTGAGGAAGATTGCTTCGCAATCGAAATACGTATCTGGGCAATACGTTACGAATATTTTTATTTGAACTTCTGTTCAAATTTATGTTGATGGTATGATTTTTAAATATCATTATATTAAATTATACTACATAAACTGGACCACAAACAGTGTTAGATTTAGGTTCGATGCCGCCCTAGGCCTCATTTTCTCAAATTTCTCAAATTCTACTGTTTTCAAAAAAAAACCACCATGAGGATCTCTAATTTGTTCTTAATGTACCCGCATTACCAGATTTAACAATTAAAAAATGTGATGTGATTAATTGGAAAGTAAATTCTATAAGAAATATTTATTGTACTTTACTGAAAATAATCCATATATTCATTAGTGTGGGTCAAAAAAATCGATTAATTTTTTTTTACTAGTGAAGCGAAAAAATGGTTTGCTAGACACCTTAAAAAAATTCTCACCAAGTATGAGCTCTTAATTTTAATAGGAAGATCCTCCGCATCGCAGTTTTGTATTTTTTCTCAGTCCAATAGAAAAAAATTCATACCTCATCATTTATCGATTGTACAGAAAAATGCTCTAAAAGAATTTTCAATTTTTATTGCAAGTTGTCAAAGAGCATCGAAAAAATTACCCAACTTGCAACAAAAACTTGTTTGAAAATTGAATTAAAAAAACTTTTTTATAACTAATTGGACATTGTTTTTCTCTAATACTGAAATATATCATAATATATGTATAATGAAAACTTTACTTTTTTTATTAATAAATATTTAACTAAGCGATAAAGAATGTACAATTTATTTTT